>OX422197.1:2920204-3520204 GCA_949130485.1 Agelas oroides | reverse complement strand
TGGTACATATTTTGTCTCACATGCATATACTGACCATCATGCTGCTGCTATAAGATGTGAGTGGTTCTGATTAGATAACCTGCTTCAAGCTGTGTACATATCAATGGCTAATTGCATAATCTAATTATTCATAGAGGGATGGTAGATTCTGATGATTCTATCATCTACATGCACATACACACCTATGAGCACTCACTCACACACACTCACAGCCAGACCATCACACATACACACACATTACAGTGCATACCAACCTTTTGCTCATCAAAAGGCTTTCCCAGTGTTCCACTGTTCTTGTTATATCTCAACAGCTGACACACCTCCAGCTGCACACCATACTTCTCCAACTCTAGGACCTGGATATTTATACCATCCCTTGTCATGCAGATTGTTGTAGAAAACTGCATACGTAATTGCAAAACAAAATCGCTGTATTTGTATGACTTGCATGACTATCCTTCCATGCTAGTTCATAATCAGGCTGAAAATATAGCTCAATGGGGGTTGTAGTTGAGTAAACTTCACTAGCCTCCCACTAAATATTATACAAGCAATAACACACAACTCAAATACTTTGCTAAAATAAAACAACAGTTTTGGTTACTAAAGGTGCATGCTTATTCTTCCCATAGTAATTCTATGAATGCAATGGTGATAAAGACCATTGGGGGCTGGTGCTTGAGTAAACTTCACTAGCCTCTCACTGTAAATACAAAAGCTTTAGGAAGGATAGGTACTAGCAAAGTTGTTTGCTAAAACAACAATTTTGTTTTCACACTGGTCTTATATATACTTGTATAACAACAATACTAAAATTAGGAATGCATAAGTACACACTCAGTATTGTTACACACAGTCATAACCACCCACTTTGTAGGCTCTTTCTGTTGCCTCTCCCAAGGTCATATTTTTGTGGATCTCTACTTTCCTTTCAATGAGTTCTCCACCACTTGGGTGCCCGCAGAACAGAGAGGCCTTGTGTAAGACAAAAAGAAATTGGGCGGTACGAGTAATATTGAAAACACATGATACCATTGTATATAGCACTTACAGTAACTTCTGCTCCTTTTAGCTGTACATCAAGAAAATACTTCTGTACTCTTAGTATCACTATACAATTTTAATCAGTTGCCAATAGCTACAATGACAGATGAACTACCGTGCATTAACTTTGAGCAGACAATAACCTTGCAGAGATTTTCCTCCCACTCCTGAAATCCCTCTTTAATGAGCTTCGTCAGGCGGTGAGGGAGCTTTTCTGCTGTAAATCGTGTGACAAATGCTAATGTCATGGAACATTCAAAAGCATGAAAGTGTGTTTGTGCATGAATGGGTGGAAAAACAGCAGTTATAGTGGAAGTAGTTATTGAGGCTTCAATCTACTGTATACCTGGAGGTAGTTGTTCAATCAAACTCCCTTTGTCTAGATTCTCCTCCATCTCTAACTCTAAGTTTTTAATCTTGAGCTGCAAATCTTGCAAAAGTGGGCCTTGCAGGGCTTGTTGCAGTTGTCCCTGGAGCTCTTCTGTCTTCTTCTGGAACTCAATTGTTTTCTGCTGAAGCTCTTCTGCCTTTTGCTGGAGTTCTTCAGTGTTTTGCTGAAGATCATATTTTGCCCTCCATAGTTGCTGCTTCTTCAGCTGCAGACCTTGGGATTTCTCGTGCAGTCGTGCTTTCAGCATTTGCATGTCTCTCTCTGATTTTGTGATCTGAGCTTGCATCTGCTGAATTTTGCTTTGCTGCACTTCAAGTTGTTGCTGCTGTTCATATATTGCTTGTTGCTGCTCATGAACTAGTTGTTGAACTATTTTCTCCTGCTCACGATTTAGTAGTTTCTGTTCTTGAATTTTCTGTTTTAATACTTGCATCTTTCTCTTATTTATGGAGATCTTATCGTACAGATGGTGTTGCCCTTGTTTTTCATTGTCAATTTGTTTTTGAAGCTCTTGTATCTGCTGCTCCTGTTCTTGCATCTCCCTCTCTTTCATTGTGAGCTCATTTTGCAGTTGCAGCACTATATCACACTGCTCTTGATTTTGTTGTCTTTCATTGTCAACTCGCTTTTGAAGCTCTTGTATCTGCTGCTCCTGTTCTCGAACTCTTGCTTGTGGGGATTTATGCTGCATGCTTTCAGCATATGCAGGAGCTTCTTTCAATGTGGCAAGTTGACAGCAAAGCTCTTGTGCTGGTGGACGATCTTGTTCCTTGTCACTTAAGCATCTCAGTGCAACTGGTAGCATTGGGTGCTCAACATCAATTGAGTTGATGTGATCCTTGCGACGTTCTATTTCTGGGATGAGTGCAACTGAAAAACCGGTTGGAGACTTGGGATCGTCACAACGCATCATACTTGGGGCAGGATTTGGAAACTTTCGGGTGATAATTTGGACAGCTACAACCCCTGAAGAAAACACATCCAAACTTTCACCGTAGACTGGTGGTTCTATTAGTGCCTCTGGAGACATATAAGCTGCATTGCCAGGGCAGTGAGTGAGACGACATTTGGTAGCATCTCCATCAGTAAGCATTGACATTCCGAAATCAGTGACTTTGGCCCTGCTGCCGGCAATCAATAACACATTGTTTCCGGAAAGATCACGATGAATGATGTGCTTAGAGTGAAGGTAAGTAAGAGCAAGGGCTATGTCATACCATAGGTTCACCTGACGGTAATATGAAATGGGTCCATCAGAATGTTCTAGAAAGTCTGTGAGGTTTCCATCTAGCAACTCCATGAGGAGAATGGGAAGGCCAGACTGTGGGTCATGAGTTACACCAAGATATTGCACCACATTGGGGTGCCTCATGTTTTGCAAAAGTTGACATTCTTGCACAAACCTGCATCGAATAGTTGGGCTATGAGGATCATCAGACTCAAACAGAATTGCATGCAGAAGTTTTGCGGCACAGGGTAGTTCATTAAGTTTCGCTTTGCACACTTTTCCATATGCTCCCGAACCAAGGCATTCATCACGAAATAGCTGCAGGTCTTGGCCCTCAGCTTGTAGCTGTTCTGACATATTTAGTAGGCCGGCCCTAATTCAATGCAGGCAACAAGAGAAGGGAGCATGTGTAACTTACAAGCATTTAGTTTACTTCTAATCATTAATATGATGTGATTTTTCCACATGATTGGACAATTTCATTAGCAAAGTATTCTTCGGTGAGATTTATTAATGTTCTGGAAAGCTAAATCAAGTTCTTAATCCGTTTGGAATCTAAAGCGGGTATATAGTGGGACTTCACTGTGTTTAACAATGCAGACAAATAAGAGAAAACTGAGCCATTTTTACAGTGATATATAGCACCATCATTCTGACGGCAATTCCAGAAGAGACTTCCTTTGCATGAGACTTACCTGATGTACTACCTGTACAGTGTCAACTTTTGGTGCATCACTTTTGGAAAGTGAAAAGTGTGTTAGGAGTTTAGTAGCCATGCAGTCTACAATTGAGATAATGCTGTATTATAGGGTCTGCGAACAACACTAGCTCCCATGAAACTGCTGTGAATACCTCTTGGTGCTCAGTCTATGCTATATTTATATACAGAATGTATAGGTTTTTCAAACATGCAGTGGAGTTTTTCGCCATGTGGGCGGAATACCAAATTTCCTTTTCTTTTCAGCAAAACTTTGAAATTCCCATATAGCTACCTGCATACTCACCGTAACGAACAGACCCCGCGCGATGTACCTTAACCTTCGATTTGAAGAAGGGAATCACTTCCATACACACTAGCCAACGATGGCAAGCTACCAGGGCGGTAGTAGGTGAACGGTCGGCAAAGAAGGACTTCAGAACAGTAGTATTCGAAGCTGGACGACTGCCCCACCCTGTTCGGATCGCCCGACACAGGAAATTCGGTCGTCGCGGAACAGGAAGTTTGACACCCCGGGAAATTTGCGGTGTCCCCATCCAATTTTTTCCCTAGGAAAATCGCCACCCCATTTTGAGTGGCAGCGAGCTCACTGCGCATGTAGGTAAGCTTATTCGCTTCGGTGAGCTTTAGATCTTATACATTCTGGGTGGAAATCCATAGACCGCGGTCATTTTTGCCACTCAAAATTTTCAGGACCGGCGGAAGCAAAATTGAATTGGTCCGGCCGAGTACGTGACTGCGTGCGTAAGCCCAATGCCATGATTGGTCTGCTACGCCAACCACGTGGCTACATGTAGTTTTAGCCTCGTTCCCAACCCCCGGCAGCACGAAATTCGCGCAAGTGACGAACGCTGCAGCTAGGGCCGAACTATGCTGTTCGCGCAGCCGCGGCAAGCGACGAACGCTGCAGCTAGGGCCGAACTATGCTACATTAATCTGGCATTGCCGGCGCTTAGCTTGCAGGCGACAAGCACGCATATTTCCAACCTGCACGAGCATGTGGCCACTCAAAAAATCTTGGAAAGTCTTAAAAAATTGGTCCGGCCATGGCCTGAGCAACGAGCTGTAGAAAGGTGACTCTTCGGGCTTGTAGGCCCCGCCCATTTGTATGCTAGCTGTAATGTATGTAACTACAGTGGCGTAGCCAGGACTCAGCCGATGCTAGGGCACAGCAAGGGCACAGTACGTTGGAATCTCAGCGCAAAACGAAGAAACAAACTTGGGGGGTGTGGGGGGATGCTCCCCCAGAAAATTTTGGAATTTTTGAGCTTCCCAGGTCGGTTCTGAGACTATTTCAGGCCATACCGTCGCCTTGAATCAGGAGCACTCCCACTATGCCGGGTTTGTGCGCGGTGTAAAGTCACTTCATTACTCACAGCTAACTCGCACGCTCCCCTGATCTCACTGCACGCGATTTCTGAGGATACAGATAGCTATCTGCGCTGCTAGATTCAAGACCTTTATGTATTTTTAGCACCCGATCGCGGTCGACAACGGCACTTTCGGCGTCGATAATTTGCAAGCGCGCCTGCAGTGGTCGGTGGGGCACGGCCTCCGGTTGGCGAATTTCTATCTGACGCACCCTTTTCGAACATAGTCTCTGCATGAAGTTCATGCCAACGAACTGCGCATGCGTGAGTGGGTGGAGTTGTACCCATGAACCCTACAATATCTTCCTACAGTCATCAAGCAAGGTGAGCTATAGTTACTGATAGCAAAGTTCAAGTTTGCCACTGTGACTGAACTAGTGTTGTAGTCGACAAAAACAATTGGTTGGTCAACCACTATGTTATTTTTTTAATGTGCGAAGAGGTGGTTTCTCAGAGTCACTAGCTATAGCTACAGTATTAAAGTCACTGTAGCTATAGCTACAGAAACCACCCCTTGACTTCTGTGGTCACAGTAAAGGCAAAGGTCTTAAAAGTTCGACCATTTGGATACTTCACTGCTTGATTTCACTGCAAACCAAGAGCTTGAATGTTTGACTACAAGTCAACCTATTGACCTTGAAAGTAGCCAATCTTCAATGTCTCCATGCAGTATTCGTATATATTTCTATCCAAATGCAGTGGAATAAGACCTGAAAATGTCATCACATGCAATTATTTCATGACTGTAGCATTAGGTAGACAGATGATAGGCACACGGAAGGCAGTCTGCTCGACGAACAATCTTGAGACCCTTCCGGCTTCTAAATCCTATTTCTGTTTGAAGTGTAAACATTTGCAAGGCAGTGTTATGCATCTGCTTTGGTACACTCGGAACTGATCAACGCAACCCCAAGTATATATAAATTGTAATGATCGAGTACCGTCCCTTGTGTGACTGTATTCTGTCTACCTGATGTTACATGACATCACTGCATGTGATGAGATCTTCCACGCCTTCTCCTACTGTATATGCAGGTGCACTGTGGCTGTGTTTGAAGTTTGTATACAAGTCCAGGCTGGGAGATTTTACCACATGAAACATCAAGGATTCTCCACACCTCTTCCTAGGAAGAGGTGTGGAGAATCCTTGTACCTTCCTGATAGGGAAAATCTCCCAGGCCACCCTCGAAGTGATCAAAAAGCTAATGGCATGCATTCCTTTCTTTTCCAGATGAAATTGTGTCCACAAAAATGTCTTATTTTAGCTGATATGAACCTGCACGAGTTCCTATTGTTACACCAAATTACTGTCCTTTTCTATTGGACTCTTGGAGACACACATGAACAATTAGACAAGAAAATTGTGTGAACACAGGTGACTGAAGAGAGACTGAATGGCGAATCAACTGCAGAGCCATTTTATGCAAAAACTGCAACCAAGGACATTTTCTGATTTTTCAAAGTCAGACGAGGATGCCATTTACTGGATTAGCCTCGTCCCCGGAACAAAATGGGGAGGAATCTGGTCATCCATCAAGTCACTGCCACAGCAGAATGTTGTCATGACCAATCGTGTTTTTTGTAGCTAGATGGTGCTCATTCACATAGACATGATAGCAAGACAGGTATAGCCGTGCAGTATAATTGTATTTCTCAGTGACAAATCATCAGTTGTAGTGTGACAAGACTCTTCCTCTCTTTGTGAAGGGTGTGGCTGCAAGAATATGATTGTACTGGTCTGTTGCATAAATATGTAAAGGAATAGCTAATACGTCACGATAAGTATTGTGAAGAGAATTCACGGTCAGAGATACAAATTAACTATATTGCTGGCATTTTTGGACGGCTCTACTACATATGCTGAAGATTCACAGGTTTGCAGGCTTAGCTGGTAGCAGAAACGCTGCGCTATACGCTGTTCACGCTATGCAGCTGTATAGAGTTCAAGGGTTTAACTCCACCCATCCACGCATGCGCAGTTTGATAGCATGAACTTCGTGCAGAGACTATGTTCGAAAAGGGTGCGTCAGATAGAAATTCGCCTCCGGTTGCTGGGGCACGTGCCCCAGTGTGCCCCAGCTTGGCTACGCCACTGTGTAACTCTCCATGCATGGAATCTAGGCACTGTTGTTAAATACATGTACATATGCTGAAGTGATAATTAAATCATCTTCAGCTGCACTATAAAGCAGAGCTGCTGTAGTACTAGCTACACATTTTTAGAAATGAATAGTGTATTGTAGTATTGCCACGACTATGAAGTCATGAAACTGCGTCAGTGCCACCAGGCGCTTATACGCTATGCACATATATGCGCATATGCCATATGCAAACGCTACATATGCATATGACGTCGTTTGTTAGAGCAACAGCGCTAGTGTAGTCAACAGAATGATATTTCTCCGTTGGTCCAAAACACAAATGTACTGAACGATCGATACAGCAGCCCCGTTGGACAACTATAGATAGTAGAGTGAGGACAACCGACCAACTGCCAGCAAGCTACAAACACCCTCGCCTCGTATATCTTGGAACTGTAAGTTTTTCTAGATAATTCATACTAGATTTATAGAAGGGTGACTTCGTGAAAGTGCATATAAAAGTTGGGGTGTGGTACAAGCTGTAAGCCACGTACGTGTTTAAGGGTGTAGCTAAGCGACAGTCTATTACTGTAGCCTCCCATCCCACCCATGCCCCTCCCCTCCCCTAAAAACTCCTCCATACAGTCAGTATTTCTCCTTATAACACCCCTTTCTCACAACACCTCACCTAATTTCTCCTTACCTGGTCCAACTCATGCCAACTTTTACAGCAGTTTTGAGCCCAAATAACCTAGCTCTGAGGTATAAATGTACAGTCAAAAAAAGCCCCCAGGTTTGGTTTGGAAGTACACATTTCTACACTGAGTACTTGGGAACAAAGTAGCCAACTGTTCCAGTACAGTTTGACACTATTTCCTAGCCATCATGACCTTCACGCAAGTGGTCTATATATAGCATTCTATGTGCCTATGGTTTCCATCATATTGGAGGTCAAGTGCTTACGTAGAGGTCAGTAGTGATCAGTTAGCATGGTGTGAATGAGAAATGTTTTCTCACCTATGTAACTTTCTCACACACTTGCAATTGTGTCTCTCCTTGACCTTCAATTTTTTTTGGTTGTATGCAGGCTATATGCTCAACAACTGAAAATTATATACAAGGGTGTAGACACCCGGGGGGAGGGGTTCAGCCCCACCAGATTTTGGACTTATGAATTATGAAATGTGTGGATATACTTTACACAAAATCAATGACACTTACTGAGCTCTCTGCCACCCATGGGTTGGTTTGCTGTCGCCAAGATAACAGTAATATGCTGAAATCGCTATAATTTGTGCTATGAATATAATTAATATCAATTTTTCTGGTGCTTTGCGTACCAGGCGCCCTCTCAAAATTAAGCCCCCCCCCCCCACTTTTCAACTTGTGTCTACACCCCTAAAGTAAGCCCAGCCTCGAAAATAACCCCACCCCTCTTTTTAAACAAAGTTCCTGCAAAGGCTTTTTCTTTTTTCAAAAGCATGCCCACCAATTTCAAAGTACATGTGCTTAGGCTTATAATTGTAATAGACACCTGCCTGTATGAGCTTCAGGGAGAACCCTGATAAGAAACTAATAGGTGATTGACCTCAAAAAGTTCAGCTTCTGGACTCAAGAGGCCACACTCCCTGTGAAAAAACCAACATAATTATATCTGGGGGTAAGCACTCCAGTGTATTGCAATACACTGAATAGTTACAAATTGACATTTTAATCAAAATATTGACACATACAGGACATAAGATTGATAAACTACACAATTATGGCAATAATGGCCAGAGAAGGGGGTGAGAAACGGAACAGCGGGAAGTCCAATAAAAGATGGGAGTAAAAAATGAAAACAGTCACAATTTGCTGGCATTGTATAAAAAGTCCATAGCTGTAAGCATGAATGGCTTAGTCTACAGCTAGACCAATTCCCAACTTCCAGCGAGTGAGAGAATTAGTCTAGCTTGATAGATTATCAATGACTCTACAATGTCTCGCTCAAGAAAGGCACTGTAGAATCGTTGCATGTGTACAGCTATGGACCTTTTTACACAGCAATTATTCATAGCTTTGTTGAGGAAATTCAAGTGCATGATAACAGCTCACCCCTTGGTAGGGCAGTAGCTAAATCTAATGGGGAATGCCACAAGACTTCAACAATTCCCAATCTTTGCTGTGTCCAATGGTACAAGTCTCATATTCATAGGTTGTAGGGTCCAGGCAATATGGTTATTCAAGAACCCACAACTCCAAATGTGATGGTGATGTCTACACTTTATAACAACGGTGTAACTCCAATTTTCATAACGAATATCACTGAAAGATGTAATGTACGAATACAAAATCCGTGTTCTTGCACTATCTTCTCTGGGTTGGACCATGGTCAGAAATTTAGAACAGTTCTAATTAATGCAAATTTCTAACCACGGTCAAGCATCCACATTCGTACTGTGCATCATTTACTTCTAAATCTGTGCATGTTGTTGCGCTCCGTTCTGGGTTTTTTTCTATCCCACCAAGGGACATGGCTTTGAATATCATTAAAAGCAAACAATGCAAGCACAATAATCATTTCAGGTTTATTGCACCAAAGGCCACAGCTGCCTTTTCTCAAGCGTCAAGGAATTGACTGCTTCAGTAGCTGTTTTGAAGGGGGCTACATAGCCGTACTACAGCGATATAGAGCATGAAGGCAAGAGAGGTTTCTATGTTGTTGATTGCTGTATACCCTTGGCCATGCCCACCCAGAAGGCCATGGATATATTCATTTTGGACATTTCTTAATCAGGTAAATGGCTCTCTTTCTCATAAACGGCTTCTCTAATGGTTCAACACTTTCAACTTGCCACCATTAAACCTTACAGCTTATGACTAGCACTTTTAGAAAGCTCTGCAAACTCTCAGCAAAACTATCCTTTCCATGATATTCCCCCCCCCCCCCATTTACTACTAGGTTACTAATATCGTTCTGCTCCCCATTACTGCGTATAGAGTCAGTGACAACCATGAATAATACAGTATTTAAAAATAGTTGATGAAACACTGGTCAAGTGTAAGCTTGGTGTATGCTCATTTTCTCCTGTAAAAGTGAAGTAAGTTCTGATTGAAGTGTGAATGTAAGACAAAACATTATGCATTGTTACCACAGTTGCATTGCTATCGGTAGTTCAAAGAGTGTAGTGCTTGCAAAATATTTAGTGGGTGGCTCAAGTATCAGCTCCAACCAAATACTTTTCTAACTAGAGGTGCACTTGGCTTCCATGCATCTATGTGGTATTTGTGGACGAAAATGTCTTATTATTGGTGATAAGCAGCATGCATATACTGAACATTGGTAAAGCAGATGAATGAAAGATATGTAAAAACACTAGAGTAAAATTTTCCTAACTATTTGTGCACTACAAGTGAAGAACTAGCCAGTGCAGTTCATCACATTCATCATGCACACTTTAAGTGGGTGCAGCTGCAGATCAAGACAGCAGCAAAACAACAACCTTCCAAGCCCCATCTCACCACACAACCACACCCTGAGGTGTCACCCATGAAACAGCCGCATTTGTTTTTTAAAGTTGCCTGTACCATACATGTGTCTTCTCTCTTACTTCTCAGCTTACTTACTTGAATATTGACCTTTGACTTCTGGGCAGAGTTGTGAGAAGCATGTACTTATATACAATGTTGGAGCTAAACAAAAATGCAGCCAAATTGAAGAATGTAGCCACATTGTACCACTACTAAGTACATATATTTTATTGTTTCATTTATGTTTAAAGTTGTTAAATCATGAAATCATGGTTTTTGCATCAAAGTGTTGGCAACTGATAGATTGGAAGGCACACAAACTGGCTGACTCCTTTATCCCATTTGTGGATGTGCGCATAGAGTAAAAATAACAGTGATATACATTAGTTTCACCAGCCTAGGCTAGCCTTTGATGTGTAGGACATGCTATATGAAGCACTCTGCTTGAATTGCATTATTTTGTATAGAATTTTATAAACTAAGGTAGTCTCATTCCCAGGCCCCATCCAGCTTCCCCTTGCTATAACCATACTGTAAGTTATGGAAGTTGGGTAGGGCTTGGGAACAAAGCTAGATCTGTCATAAATACAATGACTTTTTAAGTGATGGGCCCCAAAAATTAGAAGTTAATCTTCTGTAAATCATGAAACATAGCATGAAGTATGATTTTTATGTGCACAGTTCCTTTTTCTGCAGCCATTTCACATGATGGCGCAGTCCACACCATTCATTGTTCTTGTGACAGCACTGCTCATTAACACTCTCTTCTACTGTTCTGCTGAGAATGTGTACTGTGTCACACCCACTGCTACATCATGCTCGTCCTGCCCTCAGAATTCAACCCATTGCACCACACTCTCTGAGTATGCACAAGAAGCTGGATCATACTTTACCTCCAACACCACTATGGTGTTCTTGCCAGGTGACCATGCTATTGATGAAAATATCACAGTTGCCAATGTATCCAGGCTGACCATGCACGGACAGTCTTTCTCAGGCAACATAGCAACAGTTGTTCGCAATGGGTCTGTTGGCTTCAGCTTCACAAATATGGTAGACTTCAACATTTATTCTTTAGCTTTTACCTCTTACAACAGGTCCTGGAGTTATGGTAGTCATCCAGCTAGTAACTCTGCCCTGACTTTGCGATCCACACAAAATGCTAAACTAGTGAATTGTTCCTTCCATGACAACTTTGGTACTGCACTTACAGTATGTAATGCCAACATTACTCTGGCAGAAAATAATGAGTTCATACATAACCACTGTGCATGTGATTTTAGTGAGAAACAAGAATTAGGGTGTGGTATTACTGCTCTCAACAGCACACTGACATTCACTGGGAAAACCACCTTCCTTAAAAACATTCAAGCAGCTTTTGATTTGTTTGATTGTGGTGGAGCAGTCTGGGCATCAGCAAGCTCACTGCACTTTAATGGAACAAACAACTTCATCGGCAACTCAGCAAATGGTACCAGTATTGGTGGTGGTGGTGGTGGTGCAATTCTTGCGGTAATGAACACCACAGTGTGTTTCAGCGGTATTAGTAATTTTAGTCATAACTCTGCAGACGTGGGTGGTGCAATCTTCATGTATATCAACGTTGTGCTTACCTTCAATGGAATGAACAACTTTATCAACAACTCAGCAAACAATTATGGTGGTGGTGCAATCTATGCAACAAACAGTATTGTCACCTTCAATGGAACCAATGTCTTCATGGGCAATTCAGCAAACAATGCAAGTGGTGGTGCAATTGTTGTAGCAAACAGCACATCATTGAGTTTCATTGATACTAGTAACTTCAGTCATAACTTAGCCCGTTATGAAGGTGGTGCAATCGCCACAGCAGAAAATGTTGTACTTAAATTCACTGGAACGAACCACTTTTTCAACAACTTTGCAAGCAATGGTGGTGCAATTTTTGCAGTGTCCAACATCTCATTGAGCTTTACTGGTACAAGCAGCTTCAGCAGCAACTCTGCAATGCAAGGCGGAGCCATTGCAGCCAATTCTAACAGCACACTGATATTTAATGGAAATGTTAACTTTACTAGCAACGGGTACTATACGGGAGATAGCCGTGGTGGTGCAATGTATCTGGCTATTAGTTCAACTCTCTCCATATTTCCTAACACAACTGTGCATTGGGACAACAATAGTGCAAACTTAGGAGGGGCCATCTATGTCTTGAATGCTAATCCCCTCACTTATTGCACAATGACTCGGTTTTCCATGTTTTTGAAAAGGGACAACTGCTTCTTTCAGCTCCCTGGACAGAATGCTGTTGACTACTTTGTTTTCAAGAACAATTCTGCTGATGCTGCAGGAAGTGTGTTGTATGGTGGTGCAATAGATAACTGCCAACTCACTGGCTTTGAGGGCTCTGGTGAAGTGTTTAATGTGTCCCAATATGGAAGTGACAACACAACTTCAAGCATTTCTTCAGACCCATTTCGCATATGTCCATGTGAAAACAACTGTCCAGACTGTAGCAAGTCAATGAAGGCACTATCAATCTACCCTGGTGAAACGATTCAACTTTCAGTGGTTGCTGTTGGACAGAGAGAGGGAATAGTTCCTGCAGCAGTTGTGAGTCGTATGGACAAAGGTCATCTTCTACGTTCTCAATACATTCAACAAACAGCTAAAATATGCACCAAACTCAACTACACTGTGTTTTCACAGAAAGATGTGTCCCTAGAATTGTATCCCGACGGTCTGTGTTCAATAGTGAGTGATAAACTGCTTTTTCAGTTGAGTATAAATCAGAGCTGCCTGCCTGGATTTAGCTTACAAAACAGCTCATTGTCATGCGTTTGTGATCGAGCACTTCAAAAATATACAAACCGTTGCAACATAACAAATGGATTAGGCCAAATAACACGTGAGTCTGATGACACATTTTGGGTTGGATATGATCAATCTCAGGGAATAGTTATTCTAAATTCATACTGCCCCTTTGACTACTGTGTCAATGATACAGTAGTTTTTCCTCTCAACAATACAGACGTTCAGTGTGCATACAACAGGTCAGGCCTCTTGTGTGGACAGTGTAAGAAAGGTTACAGCCTGGTACTGGGCACTTTTCAGTGCAAGCAGTGTACCAACAGCCACCTTGCCTTGCTCATTCCTTTTGCACTGATGGGAGTAGCACTGGTCTTCTCACTCCTTGTCTGCAAACTGACAGTGGCAACAGGAACACTCAGTGGACTAGTTTTCTACGCCAATATTATTCGAGCCCACCGTACCATCTTTCTACCAGTGAAATCTACTGATGCATTCTCAGTCTTCATTGCATGGCTAAACCTTGATTTTGGTATTGAAACTTGCTTTTACAATGAAATGGATACTTACAGCAATACATGGCTGCAATTTGTGTTCCCATTTTATATTTGGGTGCTAGTAGGGCTCATGATTCTTGTTAGCCATTATTCACAAAGGTTTGCAAACCTGCTAGGCAGCAACCCCGTGCCTATTTTATCAACACTAATTCTCCTCTCATATGCAAAGATTCTCCGCACATTAATTATTGTAGCATCTTCTACTAACCTTGAATATCCAGAAGACCATTTCATCAGACGGGTGTGGCTGAATGATGCAAATGTTGACTATCTTGTTGGTAAACACATTCCACTTTTCTTAGTGGCACTGCTTGTTTTCTTCTTTCTCATTCTTCCTTACACTCTTTTGCTTCTCTTTGGTCAGTGGCTGCAGGCCTTATCACACTTGAAGTTCTTCTCATGGGTCAACAGTGCCAGGCTGAAACCTTTCATTGATTCATACCATGCCCCCTACAAAGCAAAACATCGCTACTGGCCTGGACTGCTGCTTGTGTTTCGCTTTGTTCTTCTTCCAACATTTAGAGACCCTAGTACTATCTTGCTAACAATTCTATTGGGAGCTGGGATTCTCCAACTGTGGGCCTTGGTCAGTGGTGGGATCTACAAGAACTGGTGTCTGGATGCACTGGAAGGCTCATTTGTTCTGAACTTGATCATGCTAGGTGTTGCCACCTACCATGTCCAACTGTCAGGAGGAGACCAGCTTGTGGTTGGGTACACCTCTGTCTCCATAGCACTTGTGACATTCAGTGGTATCCTTGCTTACCACGTCTTCCAGCAACTGAGGCACACCAAGCTGTGGAAGAAGGTGCCTAAACTGAAACTTGACTTCAAGAAACTGAACACAAAACGAACAAGGGAGCTGGATAATTCCATAAACAATCCCACAACATTCGATCAGCTTCGTGAATCTTTGCTTGAAGATCTGCCACAGCCCACCCACAGTAGTCTCTGAGTTTTATACTTCTGTGTCTGTTTTCCTGTGTAATATGTTATATCATACTTTATCACTAAAGCTACTGGAATGGTTTTTGCATCAGTAAAAATTGCAACATAGTGTGTCTGGACTTTACAAGTATACTATTAACAACAATTTCCTCATGCATACATGGGCTATATTAGCAGCAATTGCATTGTATATTTGCAGTCTAAAGTCATTCCATGCAAAATGAAGTTATGTTACTCGTATTGTAGCTGGCTGGCACTAAGGCCAATAATTGTGCGTTTCACTGCACACGGTGGTTTTTGTGTAGGCATGCATGGGTGTAATTGCATGTGAAGATTTACCAGCAGTTGTGAAGTTTGTTTCAGTAATTTTTTTGCCGATCAATCAAGTCTAAGCACAAACTCAAGAACAGCCCATGTGCGTAATGTATAATACAATTAGAAACACTATGGTTATCAATACTAGCTGTAAGTTTGTCAAGCACCATTGTAAGAGTCCCTCTCAGTTTTGTATAGTTATGCATTATACAAGCTGTTGTCAGCATTGTTTGTGCATGTATATCCTGTATGTATGTAAACAAAAGCATTGAAAAAGACGCTAGAATTATTGTCAATACTGTAAAGTCTTCCAAACACCAGAACATTAAACAATTCCCAGTATACAGAGTCACTGACATAAAGAACAGTCACTCACTTCAAGCATAGACCGCATCCAGGTTGTTGATTCATTTCTCATCTACAATTGCTTGGCACCATAATTTTTCAAATGACTATACTTTCGAGTGCAAGTGTGGCACCCTTCAAAAAGTAAGTCATGTGATTACATCTAAACCCTGTGATACAGTGATGTATAGCTACAAGGTGCTTTTACAAGCTTTCACTATACATATATAATCTTGCTATACAAATTATCAGTGACTTTCTTCTTTGAAATGGTGGAACCATTAATAACTACTCATCTTTTCTGCAGCCATTTCACATGATGGCTCAGTCGGCATCATTCATTGTTCTTGTGACAGCACTACTCATTAACACTCTTCTGCTGTTCTGCTGAGAATACCGGTATGTATACTGTGTCACACCCACTGCCATCTCATGCTCATCCTGCCCTGACAATACACACTGTGCCACACTGTGCCACACTCATTGAGCACGCATGAGAAGCCGAAATGTATTTTTCCCCCAATACACTTGCAAGGTGACCATGTTCTTGATAGTACAGTATCACAGTTGCTAATGTATCCAGGGTGGAGAGTCTTTCTCAGGCAACATAGCAACAATTGTTCACAATGGGTCTGTTGGCTTCAGCTTCACAAATACGGTTGCATGACTTCAACATTTATTCTTTAGCTTTTACCTCTTACAACAGGTCCTGGAGTTATGGTAATCACCCAGCTAGTAACTCTGCCCTGATTTTCCAACCTGTGCAATACGCTAAACTAGTAAACTGTTCTTTCTACAAACAACCTTGGCACTGCACTTGTAGTAAATTGTACTGGCATTGTTCTGGCAGGGAACAGTAAGCTCATACATGACCAATGTGGATCTCATGAAGTCATCGAGTGAGATGTATGAATTATAGGGGATGTGGTATTACTGCTTTAACAATCATTGGGAGCACTTTTTATGAGAACACTTCTTGTGCTTACTGTTCCCAGCAAGCTCACTGTAGTTTACATTGGTAACTTAGGAAATGGTACCAGTATTGGTGGTTGTGGTGTAATCAGAAACCGACTCCTCATTTAGTTTCAATGGTATTAGTAATTTTTTAAGTCATAACTCTGCAGATGTGGGTGTAGCAATCTTCACATAATTATATCAATGCTGTACTTTCCTTCGATGGAATGAACAACTTTATCAACAACTCAGCAAGAAGCAATTATGGTGGTGGTGCAATCTATGCAGTATTACCTTCAATGGAACCAACATCTTCATCAGCAACACATCAAACAATACTAGCGGTGGTGCGATTGTTGCAGGAACAGCACATCATTGGTGCTAGTAACTTTAGTCTTAACTCAGTACATTATGAAGGTGGTGTTGTACTGGAAGCGATATATGCGCCGGATGAGGTCTGGGGACGAGACTAGGCTGGCATATGAGGACTTAGGCATTATCAAGTTTGGCTTAAACAGTAGATAGTGACAAACCCTGCTGTGTGCCATGACAAATTAGTAAATCAGCAGTTTGCTGCTAGCTCAGGCTCGCCCCATGCATGATGATCTCACTAGTAATTACATAATTTTGTGACATTATCGGTAGGCCTATGTCCTAATAATTTGCTCACTTCTCTGATCGGCGATAATAACACAGAATCAGGCTTACGAGGGTAATTACGAATGCAGTTGTGCTGTGTCTGCTGCTTAGCCTTGTCAGACCCCAGTATGTGCAACAAATGTGCAGCCTAGTTTGGTTCCCAGACCCTTCCTGTATGGGCGGGGCGAGAAAGGCGAGGGAAGGAAGGGTCTGGTGAATAACTCGACCCCAACGTGGATCCATGGAATTTCATTAATGTTTAATAATTGTCAGTTGCGAAGCCACGAATACTTACAAGTTTATCGTACCACACTTGAACGTGAAGCCATGTGTCCACACTACACATTCACACAAAATTTATTCACGACTCACACCTACTTGACATTCGCGTTTTCCCTCATCAACGCTGACGGCAGGAATGCAGCCGTGGATCCGCGTTGGGGTCGACTTATTCACCAGACCCTTCCTTCCCTCGCCTTTCTCGCCCCGCCTATACAGGAAGGGTCTGGGAACCAAACTATGTGCAGCCCGCGTGTCTCGTCTCGGCAAGCTGGGCGGGGCTTCGGTGGTTTATGATGTAATTTGTTTATTTTGCTGCGCCGGCCTACAGTGCTACTCTCTAAATGGAGCACACTTTATCGACAAGCAGCTGACAAGGCGGCAGCATGTCGGTTTCTTCTCTGTTCGATACCGCCCTGCAGGCTGTGATGCGAGACTTTCACCACCACGAGCCGGCGTTGCGCTACCTTCCCTCTGGGGTGAAGTGCAGCGTGGCCGGAGTGATGGCAAAGAGAGGACTCATGAACGAGAGAAATATGAGCCTAGTGAGTGTAACCATAGATAGTGGAGTATCTACCACTATCTATGGTGTAATGTGCCCTCTGCCCCACTGCTCACCACGAGGGCGGATGACGGGATTATATGGGGGGTTGACTGGAGAGGCTGCCCCTATAGTTGGGAATTTGATTACCCCTGAGGACACTCAGAACATGGCAATGTTATTTGTATACTGCATATGCGTCACATCTCCAATGATCTTCCACCCATTGTAGGGGGATTTGATTACAGGGTTGCTCCATGTATAGGGGCAGTCAATGTTTTAGTCAAATCCACAACTTGCCCCACCTAGTGGGGGTTAGTCTCAGTCCCAGACCCAAAACCAACCCCAGCGCGGATCGCTTTCAGTATCCCGTGTGTTATACTGGAAGCGATATACGCGCCAGATGAGGTCTGAGGACGAGACTAAGTAGTGGTTAGTGGGACATAATACTGATAGGTGCATAATTCGTATTAGATCATCATAAATTTAGTAGCACAGGCTCTCAATAAATACCAACACACAAGGGCTCTGTAGTTGCTTAGGTATACTGTAGTTAACAATAAATTAAGTATGCAGCCTAGTGCTTGACTGTTAACAATTAATAGGTAACAACACGGACTTAAAGTTACCCAGACATGGTGGATGGGCGTACGTAACTATGTCATGTCCAGACCCTATAGAGGTTTGGTCTAAAAGCAGGAATGGGAAATGTGACTGTACGGTGGTGTATAGCCAGAATAGGGCCAGTGTCATCGTAGATTGCATCCAGCATAGATTGTGTCTGGCGGACAAGATCTGTGAGCAGATTGCGTCAGGCTAAACGCAACCAATCTGCTAGTGGATTGCACCCACCCAAACTAGCAGACAGGGTCTGGTTTTGCAGATTCTGTCTGTTCCACCATTCATGAGCTGAAGTCTGAAGACACGAAACCTGACATGTTTTGCTTAAGACGGCAGTGTTTAAAGCCTATATAGAGAGAAATCAGCTACATAGATCCGAAATGGCAAGCGATTCCAGTGACATGGTGCAGTGTGACAATTGTGTGAACAGTGGTTTTACCCAGTTTAGCATTATGTATGCATAAGGCGGGCATTTTAGTTGTACCTATCATTTTAGAACAATCAACGAACCACATCTGCATACATGCATGAACTTGTTTAGCAGAGAAACTGTACTCTTGTACCTGGTGCCAGAGTAAATGCTACCATTCAGACTAGCATGTGGGTGATATCTGCTAGCAGACATAATGTCTGGACAGACTCAATCTGCAAGCAGATATTGTGTGAATGCAAAGGGCTGGGAAAAATGTGAGCCCGCTGAGTGGAGCTGAGGTATAGGTAGTCTTGTATTGTACCCAGAGGGTAGAAGGGGGGTCTGGGTTCGAGACTAAGGTATAGGGAGATTGCTGAAACAAGAGTGTGGTAAGCTCATTCCTATCCTTGTACTCAGGTCAATCGTACTTCCAGACATCCAACAATAATGCTAAACAGTGTAATTGCTAGCCTTATTTCCAGGGTCCCAGACTTTGCCACTTCCAGGCTTTGATGTAAGCAAATATGTAAAGGCCTGGGATGTCTGATCATGTGCATGACATATGTGGATGGTGCCTGACCATAATTTATGTACATCTTTCAAGTCTCCAGCCCCTGGACAGACTTATGAGAGTGAGCTTCAAGATCTTTCTTCAGCTACTGCCCCCAGCTTGCCTCCCTCTGTCTATCTGATGTCTTGACACATGACCACCTTTGTGCTTGTATAGCAATCCAAAATTGGAGATGGCAAAGGCCTACAAATTAAGAAAGTCATCACGGCATGCATCTCCAGTTAACTCAACTCATTCCTCGGCTCTTTAGCTTGTAGTGGGAAAAGTTGGAGAAGGAAACCCCAGTACAATCAGTATTTGGTCACCCTGAAAAAGGAGTTCTGAGGGTTTTACATATATGTCCAGCTTACAGTCAGAAATAACCCACTGCATATATACCATTCAGTGATCCACTCACACACATACTCCTCACACATTGATGTGCTCCCACCACCACAGTAACACTTGCATATACACATACACACATGCACACGCACACACACACACACACACACACGCACACACACACACGCACATACACGACACACACACACACCACACACACACCATACACACACCACACACACACACACGCACACACACCACACACACACCATACACACACCACACACACACACACGCACACACACACACCACACACACACCATACACACACCACACACACACACACGCACACACACACACCACACACACACCATACACACACACACACACACACACACACACATACACACACACACACACAGGTTCTCAGTGATAGTATAACAGATTTGGACCTCAGTGAGTGCAACAATGTCACTTCCCACTCTCTCAGACAGATTGCCTCCCTCTGTCCCAGACTAAGAAGAATAGATCTGAGCACACCACAAGGATGTAGGAACACCATCAACTGTCAGGGTAATGTTCGTGAGACATACTTGTTCTTTCCTCTTCAACTCTCATTCTCTGCAGACGAAAAATTGTGCTTTGGATTTGGGTTGCATACTTACACAAAGGTAGCTGCAATTGGATGCACAAAATCAAGGTGTATATTGCAAACCTACACAAATTATTCTCTTCTCTCCTAAAACAAACAAAAAATTTGTGCTACGAGTAATGAAATATTGTAGTTGCACACACAAAGAAAAAGATTGTAATTCCAAAAATACACAAAGAAATGTAAACGTCTACACGAAGAAAGATTGTGATTGCAAACTACACAATCATTTCCATGCAAACCATTTTTTAGTGATGCCAATGTGCAGAAGATTTTAAGCAGTACTGTTACTTGTGCATATAAGTGGTATATAGTGACTGTAAACCAAAACAAAGGCTGGATGCACAAAGACTGAGTTTTACCGACAGAACAAAACATACCTGTACATGTAGTTCACTTTATACATTAGACCTCAGATATGGACCCACAATCTATTCACATAGTGTACCTAACACCTAGCAATTATAACACCCAACCAATAGTCTTTCTAAAATAAGTCTGTCACTTGTACGCATGTGCCGATGCAATGCGACTGTATGACACAGCATAAGATACTGAGACAATAGGAGACATCATGAGACATTATGAGACAGCATGACACACTCACTATGTGCCAATAAGAGACAAAAGTAAACAAAAGTAGACAAAAGAAAACATGAGACAAAAGAAAACATAGTATCGACTGCTCTTCTGAAGCATAAGGTACATAAGTACATTCTAAGTACTAGCTGTGCTGTCATTTTACCAATGGTCACAATAGCAAACCCAAAGCAGAGGTAGATAACCATACTTCAGATGAGATTAATCCCCAGAGAAGCATCAGATGAGGAAGAACCCATGCCTCTGTTATAATGGTAGCTGCCGGCTCAAAGATGTACCATTAAAGAACAGTGCAGTCTCTTACATAATCCACCTATAAGCCCACATGTAACACATCTTACATAACCACCAGACCGGGCTGGACTCCATGTGGGAGTGGCTCTGCCCTTTCTGTAGCCAATCCCAGGTCAGGAGTTTAAAGGGGTCAAAACCTGTGATTGTGCAAAGATCACATTGGGAACTCCCCTGATGACCAGCAATAGCAAACCATAAATGGGAAGAAACTATACATATACAATGTAGCATGTGCACTATAGCTTTAGATAACTTCATAGAGATCAGTATTGTATCAGCATGCAGACTAAAACACTCTGTACGATATTGCACACAAACACATCCAATATAAATATAACAAAGGAAAATTATTTCACTGACTCTGGACAAGTTCCCTGTCACCCTCCTTACAGGAAGACTCTCAAATACACACACACACACACACACACACACACACACACACACACACACACACACACACACACACACACACACACACACACACACACACACACACACACACACACACACACACACACACACACACACACACACACACACACACACACACACACACACACACACACAACAGCATTCTGTCACTTCTTCACCCACTGTAAAAGGCTCCAGACAGTCTGTCTGAAGTGTTGTATGCTAGTGGACAACAAGGCTGTCTCTTGTCTGGTACAGAACTGTCCCATGTTGACATCACTGTCTGTCTCTGGCTGTGTCATGGTGACAGACAAAAGTCTGGTAGCTATTGGCCTCAGATGTAAACATCTGCTGTCGTTGGATGTGACCAAAACTAAGGTGGGTACACAGTCTTCCTACTACTCTACCATACATGTGTGTGTATATGGTACCATATTATACACAGAGTTTCTGAATGTCAGTGACCCATAGTGTCAGTGAAGTTGATTGTAGTTACATTTCAAATTTCTGCATACATGTAACTGTGACATTATGTACCATATGCAAAATAATGCATTTATAGTACATGTACATAAACTGCCTGAAAAGGTGCCATTTACACTGGCCATTCTTGCTGTCTCAGTGTATTGTTTTGTGTATGGTGTGTGACGTCATGGATTCACAGAGATTCTGAATGCAACTGCATTTGATTGATCCTCAGTCCTATAAGTAGACTGAGACTTTGTTGCACTTTCTTCTTTATCCAGATTTCCAGTGAAGGATTGTTAGCTCTTGCAAGTGGGCAGTGTGCCAAAGTGTTGAAGGTATGCAATGTACAATCATGAAGAGGGCATCAGACATATACATGTACAACATCACCCTTTGTCCAGTCCTGTTTTATTGTCAATCAATGAACCAGGGCTGCCATGACATATGGCTAAATTCTGTATCAACATTATGTCGTAATTTTATGTTATGATACAACGATATGTCATAGAATTCTTAAATTTCTCACTGCATGAAAAAAGTCTTAAGTGACTCATTGACTTGTCATAAGTTATGAGTGCATGCAAGTGGATATAAAAATCTGTTGGCTCAAATTTCCTACATTTTGTGTTGGGCTCAAGTAAGTCCCACCTAATTAAGTATGCAAAATTGCAAAATACATGATAATAACTTAGCTTGTGTCATAAGCATGTAGAGACTACTTATGTCATGATGTAATCAATATCAGTATTTGTTGTTGTTGTTTTTTCTTGTTGCAAATTTGCATATTTTTACACTTGCATACATGCAATTGTAGCATATGGTATATCAACTCATGTGAATGTACAAGAGTCAGTGGGGATCTGTAGGTACATGCAGGTTACAAAAGCCAGTGTCAGGTGCTACAAGTCTCTTGAAAATCCATATTAGCTATTGCAAGTCACACATGCTACAAGTCAGAGGTTCATATAATATACTTTCCACTATAGCTTTGTACTATACTTCTATATCAGTGTGTACTGGCAACCAACTGACAATGTACCGGTGCTTACCGCAGGAGTTAAACATCAGCCACTGTCTGAATGTAACAGATGAGGGTGTGCAATCAGTAGTGACCCAGTGTCCCTGGCTCTCCATCCTGGTCTTCCACGGCTGTCCCCTTCTCACCAGCCTCTCCAGAGACATTGCTAGCAATGGAAGACAAATGAAACAACTCACTTGGACTATATACTGATCATGTCTTGTCATATATCGTGATCTGAAATGTATAGTTGTAAATCTGTCACTCTGAAATATACTGATAAATAATTGTAAAATGTTGTTCATTATAAAATGGGACCAGTCCTTGGAAAGTAGTGCAGAACGACAGATCATGAACTATGTACGACAGTGAGAAGTGGATTCACTGGTACATATATGGTCAGGCAAATGTAAATGATCACTTCATTCACCACCGACATCCATTTTGCAAATGAATTCTGTTTGGAGTGAGGTTTATGCTGGGCTAAGTATAGTGAACAGATGTGCTAGCATAATATTATGGTAGTGGATTGATGTTGATTTCAGAGGCATAGCCAAGTTACACCATATATATAGTAATCATGTGTATAGCCTCACTCTGAGCTAGGTGGAGCCTGGGAACTAGGCTAATTGTATGACATTGTAGTCTCACTAGCCCCTTCCTTCTAATGGGTATGGCTTCAGGGCCCATGTTTTAGTGCTCACTTGCCCTTCACACACGCACTTTCAGTGGGGTCTAAAAACTTCTGCATAAATCAGTGATAATGATGGTGATGTGTTGCCTATTGTGCCATCATGACATCATGCATTTTGCCACAGCTATCAAGTCATACCATGGGTGCATCGGTGGCTTGATAAGCCCTTGGTCATATACAGCAATCAAGAATCTTCTGAAGCTGCTTCATCTCCTGTCTTTCCTCACATCAATTCCCATTGCCCAATAGTACACATCAAGGTATGAGAAAAAGTGTATCTATGCACCATGTCACCATGTCTTGAAGAAGAGGGAAGTATGCCCAAGCTAGTATATAGCCATGGAAAATGGACACAATCCGAGTATTCCATCCTGGAGGTATTCATGGGTTAGTATAGCAGCTATAGATCTTTCCAGTGGCACAGATAATCAAACAAAGTGTAAAAACAATATGCCTCCTGTTAATTCTGGTTACACCAACTCTCCAGGCATATGATCAGAATGTAAACTTAGCTACTTAGACCACCACCTTCAGTGCCTTTTCAGATGATATGTGACTTGTGCAATGAAGGTGCCATCAAACCACTGTCCCGAGAAGGTGGTTTTCTGACCCACCCAGAGCACCAGGACTCGCGATCTCCCAACTGACAGTGTTCCAGTGTTCAATTCACCTGTCTCCAGCCTGTGGCCTGTCTACCTAACAATTGCCAAAATCCCGCTAAATATCCACACAAACAAGAACACACTTCTCTGTAGTATCCAGTTTGGACCTAAGACGTCACCAATCAGAGTACTATGACTGTAACATGGTAGAAATAGCTACTCCAGTCACTCTATATGGTTAGCATAACCATGAAAACACCATCCGGAATCAAAAACATTCATGCAACGACACTAACTGGAATTTTAGACCTCATTGCCAAAGTACCCAATGGCAGTACAGGTGTTTGATATGTACCACCTTGGAACTTACGTAACTCCCAGGTTCCATGTGTATCTACCAAACATCAAAACCCCTGCCTATAGTCAGAGCCCATGAAGCAATTCTGCAAGTAGCTGTACAGGCTGAATCGTTGGGGGTACTGTGAAAGAATCAAAGGTGTATCTGTACTAACCTCTTTGCTCAACCTTGTCAATGGCATCCCAATTCACTATATGCACACTGCACTCAAATGAGTCACTATGTGGCTCATGCATTCTTTTTGACTCTAATCAGCAAATCATGTACAACCCTTCTAGTTGGGTTGAAGTGTTAACCAAATGGTGACAGCGCATCTTACTGCATCCATCAAAAAACACAAAGTTACTGTGAGTCTTCTGAGCTGCACAACTGGTTGCTGTACTACTTTTACCATCCTGTACTTTTGTCTGTATTATCCACATTCTTCCATCTGCAAGATAAAGATCTCTGTCCAATGCACAAATTGATGGATTGCTGTGTGATTTTGTACAACTACTCACCCATTTTAAAATTACTTGGTATCATTAGTCTCACAGCAGGCCACACTACATTTCATAATTCCGCACAATTAGCAAACTGGGTTCTGCTACTTGGCAAAGAGACATACGTATGATGGCAACTAAAGTGTAGTACCTGGTTGTTACTTTCTTCATACAGTGTACTTGGCTGAATGCACTGTGAAGACAATGAACTATAACGCTGTATATTGACCCTGAAGATGTGACACTAGTCTTACTGACACTTTACTGCAAGGGTAAATGTGGGCTTGTTAGTTATGATATGCAGCTACGTCCAAGCACCCAAAGTGAAGCAAGTAACTGCAACCACCATCTTAAAAGATACAGGGGTGCCATCATTGGTATACCAAGGACTATTGGTGCATAATTCTAGTGTTCAATACCAGTCGAATACCTCCATGTTTCTGTAATAAATAATAATACTGTAAGCTTGATCAGTTACCTATTCATGCGTATATGGTATAAACTCATGCCGGATGAAATACACGTAATATTCCCTTTGTCTTCTCCTCTCTTGTGAAAATCTAAGAGCATTTGTAACTTAGTAAATAAAATGTAGTGATCTTGATACTAGCTCCATAGGAAGTGTATTGTAACAGGACTAAACATGCCATACAGGTTATGTGATTATTTGATGATTCAGTCATGATGTCAAAGCTACGCTACCACATCAGGAACTTCATCCTTTACTAAGAAGACGGTCTTTTTAATGTGCTTGCACCAGTCATCCATTCGGCACTTGAGATTGGTAACCTATAAAGAAAACAAGAGATAATAATTATACTGTATATTTGCATGATACCATACAAGTTCAAAGGGACCAGTATGCCAATAATTAGACATTGTACGGCTCACTGTGCCAATATACATACACTGGCACAGTTACTGATCAATGTGCTGACTCACAATTACCTTCTAAAAAGTTCTTTCAGCAAAGTATATACCAAAGGATCCGGAGGGCTCTATCATGCAATTTAAAAAGCTTGGTCAGCGATGCAGCTGAAAGAAGCCTGCTGTATGTATGTGTAGGCACTACTTCACAACAAAATAGTGGTCCGGTGCTCTGCTTTGCACGTGAGGCTTTCTACATGCATGTACCCTAATGGTATTACTACTTATTATTATTTGTAGTTTGGTAAAAGTGACAGCCTCTAGCATAACTGCAGCTCCATTCTCTACAAATATTTTACAGATTCGATGTACTTGTTCAGCTGGCCTAACTACTGATGACCTATTTTGGATGAGCAATTGTTGCCACCAATTTTCTATTTACTAAATTTGTAAAGTATCATAACCAACGCATGGCCAAACTCATACAAAAAAAAAAAGAGATGACACAAACCTGATTCAACCCAAGTACACGAGGCTGTACCCACGTTATGTTTACTTCCTGGTTCACTTCATCCATACTACCTACATATAAAAGCACATGTACAGAAACAATGCAGGTAAAGGATACAACTACACATTATTAGGTTACAGATAGGGCAAGACCAGAGAAAAGGTTTAAAATTGTGGAGGATATTGTGAATGAACAGGAATGTTTCTGCATGCTTTATAACGTTGGTAGTACACTAGAATCACCAGTCAAGTGGGCTTTTGTGGTAATACAAAAGAGAACATTCTCATTTTGTGGAAGTTCCATAATACTAAAGGAAAGTCAGCAAAGTTGTACTATTGTTACCGTGAATTGCAAGTCCGTTGTCCTTTCACGGGGTGTAGTCTGCAAAGGATCATTAGTTAGTGGTTGGTATAAAGGAAGTGGCTTGCCTACAGCTATTGCGCAACAACCCGCCAAAAGCGTTGCGCTAGCCAAAAAAAGTGTTGTGCTAGCCAAAAGTAGCCATTCTAACAATGTACAGAGACTGCGTTTAATATACGGGCAACGTTGTTGGAGAAAGCAACTTGATGGAACTGGGCTACAGTGGCTGGGTAGGCTCAGGCTACAGCAGTCACCCTGTTCATCCCTACCCCTATAGATGCTCACCAGTGTTTCAGCAAACTGCGGTGTGTAACGATGGTAGCCCCGCTGTTACTTTTACGCAGCAGACCAATTGTGATGTGACTAACATGCACCTCAAAGTCATTAACCCGGATAAAAAGTCTGAGTTCAAAGTTTTGACACTCAAGAACCCACAGTCAAGTTGGTTTGCTTGTATTGCTGAGCTGAGAAAGCACCTTGTTTTACAATTTGGAAGTAAAGCTGTTTCCCAAGATCCTGATTCTGGGTTAGGATACATGAGAGGTCCGACAAAAGTGTGAATACATAATGAAAGTGATCTTAGATACGTGTGGAACATGATTGAGGAGGGTTGTATCTGCACACTGTGGTGTGATGCATATCGGGAACCATCAAAAAACGTCGTACCGTGTACCCAGTGATTCAGATGAATCTGATAATGAGAAATGCAGACATAAGTGACGTAGAAAAGTATCAGCTCTTGATGAGAAACGAGAAAGAATTGAGGGCTTAAAAACGAAGCTACATGCTAAACATGGCACAGCCTACACACCCATACAGTACGCTCTGTGATCGATGTTGGCACTTGGTTTCATCAAATGCGCTATACTGATTAATTTTTTTCAGCAGAGGACAAAAGTCTCCCACCTACTGTACTTGTCCATCAATCAATTTTTGCGATTTATGATTTTTGTTATTGTAACAGATGGGAAAGCTGGCAGCCAGCAAAGGTTTTCTATAACTAGGAGTATGCATGCGTATGATGCCTCCTGCCACGACATGTGCCAGTGTGACAGCGTAGGTGTGCCAATTAGAATTAGAGACCTAGAGATCGAACATGAAGAGTGAGTCCAACACCTGGCTTGTGAAGATTCTTCAATACGTACTTTCTTCTTTTAAACTCTTTCCTGTTCTCTTCTTGCTCTCTTGGCTTCTACGGTGGACTGACCTCTTTGCTTCTTTTTTTTTTCTCAGAGTCTCAGGCCAGCCGTCAGCTGCGTTAAGCACCATTTCTACACTCAGCTCCGCCAAAATACGTACATGTCCTCCTCGTCCTCCATTGCCAAGAAACGTCATTCCCCCGCCAACTTCGTCCTCCATCGACGTTCTCGTGTAATGCACATATCAGTGACGTCTGCATTCCTGGAGTGCCTGGAGTGAGTGTCAAAGCGCAAGTTGACATTCCAAGCGTGACTGCAAATTGACATTCCTAAGCGTGACCAACACGTACGTACGTACATACGTACATCCCGAGAATAGATCCCTCATTCAGATCCTTGCGCTAACGCACTCGGAAATTATACTTTATTTTCAGTGGCTTCTCAGTTGGCTTCAGCATAAATGAAGAGAAGGTTATCTGTTATCGACTTGAGTTCAGAAAATAACTTGCCGACGTTTCGACTGAATGCTCCAGTCGTCATCAGGGCAGAAAATCAGAACGCCCTGATAACAACTGGAGCATTCAGTCGAAACGTCAGCAAGTTATTTTCCAAACTCAAGTAGGTAACAGATAACCTTCTCTTCAACTATACTTTAGCAAGGCAGAAAATCTACACGGCAGCAAAACGACAAACAGAACTAATTAGCTCACTGAAGTAACGAGCCTACAAAAACCAATGACCTAAACATGATGAAAGATGGGGTGACCTTACAAAGAGACAGACAGGTGCCAGATATGCAGGAAATCTAGAATACACCATGTCCTAGGATACAGAACCAAATGATACAGGAAACCAAATGTACAAACAGGGTAGCTAAGTAAAGTTTAGTAAACCACAAATGAACCCAGTACAATAATAAGCCAGTAGCTGCACTATGTAATATTAAGCAACAGGTAATAAACAAAATTGCTACCAATGGATTCTTGCTATTGATTGGTTTTATATTTCCCATCAATTTTCAGTTGACATCAAACTGAACATCCAATTGAATTAAATTTTCCATTTGGACTAGCTAACTATGGCGCAAAAATCTGGAAAGAAAATAGATCCCACAGTTCAATCAATACTGATAAATTTACTGTGTCTACTGGTTTTAAGCGATTGATTTTTGCTAATGATTAATCTTTAATTGCCCATTGACTTTGGTTTGCAAATATTTATGGCAGAAGAATGAACTAACAATCAAGTTTAATTATAAATCGATCAATTTTAGTTGTCGACTGATTTTAGTTGAGTGTTGTCACAGATAATTTGTACACTTGAATACAAACTGCCCAGCTGGTAGCTGTGTCTCGTGCATACTGAGACGCAGGTTGACTATGGCTAAGAATCTTAGTGAAGGGGGCAATGACAATGGTTCTTTCATCTCCTGGATCGGAGAGAACAGAGGAGATGATGTAATCTTGCTGAGACTGGGCTTACATAATAACCAGCTTTGAGTTTTGTCAATCTGGAATCACACAAATGCAAGTCCATGCTTTCCTGCATGAACTAGGCTCAGAGGTGCTTGTTCTAGGGGCTGGTGAAGCTATGTAGCATCTGCTAGTTTCAGTGAACAGCACATAAATGTTGGCTCCAGTAAACCATCCTCAAGCAAATCTGTATACACTGGTTGACAAGGCAGAGAAGGTACATAGCTGGTGTTGGGAAGAATTAAGGCAGGCCCACGGCAACGAATTGGACACCTTTTCTTTCGTTCAAGGTCCAGCACAGTTGAGCAGAAAAGCCAAATTCACCTGGGCCATTTGGAACTGCTGTTGCATGGCTTCTCAAAGTCCAATGATGCTCAGCAGGATGGCAGTATACAGCGCTGATGAGTTCCACCCCCCTCCTATTGTCTTGTTACTGCTCTTTACATGTTGTCTCTATTTTTAGGAAGGCTCTCTCACCAGCTAGCAGAACTATTAGACTCAAACATGTCAAGTACTCTCCATATGCACTTCTGTATTTTAAACATGTTTAACGAAAAAGAGAGAAAAAATCACTTTGTCCTCGTCTACTGAATCATGTCCACTTCAAAGAGTGCAGGCCTCAAGATAAGAAGTGAAGTGGTGGCCATGAATTTCATTAAATTTTTCCCCCTACTGTCAGGACTAACATGACAGCTTAACCCTCTGAATGTTCTCAGTCAAAGAGATTGGTATCATGCTAGGTTGTGTGGTACAAAAGATCGAGCAGCCTCAAACGTCAGCAGATGAAGACTGTACATATATACAAAAAAAATAACAATACATGTACAGCATACCTTTTACTAATCCGAGAGACAGTGCTTTCATCACCAACAACTCGACCTATGCAAGGAAACACTTTATGGATCAAAGGTGCAGATGAGTGCAAAGTGTTAGAAAGATGATTAGCATAAGCGACAAGCCTGATTACCCATTGTATTGTATACGCAACATACCAGAAGGATGCAGCAAGTCTAGCTAGCGATCTGGTCATCTGTTCTAGATAAACAATGGTCACCACACTGACTAGAGTTCAGAACTGTTGCCAGTTTGTCAGTAGTTACATGGTGGTGCCACTGCTATAAGTTGACAAGTCTCTTCCTGTGTTCTTGTATCTTCTGGTTGCAACAGCATCAAATGTGTGAGCTAATCAGAGCAAAAAGTCTGCACAGTTCTCACTCTTGCAACTGGAAGTTGGAAGAACTTGGAAAAACGTAGCACTACTGCTGTTTAGACGATGACTGCCAGATTACCTGTTTGACATCAACTTGCGTAGTTTCTGCAACTGTTGAAAAAGCCACTGTTCTGTTATGAGAATGTCGGTTGAAAACCAGCTGTGAAAGAGTATACATGGAGGTCATCCTAATTTCAAATCTTTTGGTTAAGGACCCTGAACATGGTTCTTAGTGTGAGGGCTAAGAGCACTAACTTGAAGCCAACTTGATATAATACAGGCCCGTAGCCATGATTTTGAGAAGGGGGGTTACATGAGTGTCTGATGTGTATGTATGTATGTATGTATGTAGTACTACAGTAGCTACATGGCTTGCAGAGTATTGCATCCAATTTTGGGCTGTCCATACATGCGTTTGCTAAGCTAGCTGACATTGAATCTTTACGAAAGAAGGTACTGTGGTTGGCAGAGCAGCAGGTAGGGTGACAGATGGTGAAATAGTATGCAGAGAATACTGAAAATATGTCAGAAGAGCATCGAGCTTGTACGACAGCAAGATGTCTATAGACGTTTCTATGCGTTTTCATAAAGATGGTATGACTCCAGGCTGTTCAGTTGCCGCTCCACTGTTGGCCATGACTCACTAGAACTCTCAAGCGCCTAAATTAGAGATTTATTTACGCAAGTATTTTACGTGCATCCTTTCATCGCTGCAGCATAAACAGCTAACATGTGCGTTCCGCATTCATCCACTGGTCCTCCATGAACAAGCAGGGTGTACATAGCTGCAAACAAACTCGTTTGAAAAGCGATGATTCTCATTGGCAGCAAGGCTAGTGGACCGCTTAGGGCACTTAAAATGTATAACTAGGCAGTGTATAAAATTATTTGGAGGCCAAAGGGGGGTTCGAGCGAACCCTCTCGAACCCCTCCTGCCTATGGGCCACTAATAAAAAGTGCAAAAGCACAAAGCTTTTTCACCTTTTTCACACCAAAAACAGCCACCATTAATAGTATACCAGCAGCCATTTGTGAATCTCCTAAAAACGAATGGTGATTCCCCCTTAGTTATCACAACAGTGAATCAGCACTTAATACAAAAGTCTAGTCTGAAATTTACAGAGGGAGGAGGGGAGAAACTTGGGATTTCCCCCTGTATGAACCCTAGTGCTGTTAGTCTCGTACCCAGACCACATCTTCTCAAGAGGAAAAATGGTCTGATAACCAACTTAAATTTCTTGGGCTAGTGAGTGTGTTTGTGACTAGTGTAACCTAGCAACATTCAAAACATTTTGTGCCACACCCACTCAAGAAAATTGTCCGGATACCAAAATTGAAAGGCAAAAATTTTAGGAAGTACTACGCAGTAATTAATGATCTTGAAATTTCATCGGTCCTTACCATATTTTGGGAATGGGCTCAAGAAATTTGACTTCATTCACCAGACTATTCCTCACCTGGAGGCACACATGGGCTGGGCACAAAACTACCATATAGCAAGAAATTATTTTCATTTGGCGATTTGGGACAAAATTACTGACTCAGGACTGTGTGTCTTGAGGCCTTGTAGCCAAAGGATGACTGTCCCCCAGCGATGTGAGAGCCAGATGCTGGGGTCTCGGACTGCAGCGAGCGTTGCGATCGTGATGCCACGTCGTGGCAGTCTGGACCGCAGCCAGAAGGGTTTGGGGTCCAGACTAATGCCACGTACGGTGAGTATTGGCTAGACCCAACCCAAGACTAATCGTGAGCCAACCATGTGGGCTCTATGCTTCTGATGCTCTCATGGCAGAGGAGGTCCGACACAGTCACATGCGCTATGCATTAATGAACATTCCAAGGACTAAAAACCATCAATACAACAATCGGAAACACTGTGCAGCAAAGATCATGATGGGTTTAGGGGGGTTTCCATGATGCTGAAAGTGTCTCGCCAGTCAGAAGTAACATTGCATGCCTTTGTGACCTCCAAACGGCATTTATGTGGCTGTTGAGAGCTAGATCGATCTCGACCTAATAGACAGCTTCAGTATGTTCCTCAACCCGAGTGAACCCAGCACGCTAAAAGCTTCTAATGCCCAGAAATCGTTCTTGAAGCAATGGAATGCAGGAGGTTAGCAATCAATCAGGATCACGTGTTGATGTATATGACATAACTAGTGTCGGACCTCCTCTGCTCTCATGGTAGTGATACAGATGCGAGTGTTGTCAAAGTTTCTCGCTGAGAATCTTTACCAATGGCTCAAGAACTACTAGCAATACTAGTGATAGCAAATGTCTCCATAGTCTTGGAACAAGACCAAGACAAGACTACACTTAGCGTGTCATGCTAAACGACTGTGTTCGTGTTTGCTGGAATCCAAGGTCCCTCCCTGTGCTGGCTCTCATATTGCTTGGAGACAGTCACCCTTTTAGCTTCAAGGTACAGTCGTAAGTCAGTAAGGCCATAGACACTGATAAGTGGCTTTTCTTCTCACTTCGTACTACAGTTTCCGTACTTTGGTTTCCGCACTTCAGCATTTTCCACTTGCCCACTTATCACAGGCACGTATGTGAATATGTAGATACCATTACAAAATTCACTCACCTCCATCAAAGCTAACAACTGTATTTTTCCAAGGAGTTTCTCATAGTTGCTTGCCAAGTCGGGCTAGTAGAGAAATTGGGTGATGATATAGGGAAAGTCCTTTAAATCAGTACTTGAGTGTTAACATCACCATAGAGGAACTTAATTGCTTGGTCAACCCTCATCCCATGGCTTCACATACTCACACACAAAACGAACCACATAATATGTAAACACACCTGTTGCTCCCAGAAAACCTGAAGTTCTTTATACTTTGATAGATTGCCTGCACATGAGAGACACAGTATATAATATCAGTGCTGGCAGTCCCACGTAGAAACAGATGATTAATTTGTTGCATATTTAGAACACATCACTGTGTTCAAAGCGCCACTGAACTTGCACTAAGGCCGGGCTCACATGCACTTTGTAAAGCATCGATGCCGTGTGCATGAGCCTCCACTATACAGAAGTTCAGCAATATGAAACTTCAAACAAATTGAACAATGTCATGGTGATGCCATTGAAATATGTGACAGAATAATCTTTGATTACTACACAGGACTGCCCCATACTTATTTTTGCATGAAGCACAGTGAATTCCATTGAGTGGTACTATTGTCCTGTAACAGCATAGTTGAATTGTTCAAGTGATAGATAAGGCTAGGCAGGCAACAGGCAATGTTATAAAATGCAACCACCTTTGCCCTATGAAATTATTTATCACTATAATAAAATATGTACCATTTAGTCTTGGGCCCTGAAATTCTTGAATGTGTTACATATATACATGCAGTCATTTGTGCTCAGGGCTTACCAGCATTGAAAGCGTAGAGTAAGTTCACTATCCATTCTTTATCTGTTCCTTGCAGTGAATCTAACACTGGATGAGCAAGCTGCAATATAAGAGAGGGACACAAGTGACCAAGGACGTGAGTCTCTGTGTCTCACATGGAATAAAGTGATATACATATGATTGTATGTATAGATATATAGGTAGGTAGATAGATAGATAGATAGATAGATAGATAGATAGATAGATAGACAGACAGACAGACAGACAGACAGACAGACAGATAGATAGATAGGCAGACAGACAGATAGACAGACAGACAGACAGACAATCTAATACTAGAAATGTAGAACATTGTGGGGGCGAGCCAGCTACTATGGCTACATGCACATGAATAGACTAAGCTTCACGCTGAAATGATGAGCTGAATCGCTAGCGTTTATGAGTGTCATTTATGCACAACTCTTACCTGAAGCGATTTCAACCGGCGTGTATAATTTTGTATGGTCTGCGAGCAGTCTGCTGTTGATGGTCGGTCCGTAGCTGCTGTGACAAGAAAGAAGTAAGGTGCCGTGCGTGCTTAAACTTGAGCCATCTCTGCTACGGTTGCCAACGCTGCACTCTGGTAGTAGCCCAGCATTGCCCTTCACCTACCTACTAAGTGCTCGACTAAGTGCACGAGGATGTTCAATTTTCGGGAAATATTTAAGCGCACATTTAAAATTTACGATATATGGCCGCAAGCAAGCACGTACATACGTAAACACACTTCCGCAATGCAGTCCCGCTAGTGTGGGGCTCGCTCAGGCTTGCCCCAATTACAATTTTAAGGGACAAATTTTTTGCTAAGTTATATATGCAATAAAACCTTATAATTCCTAATTTCAACTTTTAGTTACATCATACTGTGCCAGAGTAGGATATAACCTGTTACCTAGGCAACATATAAGAATGTTGCCCATATCTCTCTTGTACAGTGATGTTGCCTAGGTAACAGGTTATATAATAGTTATATCCCTCCCTGGGGTGTGGTCTTGCACATTACGCCCGACACCAATGTGTAAAACGACCACCGCCCAGGGAGGGATATAACTATTACTTTCATCATGGTTCCTGTGGTCACTTAATCTGTGTACCAGTTGTAGACATTAGGCTACTTTCTGTACTTGCATCACCTTTTACTTCTATAGCATGTTTTAGCTGTCACCTCTGTATTTGTCACCCTCATCCTGTACCTGGTCATTCCTTTGAGTCTATTGCTTCCTATATTGCTTTTTCCATTCAAGCTTCATCCTTCTGTATTTAAACAGCCACTGTAGTAGTATTAGTTGTCCTTATACTACAGATTGAGTTGCAATCATATTTACTAAGTTACTACAAATTGGCGACGAGGGTAAAACTATGGCCACTCACGGCAGCATTGGAGAGTTTGTTCATTCTCAAGAGGACTGGAGGTCCTACACGGAGCGGCTGCAGCACTACTTCACCGCTAACGATGTGGAGAATGCAGAGAAGCAGCGTGCCATTTTGCTTAGTGTATGCAGTGCATCGACTTACCAGCTCATACGAAACTTGGTGGCACCAGCCAAGCCCACTGACAAATCCTTCGCCGACATTGTGGCACTCGTCCAAGAGCATCACCACCCCCCACTGTCTGTCACGGTGCAGCATTTTTCACTTCCACTCCCGCTCGCGACGACAGGGAGAGTCCGTATCAGCATTTGTGGCAGAGCTGCGGAAGTTATCCGAGCATTGCAACTTTGGAGACACCCTCAACGATATGTTGCGGGACCGCTTAGTGTGCGGTATCAACGACCAACGCCTCCAGCGAAGACTGTTGGCGGAACCAAACCTCACCTACACAAAAGCATTCGAACTGGCCCAGGCCACAGAGGCGGCGGATCGGAACGCCAAGGACCTTCAGGAGAAAGCAGCAGGCATCCACGCAGTGCGGAAGCTTGACAAAGCGGAAGGACCACGTCACGGTACTTCTACTGCAACATGCTACCGATGTGGCGGCAAGCATCTAGCTGCCGCATGCCGTTTCAAGGACAGCGAGCGCCACAACTGTGGAAAGAGAGGGCACCTCGCCAAGGTCTGTCGTAGCAAACCAAAACATGCTGGACCGACACGCCAACGGCAAGCAGAAACCTAGCAGGACGCACCACCTCGCAGAAGAAACTACCGAGGATCCTGCCTACACCTTGTTCAACCTACATGGCCAAAAGGCAAAACCAATGTTAGTAACTGTGACGGTGGACCAAGCCAACTTACAAATGGAAGTGGACACTGGCGCTTCCACGTCCATCATTAGCGACGAAACTTACCGTAGACTGTGGCCAAAAGGGCAAAAGCCCCTTTTGCAACCTTCCTCGGTAAAATTGCGGACTTATACGGGGGAGGAGCTGAAGGTGCAGGGGGCTATCAGCATCACAGTTGAGTATGGGGACCAGAAGGAGACACTCAGTCTCCTTGTTGTAGCTGGCACAGGCCCCAATCTACTAGGCCGAGACTGGCTGCTGAAGATTCACTTGGACTGGCAGAGTCTCAATCGTTTGGAAGCAGCCCTCCCACTCATCTGAAGTTAATACTAGACCGTCACGCAGCCGTGTTCAAAGACGAGCTAGGGCTGGTGAAGGATGTAGCCGCTAAAATCCAGCCCGAACCATAGTACAAAGCAAGGAACCTGACCTGTGGAAGAGCTTGACATAAGTTTGGGGTAGTTAAACCCTACCTGCTCGAACCATAGCACAGGGCAAGGAAACAGACCTGGGGTGGAGCTTGACATGAGTTCAACTCTAACAAACCTCCTCGAACCTGCTCGAACCATAGCACAGGACATGAAACCAGACCTGTGGTGGAGCTTGACATCAGTTCGGGGTGGTTCAACCGTACCGAACCTCCTCAAACCTACTCACACCATAGCACAGGGCAAGGAACGAGACCTGTGGTGTAGCTTGACATGAGTTCGGGGTGGTTGAACCTTACCAAACCTCCTCGAATCACTTCAACCATAGCACAGGACAAGGAACCAGACCTGTGGTGTAGCTTGACATGAGTTCGGGGTGGTTGAACCTTACCAAACCTCCTCGAATCACTTCAACCATAGCACAGGACAAGGAACCAGACCTGTGGTGTAGCTTGACATGAGTTCGGGGTGGTTGAACCCTACCGAACCTCCTGGAACCGCTTGAACCATAGCACAGGACAAGGAACCAGACCTGTGGTGTAGCTTGACATGAGTTCGGGGTGGTTGAACCTTACCAAACCTCCTCGAATCACTTCAACCATAGCACAGGACAAGGAACCAGACCTGTGGTGTAGCTTGACATGAGTTCGGGGTGGTTGAACCCTACCGAACCTCCTGGAACCGCTTGAACCATAGTACAGGACAAGGAACCTGACCTGTGGTGTAGCTTGACATGAGTTCGGAGTGGTTCAACCATATCGAACCTGCTCGAATATGCATCATGATGAAACTTTTATAAGTTTGCACCAATTCGTTTTCATTTAGTTGGTTGTTATGTCACCACATGGAGACCACCTACTACCTACCCGGTACACTGGCAGAGTTCGAACTAGAAGTCATCTTCTAATCATCTTCTAATCTACTTGCTACAACTTGATCACTATCATGATTCAGATCACTATCATGATTCAGATCACTATCATTATATCAGTTATTAGTACAGCATTTTCTGCACTAGCGTGTACATGTACAATGTTACTAGTCTCGTGCCCAGCCGTCCACACCCCCGGCGCACGTGCGAGGAGGGTCTGGGCACGAGACTACAATGTTACAAAAATGACCTCTCATTCTACTGATGAGGCGGGCGCGGGCTGGTCACGAGACTATAACTCGCCCTCCTTTCGCCTCTCTGCCGCCGTGTTTGCCGCCCCATTCGACTATTGCATACAAGTTTAAACCTCCTTTACCGTCCCCTGGGTCTGATTTCTGTCAGTGTTTCCTCCGCTCCTCTCCCAAATTTGCAAAGTGGCTACGTAAGTTTAGTTGTGTTATTCACACCTTCTCTAGCCTGCTAACCCTTTGCCCCAGCCGCTATCGTGCTGTCTCAGCACACGCGTTCTCCTCTCTCTCCCTCTCCTCCCTCTCTCTCTCTGATGAGAATCATGATCATTCATTTCTTTATTGTCCCCTGTAGTTAGAAGATGGCTGAAGGAACACCCACATCCTCAACCTCATGTTCCAACACTCAACCAACATCCACCACCACAGCAACAAAGAGACAGAGGAATTATAGTGAGAAAATGTGGCCAAAGAGAAGGTGCGATTTGGAAGCTAATATTATTACTTCTTTGACACAGAATCAGTGGGAGTGTGTGGAAAAAATAGAAGTAGGACCAAACACATATTCGTATCATGAACATCGGGGAGTAGAGTACTCTCTGGCTCTGTCACATTGCCAGTTTAACCTTCTAACAGATGTTGATTTGAAGCTTCAATGTTCAAACGACTGTGACAGTAACCATTTCAGAAGAGCAAAAGTGCTATACGAGGCAGTTTGGGTGATGCCAACTCTCACAGATGGCAAATTGTACACATTTCGAGAGGAAGAAAGAGAAGGCAGAGAACCTAAGTCTGATTCAGACGACGAAGGAATCCCTGATCCAGCCGTTCGTCCATGTTTCAGTAATGATGATCTTACAGTTGTTCAATACTGTTATGACCATCTCTTCATCCAGTATCAAGCAGCGTTAAGCATAGGCTTTTACGGTTCTTACAAGCCCAGAACTGTACCATACGCCTTGAGGGCCAAGGTAGACCAAGAGCTTGAGCGGTTGGAACACGCCAGGATCATCGAACCAGTGCAATTCTCTGACTGGGCTGCACCGATAGTTCTGGTCCTGAAGCGTGATGGGTCAGTGCGAGTCTGTGGCAACTACAAGGTGACCATAAATAGAGCAGCAAAACTCGACACCTACCCGCTCCCGCACATCGACGACCTGTTCGCATCATTCGCAGGCGGAACAACCTTCACGAAACTTGACCTAGCACACGTGTACCAACAGATTCCGCTCGATGAAGACTCCAAGAAATTCGTTGTAATCAACACGCAAAAGGGACTATTCCGCTACAACAGGCTGCCGTTTGGGGTAGCATCAGCCCCCGCAATTGAAGGTATCCTACAAGGCATTCCGTACGTCTGCGTGTATATCGATGACATACAGGTGACGGGCAAGTCAGAGGAAGAGCATCTCCAGACTGTGGACGAAGTTCTGTCGAGACTAGAAGCTGCTGGCCTGAGACTGAAGCGGGACAAATGCACCTTTATGCTGCCATCCGTGGAGTATCTGGGCCACACCATATCGGCTGAGGGACTGCAGCCGACCACGGAGAAGGTGCGTGCCATTGTGGAAGCTCCTGCTCCACAGAATGTTTCGCAGTTACGCTCTTTTCTGGGGTTGGTGAACTATTATGGGAAATTTTTACCCAAGTTGTCCAGTACTCTAGCTCCCCTATACAGGTTGCTGGAGAAGCAGGCGAAGTGGATCTGGGGTGCAGACCAAGACATGGCTTTCCAAGCGGCCAAAAAGCAGCTGACCTCCCTGTGCCTCCTGGTCCACTATGACCCCCAGAAGGAGCTATTTTTATCCTGCGATGCCTCACCATATGGCATAGGTGCTGTCTTCTCGTACCAAATGGAGGATAGATCCGAAAAGCCAGTTACATTCGCCTCGCGGTCTCTATCGCCAGCTGAAAAGAAGTATGCACAGCTGGACAAAGAAGGGTTGGCCATTGTCTTCGGAGTCAAAAAGTTCCATGATTATTTGCTTGGCCGGAAGTTTGTGATTCACTCTGATCACAAGCCACTACAATACTTATTCAGTGAAACACGCCCTGTTCCCCCGCTTGCTTCTGCAAGAATTCAGAGATGGGCACTGACTTAAGCGCGTATGACTACACCATCTCCTACAAGCCAGGGGAAAGGCACGCCAATGCTGATCTTTTGGGACTCTTGGGCGCCGTGCATAGCTTTGCGTGCTAGCTGAAACATTGCGCAACGTCTGAAGTGCCTAGAAACTATTCAGGCAATAGAACATTCTGCTGTGGTCAGCAACAGCTACTACTGATCACAAGTTACAACAGTGTTTATCAGGAGGAGTACAAAATCCCCATACATTCTCTATAGCACACCGTCCAAGTTTTACCCCAGCCCTCGTGCGTGACGTCATCATGCAAGTCAGCCATTCTCGCCCTGGCTGCATGCATGAGCAGGCTTAGAAAACGCTACTCTCACCTTTTAGGGGGTTCATTTCTGGCAGGGAAGGCTTCTTGGGTTCCAAGCGGGTGTTTGCCAACCAAGAGTGCTCACTATTGCATGCTCGTTAATGAGTGGGCATGGTTAAGGTCACACACGAGTCTGCTAATTAAGCCTGAAAGTGCACTTGGGTTCGTTTTTGGAGTCAGAGCTCAGACAGAAATGAAGATATGGTGCATTACAGGCATGTGTATGCTTTGCTACAGGAAGAGGGTGATCTAGCTTCATTTCTAGGCTCCTCCAGCTTTTTGTCATGTAATGCATAACAAAAGATATTGCCATTTGTTGTTATTTCAGCTAATGTGGTAGTACTATAAAAACTGACTACATTCAGTGACAGCCACATTCATCGCTGCTTCTCGAACAGAAAGGTTGTTCTTGGACTGTCGGTTGCAAAGATGTTCCTCACCAATAACAGTATCCCGCATGCCTTTGTAAACTGTGACCTGCCATCACTTCACCAGTTTGTACAACAGAGTGGGCATGGCTTTCCCAATGTCAAACTACAAAAATTTTACAAGAAATGTTAGTACAAGGTCAATCAGGAAAATTTCTTGCCATATGGTATGTAAGCTAGTGTAGTGATATGCTGCCCATTTACCCCTCACGGATCGTACTTATAATAGTTGAAGGAGAAAAGGGCAGTGTATTGCTACCACGAATACACCATATTATGGATCTCTTCAGAGGAACAAAGCTACTTGTGAACGCATGTAAGCTGTGAAGGCCAAGCTTCCCTAGGCTTACTATGGCTTCTCTAGGCTAACTGTTCACTAAACTGCCACAAATGGCCCCTGCGAGAAAACACAAGGCTACATAATGTACGGACTGATGGTGTAACTGATCTTGCGTTGTGGGCTATTATTCCCATGGTATTTCCTTCACAATTACGACCACTTTTGTTGATGTTAGATTTCAGCTTGATGATGTCACTTGGCGCAATACACTTTGGAAACAGGCTATGTGATAGATGAAAAGATACATAGTACAGGTGGAGTGGGTGGCTGGCTTGCCCCAAATTTTACCTTTAATGGAAATACCTGGGTCTGCTTTTAAAAGATTGGAACATGCGTTAGAGGTACATCACTCTTTTCACTTTCTGCTCCATCTGCATTCTCATATGACATCTTATCACATCCTCCTACTTTTGTCCGTCAGTGTGTCAAGAATCACTGGTAGGCAGTTCCATTTTGTCCTTCCTTTGCTTCTGTGGCTATTTTCTTGTATCCTTACTTTCTACAGTGGTCAACAATCTGGGCAGCCTGCCATAAACATGGTTTCTCGCTAGTTCCTTTAACTGCTTCTAAAAATCTACCAATCATATCATACTGCTATGCACCGCTCAATAAGCTGGAAAATCTCTTTATCAGTCCAGTTTGTAGCCATTTCTTATACCTATGACTAACACATGTATTATTTAAAGCTTTAGGAACGTGTTTGCAGATTTTCGATGTTGTTGGATTTGGACACTCTATGTAATAGTTATATCCCTCCCTGGGGTGTGGTCTTGCACATTGGTGTCAGGCTACACCAATGTGTAAAACGACCACCCCCCAGGGAGGGATATAACTATTATTTAACCTGTTACCTAGGCAACATCACTGTAGAAGAGAGATATAAGCAACATTCTTAGATGTTGCCTAGGTAACAGGTTATATATGTTGATTTCAAGTTTTAGCTGTGACTTAATGCTTATCTCATATGTTAATCTAATTTTTGAATGGCCTTTTGTGGATTCTTATGTCATCAACACTTATGTGCTAATGTGTTGGTGGTTTTTTTGTTAGCCTCACTTTTGTTCTTTGTGCGCCTCTGGGGCCCCCTCTCTCTATATATGTGTGTCTTGCTTTGAAAATAGTAGTATTTCGTTGGAATAGTACAAGTTGTTGCCAAGTCAAGTTCTATGTCAATCGCGCGTGTTTGTATGCCACTGCAATGGCTTGTTAGGCAACCTACTCTAGAAATTATTTGTCATTGTCCAAGAAAGGGCTCAACAGATGTTGTGTTCAGAGGATGGGCATATATCTTGTTCTCTTGTGCTCTCTTTCTGTGCGAAGTAGAAGCAGCTGCACTCAAAAATGAAGATCTAGATGTGCCGACTGATCCGATCACAGGGGAGATTTCCTAGCCTCGAACCCAGGCTTTCCGTTCCGGATTTTGTCTCGCAGCTTTGGAGAAAAATCGGGAGGGAAAGCCTGGACGGATTTCTCACGTGATCGGTGGCACCGTCGTCACAGCAGAGCCTTGCAAACGCCAGTAACGTCATAACGTGATGGGTGTGGCTTTGTCGCGGAAACGCTAAGAAGAGTTCTTCCCCAAGAATCCAGCTGCATATGGCCTTGTTAATCTCAAGAACTGGCGAAGATGGATATAAAACTGTGAGTTGAGATCTTGTACAAAGTAAAGGAAGTTGTATTAAGTGTGTGAATAAGTTGAGCATGAAGAAACTTTGATGGGCAATAATTAGAGCTGTTTTGGAACAATCTCAGACCACTAGATCCAAGGGTTGTGTCTAGTAGCCACACTGCTTTTCTCGCTGTTTAGCTGTTAGGTATTCCTGGGCTTGGTAACAGGACATACAAATGTTGACAAAAATAAATTTGCCTGTAGTAATGATGATGTTGGTGCAGTGCTGAAGTTATGTGATCGTCTGCAGTTTTTTAGTGGTTATATTGTTCATGTTTACTTGTTGCCTGAGCAATAACCATGAACTTCTGTAATCTTTTTGCCCTTCCTGACATGCCCTTCAGGAGAACGCACAGAGCTTTGCTGTCAGTGCTAGTTTGATCGTCACTACTGTCAGGGACTGAGTTTTGTTTGAGATCTCCAAGTCGGTTGAGATGGGAGAGCAAGCTAGGGGCCAGTCATGTGACCTCAAAGAGCAATATATGAAGAAGTTATCAGTCCTTCAAGAGATATGAATAAATGGATATCAACCACGGCATTTCCTATCAACATCAATAGCTTCATGGTCTCTTGAACTGCACTGTCAGACTGATGAACTGGACCCTCTCAAGCTGAAAGAAGTCTGGCATATATCAGTGTCCTGGACATAAATGACGGACTGAATTGATTGATCGCAAGTCAACGTGGTGTGAGCAATGCTATTACTGCACTCTCTAATTCCAATGACAAGAACACTAACAGTCTGTGACTGTGGCTGGAATGTTTGCCTTAGTACCCATGGTACTTCTCCCCAGGATGAGGTCAGAAACCTATGTACTTCACGACCTACTCAAGTTCAGCAGACTCTTATGGACCCTGCATGCCTTGGACCCCTTGTACATGTTGTTTCAATCTGCTTTGGCAATGTATTCATTATTAAACATGATGAAATCAGTTGTAGCATCACAAAATATATTTCGAGGTAGCCCAGGAGTTCATACGGGAACTATGAATATAAGGCTTTTTCGTGGCGCCCATGCATAAGCTTCAGTATTTCGGCAAAACTGTGACTACTAAAATATCCAGTCGGCTGCTGTAGCTACGCTTGGTGAACAAAGAGCCCACACGCCAGGTAACTCTATCGCCTTGGACCTGGTGTTGACTCCCGCATCTTCTTTCCCTCAGCAGCCCTCACAAGAAGAACATTCCGTGTGACGTGTTGCCTTCTCGGCTGGTAGATTGACGTCACGGTGCCACCGTATCACGTGAGAAATCCGTCCAGGCTTTCCCTCCCGATTTTTCTCCAAAGCTGCGAGACACAATCCGGAACGGAAAGCCTGGGTTCGAGGCTAGAGATTTCCCTGGACAGTGGGCTTCCCAGGTTTATGTTTGTGACCATCAGACGATCAAAGACTGATCAATAAGGACATGGTAAGTCTTTGTCTTATTATTTCTTTACAGTACTTGCTATGGTCTTGAAAGTGGTCCACTGTTCCCTAATCTCTCAAAGCCATCTCTGGGAAAACCTATGCAGAAAAAATCACTTAGAAAGATTTTCAAGAAGATGATGATATGTCCAGAATGCAAGATAGTTACAAGCGCAGTTTCAATCCTGAGATTGGTTTGTCTTTTCTTTTCTTTTTTTTTTTTTTGCACACATGCAGACTTGGATACCTTGGTTTTCAAAACCCATAGCTGCCGCAGAACTGCTGCATACTATGCCACCTGGCAACAAGTCCCAGAAACTACACATATATGACATAACTGTTGTAGTGGATTTTTCATCTAATGTTGCTAACTGCAGCTTCTAGGAAGATGGGATTCTCAGGTTTATCAAACCTACGTACAGTCTGCAGACTTAGAGAGGAGAGAATGGGAGGAAGTGCGTGGAGATGAGGACGATCCTATTCGTCAAAATTTTAACATTTTTAAATTGGCAGCTTCGTAGGATAGACTAAGTACACTGTATATTTTGTGGATGACATTGTGCATGCACCATGCAGTATATTGTTGTTACAGTACCATAGAAACGTTATCGCTATTTAATTATTAACTCATTGCAGTCAGTTGCACATGTCCAGCAGGTTTAACCCCATAGTTCGGTTTGCATTTAGAAGCAAATGAAAAGCTAGCCAAGGCATGACCTGTGTGTAAGTACTAGATAATACTGTCAGGTAAGCTAGACAAGGCATAATATGTGATGTAAGGCAAATTGCTATTAAACGTCACAACATACTGTTATGCACTGGTCTGGTAAAGGATAGGATCACTTTCAGAGAATTACTTTCAGAGGATCAGTCACTTTGGAATCGACGAATGAGATTGCAGCAGGTTTTACGTTGTGGTCCGGTAAAATACGATTTTGGTAGTTTGTTGAGGTCCAGCATAGGATCCCTTTGCCTTTTACGATCAGGTCCGGTAAAAGATGACATTTTAGTTTGTTCAGGTTCAGTATAGGATCACCTTAGCCTCGGTCCCAGGCCTCCCCCGTTTTACCTTCCGTTTGCGTTCACAATAATACACGGGAGCGGAAGGCTGGCGAAAAACGGGGAAGGCCTGGGAGCATTCATCACGTGAATGACGTCAGGTGGACGCGAGGTGGACATAGGGGGGGAGGGGCCCAACTGCCAAAACAACGCACAGGACCATCCGTTCGAGCGCTCTACCGCGTTTTCGGACTCCAGACCTTAGCGTGATGTAAAACTACTCGTCTTGACCGGTAAGAAACTCGCTTTCAAGTTTAGTACGTATATAAATATCAGCCCCTCCCCCCCTACGTCCACCTCGCGTCCACTCACGTGATGAATGCTCCCAGGCCTTCCCCGTTTTTTGCCGGCCTTCCGCTCCCGTGTATTATTGTGAACGCAAACGGAAGGTAAAACGGGGGAGGCCTAGGAACGAGGCTAGGATCACCTTGCTTTTTACGATCAGGTCAGGCAAAAGATCAGCTTGTTCTGGTCTAGTATTTGAGAGGATCACTTTGCAATCAACAAATCAGGTTGCAGCTGGGTTTATGAAGAGGTCTGGTGCAGAGGGTATAAAAAGGTGAGTCTAACAACACTGAAATCACTGTGTTGCGTGCAATCGTATTCGCTATGGCTACCAAAAAGCACAAGGCTGATGAAATGAAGTCGGTGAAGTATCGGCTCCACAGGAGTGCGTGACAATCCATGGTGGTGTCACTGAACTATCACCGGTCAAATACAGTAAAAAAAATACCAAAATAAAATGCTTTTGCTGGAAAAACTCAGTGATGGGAAGAAGACCATGGGGATGGTTTTGTTTCAGCCTCAACTGAGGTCACAGTTGCAAGAATCACTTGATGCAGCAATGTAGTAGCAAGCAGATCCGAAGTTGGATCATCACCAAAGAAGTTTAAGTTACTGGAAGACCATAGTCGTATTGATCCTGATGCATCGACTGAAGTACGCATCGAAGAGCTTGAGAACTTGGCAGTTATGCAGTCAGTGACCGTAACTGTGAAAACAATGCTTGTTGGAGTTCTTGAACATCTTCAAGTCAAAGACAGCTGGTGACGGTTAACAAAGCAAGAATGTGTTGTGGGGGATGCCAACGAGACTATTCGAAAGGGGAAGAGAACATTGGTAGTTTACAGCAAAATTGCTGCTATTAGATTGCAGATGCACATGACAAAGTCTTCCAAGGGAAGAAATACCTTTCAGTGTCTGAGAAAGGTACCATTCAACACATCAACAATGATGTAACTGAAATGACGAGGAACTTGCAGCAGTAGCAGTGGTCGAAGGGTTTGTGAAAGCAGTCCTCAGCTGAGAATAACTAAGTTGTGTGAATTGCAGCTCCAAAATCACAGCCACTTTGGAGGTGGTAGACAGTGTAAAATGTTTCGCAAAAATTAAAGTATCAAGCTGTAATACGAACAGTGTTACCAAGTGATACTACAAAGCGAGACAGAAGGATCTATCGAGCTACCATTTTTGAAGAAGTGTTGACAGCAATTGTGCCCGGAGCCACAGTAAGTGAGAGACTGTTGAGTGCACCACTTTGCTATTTTACTGTGTGAGGGATGGCATAGAAGATACGTAGATCACATGTGCTTGATGTAACTTTATAGAGTTATAGGTGTAATGGCAGAGTACAGAGCATCCAAAACTCTACTACTACAGGGGACCTGTGAGATCTGTGAAAATGGCATAGGAGATGAAACTCATTTCCTGAACTACTGCCATTATCTTGTTAATATAGTGCTCGAGAGCTGTTGCGCTCTTTAATTGGCGGTAGAAAATTAGTGCCTAGGAATTTTGCAAACTTCTAATCTCCATGTATCCAACCTCCTGATCAGGTACTAAGGGCACCAGATTGTGGTGGTAGGACATTGGACATTGCTAAGTAGATAATGCATTGAATATGTAATGCATGGGCATGAGCCCCATGTAGCTGCTATTCTACCACTGTTCTGTTGTTCTCTTGAGTTTCATTGCACTGGTTTTGTCCAGGCTATGCTCTTGAGTTGAATGATATTTACTTGTACCAGGACAGGGTGGCAGCGGTGGGATCGTAATCTGAGTGAGTGACAGACTGCAGTACCCGAGATAGTAACAATGGCAGTATGTCAGATCGCTCCTCCTGAAAAATGTGATTTTAGTCTGCGGAGCAGTGACCCAAATGGTGTTGACGATTCAAAAGATTTCACTAAGTGTTGGGATTGACAGTTAAAAGACTAGGAAAGCCAGGTCACTACGCTTGTATATGCAATGGGAAACAAAGCAGATGACATACGTGCTTGATGGGTTTGTCTGACAAAAAGACGAAAAATTATGACACGGCGAAGACAAAGTTTGAAGTGCATTTTATGAAGTGCAAAAAACTGATATTTGAATGAGCAAGTTCAATCAATGCAGGCAGGAGGAAGGAGAATCTGCTGACAGCTTTATCACACTGTACTCTTCTGGGATCAAAGAGCTTCTCGCTAGAGTGCAGAGGTTTCGGATGAGGTTCGGAGGTTAATGTATTCCATCACGTATGTACCAGGCAAGAACTTCACTGTGGCTGACATCTCGGGCACTGGTGTTGATGTTCTCTGCCAATGATGACGAACTCAAAGTAGAGGTTGAAAAGTCATGCAGTGATGCAACAGTCTAGCAGCAACTGGGCAACGACTTGAGGCGATTCGCCAAGCTCAAGAAGATGATGAAATATGTCAGTGACTCAAGCCATACTGTGACCTTATTTCCCGGTGGCATCCAAACTAACATGCCAAGACGACCTGCTGGTTAGAGGAAACAGGATTGTCATTCTGACATCACTTGCCTTGACATTTTGGAGAGGCTGCACAGCAACATCCAGGGTATCTCTAGATGTCAAGAGAGAGCCCGTCAATCTGTGTAGTAGTCAGATGAACTATGAGTTGCCTTTGCCTCAGGCAAAAGCTTCAGATACCTCCCAGCCCACGAGATGGCAGGGTGCCCTTGCTCCAGAGAAGTGCATTGCCTTGCCCTTCCTACATTCATTCAGTGGATGTGAAACAGTGTCATCCTTTGCTGGCCGTGGAAAGAATGATGTCACCCCAGCATTCTGCACCTTAGCATCAACTCTGCATCCCAGCTCTATTGATGATCAACTCGAGGTACTGGAGCACTTTGTAGTTGTCCTCTATGACCGTGCAAGCACTGAAGTGAAGGTGAACAAGACACGGAAGCAGCTGTTCTCTCAGACTGAAGGCAGATCAATGGATGGCCTTCCACCAACTTGAGCTGCATTTGTGGAACACACAAAGAGAGCACCTACCAGGCAGGTCATGTCTGGGCACAGATGTTTGTAGCTGTTCCCAAGCTACCATGAGATGTACGATGCCCTGATCAGTATCTGGACACTTAAATTGTGCCAACCAATCAGTTGTATCATTTAAAGTAACACTGATGTATATCCTATTCTATAGCCAAACAGAAGATACATGTATGCTGATATACTGCAATTTGTTTTACTTCCACATGGCAACAGAATGGTTTCAGTTAGTTTCCTTAAAATCCTTGCCCAAATAATGCAGATTTATGTGGAAATATAACAAATTGCAGTATATCAGCATGTTTAACACGACACAGAGGTATTCCAAACATGATGGGAATATTCAATGTCCAGGTCACCTTAAATTCAAGATGGCTGCCACAATTAGCTTTTCTTTTGTAGATATACTTTTGATAATTAGTTCTATTTCAATCCTTTCCTACCTATTTTTCACTTGATTGAACACTTTATTCTTTGGTCCCTATAGGTACACCCCCAAGGCTAATTGAGTCACCAAAAATTGAAATGGTTGTGAAATTTAGCAGTTCTCATGTTTGCAATTCAATCCTTGCCCTAGAAATGTATTATTTAGACACCAAGATCAGGATTCTAAGTGGACTAGAAGTGGATATATTGAGAAATAGATAATTCTGTCGGCCATTTTGGAAAATGGCTGCCACTGAGGTCAAAGGTCAAATCTGCGATGGCCCTACAGCTTAAAATTTTCCTTAGGGCATGTTCTTACTATACACCAAATTTCATGCTTTAATCATCAAATGAGCAATTGTTTCATATATTGCACCAATCTGCCTGACTATAGCAGTCTGGCCTGGGTCGACAGTTGGAAGAAGTGGTACTCAGCTTTACGAAATGCTGCAAAGACTGATCTCAGGTGCTAGAACCCTTGATCCCTTCTATCCTCCATTGTACAAGTAATAGTTGTACCATGGGCTTCTAGGGTAGCCTCGTTCCCAGGCCCTGCGTGTTCGTCGCTTGCAGTACGAAATTCGCGCAGAGGGCCTGGGCTCGTTCATCACGTGATGTGTGCCGCAGCCGTAATTTTACGTCACACCAGATATGGCCGCGCCATGTTGCAGCATTGGTTGTAGAGATAACCACAAATGGAGTTGGAAGAACCTGAAACAGGTCACGCGCGTACGATAGACTACAATAGTAAACTCAAGCTGAAGAAGACGAGGAGCCGAAATCCAGGGTCGACCTAGTAACACGATGTGGCAAGGTATCTGAATATAGACGTCTACTATCCAGCTAAACATGGCAGCTTGTGCTCTTTCGCTGCCGAGACTTTTAGCACTTAGGTAAGTTCGCACACGAACCATTACTGTGATCTCTGTGGGCCTCTTTCAACGCTAAACTGGGCGCTAGCTCATCTATGACATCATTGATTCCAGTAGAATGGACGTGATGTAAGCTGCGGCACACATCACGTGATGAACGAGCCCAGGCCCTCTGCGCGAATTTCGTACTGCAAGCGACGAACGCGCAGGGCCTGGGAACGAGGCTACTTCTAGGGTGTATGGGATTTGTACCCTGAGTGCAGTTTTATGTATTCCCGAGGGCGAAGCCCGAGGGAATACATAAAACTGCACGAAGGGTACAACCCATACACCCGCAGAAGCCCGTGGTACAGCCGACTTGTACCATGGTAACACTAATTGACCACAATGACGTCAAACGCACCAATTAGCTTGTTATTCATTTTACTATACCGCCGTTAAGTTTTGTTAGCAGCTATGGCTAACGTTGTAGCACAGAGTTTGCTGGAGAAGCTCCAGTATCCGCCATCTGCTGGTACGAGAAAGAGAATAAAGGAAAATTTTTCCCTAGGAATGGAAGACTGGGACTCAGACGATAGTGATTTTGAACCGCTTGCTAGGACGAAGCGAAAGTGCAACGGTGAAAGTCCTAAGCGGTTTGCTGACCCGACCACTTCTGAAGCCCTGGAGGAGACGTCGAAGGGTGTCGTTCCTAAGAATACGCAAAAGAACGACCAGTGGGCTCTGCGGGCTCTGACTGAGTGGATCACTGAACGCAACAAACGTTGCAGCGACAAATGTCCTATGGACATCTTGCACACAGAAGACGCCGAAAGCCTTGCAAAGTGGCTATCCTTATTCACTATCGAACTCAGGAAAAAGGACGGCAGTAAGTACCCTCCGGCTACGATCCATCTCATTTTGTGCGCTTTGCAACGTATTATGCGGCAAACCAACAGGCATCCGTTCGATATTTTCGACAAAAAGGACGTGCGTTTTAGGTGTTTTCATGGGACAATGGAAACTACTTACCAGAATTTGCACAAAGAGGGAATAGGAGTTGAAATCAAGCATGCATCAATTATATCAGAAGAAGAAGAGGCCATTCTTTGGGAGCAGCAAATCCTAGGTTGCCATTCGCCTAAAGCACTAGTGAGGGCTGTTTTTTTCCTTAATGGAAAAAATTTTTGTCTGTGAGGTGGGAAAGAACATAGGGAACTCAAGCTTTCACAATTTCAGAGAGAGAATGACCACTGGAAGTACACCGAGTATGGGTCTAAGATTTCCGTGGAGGTCTTGCTGACCTACGTCGAGAGAATAAAGTGGTTCGGCAGTTTGTTTGTCCCAGTGCTGGAGACCATTGCCATGTGAGATTACTTGATTTCTATATCTTGAAACTGCCTAAAGGGGCCAAAGAGAAAGATGCCTTCTACTTCACGCCACTACCTAAAACTCCTGAAGACCCTGAGAAACCATGGTATTCCGTGGTACCAATTGGATGGAACAAGCTTGATCGAATGGTGAAGGACATATTTGCTGAAGCTGGTATGAGTGGAAAAACCAATCACAGCCTTCGAGCAACAGGAGCTACTCGAATGTACAACCATGGAATTCCAGAGAAGACCATTCAGGTCCGAACTGGCCACAAGAGCATTGACAGTCTTAGAGTATATGGGCGACCTGGCTTGGAACAACATCGGGAAGCCTGTGAAGCCCTTGCTGACATTAGTAACAAGCAAGTAGTCCCAAAGAGAAGTACACTTGGTCAACAGAATATTCTTGCACCAACCATTCACTGTCCTACTTTCCCTCCTGCACAGTTTGCAAATTCTGGTACACCTGTACTTCCTCCAAGTTTCACATTCAGTGGCTGTTCAGTCAATGTCTTCACTGGGCCAGTCATGACTAGTGGGACATTTCAAACCTCCAGTACATCTTTTGGACTTTCCCAAACAGATATAGACGACTTCAGCAAGTTTTGACTCTTTTGTGTTAAAACCTCTCATGTATATTGTGTATATTGATGGTATGAAACCTTTCTTGTACTGAAATTGTTTTTCTAGTGAACTCACTTAAAAATCATTTCATGAAATTAACCACAAGCTAGGGTACATCCATGTACCCTAGGGTACATGATAGTTGTACACTTAGGCAGCATCTTTCATCCACCCATGCACCATGGTACAACTAGGATTACGCATGCGTATGATGCCTTGCGCTGCTCCAAGCGCCATGCGCGGATGGGGCGCGTGGCGCAGGTGTCAGGCGTTGCTCGTTTAGTGGGAGTCCAAAGAACAGTACAAAACAACGGTAACGAGAAGAGTGAGCCTAAATACCTGGCTTGTGAACAATCTCCAATACGTGCTTTCTACTTTTGAACTCTTTCTTGTTCTTCTCTCGCTCTCTTGGCTTCTACAGTGGGCTGACTTCTTTGCTTTTTTTTTTCTCAGAGTCGCCAGCCGTTGGCTATGTTCAGCACTCATTTATGCACTTGGCTCCGCAAATACATACGTTGTGAAGGGCCAGCCGTGCTGTCCTCCCCATCCTCCGTCACCAAGAAACGTCGTCCCGATGTCGTCGTGCACGTATCCAATATCCTGCCCTGGAGTGAGTGCAAATTGACATTCCAAGCGTGACCTCAAATTGACATTCCGAGCGTGACCTCAAATTGACATTCCGAGCGTGACCTCAAATTGACATTCCGAGCGTGACCTCAAATTGACATTCCTAAGCGTGACCGGTACGTACACACGCACATCCCAAGAATAGATCCCCGATTCAGAGCCTTGCGCTAAGGCGCTTGGCAATAAATTTTTAGCCTCATATCCAGGTGTGGAGGAGGGGGGAGGAGGAAAAGCACCTGGTTTACACTGTTCACGCATGTGCCTATTACAGGGAAGGCAATGTGGCAGAATTAGGGGCATGTACTAATATGACGATCAACAGTTCATGTGAACAGCATGGCCAGCAAACGAGGCTATAGTAATTTTGTGTGTACGTGTTTATGAACACAATCGACAACAGAGCTAAACCAAAAGCTCACTAAAAGCATGTCCAGAAGACACTTACTATGGGGAGTCTACACAAGGAAAAAACACTTATAGTGCATCCCGAAAGTCTTTGAACAAACGTCTAACGTCTGGACGCGTCTTGAGGTTGCGTCTGCCCATACACCGGATGCAGTTTGCCTTGCATTCATCTGCGTGCGTCTGTGTGTGTCTGCGTTCATCTGCATTCGTCTGTGTGCGTCTGTGTGTGTCTGCATACGTCCGCGTGCGTCTGCGTTCGCATGTTTGCATCTGCGAGCCTTCCACCGTAAAGTCTAACTTTCGACAGCATATATCTTAGGTCAAATGCAAGCTATCGACACGAGATAAAGACCATCGTACACCCAAGACCTCTCAATAAGACATATCCAAGAATCAAGGAAGGTCTCCCAGGGATACACTAGTTCTGAGCGCTGTACGTTGGTGGGCGGGGTTTCAGAAACAATCGATTGAGTGCCAACTGTACTTCTGGATCTTGAAAAGCTACCAACATGGGACAAAGATTGGCTGGGAGAGAGACTCAAGGCCTAAACATATAACAGCTTGGACATGGAATGTAGCTGAAGAATTTTGCATGCATCTGCGTTTGCGTGCGTGCGTGCGTGCGTGCGTCTGCGTACAGAAAATTAAACGTCCGGACGCGTCAAGACGCAAAAGGATCTCTGCGTCCAGACGCATCTTTTGTTCAAGGACTTTCGGGACATTTGGGGGTTAAAGAGGGGGGAGGGTGTTTGCTTGAAGAGGGACTGTTTTCGGGAACTTACGGTACATACAAACACAGTTGCCATGGAATTCTGTGACAAATAAGTACATGCCTAATGAAAGGCACTGAAGTGCCAAACCCTCAGCGCAGCAGTGCATGTGATTTTACTTGTGTGTTGACTAAAATCGATCACTGCCTCGTGACTCTCTCATGCTTGCCATGCACATTCTGTTTTGTTCCTGCCTATGCAAAGTTCGCTCACGAATTTCTGACGCTCTTTCACAGGCCTTGTGCAACTTATCTTTAGCTTTCCTTGCTGATTTCACACTATCATAGCTTTCTCTCGCAAATTACACTCTGCTTTTCGTTTGGATCGAAAGACATGATCACAGCGTTCACATGTCTTCCATCTTACAAGCACAGCAGCTTTACACTGCGGGCATACCTTTGTTGGAGGCATATTTACCGCCAATGGCGAACTCGCCGCAATGAACGTCTCTCCGCCGCTAGCCACGTGGTCCAGATTCATACGCATGCGCGTTTTCCGCGGAGTAAAAAAATGGCCGACTTATCGTGTAGCCGTATGCCGTACATACAGGAAATGCTCTAGCTTCGCAATGAAGCATTTTCAGAGAAAATCGCTTAAAATTTTCGACCTTCATCTGCCGCCGAGAAGGTTAGTATTGTTTGTGGCACGAATAAACACGTGAAAAGTGAGATGTTGAGTAACAGACACACAGACAGACACACACACACACAGACCAAGTACTGTAACCCTCGCTGCGCATGCGCGCCGAGGGTTAAAAATAGGTAGGCATATTTTAGTGAACAGGGATGGGGCTAACAGACAAATAATTTAAAATGTACCATAGATCAGGAAATTTTCACGTTAACTCAGTGCATGTGGGTGATCACAAGTTTAGCCGAGGCAGTCAGACCCGAAGCTTTTACTCAAACACAGTGAGCAAACAGCCTCCAGTTTTCACTTGAGGTAGTTCCACCTTCACATAACTTGGAAACCAGCTTATAAGTCGGAGCTGTAAGTATCCAGTGGTAAAATTGTGCTGTTTCAAATTGCTAGTCAGCTACGATGTATAGCGAGCAGAAATGGCTTCAGATGAGTAGAAATAGCCTACTTGGCAGCGATAAGCTACTTAGACAAACTAGTCCAGCCTAGTATATATGTACACAATTCAAGCCACTGGCACTGCCCAGGGCTTGCTAGCATGCTTGTCAACTTTGACTTTCAGACTTGACAACGCTGATTGTGGGCAATTTCCGTGTTGCTAAACTAAACGCGGAAATTATTTCCGTGTGCAATGAGTTAAAAATAATTCACGTGAAAATTTTTCGTGGTGTTAAATTTTCGTGGTTTCGTTCGATCCGCAAAATTTTTCAGTGGTTGTTGGTTACAATACGGACAAGCACCTGGAGCATTCCTAGCGTTTAGTCTACTACGAGGTATCGGGAGAACCAGGTATCGCTAGCTGTAGTCGTCGATTGGACATTTACCTCGGGGGTTGTGGACTTCCGCGCAAGCTTATGCAATGATCATTGCCGCGTAAGTTGTTGTTTTTTTCACGTGTTAAATTTTCGCGATCTATGGTATATATATATTTATACATGCATACATACGTACATGCATACCTACATAGATATATACATACATACATACATACATAGATACATACATACATACATACATAAACATAAATATATGTACAAATACAACCTCAAATTGAGATTTTGCACAACTGCATCAATATTTACATATCGCAAATGAGATGATTCTTCTACAGTGGAAAACCTCTACTCTGGACACCTAAGAGAGGTATGTCCACACTTCAGGGTTAATGTACAAAGATGGAGAAGGTGTGTTTGGGAATGTCCTGAAAACAGGTGTGTCCTGATTTTAGGGGGTTGAAATAGAGGGGTTCCAGTGTAGTTAACACAGAAGATGAGAACATACCAGTTCACCAAAGTTGTACACAGTTTCACCAAGTAGTGCAGCAAGGGCCAGGTGAAATGCTCGCTCTACTTGTTCTGCCACTGAACAGAAAAAATAGACAGTTCAGATAGACACAGCAATTAATGATCACATAAAAAATCAGTATAAGTATACAACTTCTTTTCCTTGAGAACATGTTTCAACCATTTGGTTTCTTTATGACTTTTGGTGTATCCCACTTACGGCATCGTGTGTAGATAACTTGGTTGTAATGATAAACTTTCAACAACATTATGATCTTACTGTACCAGTATGCGTTCAGAGCCAGCAACGCCATGCATGGGTCCTTCGGCTCCTTTAGCAGCTTCTTTATTTTCTGGATGGTATGTTCTACTATACTGGTACCTTTGAGCTTGTTTGGCATTATGTAACAAATATATAAAGTAGCATGCATGCAGATGAGTACACTTACTGGGAATATCTGCAATATCCACACAGCCAAGATATCGCAAAGCATCTCTGTAGTAAGCTGCATGATCTACTTTCAACTGTTTGGAAAAACAAAAAACAAAACAAGGATAGGATGACAATGATGCCTTTTATCTAAAACAAGACAACAAAAACATTAATAATGTAAAAAGGATATAGGGATGCTATGCCAAAAGTATGCAAACTATTAAGGTAGGGATGATAAAAAAGTGATGGTAAATATACAAAGCCCTATCCCTAGCAACAGTAACTGAGATTTCGCGTGTGCACACGTAGTCTCGGTCCCAGACCAATAACCATGGTCTTTGGTCTGGGACCGAGACTACGTGTGCACACGCGTACAAATTTTGAAAATGGCGTCCTACACAACAGACAGCAGCCAAACAGTGTTGTTGTCTGATATTTGCCTGTCATACACTGTACTGTCTGGTCTTCTTAGTTTCCCAACTAACTACTGCTTACTACGACTAAGATTAGTAAGGTTGTGAAAGTTAACTAGCTGATTGTTGCACAATTTTCCAGTTACTGAATGGTGCTTTAATACTATTAGTAACGAGCATGACCACACCCCAAGATGCTCATAAGAGGTTAGTGTTGCGGGTTTACCTTGGCTTGTACATTTTAAGGTTCAGTGCTACGTAGGTAAAAGCTTTGTTAACAGGCTTTAGTAAAATGAAGTTCACTGTTATTTAACTGAAGTAGAAGGCTGTAGGGAGTGGAGGGTTGTCCAAACTTTTACATAAACTATTGTAGTAATACGTAATAAACTAGTCCAGCCTTGTTACATGCTACCTATGCAAATCAGGCCGCTGGCAAGGCCTAGGGCTTGCTAAGCAACGCTTGTCACTTTGACCTCAGACAGATAATTTTAATTTCCGTGTTAATAAACGGTGACGTGTATATAATTTCCGCGTGCAAAGTGTTAAATAGAGACATTCGGTAATCATCACATGCGTGCACGGAAATACAAACTTGCACATATCTCAGGAATGGTTAGGCATACGAAGATGAAATTTTCACCAAACTGTTGCGCATGGAGTGGTCTATCTCATAAGAGTGTCATCGTGTACAGAGCTCTATAGCCTTCAGGAACAACATGCAGAAATCTGAAGATATGAGATCCAAAAAGAGCCTGAGAATGTATAAATCAGTCTGAAGCAACAGCAGTGATCAGCAACGGAGTATGGGTATGTTATTGCAAACTGTTTTCACCAATGTACCCGGGGTAGGGTAGGCAACAATGAAGTATAGTTGCCTGTCTCCCCCCGGGTCTGTTTGGATGGCATAGTTCAATGAATCCAAAATACCTACACTAACCTGCAACTGTATGACAGGATACCATAAATGAGCCTCATTCTCAGGGTTTTGTAGCTGGAGAGAAGAGGCCTCAGGTGCACATTTATCTTGTGCGTGTACGAGGTCTCTTTTGTACTTGCATATTAGTGTGAGGTACTCTGGATGGTTTTGAAGTCCGAACTAATGTTCCTTCGATGATGGCAAGTCTGCATTTTCTTATAATTTTTTAAGGAAATTGTTAGACACTCAAAAGTTATTAGCCTCGTAACCAGGCTTTCTCACCCTGGCGTTTGCCGTCTGTAGCACCTACTAACCTTCGTGGTACGGCAAACGATGTTGCAATAAAACCTGAATATGAGGCTAAACACGCAAGCACAAGCCGAAAGCAGTAACACAGCGCTTGCCAACCACTAAATTTGACTGCTGAAAATTGAACATGTGTATACCAGGACAGCCTGGGAATTAGGCATATGTGCATGTTTGGGAGGGATTGAATGATCTGATTATGATGGGATTTCATGCAGCCTCTGGTCTAGTGTCTGTCATTTCTGTGAGTCATAGTAGACAGTATTGTGTTGTTCTGCTATTTACTGCTTTGTTTAGCAATTCAAACCTATAATTATGTATATACAAGACGGGAATACTCTAACTCAGAAGAGTCGAACCCTGTGGAAGTTGCCTTTTGCGATTGAGGTAGCCACAAAGGGGCATAATCAGGCTTTTTACAAAGCACACCACAGGGCTATTCCTGCTTAGCAATAATCTTTTTACCTCCTCTTCATTGAAGCTGAAAATGGCACTAGAAATCTGTGTTAGAAGCCGTTGATATTTGTATAGGAATGAAAATGGGTAGCTATTCACATTACGTTGTGTGTTTATCCTTCCTCACAGGTGATGGTCATCCTGCACCTATGTAAAGTTGTTGCTTTTGACTGGATGTATTCACATTGCATGCCTTAATTTTCTGAAAGCTTGATTGTGTAAGAACAGAACATTATTCTCACTAATTACTGTATGATTGGATTTGCAAGCATTACAGTTCACATACACTGTACTGTGAAATATTTAGTTTCAGCAGCAGTGGTAGAAGGGGTTTCTTGGTGCAAGGAATGCGATTATGTCACTTTCGAAGTCGTGCATCTCACTGATCAGCTGGTACACCAAAGTTTTCTCCAGTTTTCACAAAGAAGCACTTCAAAGTTACAGTAAAGTGAACGAAAGACCAACCACTCGATTCTCCGATCAAAGAGGATTCGAGAAATATATACTTTGTCGGGGTATGTAGCTGCCGTGAGAAGCGCTGAGGTGAAAATGTAAACATGCACGCGATCCCATTTCCGTAGTTAAAATTTTGCTAGCGGAAATTACGTACGAATACTGAACTTCCGGAATCACTACCTGAAGTAGAAGGCCCAAGAGTCAAGTGTTTTGTGGCTTCTTAAAAAAGCTTTACCCTCAAGGGAGGAGCCAGGTATGGGTTGGAAACAACTCCCTGAGATTTGACAAGCGTATCTTCTGGCAAGATGTACAATACATCGTCAGTGTAAACAGTCGAGACGTTTCTGCACTGTTGTCATCTGACCTGAAACCTGGAGATGCTGTCGTTGTGCAGCATGTCAGAAAACACAACAAACAAGGACAACACCTGTGGAAATGGTGATGGACGAGGACGAAGTCGCCGAGGCGAAAGTGGTGGATCAATTGTCACCACTGTGCTTGTCACAGGGCAGTGAATCCAATGCTGTGTGCCAGCGTTCCTCCTGAAAGTGAAAAGCAGTCGGCGTCGACAGAACCAGAATCCAAGCAACAAGAAGGCACCAAGACACCCAGGAACAAAGGTGTGTTGTAGGCATGGTGTTGCTGGTATTGTAGCTATATCAGTGTTAATTTTCTAATATGTACTGCCCAGGTTGCACTCAGTGAAAAACTCGCCTTTCCCGAGTGCATGGTGTACGGGGCAGAGAGCAGCTGACAAAAGTAACTGAGTGTGTGGGTGAATCATCAATTTCTTGACATCTGGTGATCAAATGCTTACACACATTTGCAGTAGCTTCCTTCTGTGATACGTGAAAGTAGAGAAGGCTTGGAACACCATTTTGTTTATATGCCATAACAGATCAGATTGGGTAGAGCCTACAAGCAACGTTAACCTCGTGTGTAAAACGAATGCCTTAAATTTACAGGCAATGTTTTAGTTGTTGATAAAGGAGCAGGCCACTATGCTGGTGATGAAGAATATCTAGGCAGAGAGCCTTCTCAAGTGCTGTCAGTAGAAATGAGCAGTGGTGGCCTCCTCCAAGAACTGTTGATGACCAAGGATGCAAGTGGCGGTCGCCCTCTCCAAAGAACTGTCGATGACCAAGGAAGCGGGTAGCAGTCGGTCCTCTCCAAGAACTGTCAATGACCAAGGAAGCAAGTGGCAGTTGCCCTCCCCAAGAACTGTCAATGACCAAGGAAGCAAGTGGCAGTTGCCCTCTCCAAGAACCGTCAATGACCAAGGAAGCAAGTGGCAGTTGCCCTCTCCAAGAACTGTCAATGACCAAGGAAGCAAGTGGCAGTTGCCCTCTCCAAGAACTGTCAATGACCAAGGAAGCAAGTGGCAGTTGCCCTCTCCAAGAACTGTCGATAACCAACCGCACTTCATTCACCATACTTTTGCACTGTGAGTATAGTACAACTACGCTATGGGAACAATTTATTGAAGCCTACTGTATGTGGTAAAGGGTGACACTTCCACTTAATAGAATATGTACCACATGTGCAACAGTATTGCCCTGTTTGGTCCCAGAATTTAACAAAAATGTATGGTGATACTTGGACAGTTATATTATGATCTTTTCGCATCTACAGCACTCAGCAATGGCAGAAATTCCTAACACATCTGAACCACGCTACCTTACAACTGAAGATATTGTTGAGATATTTCGACCAATCGTAATAGTATGGACTATGTTAGTGAATTTGAAAGTAGCACAGATGACAGTACTCGAAGTAGCTTTTGGGAAAGCAGTACACTAGATGACTCCACTGAAACTGGGAGTGAGTTATCAAGTATCCATTCTAGGAGTGAGCCTGAAGAAACTGGATCAATGCAATCTAGAAAAGCTTCAGCTGAGAAAATCTTTCTTGTTTTGCTCAGTCTTCTCCAGCGAAGCATATTTGCCTTGAAAGCAAAAGCTTGTCAAGCTCCAGCGATGAAGAGACAAGTAACAAAGATGGAGATTAAGGGGATGGAATATTCCAGGGTGAAAGATGGGGAGGACAGGGAGGCCGAGGGGGACGGGGATGTTGGGGAGGTCGAAGAGGACGGGGAGGTCGGGGAGGCCGAGGGGCAACTAGAGGTCAGAGAGGTCAAGGGTCATCAAGGAGGAGAAGCCAGACTGCTACTAGAATGCCTCGATCAGCAGTCCCGATTACTGTTCTTCAGGCCAACCCTTTGCTTTCCTCCCAAGCATGATGAGAGGAAATGAGCCTGGTTCTGACTCCATACGAGGCTATCTAGTCTGTTACATGTAGGTATTGTTTAATGTACATATCTTCACTTCTAGGTGATACTCTTCGTTTGTGGATTTACGCCATTTAAAGAAATTTTACTCCTCCCCAATATACATGTCTATTCGAAAACAGAAGTTCAAAAATAATTGAGTGCACAGAACAAAAAACAGCTCCCAAAGCTTCCAAAAGGCCACTTCGAACTGATCAAGGTGCTGGCAGAGGGGGTGGGGTTTGCACTGTACCAATTTGACAGTGTCTCTGCCTGTGGCAATGTGGACAGCCTCCAACACTCATGTCTATCTACACCGGTAGAATCGTTAATAGATCTACCTGTAGAAAGTGTAAACCTCTTTGTTGGACACCTGGAAGTGTGGGGTGGCAAAAGGATGGGGAAACAATAAAAATAGATACACTCTTGGAAAGAGAGTTTCCACGCCAGACGGCTGAAACTGAATGAACCGCTACTATGTGTCAAGCCCTGAAGGATTATGGGAAGGCACTGGGCCTGACAGTTGAATAGGAACCGGTCATTATTCAGATAAATTCTGTCCCTTTTCTGGGGGAGGAGACATCTATGTCTTTGGCAGACACAGTGTTGCAGTAATTGTGAAGTCCCAAACATTGAATTTGATCTTCCACAAGAGGAAGAATGAAGGAAATTCGTCTACGTAAGCTCCTCCCATTGGTTGAGCACATGAAGGATCGTTATCTTGAGCTATATCAGCCTGTGCATGAACTAGCCGTTGATGAACAAATGGTAAAAAGTAAAGCTCAAAGCCACATGATCCAGTACATGAAGAACAAGCCCACAAAGAGGGGATAAAGTTGTGGGTCATTGCTGACCCTTCAGGCATTACCTGTGACTTCAACATCTATACAGGCAAAGATGAGTGTGGTGGTCATGGGCTTTCACATCATGTCGTTACACAGCTGGTATAGCCTTACCTGTTTCAAGGATATATTGTCTTCTGTGATAACTACTACTCCAGCCCAGATCTTTTTGAAGAGCTGCTCAGCATTGGTGTGTGGGCTACAGGTACATTTCGACTAACACAACAGAATATTCCCACAGAAATGGCTGCTCTTAAAGAAGCACTGAATCTTAAGGCTGTAGAAAGAGAGACTGGATACTATCTTCGCAGTGGTAAATTTGTATACACGTGCTAGAAGGACAGTCGAGTTGTTTTGGTTATGTCAACAGCCTATCCAGGCCATGTTTCTGAGAAGAACGTTTCTAGAACAGTTGTCAATCCTTCTTCTGGTATACCTGAGCGTGTTGAAATTCAGTGTCCATTGGTTGTTGAAAAGTACAACCAGTTTATGGGTGGAGTGGACAAGACTGACCAATTTCTTGCATATCACAACATCCTCAGAAAAACCGTTCATTACTGAAAGACGCTGTTTTACCACTTAGTGGATATAGCAGTAGTGAATGCCTTCATTACTTACAACATCTTGGCATATAGAAACGGACACCGAACCATATCTGAAATGACTTTTGTGATTCACAAATCATCAGTGAATATGGATGTACAAAGAGGCAAGAACCAGTGCCTGGTCGACCGTGCAGGTCTGATTGTTGTGTGCGACATAGCAGTCAAATTTATGATGAAGCACGGTGCCAGCTCTGCCAGCTTCAAGGCAAGACAAGTTGGACCCAGCGGAAGTGTTTAGATTTGAGCCTGCACTTTGCCAGACTGTCAGCAGAGACTGCCATTATAAATGGCACCTCCCAAGTTTTGACGGAGCCAGGGCACATTGGTTTGCAAAGAGACAATCAAGTGGCCAGGAGAGTGGACATAAATAAATCTATAATATTAATATGTACATTATAGAGTGTACATGTATTATGTAATGAGTTATTAGCTGATAGTGGTCTTGACGTTTTGAAACTAATAACAACTTGGCAAAGAAGTGCTGGATAAAGAAAAGTTTATGAATATTCATTACATTTGGGAGAACAATATTAATCAACCAGATGAGGAAGTATTACACTTTAATTGAATAATAGCTGCTTATGCACTATTACATATTTGAAGGTGGGCCGATGAACAATAAAAGTAGAGCAAATACTTGTGATGAAAGTAAAATTGATAATTGTTGCAAGACAGGGTTTTAACTTAACTCCCGATGCGCATGCGTAGAATCAATCACGTGGCTATGAGAGAACTATAGGCGATTTTTTACTATGTTGATTCATTGCGTTATATCTTGTCAACTACAACAATTAGCAGTTAGGCCTAATTTGGTTTAAAACAAACCTGCTTCACTCAGGAAGTAGTCATATGAGTTGATAGTGAAGTTCGAATAAGATACACAGCAGTGGAAGTGTGTGTACTTGCTATGTATTGGAAAATGACTGGAAATCCACACCAACACTCTTCTACATTGCACACTCTGAGTTCAAGTGCAGAAAGAATATCGAAAAGAACACGCGGTCAAAATAAATTGCGTGAACAAAGACAGTACTCTATGGCATTCCAGTCTAGAGCCCTACTTCTGAGCTCTAATTCAGAGTTTTATCTTCAGTGTTTTAGGCTACAAGTTTAGTTGGTATACCAATGAAGAACAGTTCTAGAAGAGCTCTCAAATCAGCGCAGGAGCAAGAAGATTGGCAACAGTGCAGAAACAAAAGAGACAGAGCTTGACGTGCTGCAGAGACAGCTGAACAAAGGAGCGAACGGTTGAGCAAGTGGAGGGAGAGAGATCATGCCAAGCACGCTGCCCAAACTGCTAGTGAAAGACAAGCTACTTTACAGTGGAAAGGTACCCATGCGAAAGAATGGCAGCTAAAACCCCTGAGGAGAGAGAAACAAGATTACAGCAAACGAGCACCAATCAGCGCGAAAGGTTGGCAGTTGAAACTATTGACAAGTTGATCCGTTGCCACTCCCCATCACCATTACCTCCTCCAGTTCTACAGTACCACCTACTCCCATTGTTTTATGCACCACTGCCTATACCGTCTCAACTAGCAGGTCCTGTGCAACCACCGCAAGCACCCACTATCAACAATGATGTTGACCTAGACGATGATCTAAGTTTCCTCTGGGAGCTTAGCAGCGACCAGTGTAAATCTTCCAGAGCCACTCTCTCGCCACCCATGATGGGACAGTCTTCATACCCCATTCTCACAAGCAGCACACCATCACCACTGCCTCCACCGTTCCCTCCCCTAGTGCCCACATGATCGCTTCATCCATCATCCCTACCAGCTACACCATCCAATTGTGCAGCAGCCACAACCTCAACAGCAATATACCACACAGCACCTGAACTTTCAGCCATCAACCCAGTTCTCCCAGCCGCAACCGATCTTTCAACCACTGACCCAGTTCTCCCACCCTCAACCGATCTTTCAACCACTAACCCAGTTCTCCCAGCCTCAACCGATCTTTCAACCATTGACCCAGTTCTCCCAGCCTCAACCAATCTTTCAACCACTGACCCAGTTCTCCCAGCTTCAACCGGTCTTTCAACCACTGACTCAGTTCTCCCAGCCGCAACTGATCTTTCAACCACTGACCCAGTTCTCCCAGCTTCAACCGATCTTTCAACCACTAACCCAGTTCTCCCAGCCTCAACCGATCTTTCAACCATTGACCCAGTTCTCCCAGCCTCAACTGGTCTTTCAACCATTGACCCAGTTCTCCCAGCCTCAACCAATCTTTCAACCACTGACCCAGTTCTCCCACCCTCAACTGATCTTTCAGCCAACAACACAGTTCTCCCAGCCTCAACCGAACTTTCAACCATCAACCCAGTTCTCCTGGTCTCAACTGATCTTTCAACCATCGACCCAGTTCTCCTGGTCTTAACCGATCTTTCAGCCAACAACCCAGTTCTCCCAGCCTCAACCAATCTTTTCAGGCATCAACCCAGCAATTTTCTCAATCTCAGCAACAGCAGCAGCCTTCATTCAGCCAGAGACGGTTGATTGAGGAGATCACTTTGTGGTGCCATCATGAGAAAGATGCAGGGAGATTGACTGTGCACTATTTTTTTTTGGGGGGGGGGGGGGGGGGGGGGGGGAGGCCACATTGAGCTTGCATACTGCAAGCACAATTGACACATCTTGGATGAAGCATATCAAGGCTATTGTTATATCAAAGTTTGGTGCAAAACGGTCAGATGCACATAGGGAGATGATTTGGGTAAAGTGTAAAACTGCAACTTGGCAGAAATGTAAAATGTTTCATGTTGCCAAAATGTTAAGAGGTAAGCCAAGTGACTGATTGTACATGTGCAGGTACATTGTTTTTCTGTATCAATTCACTTCATGTTTTTATAACTGTACACAATTTGCTCATACTATCTCTTACAAATTGACAAAGCGACTAATGGTAGACATTCAGTGTTTTTCTGCATGCTACGCATATATACACGCACTTTTCACATTTTCTTCACTACACATCGTCACTCTTGCTATATAGATTTCAATATTACTCTTTATAAACAAGGTCATGATGCCCTTTGCCTCTAGACTATCTTTCCCATGAGTATTTAGAACACTCAATAGACAACTTTATTTTAAGACTTCAGGTATTCAATTATTTGTAATTGTACGTGACGTCACATCCGGAGTACATTCCTTGGCTGACTTGGAGTACTTTTCCATTGAAGTCAGTACTTAACATTGGTGAGTTCGAAATTCGCGCGCTGGCTAGCTGTACCGTTTTTTCTAATACAACAATTGCAAATCAGTTAAGCTCACGTGTCTAATCCTTGTTGTGAAAGAACAAAGGTGCTATCTTGCTCAGTTGTGAAGCTGTGGTGTTGCCATTATGCCCGGAGATACGTGCATTGTTTGCGAGAATACTTGAGTGAAAGACAAGAGCGTGTCTATGTACCGCTTTCCTCAAGACAAAGCTAAACGGCAGCGATAGATCGAAGCGCTAGGCCTTCAGGACTTTGTCATCGAGGATCATCATCGCGTCTGCAGCCGGCATTTTCCCAATGCTGATGTACGAAATGACCCACAACTTACACTTGGTACACTGTCTTGAGGCATGCTGTCTTGTAGCACGCTGCCTTGGTCTGCAGACATCATTGGAAACTGAACTATATCTTTGAGCGGCGAGTTCAGGTGGCAGGTAAGTAAATACGTACCGATAATGCCCAATGCCGTAAGCCAACTTCAACCAGCAGGTTCTCCACAACGAAGCAAGATAACACCTTTGTTCTTTCACAACAAGGTACAGACTTCAATGGAAAAGTACTCCAGAGCAGTAGCAAACGTACTCCGGATGTGACGTCACGTAGCAATTACATATTTCGTCAACATTCTTTTGCTTACAGTAAAGTTGTCTATTGGAATGTTCAATTGTACATCACATGTACCAGAGAAACCAAGTTACTTATGCTCCTTGTATGCAGGAGTCAATGGGCATATGGGAATCAAAATGTAACTTGCAGTGTCCATCTAAAGTCTTTACATAAATGCCATATTCAAGCTCATCGAGGAACACTTGTTGTTGTGACCTTGTAAGACCTTGTAAGACACTTGTTGTCGTGCAATCAGTATTATAGAGGGTAATGATTCCATTTTGATAAGGAGACCTGCCAGCAGCGGTCAAAAAAATAATAAATTAAGTTTGTGTACACTCAGTAGCCAGTAGCTGCTCCATCAAGTACATATGATGGCTCAAGGGATCACCTTTCGTAGATGGTTAACGTATTTGCAACATTTTTGAGAATCAACTGTGTTCCAGAAATGTTTGATCCTTGCTATAAGCTAAAATTTATTGACTTCACATCTAATTGGAGCAAGCCTGAACAAGCCCCACACTGCCCTGACTGTGTTGTGCACATGCGTGTATGCTTGCTTGCTTACGGATCAACCACTTACTGTAAATTTCAAATGAGCACATTCAAACTTTTCACAAAGGTTGAAGGCAGCTCAGCAGAGAGTAAGTCTTAGAGTAAAAGATTAATGCCAGACTACAGCGTTGGCATGAAAGACTCAGACTGGGATCAAAGACGACTCGTGTTTGCAGTATGCATGACAAGGCACGCAGGCTGCGAGTCAGAATGCATGATGGTGGAGCTTGCTTCACATAAGGGTGAACGTAGTTGGAATGAACCCTATTTATATTTCCTGTAGAATTTTGTACTTGGTTTGTAATGCAATTATAGTGCATTTTTCTTACAGGACTGGTACTGTATACTGGCATGCAGAAGTTCATATTTTGTAAGTTGTATGGCAGGGTGGAGTAACAATTAAATGTGTGCATTCATCACAGCACGAACCATCCATCATCCAACCCTCTGCCGAGGTGTACAGGTTGTTACACATATAGCCAATCAAGACCAGCCCTCAAACTGACGGTCTGGTAGAACGATTCAACCAGTCCCTCAAAACTGCGCTGAGAAAGGTAGCAATTGAATATGGAAAATACCAGGAAAAGCTGTTGCCCTACCTCCTGTTTGCATATAGGGAGGTTTCCCAAGCCTTTACCGGCTTTTCTCCTTGATATTCTGCGTGAGTCAATTAGTACAAGAGAACTTGTTTCTTAAGACGATTGTTTCATCTTGTAACTTGTGTTGCTCAGATCATTATGAAACTCTTGTAGTCATATACACTGTGAGTTGTGTTGCATGTGGCGCCAGATCATAGTCCATCATCACAACTTAGATGCAGATGCAGTGGAGGACATTAGTCCTGGCTGTAATTATCTCTCTAGAGTTCAGGAAACAACACAGCAAGACCCTACCTTCTTGGGCTACTGCACTGTGCAAAGTTTTTTGATTCAACCATCTCTGGTTACCTCAGAGCGCGTATTTTTTATTTGTTAAAACAATCTTTTGGTGAACAGCAAACTATGTTGTTTCAAGGTTTACATTGAAGCATCATTAATGTTGAAGTACAACAAACATTGAGTACAGTTGTATATAGATGTTTCTATGTCAGCATCAACACTGTCACCAAGGATAATTTGAGAATAGTTGGAAGAATATCTGGTAAATTTCATGAGAATTAAAGAATAGAATAATAGGGGAATGAAAGAGAATATAACTAGCTGAAATATACCTTGGTAGGGGCCTTGGTGGGTACAGTGTGAATGTATGGGGAGCAGAGGGCATCAACACACATTGCAGGTCTAGCCAAGTGTGTGGGAGCTGCCAAGAGAGCAAAGTTGCCAGGAACAAAGGTCACCACAAGAAAGTGAGGAGCGCTGAGCAGGCCAAGATCACTGTGTAACAGGGCGAGGCGGCAAGAGTTATGTACAAGTGTCAGGAGAGTTGAATGAGAACCTTGCACACTCACAGCTAGGAAGATATGGGTCACCTGGCGGGAGACGGTGTGTCTGGCACTGCAAGCCCCTGGGAGTGTGCGTGTCACTATTTGTATTTGGATCATAGATGTATCACAGCAAGGAGTGTGCATGCTGGCATGTGTAGCTATGTGCTGTGGAAGAATGCAGAACCAAGACTGCACTTGCTACAAAAAAAACACATTTTTGTTGCAGGAGGAGAGGGGAGTGCGAGAGACTGGTTAGCATGCATATTTGTTCTTGCATTCTTTCTCTATATTCTGATTAGGCCTCATCCATGTTCTGTTATGCTTTGTGTAGCTAGGCCTCCTACTGTACTTTTGTCTGTGTCTGGGAGAGATGAATTCATCTCCCAACAAAAGTGGAGAAGATAGTAATGGTAAACCATCACAGTTCCCATCAATAATCCAGTTTCCTCTGACATAAAATGTCGGCCACAAGCATCTTTGCTCTTTGCTCTTTGCTCTAGCTTGTATACGAGTATGGTGTTTGTGGATTATTGTTCTTCCAATGATATTCTTTGTATATATGCTTGTGTATTGGGTATATATATACCACCCATACGAGGAGTATAAACACGAATACATACACTTTGCTAGATGATTCATAGCCACTGTCCGTTGGTGAATTCTCTCTAGCTTAGAGTCGTGCCCACACCCACGAGACTACCTCTATGGCTGAAACAAGCGATCTGCCGGTCCGTATGGAGCAGCAGCCACAGCAGAGGTAGGTGCGAAGTGGGTTAGGGTTGCTGACTCGTTTTCGAGGTGCCGTTACTTTTTCCTATTTAATGACAATAGGAATTTTGGAGGCAAGGGTTTTCGTAATAGCTGACTTCATATGTTTCTCTCCTTCTCGCTCAGTGTGCAGCAGGTACGGGGGTCGGAGCAGGAGCAGGAGCAAGAGCTGTGTCTACCGCCTCCATATTCTAAGGTTTGCAGCTACAACAGGAATAATAATACACATTTCCCTAGTATGAGAAGACATTGATACTAACTATTCACTAGCTACAACAGCTGTCATTTTCCTTTGTGCAGTTGTATTTTGACAACTTGAAGAAATGTTTATCTTGGAGCATTTACAGTGCATTTTAAAATGCAGACACTGCAGCATTAACTTCGCTCTCTCTCCTTCTAAGAGCTCAATAAGCTCCAGAAGCTCCAGAAGCTCCAGAAAGCGCCGAAGGGAGGTGGGATGGGCAGACATTATTCAACGAATGGCTGCAGTTAAAGACCAAGAAGTTATTATATCATTGTTTGAAAAACAGCTTGGGCCAGAATTGACACCTGAATTATTTCTGAAGTTGCCATCAAAGTGTCAGAACGTGTTAGCAGAACTTGGATTAACGGGCTGGGGACCCACACTAGTGCAGCAGATCAATCTGGTAAGTAATAGGTATTTAACTGCTATCAATTTTTAGGCGTGTTCGTGATAACATCATTTCCTATTAGGCATTTGAAGACAAACCATTACAGACAAGCTGCAGGCAGTGAAAAAATTTCCAGTGGCTAGCACCAAGAAACAAGAAACAAGTGAGGAGTTTCTTGGGCCTAACAGGTTATTACTGTCAATTCATACCAGACTATGCATCAATTGCAGTACCACTGACCAATTTGACCAGAAAATCGGCTCCCAATCTAGTGAAGTGGGACAGTGAGTGCAACAGGGCATTTGAGAAGCTCAAAGAGTTGCTATGCTCCAAACCAGTTCTGCGGAGCCCAGATTATGTATGGGCATGATCAGCCCCACACCGTTGAGAGTGGAAAAGTGGTGGTGGGTGAACACACACTCCCAGTAAAAAGGACTAACACCACGGAGTACACTAGAACAACAATCATGGTGGGCTCTCTATTGGATAAGTTTGGGGACACGTTTGAAATAGAGTCGAGCAAAGATAGTAGCAAATTTTATCCCTTCACAGGAGGGGGTGACACTTGAAGTTACCATTACCTAATCCCCTCCACAAAGATTCAAAAGCACTGACAAAGAAACCAAATATTCGTGTAGGATTTCCGTAAGCTACTCCCCAAGGAACAACGCTACTCTACAGTGGAGAAAGAATGCTTGGAAATCAAGCTTGGCACTCAAGCCTTCCATGTTTACCTATTTAGCAGAGCATTTATAAATAATCCAGACGGATTATCGAGCATTGCAATGGTTGGATTGCCTTCAAGAGACTAATGGTCGTTTAACCCGATGGAGTCCTGCTTTACGTACTAACTTTTCGTGGTCACGTTGACAAACTATCCATCCACCTCGACCCCAGCAGGCTCTAGCCAGGCTCTTCAAGAGTTGCAGCCTGGTCCTAGCCACTGACTGTTCTTGACAGCAACAGATGATGAGATGACTTCCTTTGGGAATTGTCATCAAGTGGCCAAACCTCTCAAATTGTGTCTCAATCCCCACCCACCAACTGCTTGAGCCAATAAACGTTTTAAGATGCTTTTTCCATCACCACTCACCACACTCACTTCCCAGGCCCCAGCCAGCAGTAATATCAGCAGTCCCCCCACCCCCCAAGCCAACAGCAGCCCCTGTCCCCCATGATGGCAAAATGATGTTGAAAGAGGGTAGCAAAAATCTTATTATCTTCATTTAGTCATCTTGGTGCTCTTCCTCACGTTCCAGGAAAGTCTGTAGTCACAGACACGGAGATCAGTGACCCTCTATTTCAGCTGAGGCTCTCCTCTAGCACCTCTCATAGAGGTGTAGCTGGGAGAAATTGAAAGACTCTGCAACACATCACGCAATACCTACCACCCTAACCACACCTTCCACCATCCCAGCTGCAGTTTCCATCTCTCACCAACCCACAGATCACACTTCAACCCCCTTCACAGCCCAATCAGCCCCAACATCAACCCTCAGTCCAGCCTAGCCCCAGCTCTATCCACAGTTCTATCCACAGCTCCTAACCTCAGCCCAGCCTAGCCCCAGCTCTATCTACAGCTCTATCCACAGCTCCTAACCTCAGCCCTGCAGCCCCAGCTCCCACCCTCAGCACAGCCACAATTCTTGCCTCTGCCAGATTCACAGACCATGACACAATCCCAGTCCCAGCAGTTCCAGCCACAACCACAGCTCACACCACTGGATGAAAATCAGTGGCTAAAGAGCCTTGATGTGGAGACACTTGTGGGCAGCTTAAGTGAGGAGACAATGCAGTTGCCTACATCAAGCCAGCAGCATGCGCATGGACGCTCATTCCATAGCCCAGTGTTCATACATATTCCATTACAATTGCAACTCCTAGCCCCGGCTCAAACCCAGCTCCCCAACACAGCTCCAATCTCCTGAGAAGGCAATGGCAAAGGTGACTGGACGAGACTAATAACTTATTAAGCAGCCAAAGGCAGCAGGAGCTGAGTGGCATGTAACTCACATACCTAGCAATGTAAACAGCAAAATTCAAATAGGTATACCACAGTATGTGAAATTAACGCAAAAAATAAGCCTCTTTGCACAAGCTAGATGCTTCTAAGATAAAGGAACAGAGACAGTGTGATGGCATGGGGGAGTAGAGCACACCATCCAAGTGTAGACAGTTGACAGTAGTAATGCCCTGCCCATCCTACGTTCCAAGGCAATGCTCACATGTACATGTAAGTTGGAGGATTACTACTTGTGGCATGTGATAAAGTTTACCAGGGTCTCTGTGCTTTTAGGGGGGGGGGGTTGCTTGTGTCTTGGGAGAGCCTGTGAATGAGGCTAATCTGTCCTAGTACAAGGCTACTACTTCTGTGAGTATAAAACTGTAAGCTTACTTTCTACCAAGGATTGCAGGTACAAAGAAATTTGTCTTGGAGAGGCAATAGTTCCTGGAAAAAGAGCAGCAGGGGCCCCCACCTCAAACACTTCGAGCCAAAGGAAAGAAAAGATCTGCAAGTGCAGATGTGAAGGTACACAAATGCAAACAAGTTACTATGGACCCCCCTCCCCCCACATAGCTTTATCCCTAGGTTTATGTCCTTATTTCACACACAGGAGGAAAAAGGGCCTGTTAACATGGGGGTCCAAACTGCTGACTTTTGACTGGGTGCCTCCAGTCAGATTGCAGAACGTAATCAGGTGGATGCATGACATCAAAAGTGTGGTTAACAAAATACCAGTGAAAAGCCAGGAGCTGTAGGACTGCTAAAAACTCACTATGTTAGCGTTTTTGTTAGCTATGTTAGTGTTAGATGGTGTTAAGCAGGGACCTAAGGAGTGGTTAGGAAACAAAGGTTTTGCCCTTTCGCTGTGTTATGGTACTGATAAATGTCTCGAATTCAGAGATGAGAAGTTAGGAGGTACAACCAACTTTACTTTTTCAGCAAATAGGCACATAAGAGAGGTTGCGTGGGGTTCCTATTCAAAATATGTCCAACCTCCTCTAGTTGGCTTGCTTGTGCTTGCCTGTTCAATCTCAGGCTATAGTCAGACACCAGTTGCTTGGCAACATAACTCCTTTAGCCAAGCTCATCTTGGACTAACATCTTGTAGTCAAATGCCAGTTGCTTGGCAACATTGGAAGATCTTCTACCCTTATGGCAATTCCAGTTGGCTGGACTTGTAATTGTAGCTGTTATACTTGCTGTAATGAGTTTACAACTGGTACTCTGTGTTTTACTTGGTATAGAAATTTGGTATACACCATTCTTCTGTGGCTAACCCTTAGGATACTTCACAGACAATTAGCACACTTCATGTGTATGAAAGGAATAATACTTCTGTCCAGTTACTCGCAGATTAAATTTACCTACTCTTCCAACTACTCTGCTATGGCTAACTCTTAACATACTTTGTAGATAAGTATAAGTTAATAGAACAATCTTTCCTTCATTTTTCTTGAGGTATTGCTTCACAGTTTCTATCAGAGAAGCAGAGGATTACCCAAGCAGCCAATCCGACCCCACAACCAGCCAATCCAGCCCCCATCACCAATCCCACTGATTCCACAACCATCAGCATTTGAATTGAGCAACTTATGCCATGTAAGCTCATCACCACCATTCATACCAAGTCCACCATTCATACCAAGTCCACCCAGCTTTGATACTCATCCTTCGAAGATGATAGAAGCATCTATAGTCGAAGTTCAATGCCACAGTCATCTTTACATTTCAGGGATTCTGTAAATAGTTTTCATGAAAGTGCAACCCTCATGGAAATAATTCTTAGACTAGGGCATACGTGAATGTATATAGGAGAGCCTCGCGGGAAGCGAGGTATTGAGATACTTTGCATATGTAACAGTTATGTGTGTCTATGCCATCAGCCTCTCGTCGTTGCTGCCTCCAGGGATCACGCTCTGCTCAATGGTGTCGCTGCACTTGTAGATCAACCATGATACGAGTGCAGCTACACCGTCGTAGGTAACAATGACTGTAAGGGCGGCGGAACCACGGGGCTACGGGGGCTATAGCTCCCCTAAAGCTCTGATCAAGGGGGACTATGCCCCTCATTCGCATGCGCTGATTCTGAGATTACACTTTAAATTTGCATCTTTGTACAAATTACTCTCGTCCTGATCCCTCATTCTGAACGCAGGCACTGTCACACTCACACTGCCTGAGTGACCAAGGGGAGTGGCAATGGTTAACACTTTATGTACGCCTGTGCCTATACGCTTACAAGTAGTTGCAATGTGGCTGCCTTGCGGAATATCTTAACAGTATAACTATTACAACCGGTAGGACTACAGAATTTATTATCGTTTTGGGTTAAAAATAGTCTCCAAAGCCATCTCAGAGCCTCCAATTGTAAAAAATTTCCTGGGGGAGCATGCCCCCGGACCCCCTAGATCCTGCGTGGTTACGCAAGCATTCATCATTCAGCCTCCCTAATCTTCCACCGCCACTGGAGGCTGATCGGTGTAGGCATGAATGAGGTTGTGCCTATACTATCGGTGTCAGTCAGCCTCTCGTCGTGGCTGCCTCCGGGAATTATCGTCTGCTTGACGGTGTCGTTGCACTTGTACCCTGGTTAAGCTCCTCCTCCTCTCTGCATCCGACTCCATTTCTACTTCATGATCATGCACGTGCACCACTGTAGATTAGATTCCTATGTGCGGCGCTGCAGATTGTATTCCTGAGCGTTACAGACAAAACCAAGATTCGACCCCAAACTGCATGATTATTAGCCTTAATTGCTTCCCGCTCGGCAAATAATTTTGTTCCCCTTTTGCATAGCTGAGTAGAGTATGTAGCCTTGTTCCCAGGTCTCCCCCGTTTTTACCTTCCGTTTGCATTCACAATAATACACGGGAGCGGAAGACCAGCAAAAAACGGGGAAGGCCTGGGAGCATTCATCACGTGAATGACGTCAGGTGGACACAAGGTGGGACGTAGGGGGGGGCGGGGTCGATATTCAAATATATGTATGCCCTAAACTTGAAAGCAAGCTTCTTAGTGGTCAAGACGGGTAGTTTCGATCATGCTAAGGTCAGGAGTCCAAAATTGCGGTAGAGCGCTCGAACGGATGATGCAGTGCGCTGTTTTGAGGCCTGGGAATGAGGCTATAGTAAACCATTTTACTCATATGCTGTAAACACTTAGTGATGCACCAACGTGGCTTTTTACCAATATTTCGATAGTTCAATATGAACCAGCAGAATATTTCCTAATTCCGATAACTGATCCGATATTTTCATCTTTAGATGGCGGATGCTGTAAGGCAAGTCTACGCATTAAAAATGTTTTGTTGCTTCTTGCTTGGCCTTTGGACTCTTCCTCTCCAATTTATTGGGTGTGCTTTTAGTAGAAGTTATCTGATGCCGATACTGCCCAAGAAGTATACTATCGGCCCAATACCAATAACATATCCGATTATCGGAGCAACACTACCCACTACCTACTACCACACAATAAGACTAGCAAACTACCAAGTAATGTTATGTTACTAGCCCTCCACGAAGAAGCCTGGGTGCTTAAATTAAGCTTATTTGTGGTCAAGTTTTACAGCTTTCACTTAATGTCATCAATCCCTACATAGACGAATGTTTGTGGACGATGCCAGGAACACAGCAAACATACGTATATAGTGTTAGGTTCTTTGGAAGTGCATACTATAAAACTGAATATTTATACAGCAGAAGGGGACAAGAACTAGCAAGGAGAGAGTCTCTAGGCCTAAAATAGAAAATTTATACCATTTTTACTGGTAAAATCTATCAAGGCCTAACATGTTTTGGTACAAACACAGTGACATAACACTTTTAACAGCCAGAAATGCAAATAACACACTGTTTTGGAAGTTGGCATTGATTGCATGACCAGGGATGATGCCATAAATACAGCCGAGCAGAAACTTCTGCACCGCCACAGCGAGGAGTGTTCAAGTACAGTACAGGTCACAGGTAAGGTAACAAATTCGCGTGTGTAGCGAGGGATTTACCCGCGTGTGATGTGGCGGGTACTCGCAGTAGACTTGCGTGTGTAGCGACTTGCGGGTGTTGGTGCAACAGCAAAGTTAATACACTGTACAAAGAAATACTGGGGGACAAACATTACTACAGGAAAGAATGAACATGCAAGACAGTTTTTCAGTGTTGCCATGCCATTCTATCCGTCCTGTCTTGTTCCTCCTGCTGTTACTCTTCGTCTTCGCCCTTCGGTCTTGCCCTCCCCAGCTGTTTACCCTTCGCCTTCGCTAGCCAGTCTCACTCCCCCCGCCGTTTACTCTACATCTTTGCTCCCCTGACTCCCTATTTCCGCTGCTAGTCTTCGTCTTCGCTAGCCAGTCTCGCGCCTCCCGCTCTTACTGTTCGTCGTGTTTTCTCCCTACTCTCTTCAACCGGCCTCTAGCTCTCTTTCGTTGTCGTTACTCGCTTTCCTCCTTGTTCAGTCCACACACGTGCACTCGCACAGGGCGAGTGCGAGGGCGGAGACTCACGCAGGTAGAGCGAGTACTCGCGTGTGCGCGCCTACAAACTCACGAGTCACACGCTCGCGCGTGTTACCTTACCTGTGACCTGTACTGTAGCTAGTACATACGTTTCCTATATCGTTCCAGTGAATGCTGCACAACACGCCATGAAAGTTTGTAACTCACTGTTTGAGGTCAGCTGAAAATGTTCATACTGACATCTTCATGCAAATGGTAAGACTATGACCAAGCCATGGCATGGTTAGATACTAGATAGGGACTTGTACAGAATTGCTGATCAGGTTCATTAACCTTCCAACTGGTCATTTGGGCTTCACTACAACTGCGTGGCTCACTTCACTTCTGACTACTTCATACAAATCCTCAATATATTTACACACTAGATATCTCTTGAAATATGTACTTACACTATTGAATCCTCCAAATCTATTAGAGCTTAGGAAGGTTAGAGATTAGTACTTCAAGGACATGTCTACACACCCAACTGTAACTCACTAGGGAAGGGAACTGACAAAAAACCAACTCCATCATTAGTTCATTACACAGGCTACGTTCCCGTATATAGCAATGGAGAATTCGCCCCAGCAAGCCTTCCGAGGCACCCCAGACGTGACGTCACGTATTCCGCACATATTTTGATGTTAGTGGGAAAGGTCCATTGACAAAAAACCAACTCCATCATTACACACATATACCTGATGGTAGTGGCTGCAGAGGTCATAGTATCTTGAGTGGACAGCAGTCACCCCACTCACAGCGTCCAGCAGCTCTCCAGCTTCTTCAACGATGCTCTGATGATGGAAAGTGACAACAGCAGGGACAACATTAATACAATTCACAATTGCTTATCTTTTTTTCCCTATACTGGGAATGTTGACAACCACTCAGGGACACTTGACAGGGCACAACAACACCTGGAACACTACCTGAAAGTAGCCTTGTACATAGGTCACATACATAATAATGTACAAAAAATGCATTATTTTTACACTACTGGTAGTGCAAATTATGGGCAGTGTAATAACTACAAGCATACCGTATACCTGCACACGTGCAGTTTTTGCATAGTGACGTCACTCACACATGCAGCCATAGCCTACACTGTAACATTCCATACTCTTGTCCCACTGTCGTAAAATGTTGAAGTACAAAGCTGTGTCTAGGTGTCAATACCCCAGGTGTATATTAAGCAGCCTTTCCACTGAACAAGTTCATCTATTGACTTTTTTCCAGTTGCAGTGAAAGTATATTCAGCGAAACTATATTCAGTGAGGTGGAGGAGATTGGTGTGAGGTGGGAATGCAACAACCCATCGTTGTACAACAGACTCAGGACAAAGTCTTGAAGTACATGGTCGAGGAGGATTGTGCCAACATCGCCGTGGGGAAGCTGGTGAAGGCGAAGTGGGGCGGTATTCAAGAATTTGGAAAGCGGTCGTGGTCGACACCTTTGATCAGAGTGAGCCCTCACCTCCCGCCACCAAGAAGGCTAAGTGCCAGCCAGGTAAACCCCTATAGATACTCTCTGTGCTCTACAACTTATTTTTATACTAAGTTGACAATGTGTTTTAACCTTGTACCCAGTACTGTGAGTATTTGTGTTGTACATGTAAGCCCATATTCATGTCTGTGGCTATTCATGTGATCATATTAACCCTTTGAACGCGATAAGCTTATATACACATAATCTTTACTTCCCATGTGCGTGAACTGTGTATTTATACATCTGCATTACGTTCAGGCCCCTACTGTGAGAAAAGGCAAAGCCTCACAGCTCCTTTGGAGTATGTTCAGCGGCAACGGTCGAGTGAAACAGCAGAGGAGAGAGAGGAGAGACCCAAATACTTACGGCAGCATGTTCAGCAGCAGGGTTTTGGAAACAATCGATCAAGTGCCAACTGTAATTTTGGATCTTGAAAAGCTACCAACATGGGACAAGGATTGGCGGGGAGAGAGACTCAAGGCCTAAACATATAACAGCTTGGACATGGAATGCAGCTGAAGAATTTTGCATGTGTCTGCATTCGTCCGTGTGCATGCGTCTACGTTTGCGTGCATGTGTCTGTGTATGTGTGCGTCTGCATACGTCTGCGCGCGTGCGTGCGTCTGCACACAGAAAATTAAACGTCCGGACGCGTCTAGACGCAAAAGGATCTCTGCGTCCAGACGCGTCTTTTGTTCAAGGACTTTCAGGACGTACTATAGACCCCTTTCTGAGCATTCGGTTCCCATGGTATTACATCACATTGGAGGTCAAGGGACATACATGAAACTCAGTGAGAAGTTCAGTGAAAACTGTCAATAACTTATGTATACTGCTACCTGTCTGGATTTTCCAAAAATTGCTGTACAATGCATGTTCATGTCACCCACATCAGCATGAGTACTGACCTCTATAGTTAGTACTCGACCTCCAATATGATGTATTACCATGGGAACCGAATGTTCAGAAAGGGGTCTATATGTTGGCACCAGATGTAAGCAAGACACCCCATAAAGAAGTAGTCTGCTGCCAATGATATGGACCCAGCCACTTTGCTTACAACAACTAAGTTAGGTGGAGGAAATGCTCATAGCACGTGCCTGTCCAGTAATGACCATGTACCGCAAATATGATGGCCAGTGTGGGTACAAACGGCATATCCTTAACATGCCTCAGGATATACAGGGCTTCCTTGACAAACTACCCTGTGAGGTGAGTCAATTGCCAATCTTAGCATAGTTCGTCGTCATGGTACAGAGAATACGCATGCTGACTTTAGGGTCTGAACAGCCAAGGTCATGCGGGCGTTACAGTGGCTACAACAGAATAATCAGTGCTACAAGGATATCACAATTGATCATATAGCATTACAGAACCTCCCTGAAGATGGTGTACCACCTGAGTTACTTACTATTGAGGACGACGGTGTGGCAATGAATGATCACAACAATGATGCACAGTCTGAGGACACTAGTGATAGTCATTCTTTCTTGCCTGTGGAAGCTACTGTAGACAGTGCAATCTGCTACATGATGATCCCATGAATTGGCCTGACATTGCCGGACAGCCAACCAACGAGTTTCACACCCTTGGTCTGGTTACACAGGCTTTTCCAACACTGTTCCCTTATGGTACTGGAGATCCCACATACCTGGGGGGGGGGAGGGGGGGGGGGGGGGGGAACGAGCTGTCTCCCTGAGAGAGGGGTTCAAACACCTTATCAGATATGGTGAGAAGGAAGCGAGCTCCTGGAGTTAGTGCCTTCTCCACCGAAACAGCGCAAGCCAGATGATTTGCTAGAGTTCAATTTCTCTAGCAGTGAGAGCAATGGAGATTCTCCCACCACCCAACCATCAAGTAAGACTGAGAAGGAGCTCAACCTGTACAAAGCACAGGAGCCTATTGGCAGGGAAGACCCTCTTGAGTGGTGGCGTTTAAATGAGCACCGCTTCAAAATCCTCATCCACATTTTCCCTACTGGGCATTGAACATGAAGTTGCGACACCAGCTCATTTCTCAAGCCAAAGTCTACGTTTGTTCTCGCCAAGGAAACTACTTCAAGAAAAAACCCACATCCTTTTACTTACACCTCTCCATAGCTGTGGTAGCTTCCAAAACCCCAAACTTATATTGCGTGATCCATCTTGTTTTCCACTTTATCTTTGATGGCAGAGAGCCAACTGTTGTTACCGCCTCTCTCTTACTCTTTTGCACATTCCTCTTTCATGGTTCCTTTTCCAATCACTATCACCATCATTATTAAAGAGGTCACGACGGGAAATTCCAGATTCTGCCTCCTGCACACCGCCATCATCTACCTCTACAGTTTCTAAGGTAGAAGAGTTGTTGAAATCACACTGGAGGAGAAATCAATATACATGTACCTCTGTGAAAGAATGTGCAAACAAGCAAGAGTACAATCTGAACGAGTTGACTAGCGAATCAAAGATGGGGGACAAAAAAGGTGATTCAGACAAAGTTTGCTGTAACTTTCTCAAGAAGCTACTTCCTGGCCCTGCGTACAATGTCCATCAGCCAAACACAAAAGTGCATTTTACTGGCCTAACCCCCCTCTACTGTAGTACTGACCAACGACCAGATGTGTGTATTATAGGAATGGGGGTAAAGAGCTCCTTTTAATCCCAGAAGAAGTCCATTCGAGCCCCTTTGAGTACACTATCAATGAAACTATCATAGTAGTAACTACCTTACTACGTTACTATCGTGTATATGATCCCAACCATGAGAAGAGCATTGGATTTTCATTTCCCAAATTAGAAGATAAAACCCACAAAAACAAGCAAAGCGTTGTATAAGTAGAAGTCACCTCACTCAGCAGGTGTCACGTGCATCAATTCTAGTAAAATCTGATGCTCACTACATCAAACGGCCCCTAGAAGCCAGGGAGGAGAAGAACATTGTGTGTGTCACACATTTCTTGCCTTCGAAGAACAACCATTATATTTCGCTTGAAATAAGAATGTTCAATAGAAAGCTTTACTATCAGTATGAAAAAGTGTCCCACAGTCCGTTGACCCGTTCTGAAGTGAGAAAATATCTCTATGACTTGGTACAGAAAGTATACACAGCACTTCAAGCATTACGTGGACACACCAAGACGTTATGCTTCCAAACATATGTTTTGATGCTGACTATATTGCTGTTCTAATCGATCTAGACCGATGCTGTGAGGTACACGAATTTCCTGAGGTGATGGAGAGTTGAAGATCGATTTTGATGCGTCAGAGCATGACTGGTTGCAGTTAGGCTGGCTTGCACACTGGGCCCACTCGGATGATGAGGGGGACTACCATGAGAGAAAGTTTGGGACCTAGAACAGAAATACAAGGATGACTCCTTTACGACTCAACTCATCACACAAGGTAAGTGGTGTGGCTTTCCTAGTTCTATCCGTTTAGCGTATTTATACCCGTTTGCTTTGTGTTCACTTGTCAAACCTAATTGACTGCTTTGCCCAACCTAATGGAGGCATCTTACTTAGTGTCTGTTCCTTTATTTTAGGGAAGTTGATGCCAATGCTCTCCGGACCTCAATCATCAAAAGGAACTTTGAAACTGTTCAAAGTGTAATCCAGAGTCGCTGTTGGATAATAGAGGCGTACTTCATTTGTGTACTGTGACATCAAAACAAACTGCAGATAGTATTGCTGTGTTGATAGGCTTTCTTTGCAATAAAAGTTTGTGGGTCCCTTCCTTGTCGACCCCTCCGTTGTAGGGGGTCTCCTAGTAGGCTTAGATGGAGAGTTTGGTACAGTTCAACTACACCGAACTCAGTCTAATGGGGGCAATATAGGGTTCGAAGGGGCCGAACTCACTCTGATGGAGAGATTGGTGCAGTTCAACTACACCGAACAAAGTCTAAAGGGGCATTCTCAAGTTCGAATGGGGCCAAACTCACTCTGATGGCGAGTTTGGTACAGTTCGACTACACCGAACACAGTCTTTATTAAGCACTTCCAATTTCAGTGCGGAATTTCCAATTCTGGTTTAGTTGTTGACAGAATTTAACTTGATTACTTAAAGTTTATCAAAACAATCAGGTTTAATTGATGGTTTTATTAAATCAGTTGAAGAAAACCTTTTATTTTTATTCGCAGCAAACAATACATTAATACTCGACACTGTCCTCTGCTTCTTCAATGTCACTCTCTACACTAGAACTGGCAATTTTCAATTCCAAGTCAAGTGCCATAGCACCTGCTGCTATGGTATTCCTTTTCGTCTTCAAGATTGTCCTTGTAATTTCATCTGCAAAAAGAGAGAAAAGGCTGTTGAAGTTTCAATAAGTTCTTGTCCGAAGGCTGTTGAAATTTCAATAAGTTCTGGTCCCAAGGCTGTTGAAATTTCAATAAGTTCTGGTCTCAAGGCTGTTGAAATTTCAATAAGTTCTGGTCCTAAGGCTGTTGAAATTTCAATAAGTCCTGGTTGTAAGGCTGTTGAAATTTCAATAAGTCCTGGTGGTAAGGCTGTTGAAATTCCAAATAAATCCTGGTCGTAAGGCTGTTGAAATTTCAATAAGTTTGCATGGTCCTAAGGCTGTTGAAATTTCAATAAATCCTGGTCCCAAGGCTGTTGAAATTTCAATAAATCCTGGTCGTAAGGCTGTTGAAATTTCAATAAGTTTGCATGGTCCTAAGGCTGTTGAAATTTCAATAAATCCTGGTCCCAAGGCTGTTGAAATTTCAATAAGTTCTAAGCTACTTACTAGAAGTATTAGTTTTGTAGTAAATTTGGGAAATAAGAAAGCCTGTTGCTATGGGAACCAGATTCCAATTAATGCTCACGCAATTTATGTGCTGGTGTTTGTGTGTTTCCATAAAGGTGCTTCTCTACAAGGTGTGTCTTACCTGTGTCAGCTTCTCTGATGCTAAGTGAGGATGTTCTTCGATTAGCTCCTGCAGTGCCTTTCTTGAGTTGTTGCCCCCAATAACTTCATAGCTGTATGCCTCGGGATGCTGTTGGTCAAATTGCTCTCCATCGATGAGGAAGACCAGGCCAATCATGGGAGCAACATCACTAGTTGGGTTTTCTAGCATCTCCTTCTTCAATTCTTTCACAAACTGTGCTGTTACAGGACGAACGAGCCTTGGTGGGGATGGTTCCTTCAGACAACGTACAGGCAGTGAAAATTGGCCTGCAATAGTTGGGAAGGCAGCAGGTATGTTATATATACCTCACACCCAGACACATGGTAGAGTTGAATTCATATACTATATTTGTGACCACTCTGGTTCTCAATTAAACTCAAAGGACATTACTTACCAACAAAGTGTTCTTGAATTCTCTGATTCATGTCTTCACAGTCTGCCTTTACTTCAGCCCTCTTCCTTTTGGCTGCTTTTTCAGTAGAGCTGTTGGAATCATTAGGCCTCTTCGTAGCACCTGAAAAAAAATTCTGCATGTCAAACTTAGGAAAAGAACACTATCTCTGCTATATCATCATTACAGCATGCATATGAATCTCTCACTAACTATCCTGTATATCACTCACTTGTGCTTTTCCTTGGGTGTTGGAACACCCCAGTTTCAGGATTGATGTAGGGAAACACCTTCTCCTTGAAAACTTCACAGAATTCATCTGGCTTCTGTACATTGGCAAATATCTCACAAAGCGAGTTCTTGTCCTTGATAAATCTCTCAATTTTGAGACTTCTTGGTTTGTGGAGACCTTGCACCTTGAACTGAAAAGATAACACTGTCCTTATCATCAGGTATGCTGTACAATCATGAACATAATGAGTAACTGTTGGTGTATCAAAGAAGCCCCACCACAGGCCAAGTACAATGTCCACTATGCTAATCCTACCCAGAGCTCCCTATAAGGCTATGGGTACACAATGCTTCCATGGCAACTGTGGTGTTTGTAAAAGCAACATTAGTGTGCATACTGATGTCAGTCAGCTGCATGTGTACTGGGCTTCTATGATGCGTGGGTGTATGGTTTCACATACATGACTAGTACTAGTACATCCCAGAAATCCTACAATCATAACAAAAGCACCCTGGGTCCCTAGGCTGTATTTACCACATGTATCCAACATATATTACAGCCATATAAGACATACACAGTATTCACAAACTCAATAACTTACCGTAAGAAATATTTCCTCCTTGCTGAGATAATCAAGCCGCACATTCAGAACACAACCAACCAGAGGTTTTCCTTCCTCAGTTGACGTAATTCTGGTTCCGTTCCGAAAGATATAGATGCACTTGTCTTCGGAGCTTTGCTTCAAATACCACGTGGCCATCTTCTCTACTTGACAAAACTGCTATACTTAAGCTTAAATGTGATTACCATTATATAGGAAGATCTGAAAGCATCTGAACAACCATCATGTAAATAACTACCAAATAAGGAAGGTATAATTATCACCACCACTAGGTGATTAATCATCACTTCAAGGTTCTGAAGTTTAGTAATGTTAAGGCCAGTTATCACCACTAGGTGATTAATCATCACTTCAAGGTTCTGAAGTTCAGTAATGTTAAGGCCAGTTCTCACCATGCTTGGTGATTAATCATCACATCAACTATCAAAGGTGTATGTAGTGACTAATTAGGGTGATGATAATTCAACAGCCACTATTATAAGGGCTCATACAATGATCAGAGCATTTATTGGGAAGTGCTGCCAAGATGACTGATGAGTATTCTGAGCCAGTGCTACTGTCAGACGAGGATTCTGAGCCGGTGTTGTTCAACTTCACCCAAGGTTCTGAACCAGTGCTACTGTCTGACGAGGATTCTGAGCCGGTGTTGTTCAACTTCACCCAAGGTTCTGAACCAGTGCTACTGTCTGACGAGGATTCTGAGCTGGTGCTGTTCAACTTCACCCAAGGTTCTGAACCAGTGTTACTGAACTTCAGTCGAGATGATTTTGAGCCTAAGCTACTCGACTTCAGTGTAGAAGAATCTGAGCCTGGAAACACATCTTCCTGTATTGTTCCCACTACTTCAACACCAAAGAAAGAAGCTGAAGCTACCCTGCAAACTGGCACTTACCCTATGATGACATCAAGAGCAGACCTGGAATTGTCTGGAGGATCAGCAGGCCCAAGCTACCTGTCTTCGATTTTACAAGACAGTGGTCTCACTTTGGAAGAGAGCAGAAATGGTAAGCAATAACAGTATAATTGTCTGCAGTACAAGTGGGGGTGGGTGTGCTTAAAGTATGTAGACTTTTTCCAATTGCAAACAGCTTAGTGTGGATTTGTATTGTTTGACTAGATGATATCCCGCAGGGCAGCATTTTGAGCTATCGTTTTAGATCTTCAGCAGCAAAGGTGACCCTATAATTATGCTCTTTCCTGAGCCTGAATGTGAAATTTTATGCACTTCCCATGCATGAAATATCTAGTATGCCAAATTGCCTACTTACGTACATTTTGCACAGGTGCGCCTTGGAACTTCCTTACAGTTCTTTGTCTAGACGGTTGTTCTGCACAATGTGCTAGTGCCGTCCATCACTTGCTGGCAACTGACATCCTACGCTACCATGAGCATTTCACAGGCTTGTCTCCTTTCGCAAAGAAGCAGTGGCTGTTAGATTACTTTGTGATGAACAGCTCTGGTACGGGAGAGCAGCTAGAGATCCCCTACTACATCTGTGGGAAAAGAGTCTGCTTCCAACTTTGGATCAAGACACTAGGCATCAGCCAATCCCACTTTTACAATGTCCGGTCTCTCTTCTTGAAAGGACACAAGCGCATCATCCAGCAAGTTGTTCGGACGCCTCTCCAGAGGACATCTGAAGCTGTCGCATGGATGGATTCCTTTTTCACTCGCATTGGAGACAGAATGCCAGATAGGCCAACTATCCACCTTCCAAGTAGCCTGTCAAAGATTTCCATCTATCAGAACATGACGGAGGAGTTGCAACAGAGGGGCAAAAGTGTCGTAATCAGCCAGTCACAGTTTTTTGATGTGTGGAAGACACATTTTGGTCACGTGACCATTCCCAAGGTACATTGTAGATTACCCCCCTCCCCCTCCATATCCACACACATGCACATCCACATGCACACACTATAAATAGAAATTAATAGCAGTAATTATAGATGACCTAATTTGCTGCTGTCCCACAGGAGAACCGTTTCACAAAATGTGACGTGTGTTCAACGATCCATCGTGAGCTAGAAAAGTCAAGCAATCCAGCACGAAAAGTTGAACTGGAGAAGATGAGGAATGATCACAACACTCTACAGATGTGAGTACTAACATTCTACTTATGTATGCTGTAGGTGTCATATTCTCCCTCCTAACTGGTCATTGTTAGCAAAGGCTTATTGAGCCTAACAAGGGTAGAAGTGGTGCATAAATTACATGTACTTCCACCTTCCTGCAGGGAACAGCGAAAGCGTTACCATGATATTTGAAATCGAGCAGAGACTGACTCAAGCATCATGTCTGTCATAATTGATGGCATGGATCAGTCCAAAGCGAGTTTGCCCCATCTAAAAAAAGTGAACAAGTCAGCAGCCAACCTATGGCGACTTCGCACTCACATTACAGGGGTGATTGTTCATGGCCATGGCAGCGAAGGATATGTGGACTTCCTACAATGGCCGCACGATCCAAACCTGACAATCAATGTGCTGTTGCGAGTCCTGAAGGAGTACCTGCCCCAAATTGCCAAGAGTGGAGGTCTCCCAGAAAAGCTCTATCTCCAGCTCGACAACTGTGTGCGAGAAAACAAGAACAAGTTTGTTCTCACATTCCTTGCACTCCTAGTCGAACAAGGGGTGTTTCAAGAGGTAAGCTACAACAAAGCATATTGAAGATTTTTGTGACTTGTATACATTAAGATTGGTTGTCATAACATTCTTCTACTCATACAGATTGAGTTGGGTTTTCTCATGGTTGGACACACTCATGAAGATGTGGATGCTCTTTTTGGTCACATAAGCACATGGTTAAGGAAACATGATGCTTTCACTGTCCCAGGTAAGTCACGGGCACATGGTGACAGTAATATCATACCACATACCAACAATTACCTGTCATATATTTTGTTATTACTCTTAGCACTGCTGGATGGGCTTCGGAATGCCAACAAAGGGTCTAGAAGCTGCTTGTTCTCAGAAATGTTTGATGCCAAGGCCTGGCTCCAGCCTCATATGGAGCAGCTCCACAACCACACCAACCCACACATATTTCGATTCATCAAGGGGAGAGATGGTCACTGTTACATGCAGTGGAAACATTGGAACCACAACCAATGGGAGCCTAAGGAAGGTCTTGGAATTTCTCTGTTGAAGGTAAATGTGATCAGGTGTAGGGAGAAATCCCAAGATATTATATCCGTGCATAAAGTGTGGAGATGATGATTCTGGATTACATATTGTACACCTGGTGCTCTATTACACAGTCAGATCCTCATGATGAGCCAGTACTGGTCACTCCCAACTTTGACAAGCTGGATCTACCTAAACTGCAGAATGCCATCCCCAAGTACGCCAAGTCAGGGCTAACTTCCAATGAAATTCTGTGGTGGGATGCCTTCATCGAAATGCTGCAAGAGCAACAGCACCAAGATCCAGGGGTGTGGTTGCTGAATGACGTAATCAGTTTGCACCGATCATTGGCAGTTATAGCTCCCCAGCCTTCTATTTCCTTTCCAACTCCATTGGTTGAGATGGTTACTGCATCAACTCAAGCTATCCCTGAGGTACAGTTTTACTACTACAGTGATCATATCTGAGTTGTATTCGATTAGTGATTAAACACTTGTATGTACTGGCTTTCTTTATTTCTTATTGTGTAGGTTTACATAGGAGACACAAGAAGGCAAAAGAGACAGAGTGCCAGACAAGGAAGGAAGAGGGTCTGTGCGCAGTCCCAGCCGGAACCGGCCCAATCAGAGCAGCAAGAGAAGACAAAGAGACAGAACACCCGGCAAGGAAGGAAGAGGATTCATGAGCATTCCCAGCCGGAACAGTCCCAGCCAGAACCGCCCCGGTCAGAGCAGTCAGAGAGGACAAAGAGACAGAGAACAGCTCACTGTCAAGTGGGGACTCAGGTATGAACAACAGTATAAAATACAAGCACTACTGAAGCTCTAGTTACACTGCTATCATTGTTAACAGTATTTGAGTCTGTACTACCAGACTATAGGACATGGACAGATTTAGGGCTAGAAATTTCAACAGCCTTTCGACTAGACAGCATTAGGACGAGAATTTCAACAGCCTTACGACTAGACAGCATTAGGACGAGGACTCACTGGAATTTCAACAGCCTTACAACCAGGACATATTGAAATTTCAACAGCCTTACAACCAGGACTTATTGAAATTTCAACAGCCTTACAACCAGGACTTATTGAAATTTCAACAGCCTTACAACCAGGACTTATTGAAATTTCAACAGCCTTGGGACCAGGACCTATTGAAATTTCAACAGCCTTATGACCAAACTTATTGAAATTTCAACAGCCTTACAACCAGGACTTATTGAAATTTCAACAGCCTTAGGACCAGGACTTCTTGAGATTTCAACAGCCTTACGACCAGGACTTATTGAAATTTCAACAGCCTTGCATGGGACCAGGACTTATTGAAATTTCAACAGCCTTTGGGACCAGGACCTATTGGAATTTCAACAGCCGGAATACACTTGATAATTCGAATGACTATTATGCCATATTTTTTTTATCCAGTTGCCTTCCCTGGGAGAGTTTGTTGCCTTCACACACAGTGAGTGGAGAACTCGACCCCTAATTGGCAAAGCAGAGCACGTAACAGGGAAGACAACACGCATCCGCTGGTGGGAGGGAAGCTACACCACTGCATGGAAACCATCCAACAGACGGCAAGGGAGACAGACCATACCATGGGTGGAAGAAATCCCCACTAAGAACATCGTCCTTTCATTCCCATGGAAGCAGAAGGAAGGAAAGCGGCCAAGGCTGCCATTAAAAATTAAGGACAAACTGAAGGAGCTATATGAACAATGAAGTCCTTGTCAACAATGTACAAATAGATTGATAAAGTATTAATTTTGAATTTAAGTTTCTCAAACTCTAAAAATTTGATAAATAGATGATATTTACATCAAATTGAGCGACATAAACAAACTTCTTGAATGATTTGAATAAGATAAAACCATTTTACCCATCGTTTGGCCAAGTTGTTGACAATATATGTCTTTATAGAGCAAATTTACAATCATTTTACCATTTTGGAAATTCCACACTGAAATCGGAAGTGCTGATGATACTACTCTCATTCTACTGATGATACTACTCCCTTTCCACTGATGATACTACTCTCATTCTACTGATGATTCTACTCCCATTCTACTGATGATTCTACTCCCATTCTACTGATGATTCTACTCCCCCTATAGACTATAGGGCGTAATATCAAGTTCGAAGGGGCCAAACTCACTCTGATGTGGAGAGTTTGGTGCAGTTTGAACTCAGGGAATAGAATCATCAGTAGAATGGGAGTAGAATCATCAGTGGAATGGGAGTAGAATCATCAGTAGAATGAGAGTAGTATCATCAGTAGAATGAGAGTAGTATCATCAGTAGAATGAGAGTAGTATCATCAGTAGAAGGGAGTAGAATCATCAGTAGAATGGGAGTAGAATCATCAGTAGAATGGGAGTAGAATCATCAGTAGAATGAGAGTAGTATCATCAGTGGAAAGGGAGTAGTATCATCAGTAGAATGAGAGTAGTATCATCAGTAGAATGAGAGTAGTATCATCAGTAGAAGGGAGTAGAATCATCAGTAGAATGGGAGTAGAATCATCAGTGGAATGGGAGTAGAATCATCAGTAGAATGAGAGTAGTATCATCAGTAGAATGAGAGTAGTATCATCAGTAGAATGAGAGTAGTATCATCAGTAGAAGGGAGTAGAATCATCAGTAGAAAGGGAGTAGAATCATCAGTGGAAAGGGAGTAGAATCATCAGTAGAAGGGAGTAGAATCATCAGTAGAAGGGAGTAGAATCATCAGTAGAAGGGAGTAGAATCATCAGTGGAAGGGAGTAGAATCATCAGTAGAAGGGAGTAGAATCATCCACATTGTGGGACATGTTAACAGTCAAGTGCCATGCCTGCCCCTCACGTGACCTTCACAAGGAGCTCCATGGTCGCCCCAAGCGGCAGGCAAATTCAGACACTGATCCCACTGAAGGCCATTGCATGCTCAGGCATTTTGTGGCAGGTTTAAACATGCCTGAATTAGAACAACCACAAATCTTTCTATGGCATCGTCAGCTAGCTACCCATAAGCAACTACTTGCAGGAAACAACCCTCCTCCATTACACATAATCGTATGTGGCACTGCAGGCACAGGAACTCATATCCTATCTGTGTCATTTCTAATGTTCTTGGTACTAACTGGTACCACAGGGATGGTCGCTTTCCACATACTGTAAATTGGGAAAAGTTTGGTGTTAAATATTTCGTTGGTCCAGCCGACAACGAAAATTAAACTCACGAAAAATTTTCGACAGCGATTTTTTAAAACAGCGTAAATTTACGGTACGAAAATAACGTGTGGTGTTGACATAATTATAACGCGCCTATCAATGTTATGCCCCAATACCCCCCACCCGCGCACCCTTGAGGTCATCATGGGGGAATTGACAAAGACATTCCGCCCCATACAGGGGCATTTGACATTATCGCGCACTATCCGCATTTGTGACAAATATGGTTTTAGAACCACATGGCTGTATTCAACGTGATTGAGCGAGCGATGGAGATACAAGTTCTCGTGCGAATAGGACCACACAGCCGTGTAGTTTGCATTGAAAGCAAACGCGAGCTTGTGTCGACAATCCGCTGTTCATTTGCCGACGTACCAAGAGTGGAAAACGCATGCGAACTGATAGTCCAGATCAAGGACGAAGATTGTTTGTGTGTGTGTGTGTGTGTGTGTGTGTGTGTGTGTGTGTGTGTGTGTGTGTGTGTGTGTGTGTGCATGTGTGAGCATGTACAAATATTTACATGCATAGAGTGTAGATTGTATTATTGAGTGGGGTAACATTTTTATTTTAGGTAAAACAGAATTCTGAAGCTCAAGTGACTGCCGATTGCAGTGATGGATCTGATCAGTCAACCAGTGATGATGACCATGAACAGGAATGGTTTTGTGGAGATTGTGGACGTTTATATGAGGACGAGACTGAAGAACCCGAAATTTGGATAGAGTGCAGCCTTTGCAGCCAGTGGTTTCATTGCTCTTGTGAAGGGCTTTCATGTCTCCCACCAATAGAAACTAATTATATCCGTTTGAAGTGCCAAAAATAGATTTGTGATTGAACTGCTGATTACATGCTGAAGTATGCTAATAATAGTACCCATGCAGGTCTTAGCTTGGTGAGAGCCTGGGAAAAGCTGTTGTGGATCAAATACCTCAAGGTCTCCGTAGGGATAACATGGGGATTTGACCACAACTTTAGGCCCCCAAACAGGGGAATTTGACAATTCAATTAGTCAATCCCCCACCTTGCCTCCACTGTATCTCGGGTGGAGGGTAGTGTGGCATAACACTGATAGCTAAAGACAGCCGTTTGAACACTCTGCTCATGACTCATTCATGATGTCAATTCGAAGCTATTTCAAACCAAAGGACGGTCTTCCAGATCCCAAAGGGTCGTTGTCAAAATTTCTGCCGACACAAGCGATCGCCCTTGCAAACAAGAAAGTTATCGGGGACAAAGGCCTTGGCGGATTATTTGTACCACTTCAACACTTTCCTCATCTTTAATAGAATCAATGTAATTCATAAAGCACTGACTGACCGAAAACTTCGCCTGTTCTATAGGTACAACCCAAGTGTCCGTGCAGAAATAGGAAAGTACACCTGTCAGCTCGGAATGGCAGCAGCAGCCAGGTATTTTTCACGGAAGCTTGGTCATCGTGTCAGCGAGACAACTATACACTCCACCACAAAGACATATTCAGAAGGAATGAAGGAGAAGAGAGCAGCACAAGATGATGGTGATGTGACAGTGCTACCCCCAAAGAAGCGCGGAAGGCCAGTTCTTCTTGGAGAAAATCTCGATAGAAAGGTGCAGCTGTACCTAAGAAAAGATAGACAAGGATGCTGCTACGAAAATGTTTTAACACGCAAATTTATAACATGAAAATTTGCAACATGAATACTTTTCGATTTATGGTACAGTGCTCCAAAGCAAAAGAGCATTTTGGAAACATTTAGCTGCAATGTTTGATACAAACATCTAATATGTTTATAAAGTACATAAACGGAATGTCTCAACACTTGTTATGCTTCCCCTAAATTAATTAAGTGTCACGTACTGTCTCCTCATCAATATGGCTGCCAATAGTCAGCCTATTCAGAAAAAGTGTTTAGCATAGTTTAGCCCCGCTTCTTGAAGTTAAGTGTGCAGATGCGGTGTGAAAGTAGCCTTTACTTGGAAGTTTATTAACCCTCGGCGCGCATGCACGAGAGGGTTACAGTAGTTGTCCTGTGTGTCTGTGTGTGTGTGTGTCCGTTTTCTCTATTCTGCCTTCTTGCGCTTTTAGGCGTCCAACAAGAGGTATCAGCGGCTACAGTGCGGAAAATGCAGTAAAATTAAAAAGCTGTTTTCTCTAAAACTGCTTAGTTCAAAAGTTAGAAGCATTATAAACTTACGTATTACCGCGACTAAGTCAGCCATTTTCTTCACGTGCAACGTTTCCGTATACCTCTCCGTAACACGTACGTAACGGTAATGTGTGATCATGTGAGTCGGTATTGTGGTTTTTCCGTCTAACTTAGACGTTTGTGACTGTCTTTTACGAGAGGTTCAGAAAGGTATGCCCACAGTGTAATACCGTAGATTAGGTCTATGCGTCTGAGAAAGGTATGCCCACAGTGTAATACCGTAGATTAGGTCTATGCGTCTGAGAAAGGTATGCCCACAGTGTAATACTGTATGTAGTGCACGTGAAGAGGTCAGTTTGTGACTGTGGCCATGCCTTCGCAGTGAAGAAAAGGAAAGCACGGTGTACTGCTGTTTGGGAGCCTGAGAACACAATGAAACGTATAAAAGCCTTACTGTCTGAGGAAGAGTTATTAGTGACGAAAGAGAGAGACAAAGTCCGCAAAGCGAGTAAGAGAGCTTCAGAAACACGTGAGCAGACTTTGCACAGGCAAGAACAGAACCAAACACATCTAGCTTGCGCCGAGGGTTCTGCACTTCAGTGCTGTTCATTATGAGGGTAGTCAACAGGCTTCACTCCCAAGCATTGTCAAGAAAATCTACAAAAACTGATTTTTGAGGGGCAAAAGTGTTTAGCATAGTATAGCCACAAAACTCCCAGTTAACAGGATTAACTTGAAAGATGGCTTTTAGATAGGTTAAAGTTTTGTTTCAAGTACTTTTCTTAGAATAAAAACCTTCCTGGAAGGTATGGGAGCGCTTTTGCGTGGAAACAGTAACTTTCAGCCATTTTAGTGACGTATCATGGGTGGGCGTTCCTTTCATGATGTCATTAACCACAACGCGCGGCTAGGTGAACAGTAAGGCTGCTGTCTTAATGCACCTATCAATGGTATGCCCCACCTCCCATACCTGGGTCAGAGGTGGGGAAAGGACAGGGAGATGTTCACCAAATTCTTGCCCCAGGGGTCGGGAATTGTTAATTGCATTTGCTATTTTGAATTTATTAACCTTTGTACCCGACCACGAGGCTGAGATGGACAGCACAAAGAAGGTCTTGATGCAGCTTGGCAGCTACAACCGGGTTGTTGCAGTAGATGGCGGATCCCGTTCTGAGTGAGAGGCGTTGATTTCTTCAATCCGTGTAACTTTCAGTGATAAAATCGAAGACAAATGAAAGACGAGGAGTGGGGTGGCACGTTTGTAGACTATTTCGAAGATCGAGTTCCTGACAAAAGTGTTCTTAGGGTTATCGTGGAGAAGCCTCAGGTTAGTATCTGTACAAATTTATAATATATAGATGAATATGGCCTGGTAGTGGGAGGAAGGCACATTCATACACTACAAATATTTGTGTATTCTGAGGCTGACAGACAAATGGAAATGCATATGAGTCATGTGAGTTTATTTTTAATATGCTTTGCCCCTCAGGTTGATCCCCCAAGTACCAGTGGTTGTGTTGTCAGAGGTTCTGCTGTCAATTCGAAAACTGTAAGCAATGCATTTGCATGAAGTATCCTGGCGAGATTAGATTTCTACTATGTACAAAACTAGACAGCTGGTCAGTATCACTGTGGTGCACTACACGATCGGAAAAAACAGGAAGGGTTCCCCCAGGCCTATAAGGCCACTCAAAGTTGAGTGATTTCCCTCCTGCATGCATTTCATATGCCTCACGGATTTGTTCAATACTGCAAGTTGATTACTCGGCAGTGTAGTTTTTGGAGTGGCCTAATAGACCTCAAAATGCTTGAATCCCTGCTCTTTTAATTTGATTGAAAGGAGATGCATACTTATTGTAAATGACCCTGTGTGTTAAATCCTTTAGGTACCGATGGTGATCAGTGACTCTGAGCCTGTCATTGAAGTGCAGGACTTGGATCATGAAGAGATTTGTGCACCAGAAGAGCACCCTGCCAAAGAACAGGTATGTACATGTAGCATGCTAAAATAGTTATTACACAGAGCAGCCTGCATTGTCTCAGCATCTCGATGTTTGGCGATGGATTTTGGACACTTCACGGTAGTTTCCAAAATTTTTATTTGCAACTTTTCAATTATACTCTGATAATCTTCAGGGTTGAAGAAGATTATCAGAGTATAATCGAAAAGTTGCAAATAAAAATTTTGCAAACTACCGTGAAGTGTCCAAGATCCATCGCCAAACATCGTATACGTAATACACGGTAATATGCTGCTTAAGGAGCACATCGGCTCAGCATCTCTGTGTTTTAATGCGTGCAGCAATGAGGCATGCTAAAACTTGCAAGTACTAAAACATGAATATGATTAGATGTAAGTGATAACATCCAGTGGGTGCGAAAATATGAATATTATCTGCCCTACACCCAAGTAGTACCAGATCAAATTTTTCATGGGTTGCGATTTAACACCTACACCTGGGGTTGTTGCTGGGCATCAAATTTAGTTGTTTAGGAGCAACTAGTTACAAGTGGCCAACTACAACTGACTCTAACCCAGTCTGGCCTTGGAGTGAAGAAGCCACTACAGAAAGTATGTGTAAATATAAATTCCTATGTATTATTGTTGTCAGTGTAGAGTTTTAGTCTTGTGCCCAGACCCAACCCTCTCACGAGGAAAGGGTCTGGTGTCACAAGCCTGAATCCTTGGGCTTGCGGAAGTTTGAAGCCTTGCAAATTGTTCAGTGTTGGATAATGAATCTCATAACACGCTTTGAGCGGTATGATTGAAGTACTTGTTCTCGCTTCCGCAATATTCCAATAAACGCTGCTCTGTGATTTGATTGGCCGCTCCATGCTTCTGGAGCTAGCCCAAGGATTTGGACTTGTGACACCAGTCCCTTCTCCTCGCGTGAGCTGGATGGGGTCTGGGCAGAGACTAGTAGAGTTTATAGTTCCTTTGTACATGTAGGGGTGAACAAGTTACATTCACCACTTAAAGCCACTAGGTCCAAAAATGGGTTTGTCTTCCATGCTAGTGAACTTTCACCTGATAGGTCATGTTTCAAATTTTAGTGATCACTGAACACAGTACAATGTTACTACTGTATAGCGGAAACTTTTCGCCAGGGATAAATTTGCACCAATTTCACCAGTCATTTTAAGTGGTGAAAATTGAACTGGGGAAAATTATTGCATTTACATGCATCTGCTGTCTTCTAAACGTAATGATTCAAACCAAGAATCAGCACGAATTCTCGTATGAAGACGTTTCAAGTGCAATATGTTGGTGGGTGGGGTTTTGGCAACGATCAAGCGACAAAAATAAGCCTGGTGAAATTTAACCTCAATACTATACTTCCAGCTTTGGAAGAAATTTTCCTTGGCGAAACATTTCCGCTATATTCTGGTAATCAGATAGATGTTTTATTGGCAGTTTATTTATTCAGTGTACGTCACTTATTTTAGGAGCGAAAACCTCTCGGCATAAGTGATAAATCGAAAGCAGAGATCAAAGAGCAAGCATTGATTTATCACAAAGCCAACCTGACCGACTTCCAGGAACGTGTCAATGCAGCAGCTGTTGAGCTCGCACTTCAAAACCCTGCCCTTGTGCGCAAGGGGAATCGTGGTGAGCTGCTAGAGGTGGCTCGAAAGAAAGTCTCAGAGAGCTACACCTTTAAAAAGGGGAAGTCTCGTTCCAAAATGTATGGGTCATGGAAGGACAAAGTGCCCACGCCGAAACGTCCCAAATTCGACAGAGAAATGCGGGACAACAGAGTTACAGAGTTGAACGAGGTAATTGTAGACCTAACTAGAAGAATTGCGATCAAGGAAAGCAGGTGTCAGCAGGCGGAGGTTGCTCGCAATTACAAACTTTGTGATCAACTGAGTGAAGATATCATGGAGTTGAAGTCTACAAAACGACAGAATGAGAAAGAGCTGCTGTTTTTCAAGAAAAAAGAGAAAAGATCAAAGAGATATCAGGAAGTCAAACGCAGGAAGCTATCAGAGTCTCCTGATACAGCAAGTGCCACAAGCAGGAGCAAGTCAACAACTCCTGGATTTGTATCTACACCTCTTTCACCTCTTTCACCTCTTTCCAGTTTCACTGGGTCCTACAGTTGTGATGCTTCTGCGTCATCAGAATCTGAGGCAACTGTCATGAGCCCTCCTTACACAGGTTCACATCGTCCAGTTACCATCATAGGACGCAGGTTTCAGCTGCAGAAATCAGTGGGTAATGAACCAGAAACAATTTCTGCAGACCCAAGTAGCCAGGACGGTGGCATGTCCAGTTCAGCAGGGCCAATGTGTGTTGAAGGTCAGCACTCCTCAGATGAGTCAGACTTACATTTTTAGCACCGCCTCCTCATGGTATATCGCACAACATGGGGAGGCGTATTGATTATGTGCACCACACCTTTGATTCCAAGTTCTCTTTCTCACACGAAATCAGTAGTGATTTTCAAAAGCACAAACATGATTTTATGCTCACTTACGCTCAAGAATGCAAAAAGAAATTATGTAGTAGTAATCAGAAGCAAGCAGAAAATGTGTATGTTACTCTTTTTCGAGCATTGTCTCTCACTGAATACATTTACACACGTTCAGTCTACTGCCAAGAGAAACACATACAACCATGCTCCGAGTGCAGTGCAATGTTGAGTGTTGCAAAGTCTGTTGCCACAAATGGTTATTGCCAGTTAGCCAGTGCCTACAGATCAGCATTCCCTTTACACACGTACAAACCCGACATTGCTCGGCTGAGACTACTTCAAATGCCATTGGCATGTATCCGTCTTGGTAGTCTGAAGAAGGGAACCTCTTCTTGGTACTTGGTAGAGTATGTTCAGGGGGTTGATTATGTGAAGTTTGCATGCTTTGTGAATGCTTTGCAAACTACCAAAGCATCTGAATCTCTGACCATTGACAAAGCACATGTGAAAGCTCTGTTGGGCCTGGCATGTTCAGACAGGGAATGAGAGCTAATTCGTTACTCTATATTTAAATCTTCTGGGCTTTCCGCAACTGCTGCAAGGAAGAAGTTAGGATTTGAATCGATGTACGTTCGAAGCAGTCATGTAGTAGCAGCTATTCAAGAAGCACGGAGTATTCATGAAGCAATTGATGCTATAGCTAGAATAAAGGACAGAGCTATACTTGTGTCAATGGGTCTTGACATCTCTTCCACAGAGTCTGATACGGATTCTGACATTGGTGATAATATTCAGAAGAACCCCAGTGTTGGTGTGTGCTTACGTCTCGAACCTGGTGGCACAACTTGTGTTGGCACACACTTACCTCTCGAACCTGGTGGCACAACTGGTGTTGGTGTCAGCTTACCTCTCGAACCAGGTGGCACAACTGGTGTTGGTGTCAGCTTGCCTCTCGAACCAGGTGGCACAACTGGTGTTGGCACACACTTACCTCTCGAACCTGGTGGCACAACTGGTGTTGGTGTCAGCTTACCTCTCGAACCAGGTGGCACAACTGGTGTTGGTGTCAGCTTGCCTCTCGAACCACGTGGCACAACTGGTGTTGGTGTCAGCTTGCCTCTCGAACCAGGTGGCACAACTGGTGTTGGTGTCAGCTTGCCTCTCGAACCTGGTGGCACAACTTGTGTTGGTGTCAGCTTACCTCTCGAACCTGGTGGCGCAACTGGTGTTGGTGTCAGCTTACCTCTCGAACCTGGTGGCGCAACTGGTGTTGGTGTCAGCTTACCTCTCGAACCTGGTGGCACAACTGGTGTTAGTGTCAGCTTGCCTCTCGAACCTGGTGGCACAACTTGTGTTGGTGTCAGCTTACCTCTCGAACCTGGTGGCACAACTGGTGTTGGTGTCAGCTTACCTCTCGAACCAGGTGGCACAGCTGGTGTTGGTGTCAGCTTGCCTCTCGAACCAGGTGGCACAACTGGTGTTGGTGTCAGCTTGCCTCTCGAACCTGGTGGCACAACTTGTGTTGGTGTCAGCTTGCCTCTCGAACCTGGTGGCACAACTTGTGTTGGTGTCAGCTTACCTCTTGAACCAGGTGGCACAACTGGTGTTGGTGTCAGCTTACCTCTCGAACCTGGTGGCACAACTGGTGTTGGTGTCAGCTTACCACTCGAACCAGGTGGCACAACACCTGGTGGCACAACTGGTGTTGGTGTCAGCTTACCTCTCGAACCAGGTGGCACAACTGGTGTTAGTGTCAGCTTACCTCTCGAACCAGGTGGCACAACTGGTGTTGGTGCACACTTACCTTTTGAATCTTTGGAAGAAGTCCTGCGCTCCAGCCGCTACAATTGGTTTCACCTTGTAGATTATGTTGAGGAAGAAAGTGGCATGGAAAAGGAAGCAGTTGGTCTACAACAATACTTGGATCAGTTCTGCCATCATGTACTGCCTCTCCTTGGTTGTTCAGAAAGAGCTCTCCTTCAACAATCATATGAAGCTTTCAAGGTATCTATACCTCATTCTGATGAAGTAAGGGATGCAGCAATTCTGAATGGTGATATTGTCTCCGATTCTGAGGTGGAAGATGCAGAATCCTATATTGGTCTTTCAAGTATTTCATCTGCCAAAACACAGCAGGTTTTGGCAAAGAAGAGAAAAGCATTGGCCAGGAAAGTAAGGCGAGAGAAAGCAAAGGCTCTAGATTCCAGAAATTTTCTTGCTCATAAAATCAACAAGTGTATGAAAACTATTGTCGACAAATTCCCAGACATTGGCCAAACCATTGAAGATTATGTGAAAGAGTGCAACGTAGGAGCTGACGCCTGGCGACGTACAGGCATTCTCACCTTTGATGGGAACCGTAGAGTCAAGCAGAAGCCCACATACAGACGTATTCAACAACATCTTCAGAATACATACAGGCAAAAGATTTCATATGGTACCACCGTTCAACTTTGTGTAGCACGAAACCGCCGACACAGGTCGGCGAAGAACTACAAGGGGATTGCTCGTGTGACGAGTCGAAGGGCACGAAAAGGCTTTGAAATTAGATACAACCCCGACACTCATTGGAGTGGTGCCCTTTATAAGGGACTCAACTTGATCCAATATAGAGATGGAACCAATATTTGCAACTTGAACCGTGATGATGCGTCAGGTTTTAGGCTTGACACTCTTGCTACTCATAGCCAGTATAGTCAGCCAGTTGTCGATGGGAATCCTGTTCTCACAACGCATACGGACTATGTAAACAAGTATCCCAGTGTACTTCAGACGTCTTCATACAATTTTACTGCAACTGCAACAACTGAAGAACTCTGTGCTGGTGTTGTAAAAGCCCACAAGATTTTTCCAAAAAATCCAGCACAACACTACGCTGACTTAAAAGTGCTTTCTGATGCCACTGAACTGAAACCAGCCTTCATCAACCCTCACACTGGGAAAAAGAAACTAATAGAATGCGTGGGAGTTGACGGCGCTACTGATGAAGGTCCTGCACATGAAGAGGTACAGTTTTGGTTCACAGCTCGCCACCTTGAAGAAGGGAGAATGGCAAGTCTACTGAACTCACGAAGCAGTGGCAGTAGTTACTTAAACAGGGTAGAATTGCAAAATGGATGTTTGTCACGAGGGCATGCAAATCTATTCATCCCATCAACCCTGGGCGGGTCAGTGATTGACCAGGCTACTGGGACAGTTGACCAAGATAGACTTTGAATGAATATGGAGCTAGCGATGGACGTATATATCAGTCGAGTTAACCATTGCCCTTGTGGGGACACTCAGATTCACTTGTTTAAGGGAGCTGATTCGAGTGAACTGCAGGAACAAAGGCAGCATTTGCAAGTCTTTCTGAAGGGGAGCCAAAAGAAGAAAGAAGAGCTGAGGAGGAAAAAACCAACACTGTATAGCTATTTTGACAAAGTGTGGAATGTTAAGAACCGTCACCAAGTTCTGGATTTACCACCACAGTACCTTTTCTTGCTTGTCTGTTGCTATGGTGGTAATTGCCCACATCCCTTATGTCAGACTGGAAAGCCTCCTTGTGAAATGACATGGTTTCCTGGTGGCCCTAGTGTGAAGACTATTCCTATGCCAGTTCCAGACCCTAGTAGGCCTTGGGGAAATCCAAACTGTGCCTCTTGCCATGGAGTATGTGCAGGTCATTATTTAAAGCCAGAAGTTGGCCTGAAAAAACAAACCTGTGCGAAGTGCAAACCGCCTTCAGCAATGTTGAAAGATTTTTTTCAGTCCATGAAGAAAAGAAAAAGCACTCCAACTGAATCAGATATTAAAGCCATTGCTGAAAAGACATTGCTCCCTCCAGTGGAGGTTCAAATGTGGCTGGAACATCTACAGCAAGTGCACTTGAATCATAGACGCGGAGCAGCCAAAGCAGCAGAAACTAGACGTAGACTTGCTGCCAACACCACTGCATCTACACCTGATTCCAACCCTACTCTTTTAGCTAATGTGAACCCTGAGCCCATTCCTGGTCCAGCGGCTGAAACTGAGGATATCTACTATTGTGGCTACTGTGAGGGAAGTGAAGAAGAAACAGAGGAATGTGAATTTTGGATTGGCTGTGAGGCATGTGACTGCTGGTTCCATGGTGTGTGTGTTGGCATTGCAGCAGGCAATGAACCTGAGGTTTATATCTGTGAGAGTTGTCAACATTAACAAAAATCTGTTTTGTATGTCAACCAGCAGTGTGTGGGTGGGGACAGGCATGGGGATTGGGTGGGGATTGGGTGGGGATTTGACCTGAGAACGATGCCCTAGGGGTGGAGTTCTAGTAATTGTTGGCATGCAAATCCCTACTCTGTCCCCACCATTGCCCCAGGAGGGGGAGGTGGGGCATACCATTGATAGGTGCATAATTGATCCGCATTGACTGGCTCTAGGTGCAGAGTATGAAATCTTACAGTTTCTCGTGGTAGAGCGCACATTACTGACATTGCACAGTACTGTTTGACTCCCAGGACTCACTTCCTGGTTGCTGGGTGATCAAGGAAGTTGTGAGTTGGCTCTGAGAAGAAACAGCTGTAGTTGAGCTTGCCACGTTTTCCATGAAGCCTAGTTAACCGAACTTCTAGCTAATACTCGGTTCGAATATGATAAATTCTAGTTGGCTGATGGTTTGTTGGCATCGTAGTGCACATCTGTGACATCACAAATTATCTGTGACATCACAACGGCTCTTCTTAAGTATGGCAAGTATATAGAGAAGCTAAAACTCATAGCGCAGGCCGTGTACGTGCAAATAACGATGATTTGTACCGTTTATATGTGTAAATAAGATGATAGGAGGGCCTTACTACATGTATATAATTTGAAAAATTTCAAAAAGTTTTGCTCTTGCTTTGGAGCACTGTATGTGGCAGAACACTGCATTCGACACTCCAACTTCCCGTCCGCACCTCCAGCTACAGAGACCTCCAGGGTCGTTCACTGCACCAGCTGCAATTAACGATGAAGAACAGATTTTACCTCATAATTGATGAAATGTCGATGTTGGGACAAAGAATGATGGCATGACTGGACAAACGTTTGCGTCAGGCCACAGGACAGTTGGACATTCCTTTTGGTGGTGTGTCTCTTTGGTGACTTTGCTCAACTTCCCCCTGTTGGTGACAGACCTTTATACTCCACTGCATCCACTTAGCAGTACATGCTCGCACCATGTACCAGCTGTTTTCCACCGTTGTCAACTCAGGTTCTTCACCAAGCTGGGTCTGATTCAGACAACCTAGCATTCAGAAACTTACTTCTCAGACTTAGAGATGGCACATTCAACCATGATGACTGGCGAATGCTACTTCAACGTACTCCACAGCAGGCCACAAACTGTGATGACTTTGCAGATGCAGTACAGACTCTTTCATGACAAAGCAAATGTTGCTGAATACAACCCGCTTCAACTTGCACAAAATCAAAAAAGTGGTAAAGAGAAATGGTACAGACAAAAGAGCTAGGGAACATTATTTTACAGTAAGTCTGAGATTCCAGTGGTAATGCAACATCTGCACCAGTACGTGCCAAGTTATCCACTTCACAGACAGACTCAACACTTGAAATAGAATTATAGTAGAGACTGAAATGCATGATATTGTACACTACCAGGTCACGGCCAAAATAACGAGTGTAACTGTGAATAAAATTGGACAATAAGAGACTCACTTGGTCTCAGACAAAATGAAAAATCGTCCATGTCTGTTACAAGATCACTGTACGGCAGAGAAACAAGACTTGTACACTAGTAGCAGAGTGATCGTTGATACACTTCTCATAACCGCATCCATGGTCAAGAAAGGCAAAGGGCAGCCCAGCACTATTATAGGGAGCCTCCTCATCAACGGTGAGCTTGTTATTAAACTCCTTGAATTTATCTCCGCACTGCGCTTCACCATTTTCCCGCTGTTACATGCTGTCCCCCCCCCCCCCCCCCCCCCCCCCCCCCCCAAAAAAAAACTTAGCTGTTTCCACATGCTCTATGTGAGGCACATTATGCATGTGTGTAAATATACCTATAGTTCAGTTTTTCAAAACTTGTAATCTCACAATTACTGGGCTCCTGCTAAAATTTCCCCATTTACAGTTCTGATCTATGAGGACCATTGAACGTAAGTACATGTGTACCCTACAGTGAGTGTACCTTCACGATGTCCAGTTGTCCACCTTTCAACTTGATCACACCAATGGACGTCATACATAGCACCTTGGCCTCCACGTCATTCTTTACCTGGGAGTCAAGAGATTATGAGAGAGGTTATCAACGAGGGGGTAAATATGCCATTCACACACATAAGTACTTTCAGTACCTCTGGTACGTACTTCTGCACGCATGCACAAACACATTGACAAACACATGACGCAGTAGTCTCGAACCCAGACCCCCTCCGACCCTCCAAACTAACCCCAACCCTTTCCTTTGGAGCTCTGGGTGCAAGACTAATGACGCAGCTGCACAAAGAGAGGCTATGTTCAAAGAGCTTCTACCTGCCAAAGCCAGCCATCTGACTGAATTTTGTTCATGGGATAGCAGTCCCGTCTCCAGGTCACCCCATGCTGATGAGGCTTGTGCAGTGGGTGACTTTGCATAACATCTGCCTTTTCTCAGGAAGTTGTGGTTCATTGATTGTCCATACATACACAGGTGAATAGATCTATACATGTCAGCAAAATGGTCCACATGTCTGCGTGAGTTAAAAGCACGTCATGCCTAGGAAGTGCTCAATGGCCTCTGAAAGCAATCAAGCATTTTTACCATCTGATTGATTCCATATAAACTAAAACTTGAGCTGTCATCTTGGTGTACAGTATGTTATTGGCACTACATGTGGTATAGATTGAAAACCCACAGGTAGGTGTATATACTAGGACTACGCATGCGTATGATGCCTCGTGCTGCGCCAAGTGCCAGTGTCTTTGCGCATGATGCAGGTGTCAGGTGTTGCTCGTTTAGTGGGACCCCAAAGAACAGTACAAAACAAAGGTAACGTGAAGAGTGAGCCTAAATACTTGGCTTGTGAAGAATCTCCAATATGTGCTTTCTACTTTTGAACTCTTGGTCTTCTGTCGCTCTCTTGGCGTCTACGGTGGACTGACTTCTTTGCTTTTTTTTTCTCAGAGTTGGCAGCCGTCAGCTGCGTTCAGTACTCACTTATGCATTTGACTCCACAAATTACACATGTTGTGAAGGGCCAGCCGCACTGTCCTCCCAGTCCTCCGGCACCAAGATTGCGATAAAAGCTATCATCCCCTTGTACACCAACATGGCAGCTGTTTTCTGTTTTCCTTCATATATTTTCGCATTCTCAAAAGTGAAAATGTCGCACAAAAAAATTCTACTTCAAGGCGACAATGTCCACCACAGCTACTTTCACATCTCCTAAATTTCACTCAGACATCAATTAAGTGTCACATAAACTCATTGCGCGCGGTAAGCCTAAATATAGGCTTACATGCTACAACTAGTCTGCGCGGAAAGCCTAATAATAGGCTCGTAAAGTAGAGCTCACCGTTTACCGTGCAGTTAACAAGCTTAGTGAATCTCGGGGGTAGGCCCCTTTATATTTAGTAGTAATGAGGCTAGACCACACCTTTTGGCTGACATCATCACTCTGGATAGGCAGGAAGAGGCAGTGCTAGTTCGGGGGTGATCGCGAGTTCAGCCGGATATGAAGCTTTCACTCGAACACAGCGAGCAAACAGCCTCCAGTTTTCATTTGAGGTAGGAGTTCTACCTTTATGTAACTTGGAAACCGGCCTATAAGTCAGAGCTGAAAGTATCCAGTGGTAGAATCGTGCCGTTTCAAAGTGCTAGTCAGCTTCGTTGTATAGCGAGCAGAGAATGGCTTCAGAAATAGCTTAGTTGGCATTGATAAGACACTTAGATAAACTAGTCCAGCCTATAGTTACACCCTGTGTACACAAATCAAGCCACTGACACGGCTCAGGGCTTGCTAGCACGCTTGTAAACTTCGACCTTCAGAATGACAACGCTGATTGCGGGCAATTTCTACATTGCTAAACTGGAACGTGTAAATTACTTCCGCGTGCAATGAGTTAATACAGCCCACGAATAACACTGGCATCACAGTTGTACCAGTATGCCAGTCAGGACAAAATCATCGTTCATGGTTATTACAGTGAGCAGTCAGTAGTAGTCAAGTGGGAGGCACACAACATAAACACATAATGGACACTGGCTGCATAGATCTCACTCTAGCCACACAACATGCAAGAAGTCACAGATCTCACTCTAGCCACACAACATGCAAGAAGTCACAGATCTCACTCTAGCCACACAACATGCAAGAAGTCACCCTTGACTGTGAATAATAACTGTATAGTTTGAACTTTAATACCCATAGTGAAACACATGTCAACACACCTTTTCTCTTGCACTTTCTAGAAATGCAACAGACTCATCGGGTTCTACCAGGGAGAAGAGAAGTTGGTTGTGCTATACTTATGTGTGTATATGTACTATATAATATGTACAAATGGAGCACAGAAATACTTTCTCATCACGAAAAGCCAGTCCCTTCTTCTACTCTCCCATGGCCCAATAAAAACTCAGTGAAATCATAAAGCATGGCTTTGTTTACTGTTTGAGAATATACGCACATCGACTGATTACATGCTACACCGTGCTGACTTCATCAAACAGACTTTAATCACTCACTTTAAGCGGTAAAACTACTAGTGAGATGATTCAGGCAGAGTTGGCAAAATGGCACAAGATGTAGGGATGGTGTGAAAGTGTTGTGGTGTAGTTCCCATCTTGTTTCACAGGAAACGTTACAAGCGGCTGTTCAATTCATCCACGACCTGACGAAGGAGCTGGCAGGACTACAGCTTCTCAGAAACGAGCCTACTGGTCACCCATAGTACAAGCAAATTTGGTACGTACCTGTGCTTCGTGGGGCAAGCCTGAGCAAGCAGCAAATTGCTGGCTTACTAATATGTCGTTGCACACAGCAGGATTTGTCACTGTCTACTGTTACATGAGTATAATAAGCCAAACTTGATGACGCATATAAGTAGCTAAGTCCTCACCAGAGATAGCTAAGTATCACATATGCCAGCCATTTCTCCAGCCAGGGCAGCTAATGTGGTTACACATGCATGTACTAAGCTTTACACTGAAATGATGAGGTAAATTTCTGGCGTTTATGAGTGCTGTTTATGCATGGCCCTTACCTGAAGCGACCTCAACCAATGTCCATATTAAATTTGTACTGCCTGTGAGCGGCCTGCTGTTGATGGTCGGCAGAAGCACAAAACAGAATTAAGTTGCCACACATGCTTCAACTTCAGTTGTCTTTGCTCCGGGTCACCGACGCTGCACTCTGACACAGTTAGCCTTGTCCCTAGGCTCTCTCCTCAAAAAAGCCCTCCAATCAATCTTTGTGAAATGTTTAAACGTGCTCATTTAAAATTTACGGTAAGTGGTCGGTTCAAGCAAGCAAGCATAGATACATACACACACGCGCAATGCAGTCATGCTAGTGTGGGGCTCGCTCAAGCTCGCTCCAATAATCAATCTAGCAGAGTTCCCTATAGGTGTTGAGATACACGTTATTTTCTATCCACCTGTTATCTGTTCTGTAATGACCAGAATGATCTCCACCAAGGAAAGAGGATTGATCCTGGAAGGACACAAAGCAATCGTCATTATGAACTCTGGCTTGCACTATATGACTCCAGGTTGCACGCTCAACCATGCCCCTAATGCATGATAGTAGATGGCGTGCATGTAAGAGGTAAAAAAGTCACACAACCAAGTGACGTAATGTGATTCAGCCTGCATGTCATGTGATACTACATGACATGCAGGCTGAATTCAGTCATGCCTATAAGTCATGTGATATTACATGACAGTAGCCAATCCCTTCGTAGTGTGTAAACTAGAATGCAGCTATTACCTGGTGAACACTCGTTAAAGTTTCATAAGTAGTAGAATTTATTCTGGTAGTTGAGAACCTAAAAATGCTCATGGGCTACTCAGTCATCCACCTGTCTTCCACACCATACAGTCTCTCACATTACTCAGTCAACTAGACTGATCCACCTGTCTTCCACACCATACAGTCTCTCACATTACATGTACATCCTCATTTTATAATTTCATTTAAGAATCATATATGTTTAAGTTTCAGGAAGGACATATGCACTTCAGCCTAACAACAAAATGTACTGACACCCTGATGTGCCTAATAGCCAAGCGACATACCTGTGTCAGCAGATAAAGTTATGAGTGTACACCTGTTCATGCTCATCCCAGCCGTATGATACAACTACTAAACTCACTTGTGTTCAAAGTCGGAGAGGAAGTTATGGTAGAGCTGTAACAGACAAACAGATCTGACATGCAGATTCTGTGGTACATAAAGTATACATACACATATATATGTACATGCACAGACACGTATCATATTCTGTGAGAGGCAATTTACACTAGAGAATGACTGAGAACAAAAACAGAATCTGATGACATCAACATGGCCCATCATGGTACGGTGTGAGCTACATGCATTTCAATGGCAGCCGTGTGTCTAATGGACGATCTGCACACTGATACATCTGTACCTCAAGGAGTCCTCCATGCTGAAAGCTTGGACGCTTCACAAAGCACATCAAACGTCCAGTCAGTTGGTGCCATAACCTACACATGAAATAGTACAGGCATTCCTACATATTTTCATATTCGGCACTCAAGTACCATTTGTGCTGATAGAGCAAATACTTGCTTATTCAGTGCAAATTGTTTGGGGTTAGAAATCACCATTCATGTATTTAGGCCAGTTTTGATTGCGCAGTAAAAAAAATGGCATGTCCAGGTTTTGAGGTTGCAGATATTGCCATCTTAAGAAAGCTGCAATAGCAAGATTCATGTTCCCACTTATGTAATCATTTCCAATTATTGTGTAGTTCATATGAAACATGGTAAGGAGGTGTATATGGCTAAATATACTACCCGAGACCGAGGTCAGAGGAAGTTTGCAGTAGATACATGTATACCCCTCGCCCTAACTGCAAACTTCTGATGACCGAGATCAAGGGTAAGTATATTCGCGATATACACCACCTTACCATGGTTCATATACCGTATAGCGGGTTATTTTCGTGGGTGGAAATTTTTGTGAAAAGCTGGAAGAGGCCCTCAGAATTAAATTTCGTGGTTTTAAATTTCGTGGCGCGATATTACACTTTTGGGCGTGGATAACGTAATGTGAACTTTGAACTCGGTACACGCGATGCGAATTTGGTTTTGACGAGGAACACGTAGCCAGACTCTCGCCGGAAAGAGTCTGGCTACGCAAGACTAGAGGAAAGATGAAGCGCTTCAGTGCCGAGTCTTGCGTGGGAGGCTACCACGTCTACAAAGCACAAACTCCGTTGGGGCTCGTATACTTAAACGAGAGGTACTGGCCCCGTTTTTTGGCCGTGCTTCTGCCTTGTTCGCTTCTCTCTTCACTACCTCCATCACCACACGTGGGACAGCTTGAAAAAGGGGACCCTACGGATCAAAGGCACTGTCAACAGGGCACAAGTAGCGAAAAAGAGCTATAAAAAAACATCGCCCGGTCCGAACGTTAGCACTTGTTGACAGAGCTGCAGTGGTGGAAAATTTCGTGGGTGGAAAATTTCGTGGGTGGAAAATTTCGTGACACCTGGGTTAACCACGAAAATAATGAAAATTAGCACCCCACGGAAATAACCTGCTATACGGTAATATATACATGTACTATACTGCACAGGCGGATTACGTAAGCGGTTCCGTTTCCGGTATTGCATTTTTGAATTTTGAAGCGACGAGGCCAGTGTCGTTGTGCGTTGCTGCTGCTTTTTGACTAGAAAAGGATGACTTTGAGTACGCTTAGGCCACCAAAGGACCCACGAAACATCTCTGCAGTCAAGGCAGAGTCTGAGCCATGACGAAGGGCCTTTCGCTCGTGCCGACTTGAAACCAAGATGCTGCTGGCGCTCGGCCATGATGCCAATGGGCAGCTAGCTTGCTACCTAGCCGCTCTCGGAAGTTGGCGATCATGAAACAATGATTTGAGCTGGCAGTAGAACGCCCAGCCTCACAGTTCAGCTGGCACTGGTGGCAACGACTCATCGAATACAAACTGGTCCTAGCGCTATCCCTAGATCAACCGCCTGGCGAGTAAAATTATCATCGGCATCCGTCAGGGTAGTGGCTAGCTGCCAGGAAGCAGTAGCATCTGTCCAGCTGTGCGTGGTTCAACACACTAAGTAAGCGCTGTGACGCTTTGGCTTTTGCTGTAGTACTTACTGAGTACAGTGCAGCTCTATAGTTCACTCCAATTAACACCTTGCTTTCAACTCAAAACCCCAAGCAACTTTACGCTAAGCAAGTTTTAGCCTGCAAAGGTACCAGCATGTGAATGTGGCAGTGATTGCAAAGTGTCACTTTTAGATCAGCCTTGGTTTCTCACAGAACTGCTGGCAGTGGCTCCTATAGTGAGGTCTGGGGAGAATTGCCCCTTCCATTGCAAAAAAAAAAGCAAAAAGTTTCCGTTTCTCTGTGCTCAACCGCTTATTGCCAAATATACACCCCTGACTCAGCAATATACTCCCTGCGGTCAAAATATACACCCCTGACTCAGCAATATACTCCCTGCGGTCGACGCTGCACGGTGTATATGCCATATATGACCGCATGCAGCGCCTTTGATCCGCCCACGCACTATAGTATATAGTGCGTTATAGCTTTGGCCCACTGACAATAAACTCGCAATTCGGAATTATTAAAATCACACAAACAATTCTCGGCCTATGATATACACAAATAGACCAGTCCCACGAACATAAAAATATGTACGGAATGTATATTACAGCTGTGATGTCATAGCTGGGATTTCTTGAACAGCCTGCTGGAACAAATCCTCCATTGTTATGTATATTCTAACATAACCTGCATTGGACGCCTGCCACTTCACATGCAGGGGAATCCTGATTTGCCTAGAAATCAGTCACAAGTTCTAGAGTCAGCCCTTTGCACTAGTATTTGTTCGAACCCTATGCAACTTCATGTGACGTTGTTGTGGAGCTGTTTAAGTGAATGTGTCCCGTCTGTATTCAACATTGTGTCATTACTACTAAGCATCAACTAACATCATAAGTTCTGGCAACGTACAATCTATAGTAGCGAGCATCAGTCTGAAGCATCTGTGGTCCACTGCAGGCCTACATAGCCTACTGTAGTCTCGTGCCACAAAAATCCCACAAAGGAGTGTGAGATGTACATAAACTTAAGAATAAGAATAACCTACCTAGTGACTACATGTATATTTGAGGCTAAGCTAGGTACGTAGTGGGTATGTATACATGTACCTTTTTTTAGATATTTCAACTAGCTCAAGGACCGTTCACTGATAGCAATCCCACCTGCAGCTAAAGAGGAGATGACTGGTCTATCATGTATCAAAGAAAGTCACACCGAGTTAAGACAATGTTGAAAGGGCCGATTCCGGAAGTCTGAATCCTTTTCTAGGCTAACTCTAGATTTCCCCTATGCACAAAGTGGTCGACACACATTACATATAACAGTAGAGAATTCACAATTCGAGGCATCCCAGGTGTGACATCACGTATACTGGATCTTGTTGGGAAAGGTAGGTGATGAAAATGAAAGTATGTGCACTCAGCGAAACACCACAGATCACAATTACAGCAGCCAGGCTGCCTGATACTAAAGCATCAACATCGTTCTTTGGGGGTCATTTTTTGCTCTTTATTCAAAGACTGTAAGGTAAGGCAGGGTAACTTGGAACGTGGGGTAACTTGGAACGAGGGGTAACTTGGAACGTGGGGTAACTTGGAACGAGGGGTAACTTGGAACGTGGGGTAACTTGGAACGTGGGGTAACTTGGAATGTGGAGTAACTTGGAACGAGGGGTAACTTGGAACGTGGGGTAACTTGGAACGTGGGGTAACTTGGAACGTAGGGTAACTTGGAACGTGGGGTAACTTGGAACGTGGGGTAACTTGGAACGAGGGGTAACTTGGAATGAGGGGTAACTTAGAATGAAACTCCATCTTAGGCTACCTGCACCAAAACGACCAGCGTCAGATAAACTTTGTGGGATCCTAACCGGAGGTAAGTCAGTGTACTTTCTGACCTTGAGTTGTAGGGTTCTTGGCTCCAGCCTTACAGGGTCTTTGTAAAGTTCAAGATCACAACAAAATGAAACCAATTAATTTACAAACGATGGCTACACTCTTCAGCAACGCGAGAGCAACAAATGTATTCCTATGGTACTTGTCTACACTTCAGTACATGCGTTTGTTAGCAAATTTGAAATTAACGTTGCTAACAGCGCAAGCAGTAAACGATGCCTCAGAAATAAGTGCGCAGGGGATGAAAGGTGCAGATGGACAGACCTGCAACTACAAGCAGCCCTCAAAGCTGTGAAGAAGCAGAACCTATCCATTAGTGGGGAAAAACTACCCTGCTCAATCATTACACTGGTAAGTCATGCACAAGCATAAAGCATGTAAAAATAAACTAGGCAACCTAACTGGATCTTCCAAATCTCCAGTGAAGCTTCTTTGAAACTCTACTCTTGCAAACTGCCTACAGTGGATTTGACCATTGTTATTACAGCTTCAGTAGTACATTTTGGTATACCTACGCAAGCGCAATAGATCCTGATTGCTCTATTTCTCAGCTCCAGAAATAGAGCAATCAGAATCTCTTGTGCTTGCGTGGGCACCAAAATGTACTACTGAAGATGCATTCTCTATGCTCTCAGTACAAACCATGGAAGCATCACAGGATGCTTGGGAGATTCAGTTGGAATACAAAAAAATTAAAAATCATCTTGTAGGAAAAAGTGAGAAGCGATATGGTGGAAAACCAGCAATCCTTACACAAAAGAAGGAGGAAGAAATAGTCATCAGATGCCAGGTGATGCAGAAAATTGGTTTTGGCATGAGATGGTAGGGAATGTTGTCATGGACTACCTAAAGGACAAGGGCCAGCAGAATCCACTTGCACATAGCAGGTAAGGTAACGACTGGCAATTGGGATTCATGCAAAGACTGCGAAAACTTGTAGAGAGGAAACCACAAGACTTGCCTGCCATTCCTGCAACTGCTCTTACAATGCTTGGATCACAAAGGTCAAGACCTCACAAGTGACAACTGAAGAATTAGCGCAAAGAATGCGGAGCAGTGATGAGACAGCATTTGTAACTGATGTGGCACCCAAGAAGAGAAGCTAAGAGAGGGGAGAAAAATGCTCATGAAACAGGTGGTGGATCAGGCAGAGAATACATAACTGCTCTTGGTTGTGGATCAGCAAGTGGTGGGCAACTTCCACCCTAAGGGCGGGGGGGGGGGGGGGGGGGGCATCTGGTGCATATTTTAATGTGTCTGAGTCTGGGTGGATGGAACAGCCACACTTCCTTGAGTGGTTCAAAAAGCTGTTCTTGCCTGCTGTATCCAGCACCCTGGAAAATGGGCCAGTGATCCTCCTCATGGATGGCCATGCCTCCCACATTAACTTGGAGTTGATCAGACCAGCAAGAGCCTATGGAGTAATCCTGTTTTGTTTGTCATTAGATGTTGGTGTATATGGGCCACCGAAGGAGTACAAGAAGGAGACTTGCTGCGGTGGTAGACAAAACAGAGTTCCTCGGTCTCTTTGAAAAGCTATGGGAGGAATCATTTGAGGCTAAGCACCTTTCAAGGCAGGCTTTCGCAAAGCTGGATTATGCCCCCTCACAGCAGAAAGTATCTCTAAATCCAGCTTTACACCCTCCCTTCTACGCACTATACCACCACACAAGTCGAAGAGTAGACCAAGATGCAGAAACTGATACAGACACTCATTCGTGTACCGGTTAGATGCTGCAAGTGTTGCAGTGAAAAGCAACTGATACCAGTTCGAGTGTACCTTTGGGGGTATTCGTACACTTCCTTGGAAAGAAGACGACGGAAAGGAAAAAGACAGCACGCAGGAAAGTGAAGATTTTGTATTCGGGGAAGCACTCACTGCTGATGACATGTACGCAAGGCAAGAGGAGGAGGACAAACAGAAGCTTGAGAAAGAACAACAGAAGGCTGCAAGGGCAAAGGCCAGATTAGGTGGGGTGTTTTATAGTACCCAAAATACATACACATTCACAATGCAAATATAGGTAAAGTAAAGTCCAGGAAAGCCAGCAAGAAAGAAAAGGAAGCTGATGCATCCAACGAGCCACACGCGCAAGGTAAGACTTCTATAGCGGATCTAAGTTCATCTTAAAGGTGTATATCTCCAACCATTAACAGAGGATGATGAACACTGTCAGCAGTGTGGTGATACTAATCATGATGGCGATGAAAGGAGGCAGCAGGAATGGGTGGGATGCGACTTCTGCTGGTGATGGTTTCATTTTCGATGCCTTGGCCTAGATGAAACGCCTGAAATGGATGAGGAATGGGAAATCCCCAAGTGCCTGCAACTCTGTTATCCCTCACCCATTATCACTCACATACTTCATTATTTACGTCTGAAAAGTCTAGTCCAGTATTTTCTCATGGTTAAGTTAATAATTCTAAATAAAGCCCATTATCAACGTCAAGCTATCATACTTTTTATAATACCATCTAAGTTGCATATAAATGTTAAAACCACTATGTCACTCGCCTTTCATACACCTTTCCTTGTGTATTTCTGACCAAAAATGTCTTAATTTAATTAATTAATTAACCCTTTAAACCCTATAGTGCACTTTTGGTTATACCATACTGCGCACTGCGCAGAAAAGATAGTCTATGTGCACTATGCGCGCAGGTTCTGCGTCAGCAGAAAGGGTGGGACAGGGGGAGGTGGGTGGGGTCACCTGCAGGGTGACCTGCACATTGTGGCTGCTAGGCTTGGCTGTCAAACCGCCATGGTTGGGATCAGGTGGGCCAATTCTCGCCCTGGCTGCATGGACAGGCTTAGAAAACGCTACTCTCACCTTGTAGGGGTTTCATTTCTGGCAGGGAAGGCTGCTTGGGCTCTGAGCGGGTGTATGACAACCGAGAGTGCTGACTATTGCATGCTCATTAATGAGTGGGCGTGGTCAAGGTCATGAGTCTGCTTGCTAAGGCTGGAAGTGGACTTAGGTACAGTTTTGGAGTCAGAGCTTGGACAGAAATGGAGATACGGTGCATTAAAGGCTAAAACTAGTCTCAAGTGAAATACAGGGTTTAAAGGGTTTTAAACCAGAAACGTTCCAAGTTACCCCACTCACTAATTTATGACATCTCTGTTATTTCATTTTCCGTACAGCAAGCATCTTCTGATGGTTGTAAGGGACATAGGTGGACCTTCTGTCGGAACATCATTCCAGACTTCCACCACCTTAATTCGTATGAGCAGTAACGGGGTATTTCCGGTCACTTAGTAGAGAAAAGGACTCCTCTATTCTAACAGCTACGCTCTCAGCCAAAACTACGGTGCTGTACATATAGTGGCAACACTTAGCTACAACATACCTGTCAGCAAAGTCGAGACCTTACTTCCTTTGCGCAGATCTGGCGTCACTTGTAGTTGCTGTAAGTAAAATGGCACCAGTTTGACCTGTCAAAACTTCAGAACTCCTTTCCTTACTCTTAAGCGGAGGGCGCCCAGTCAAAGCTGTGCAGACATAAACATCAACTATTATCAAAAAGCGACAGTACACTACTAGCAGCTCAGCACTTGCACTATGCCGTGAGACGCTAACTCCTGCATGGCCTACTTGCGTGGGTGGCGGATGAAAAACGCGCATTCCAACATTGCCCAAGGCAATTCCCGGCGGAAGTTTTGAAAAGCTAACTGTAGTGCAATGCCCCGGGGCAAGAAAAAAGTTAACCCTGGCCCCAACCTAACTCTAAACCTCACGTGGGTATACCCCCGGTAATTTCGCGGTGCCGTTAATCCGACTTGATCGTTTAGCTGTCCCCAGGGATGCCTTATACTTGCAAACGTCGTAAAAACGATGAAAGAGCACCGCTATCATACTTTTCACCACGTTCAGCATGACTATCAAAGGTGAACGGAATTACCCCATTAAATTTTTTTTATCTCATATTTAGAACACAACTTTTAAAAAGTAATTTTCTCATGTACGTGAACCACCGATTGAAGCGAATTGTTTGCAGCAAGTAGTACATACTTAGTAGTGTCAGTGACCACTGTTTAGCTAGATCTTCATTGTGTACTTTTGGCACTGTGTTTGAGTAAAGTTGTAAGAGTCAAAGAGTGACCGGAATTACCCCGTTTTACCTTAGCTAAACTAAACTTCGTTCCAGTTACGCGCTTTCCCTTATAAATGCCCTACTGATAATACTTGTAACATCATGCGTATAGAAATTATACCACACAAATACCTCTTAGAGTAGAGTTCCTCAATCTCAGCCCACTCTTGAGCAAGCTCTAAATCAGAAGTTTCGGACTTCTTGCTGGCAAGATACGCCTTCACGTCCCTCGGCATAATGACGGTGGTTCTCTCAGCGGTCGGAAAGTTGGGAGAAAGTCGGAGATGGTCTGAGTCGGAGTCTGAGTGGATTAGTCTGCTAATACACAGAAAAGGCGGACTACACGTGGTACACGGCAGCATCACGTGACCAGTCTCGTTCCCAGAATGCACAGCTGGCTCGGGAACGAGACGTAGAAGTGGGCGTGCCGCCCTTAGACGGCAAACTCCAAGACAGCAAACTCCAAGACAGCAGTTCACCACTGGAAGAATCGGGTATGTTTGTTAGGATGTTTTGCTGTACGAATTTGGTGACGGGAGAACCTTTATCTTTAGTTTACTGTTTGGGGCAGATATAAGAAGTGTTACCTTTGAAGGAAGAATCCATCTTAGGGGACCATGCAGGGTACGCGTACTTCAGTGGTTGACTTATACACTTTTACTTGCTAACTGCATGGGCCTACAGTGTTTATCATACGTGTGTCATATACTTCTCATGAGGTACCTTTGCAATTATGAGTGTCTGTGTGTGTGTGTGTGTGGGAGGGGGGGGGGGTAGTCTCGTTCCCAGACTGCATTTTTCGCGCCCGCCGGAAAAAATGGTCTGGTGAACTGCTTTCGTTCAAGTGTGCCAGAATGCTGGTGCATTGTTCTTTTCTAATTTAACGCTTGACGTCATCGAAAATTGCATTCCACATTGCGTGCCAACGATTTACCAGCGAAATGGACGTTGATTGGGCAACCCTAGCTGCCGCGTATAGACTAGGCTATTATATCTTTCGAAAGGAGTACAAGTAAGCTGTCTTGGAGTTTGCTGTTTACTAGAGGGTTTTTGAATTCGCAATCCAGCTGACGTGACGTCATGGTGGTTTCAAAATATTGGAACCAAAACGGTATCAGTGGCGGATTTAGGGGGGGTAAGGGGGGTGCAAATGCACCCCCCTTTGGCGGCTAGTAATGTATTTTGCGTACATAACTGCACAAGTCCATCAAATGATTATGCAGCAGTGGCATGCAGCAACAACAACCAGGCACAGTTACACACTCACGTATCAGTTCCTTACTGATCTCCAGACGTTTGACTAGGCCTAGAGTTGCTTCGAGATATTCAGTTCGGCCCGGGGGGTCCGCCACGGCGCGCCTCGCCGTACGAGATTTCGAAATCCACTGGATTTCGGATTTCAGAGTGGATTTCTGGATTTCACAGTGGATTTCTGGATTTCAGTTTGGATTTCTGGATTTCAGTTTGGATTTCTGCTGACAGGTTTCTTTTTGTATGTTCTTGGATATTTTAGTTATAGTTCCCAGCTTAGCAAAAAATTTTTTAGTTGGTTGTAGTTTTGGTTAACTAAATTTTAAAAAGGCCATACTAAAATGTATTAGTTAAAGTTATAGTTAACTAAAACAGCACTGTCGGACAGTGTACAAGATTTCTTTTGTGACGGACCCCTCGGTTCAGCCTTCCAGCTGTATTTTGTATGAATGCGTTCACGTGACCGAAAGTGGGCGTGGCAACCCAAAAATTTCCGCCGCGCTTCGCGCACCCCTGACTGAACCCCCCTTTCTACATTTCTAGATCCGCCACTGGGTATAGGCAGTTCACCAGACTATTTACCCGCTCGGCGAAAAGTAGTCTGGGCACGAGACTAGGTGGGGGTGGGGGGGGGGGGGGGGGGGGTGGTAGTCTCATACTTGGGCTCTTTGTCCACTTTTTATTCTCCAGGACAACATGCCACAAGATAATAGAGGTGTTTTGTACCTTGTTCCCAACATAATAGCATGACCAAGCTGCTTTCAGGCAGCCTCAAACACAGGCTTTCCATTCCAGGTTTTCTGTCACAATTTCAAGGGACAGTATCCAGAAGGAAGAGCCTAGGTTCAAGGCTAGACTTCAGGAGAGCAGATGCTCGTGTGGTATTTCCTAAACGCTCTCATCATCTCATTTCCCTTTTTCCTTCCAACTACAACCACTTTAACAGATAATGGCTCATTTTCACATGTAAACCATGACAAAAATTCTCCTGAAGTGTTCATGTCATACTAAGGCAAATTATTGAAATTTCATCTAATTTGCACATTGCAAAGCTGAAGAACTGTGAATTACCACAGAATTTGTCACTTAGGCCTGTAATTCAGTGGCTCAGCATTCCACATGGACAAATTCTTGACATGCAGATCCATAAAGCAATGGGTTTGCCAAAGTGCTAATGGTACAGGTTGGCAAAATAAAAAAGATTGTGTAGGAACATACAGAACTTACGGACTTAAACACCCTAAGCAGGAGTGAGTTCTGGCCACTAGTATAATCTCATGTGTTTGGTGTTCATGGTATATCAGCTAGTATCATTTCCAACCCCCCCAAAGATCACTAGCAGGGAAAGAGGTCTGAGAAAGTGGCATGGTTTCACCGTAGATTGTATAAGGACATTTACAATCTATTGTTTAATTCACCTTCTAAGGAGTCTGGAAGAGAGAGACCCACTGTACACTGCATGTGGGGGATGAGTATATGGGCTGGCATTGTTCCTCTGGCCTTAGAATTTCATCACTGACTCATCTCGCATGGCCTGGATGTAATTATCTACACTTTGCAATGATAGGTCTGGGATCTGATATCATAACTGGCCAGGAGAATAAATGGACTACAGTTGATATCTTCAAGCACGTTTTTGACTGGACATGGCTAGGAAGCAGCATTCAGTACAGCAGGATGAAAATGTGGCAGCTGTGTTAGCTGACATGCCAGTGACTCCATCAGCAACAGCAACACCTCCACCATTCAGGACTTGTTCAAAATGTCAAAGACTTTTCAAGAACACTGGTAATATGTCTCTTCACTCAACATTGGCTTATAGTAGGTGTAGATGTCACAGATATTTTAAACTCAGTCTACAGCGACATCAGTTTGGGTTATCTCATGCAAGACAGTTGGGAACTCAAGATACATTCAGTAATGGAGGTGCTAGTGCAACTCATCAAAACCTGGGAAATGAAATATCTCTAGACCACAAGGAACACTCTGAAACTATTGCTGCCATACACAGCAACAGTGATAAAGCAGTCGTGCAACGTACTGCATTGCCCCCAATCACACACCATCAGAAGTCAGTTGTTGGTTTCAACAATGATGTTTCATGTAGACCTACTAACAAACAGTCAAAGAAAGATCTGCTGCATAGGACTTCACTGTGCATTAGTTCACCTGAAGCACCAACATCAAGACTGCCTGCCCTTGGATGGTGAGTAAACATACACCATAGACGTTGCTTGTTGAAGTGCACTTTTCAGGACATTGTCACAAGTTAACTCTTGTATGGTGTAAACACGTCATATTTATGCATGATAATTGCCCACTGGCTCATGCAATAACATAATTATGTATACTTAGTCTAGTGAAGTAGACCCTCTTTACATGCAGGGTAATTACTGCAGATGGTTGGTAAAGTGAACACAAAAAAGGGTTAGCATAGGTTATTAGCATTCATGACTGTGGTCAAGGCTAGGCATGAAACTTCAAACTTAATTGTATCCATCAGGCCTAATTGCTGGATACACCGGTTATATAATAATTATGTAATCAGTAGCCACCTGGTATTAGCATTCTTCTCCGCACTCACTTTGCCACTCACAATATAAGTAGCTAGTGTGGGTATAGTCTCATTCTCAGGCCCCCATCCAGCTTTGGAGTATGGTAAAGCAGGGGAAAAAGTAACAGAAAGCTGGACTGGGGTCTGGGAATGAGGTTATAGTATGAGACAAAGCTTGTGTTACATTATAAACGATTTCTGCTTTGCAGTACTCCATCCTTTGTGTCACATCAGGTGGGGCATGTTCCTCAGACAGACTGTACTACAGCCCCCAGCACTTCATTACAGAGCTCTGTGTTGCAGCAAACAACATACACCCAAAGTGCTGGGCGGAAAGTCAGGGAGGTATGTACAATACATGTACAACTATACTGATGTTCCAACTGTACATGCATAGGATCTATGTTCTGCATGATGGTATAGCAACATGAGACATTGATCTGCAGCAAGAGCATGAAGTAAAATTTATAGTGGCTACAACTGAGAGTATCATGGCGTACGGTAGTACGCCATGATACTCTCAGTTGTCTCGATTGACAATTTCACTTGGAAGCATTTGAATTTATGACAATTCTTAGTTCTTTGTGAACAAAAATGTTCTGTACTATCATACTGTACACACCATGCATCTTCCCCTCGGCCTACCCTTCCACGTCTCTTCTCTGTTACCATTCCTAATAAACTACCAAAAAAAAACAGCAGGAACAAGTCACAAAAAAGTTTTCTGAATGAAAACAAGCGCATGTAGGGATGGAACCCTCAAAAACCAACCAAACTAGATGGGAATGACACCACAACAATTTCACACCATCCCTACATCTTGTGCCATTTTGCCAACTATGCACACCACAAAACTCTCTACATGCACCTAGTCTATTCACACCCACTAAATGAACACTGAACAATATACAGCCTTCTACATAAAAGACAATCCATATTTGCCATGTTCAGCAGCAATAAAATTTCACAACATAACTTACTCCAACATACCATACAGATCCAGCTCATGCACTCCACAGTTTCTACATTCAAGACTATAGTCTCGCAAGCCAGACCCTTTCTGTTCCACAGCACCGATCGCTTTCAGTATCGGCACACAGAGGAAGGAACTAAGAATCGTCATAAATTCAGACGCTTCGAAGTGAAATTGTAAATCCAAACATCAAACTTCTTCCCTCCACGTGCTGCATACTGAAAGCGATCAGCGCTGCGCGGAAAGGGTCTGGCTTGTGAGTCTACTTCAAGACAGACCATATCTGCCATGCTCAGTATAGCAACTACAATTTACTACATTGCAGTCACCCACAACATAACTCACTCCCCATACACATTAACATACACTCCACACCCAGCACTACCCACCCCACTGCCTTCCACAACCCTCCTATGCACACAACTACAAACACAAAGCATAGTTGGCAAAATGGCACAAGATTTAGGGATGGTGTGAAATTGTTGTGGTGTCATTCCCATCTAGTTTGGTTGGTTTTTGAGGGTTCCATCCCTACATGCGCTTGTTTTCATTCAGAAAACTTTTTTGTGACTTTTTAGCTATGTACTTCTACCATATAATATATGTACCCTGTGTGGTATCCTCATTTTATACGTAGGTGGACATCATGAGTTCTGACAACAGCATAGCCAGTCACATATACAATACCATCTATATGCAATCTTTCTGGGGCTTCTCCTCCATTGTACCACCCTGATGTGCTGTTAGTCTTGTTCCCAGACCGCATTTTTCTGACACCTGCAAAAAGTATTCTGGGTACGAGACTAACACCTTGTAACCAGCAAAGTTATCTACAAGTTGCAGCAAATTTACAACTGATTTCATATCTTAAGAGCGTATTGAAGAATCATCAACCTCATCAGTGCAATGTACGTAGCACACCAAGATTTACTATAAACAGTAACAAAATTAGACAGACACGTATCTAGACTTCTACAGGACCCATCTGCTCACTTATAGATTCCTGCATGCAAACTACAAATATGACACCAGTATTAAGCTTTTTTTTTCTCCTCTAACCAGTATTAAGCTGATACTCAAGGTAAGAGGAAGACCAAAAGGAAGCCGACTGAGTGAAAGCATGTGCACCAGAGTAGTTGTGCACTGATCAGGGCCTTGCCAGTGCAGTGTAGCACCATGAGCTGACCGGGCAACTCTAGATCTGGCAACAGTAATACTATAGAAACATCTACTGGGGGTAGGCAGGAATGTAGATTAAAAAACTACAAGCTACAAATGAGCCACAAAGAAAGAACTTGAGAAGCATGTACTGTGTTCCTTCCTTTCTCCCCATGCTAGCTTGTTGACATCATCTGGTGTGTACCACACTCCACACAGCAGAAACTGAAGACCAAATTCAAAATCCTTGACAAGAATGGAGACGGGTATGTATGACTTATGACAGTGACTGTAAACACCAACAATAGCTGAGAGTATAGCCGAGAGTGCTCTATCTCCTGATTTTTTCATTTGTTTGACATGCATTTTCATTTATACTAGACACCTGACATTTGATGAATTCCTCTGTGGACTACCACAGAGCAGTGAGAGAACCATTTCAAGTAGTCTTGAAAACACACTCAAAGCGGTATGTTACCTCTTACTGGTTTGGAAACTTCGCATGTTTATCTAATCTCTCTTAATTAATTGCCAATAGCTACTGAGCCACTGTAAGCTATACTAAGCCACTGCTAAGCAAGCTGGACATGCAGAGACATGTAACTCCTGCAAATGGCTTGCTATAGGATAGGCCTTAGAGGCTAGTAGCTATGTCAGCTAGATTAATCACTTCCAATGAAGAGGTTTGTGTGTATATACACTGTATGTATCTCTTGATTCTTCCTTCAGCTGTATCTAGAAGTTAGTGACAGAACGTACTTTGGATTCCGAGAGTTCATTGTGTGCTTCTGCATTGCTGAAGTTCTACTGGAATTCAAGTGAGTCAAATAGAAGAATGCAGTATGTGCAATGTCATGCTGTGGGATTTGTGAAACACTTCACATACCTGGGACCTTATGGTGTACTATGAAGGACCATAATGCATCTATATAGCACCATAGCTGCATCATCAGAGAGTCGGTAGACTCTCTATGTAGGGATGGCGCCGACGCGCAATATATGCAATACTTAAGCAAAAGCCGTATAACTTCACCACAAACACGCTAAAAGCGCCCAGGCTTCCTCTTTGAGTGGCTTTGTGATCAGCAAGACTCATATAAGTGGCCAAAAGCCACGCGGAAGACAGCTAAACGCAAAAGTGTGCGGTCATGAAAGTGCCATTTTTCGTATTCTTTCTTTCTTTCTTTCTTGTTAAGACCACTATGTTCAACAACGATATCTCGCAAACAGTTTAAGTACTCACCGTCATTTTAGCACGAAACTGATGCTTATCACAGCGCGGAGCTCTACGACCACTCAGCGTCTTCATAGCTTCGAATTCACCCTGGTCAACAAAAGCCATTCACAACACTCTGAGGCTGCTCAGAGGAGGTCGGACATGGTTGACCGTTGCTAATTAAAACAATTGAGGTCACACTAATTGATCTTGGATATTGCAAGGTAGAAAGTTTTTTAGCTTTTTCTATGACTGGATCCAGCCTTGATTCCTGATTTGAAAACTGGGGCCCACCTCAGTGAAAGTCGAGAGAGCTAGTCTGTTGAGATACGAAAAATCAATTAGTGTAACCTCAGCCATTTTAATTAGTAAAGTTCAACCATGTCCGACCTCCTCTGGAGGCTGCTGTCCGTTGCTTAGGACGCCATTTTTAATTTTGTACGCATGCGCACACGAAGTCTCGTTCCCAGACCAAAGACCACGGTCATTGGTCTGGAAGCGAGACTAGTACACAGGCGAAATGGCCAGCGGGCAGTACGCATGGCTGGCTTCCCCCCGCGGCATTGGGCAAGGCTTATGAACACCACGTAGGTAAGGTGCTACCTACTTGTAGCTACACTAAAAATAGCCTACTCACAGCTTTAGTGAACTGTAAAGCTAGCATGGTATTTCTGTGCTGCAGCTGGTCAGTCATCATGTGATTGACAACTGAATCATGAAATTGGTTTCACAAAGTTTGGTAGGGAGAGCGGTTGGCCCTTCATCAGGTTCTACCTGGCTATATTACACATTATTATTACATGCCTGGAACCACTACTATTACTGTCAACGCCGTTTCAAGTTCTGGTGTTGTGGTTACAATTGAAATATTCTTCTTAGGCTTAGGTCTAACTGTAACTGAGATTAACATCAAAAAAGTACAGAAACAAGACTTAAAAAACATTAAAAATGTAAAAAGATGTAGGCATGGCATGCCAAAAAGTATGCAAACAAGGTAGGGATAATGCATGAAAGCAAAGGTCAACATATTGGCAAAGCCCCATCCCTACATCTTTTTCACACTATAGTTAGACAGTGCATGGGGGTCTTCCTAAAACGTACCACAAGTTTACTCCAACCTTTACTGGCAGTTCATGGCTGTAGCCTCGTTCTCAGGCCACTTCCTATAGCTCCTCCCACATGGCCTGGGAACGAGGCTACAAGTTCACCGGCTTCAGTGCTGTAGCCTCGTTCTCAGGCCACTTCCTAGCTCCTTATGATCCAGCATTTGTGTCTGTATAGGTATGTTTTTCCTCATACGTAGCTATCAGCTACCAAGTAGCTTTACTACTTGTAGTGACAGTTGGCACCCTTTCTGATACAACCTAGACACTGAGCTGGAGTGGGCTGCAGACTAGTCATAGACAGTGTGTAAACTCAAGTACTCATGCACAGCATTAATAACTGCATGGATGGGTGCAGATTCAGCTCTCAACTCAAGCACGCTGTCTAACTGCAGTGTGAAAAAGATGTAGGGATGGGGCTTTGCCAATATGTTGACCTTTGCTTTCATGCATTATCCCTACCTTGTTTGCATACTTTTTGGCATGCCATGCCTACATCTTTTTACATTTTTAATGTTTTTTTAAGTCTTTAGTTAAAAGGGGTGAGTTGGATTAGCTAGTAGTTACTGTTGCAATCATATAGTATTTAACCCTCATGCAATCAAATGACAAAAAAAAACGTTTTACCTGTACAGACCAAGTCCCGAGTGTAGTGGAGGAAATAGGAAACGTTTTGCACTTATATAAACCATGCATTGACTTGTATCACAATAATGGCCTTTGGTTTTTTTGTTGCAGAGTACATACAACAGCAATGGATAGAGATTATTGGGAGAACATTTTAACACCATACACTGTAAGTTCTACACGTAAAAGTTCAAGTATGGTAGAATGGAGTAGAGCCATGGTAGAGTGTAATAGGGTCATGTAGAGCCAAGTAGAGCCATGGTAGAGTGTTGGTCTAAATGATTCAAATAGCATAATGTGCACTGGGTACAGTGGCATACCACTGTTTTACATGTATAATGAAGAAATGGTGCCATCATATTACTGCTGGCTATTACAGGTAGCATGCAGTTCACTGTCATGTGTTCCTGCACACTTTGCTGAGATATACATGTGCCAGTAGTCTTGTTTCTAGGTCTACATTGTCTTCTTCAGTTTGTGTGGATAGTAATTCTCAAAGTTTATATGTAATTTGTACCTTGGGTTATATGCCAGCCAAGAGCGCATAAGAACGGGCGGCTAGAGTAAGAGCGTGTAACTCTGTAAATTTGAAACCGGTCGGCATTATTGAACCGTACTAAAATAGTAACACGTACTGCGCAGCTGCACGTAGACATAAGCCGTTGTTGCTAAGCACGTGCCGGGTGTTCTATTTTTAGTACGGTTCAATAATTTTGACTGGACTGTGGGCTTCTATTGGAGTTACACGCTCTCTCTCTCCCCATATACCTACTTTTCATCCCATGCAACAATGGGAATCTGAACAGCTGACATTTGATTACGGCACTATGCAGTTATGACAGTAGAAAAACGCCTCTAGGTGAATGACTATAGTACACCAGGCAAGCTTTTTTGATTGTCATCAAGTTGAGAATTATATTCCCGCATTTCATTGATCAAGTAGTGCCAATAGGTCTAGCTAGCTGAGGTCTCCCCTCACATTGTGTGTCTATAAAACTTCTTCAGATGAATCCGTGTCCTCATGCTATGTATGTTTAGGTGAATTTGGCTCACATGGCATTTAGTGCTAGGAATGATGTGCTTATGCTCAACGATGTGCTTGTGTTTTTTGCAGAGATGTTTGTCAGAGTTTGCTACAGATGGAATGGTTTCTGCAAAGAACATCAGGGTAACATGTTGCCAAAATCAGTGTTTTCTGAGTAATGTTGCAGTATATATGTCGCATGGAGTGTACACCAATTGCTGAGCACAGTGTCCTCTGTAATGACTATTGCATGCAGCAATATAGGAATGCTTGCTGTCACCTATGTTAGACTAGCAATAGTGATACTTATACTAAAATATCTACCAGTATACCCAGTGGTCTTTCATTGGTTGTGGTGAGGTGCTGTAGTTAGCATTGTACCCATACCTTCAACCCAGACTTGTTGCCTGTGGTACCAGTACGGAGAGTAACATTAGATGTCTCTTATTTCATTCTTGATCTGTAGGATGCTACTGCCAAGTTCACAGATCTTCAGAGCTGCTACAGAGTCTCCCCACTTGCAAGCAAAGTGTCAGAGGTGGGATGGAGTTCAAATTACTGTTTTGTGTGTAACTCAAGTTATTATAGATGTCACCCACTGTAGATTACATTCTTGAGGATTACAGACAAACCAATATTCAAACCCCACAATACACAATTACTTGCCTCCCTTCCTGCTCGTGTCGCAAATTTTGTGCTGATGTGACTCAGCATTTATATGCCTCTCTTTGAGAAAGTAAAGTAAGAGTTCATTGAGAGCAAGATGAAACTGTGTGCTAATGGCTGTAACAGTTATACCTCAAAGGTCTAAGAGTACTAGCATCTTTCATTCCATCTCCAATGTTGTGTATTGTAGATAATGCATGAAGCCTGGTACACTCTGTCATGATGTATCAAATGGAGAACATCAGTAGAAATGTGGCCATAATCTCACAGACCACATCCTTCACAGAAAGGGGAAGGGTGTGGTCATATTGCAACTGACAATTTGTCACCTGATTACACAGTACCACTATACTAAACACATTGTGATGTATACTGCTACTCCATGACAATGGTACAGTTTACGAAGAGCATACATAGATATAATTGCTCAGGCCAGCTTTCTGATGTGGTGACAACTCAATGGTTGCAGCATGACCAGGCCCTTCCTCTCCATATGAAGGGACATGGCTTGCGAGACTATAGCTTTACTCATTGGCCATTCTCCCCCTTCCCTCAGGTTATAGGAAAGGATTCGGCTCCACTGCTTCACTGCGTTGCAATGGCACCACATTACCTCAGCATCTCGATGAAGTAGCTCACTTTTTATTGATATTGTAATTCATGGTCACAAGAAAATCACTTGCCACTTGAAAAATTAAGTGGCCTTCAGGACAGGTGTTGCTGTAGGCATTGCAGTAGCTATATAGCTATAGTTATTGGCACCATTGCACTCCTGACTGCATGGAGTTAATTACGTCCATCAGAAAGCTCAGAGCTCCAAGCCTGAGTCATACACCCAACAACAGCAGCAGCCAGGTCCAGGGTAATATATGAGGTGCCTGTTAAGAAGATTAAACTAAAAGAGAATGTGAGTCATCTAGTTACTCAGCAAGAGAAAGAAATCAATGATTGTGTATAATTTGCTTAAAGCCGGGAAGGGCACCATGTTCTTTTCTTCCTCTGCCATTGAAGCAAACACTTAGATCTTATAGTAATGTGAAGTTTGCTTCTGCTTGGCCTAATCCTGAGTTGTGCATTATACTAGTAGAGTAGCTAAGTGGAAAACCAACTAAGACACAAATAGTTTGGGGGACGTTAGTGGATGTGAATGTCGTGAAGACATTCATGGATACAAACATTAAAGAAAACACACTGGTTATACAAGGAAGTTGACAATGCATTAGCTGACAAGGCAGTTCAACAGATTATAGAAATTACCAACAATAGTAGCAGAACTGTGCTGAAGAAGGCTACTGACAATGACAACCAACCAAGGCTTTCACTATACAAAACTTGGATAACAAACTGTGTACTGATTCTGACACCAAACAATACAGACTGCTCAGTGTCAAGGAAGATCCCATGGACAATCAACAACATGCAATCTTGCATGGTGTGATGTGCTTCCAGTACTCTTTCCTACTGGAAACTTTGGTGAACATTCCCCATGTGCAGTCAAGCTGTCTCACAGTGAGATATAAAATCACAACTGCTTAATTAAGTTAATTAACCCTTTAACTACTGAATTGTATTTACTAAAGGTCTTTGTTTAGACTAGCCACAGCTTCTTCCACATGTCTTTTACAAGTTCATGACCTTGACCACACCCACTCATTAGCGAGCATTCAATAGTTAGGGCCCTCCGACCAGAGAGCACTCCTCCGGACTGAAATCTGCCTAAAATGTCAGAAATGGAGCCCCTACAAGGTGAAAGGAGTGTTTTCTAGGCCCGTTTGTGCAAGAAAGCAGAACGATGGCCCACCTGGCATTGACCAGAGCTTTTCTACAGCCAGCTGCAACAGCCGCCATGCACTGTCACCCTCCAGGTGACACTCACCCACCTCCCCTCATCCCACCCTTTCTCCTGGTGCAGAACCTATCTTCAAAACGGATTGCTCCAACTGATAACATGCCACTAGACTGAGATTAGGCTGTTTGTTCAGGCCTCATGCACACAAGGGTCATTGCCTCTGGAATGATGAGTAGCTACATACATCTATACAGAAGCATGGTACTACAGATCTTATGTATGTGATAAAGCTACTAGCAAGTTATTCTAGAGGTCACACACAACCTTAGCCCTACTTAGTGGGTCGGGCCTGCGAGACTAAGCCCTACTGTGTATACAATAATTTTACATACAGTGCACATTGTAGATTGTAGCAAAGAGGCAAGTCTCCATCCAGTTTGTGTTACACAACCCAAGGAGCTGCTTTCAAGTCTATCAATAAGACTTTTAAATTCAGATTTGCACTATTAAGGTCAGTCCAGTAGTCCAGTCCATTGTTTACAGACTCCCATCAGCTCATACAGAGGTAGATTGATAAAGAGGTACACTACATCCCAAGATATGAGTTAAGAGCCAATGCAATACAAATTTAATATAATGTAACATAATACACAGGGCAGAGAAAGCATTGGATATCTAAATCTGAGTGCGGGGTTTGTGCCATGGTGTACCCATTCCAGAAATAAATCTTACATTTACTAGCAAGCATGGAGAAGTGGTGCTAGTTGGCAAAAACTTTAACGGCTCAGGGTACCCCCCTTATACTCTATGTCTTTTCACCCACGGATCACGTGATAGGCCTGCACAACGAAAGGTCATTGATGAATTCGATGAAGGCGAATGTGTTGAACACTGCATTTGCGAAAAGCAGGAGCTGCGGGTTCTCCTCGACAGGTAAGACAGCTTCATAGATATCATACATGAGTGATGTTTACTTTTAATTTAAATCTGAATGAGAGGGTAGCTTATCGGATATACAGGGATGGGGACAAGGCCAAGTACACACGAGCTGAGACTTCTTACCACATCTGGTCACTTCTGTCTGCTCTCAAACCTCCTCTGGCAGATTTAGCTGTCTCGCAGGCCAGAGACAAGAAGAAAGAAGCCCCGTCACTGAAGGGTTAACTTTCCGACTTTAACCATTTAGTAACCTATTTTTGGAGAAGCGACAGTGCCAGTGCAAGCTTGTTGGATGCTGTTTTGCTAGCAACATGAACATGTGAGTTTTCGTTTTGCAACCTTATGGAGGTATTTCAGAATGTCATATATAGATGGTGTGGCCTACATGGACTGAGTCAGCTAACCTATTTAGCCCAATAATTTTATATGGACATGAGTACATATCACTCTTCACTTTGTCACTTCAAGCACATCAATGGAGCCAGTTCTTTTAAGAAACAGCAGTAATTTACAATTTCTCAGGGCAGACCAAAGCTATATATTGTGAATGGCCCCGCCCCCAAATATTGTAATAGTCAGCCACAAATCCTGGTTAGGGCGAAGTTCAGCAGGCTTTGTATGGGCCAAGCTTGCCCCCCCCCCCCCCCCCCCCAACTCAATTGTGTGTTGGTGGCTCAGCAATGGCCAACATTAGTCTTGCAAGCCACACCTTTTGAAGGGTGCGGCTTGCAAGACTAAGGAAAGGACTGGTCATGCTGCAATCATCGAGTTATCACTGAGGAGTGTTCGGCATGGTTAGGTAATAAGATGCTGACATCCACTAAGCACAATGTGATGTATTTGCCAATCCATCAAGAGTGTGGATCTGATTGGTCCCAGCAACATTCTGCCATGGTGACAACTCAATAGTTGCAGCATGACCAGACCCTTCCACTCTCTGCAAAGGGTGTGATTTGCATGACTACTTTTCCTTCAGGCCTTACGTGCTGGCATCCCTTCATCCTGGTCCATTAGTCTGTGTATAGCAATGCCTCACATAACTAAACATGAAACGGATAGTGGACGGAAAGCCGGATACTATGCTGCCATTTTGAGTGGCAATAAAAGGGGAAGACCTGAAGATTTGATCACGTAAGTGATGCCAGGGAGGGGCTTGGACAATCTTGAGACTAAAAAAGGCTGAGGTCTATGGAGTGTAAGTACAGCGGACCAGTTTGTGAGCTCCTTTCTCATGAAGCAAGAAATGATTTTACGTTTTCACCCAGAATGCAGAAGGTCTCAACAGGACCTAAAGCTCACTGAAGCAAATAAACTTACCTGCATGCATCATTGACTCAGTGCGCTCACAAAATACTTTGCTGTTCTTATGCTTCATTGACAGCAGTCTTTCTTGCCACTCAAAATGGCGGTGTAGTCTTGGAATTTCCATCCACTGTCCGTTTTACGTTTGGTTACATGGGGTATTGCATAAGGTCTATAGTCTTCTCCCAGTGTAGACCTCCATAGGGGGATCTGCCTTCGCCTGTTTGTACATGGGTGGAACACACTCCACTCCAGTCAACATTATGAGGAAGGTTCTACCAGATGGATGCCACTCAGATCTGTACACTTGTCTGATATCTAACTAGATCCAGTAACAAATATATCGTAAACTCAGTATACTTAGCATTGGTGCTTATTTTCAAAATTAGCAGCCACAATACGTGCTTATACTTGTGGAGTGCTTATATTCATGGGACGCTAATATCAGTGACAATATGGTAGCATACAGTAGTACCGGTATCCGGTAGCTTTGATACATGCACATGTATGTTTCAGGCCCACAGTTTCTCTCCTTGCGAATCCTTGTCCCACACTTGTAGGGTTCCTAGAATCAGAGGTACTGTTGGTAATTGATTGATTGTTGCCAAACCCTCCACGCCAATTTACACTGGAACTACAATGGAACCCCGCTTAGTGGACACCCCTCAGTAGTGGACATCTTTTATATGATGGACACTTCTGAAAATTTCAACTGTACTTCCATTTACAAGCAATGGTGGACAATTCTACAAAAATGTTGACGAGTGTCCACTAAATCGGTGTCGTTAAGTCAAATATTGTTTGTGTACGATTGGGAGACGGACACTTTTTGCACTCCCAATTGTACACAGACAATACTTACCGACACTGGTTTAGTAAGCAACCATCACTGTGGTCCTACCTTTCTCCTCCTCCTCTGATTCTCAACTGCTAGCATGCGGTCATACAATGTGCACAGCAAAAGATGCTTGTGGTGATTGTGCAACCTTAGACTGAAAGCTATTGTCGTGCTCAGTGTGGTAATTGGCCTGCCTCCCTAGTAGATTTTGTTGGCCAGTGGTGAGTATCATGCAGTTCCACTAAGACCCATCTCTGACTCAAACCGGCTGAAACACATTCGCCTTCAGTTGATCTGCCATTTGTATGGCAAATTGTCTGCTTGGTGAAATCATGATAAAGAGAATACAGTTACTTTATAATGTTCTTTCCTCTTCATCCTCAGGATCTGAAGAATGGCAGCTCTCATCTGGCTCATTTGCACAGTTGCTACATGTACTCTGAGGATTGTTTCATCACAGTTCTCTGGCCTGATCACCCCCGAGACCACTGTTCTTGAAACCAGCAATGTTGCTATTAGCCCCACTCCAACATATATGCTTCATAGGTATGCATTTTACACTACTCATGACAAAAGTGATGTACATGTACATGTACATGCACTACTCTGTATTTAGCACAGTATGATTTAGCCTCGTATCCAGGCTGCTCGTCAAAAAAACAAACAAAAAAAAAACGACTAGCAGCCTGGATATGAGGCTAGATATTTTGTATCATGTGCTTGCACATATGCCTCCCTTCTTCTTCATATCTGTAGTCCGACCTCAAGTGTGGTTCCAGCCCCAACCATGCCACCTAGTGGCCCACCTGCAGTTGTGGCACCGGACACAGCTGCATCAACCCTGACCATCATTGCTGCTAACCTTTCAGACATGTTTGCTGGTACGTGCTACATTTATATCCTGGAAGAAGGACGGTACTGGCTGGCTATACATGTTTGTTAGCTTGGGCTGAGTGGTGCCAGTACCTGTAAACAGTAACAGTGTATTTGAAGGCATCACTCTCCATACAACAGGGGATGGAAACTGTGGATGTGACCTAATGGTGGCAAGGTGTGATGTTTACTGCTGCTGTGACAGAGACTGCACTCAAGTTGACATTGAGGGCTTCCAGTGCTCAAGCACCCGGTACTGTGTATGTGGCCTCATATTCTGGCAACTAGGTCCACACAGTATATACAAAGTAGAAGTGCATTTGTGAACATTGCAAAATGGGTTATCAATTTTACAAAATGCTTGTCTTGGGGAAAATCAGGATTAGTGACCACAGTTTACACAACAACAGTATACATGTGAGACCACCTCACAGAACTGTATGTCCACACTCATGCTTGAAAACATGAGCAATCAACAAACTGCCACATCTCCCTGAAAAAGACAGGCTTAGATGTTATGCAAAGTTGCGTAGAACACTTTTAGACCAATATTTGTGGTAATTTACATTTGCAATTTACAGTAAAAGTCTAGTTTGCAGATTTAACGTTTGTAGTTTACTTACCAGGTACTTTTTCTTCAGCAAACCAGCAGTAAAGTCCGGGACCTATCATTTCAGCATGGAGAAGTGGTGTGCTGCCTTGGTAGGCCCACACTTATAGCTACATACTTTCCTGTACAAGTGTGATCCTCTGCAGAGTAGGTATCATCTTGGAGCATGTTAGTGCTAGCCAGCTTCTCCAGACACTTGTTACTCTCTTGTTAGCCTCACAGAGAGCTTTCAGTGAATGCACAAACTCTGAGGAAGGAAGGCTCCAGCAGGAAGCAAAGTAGCATATTAGAGACATACTGACAGCCAACATTTTTCATGTGGCAAAAAAAAAAATGTTTGTGGATGTAATGTTCAGATAGATGGGTATGTACATGTATATGCTACATACATACAGTGCATTCTAGTGCTGGACAAATATATTTACATCTAGTCTCGTTCCCAGACTCTCCACCCATGCACAAGAGCCTGGGAACGAGGCTAATTTGCATCTAGCTGTGTCCTGTCTCCCTCTTTCCCTGTATACACCTGATACCTGTTTCCACCCTTGCATGCTGCCTTCCATCACAGTGCCCCTAACCAAGTATGCTTGGCACCTGATGATATTCTGCGTTCCTCTCTTCCTTCCTGTTCATGCCCCTCCCCTGGACTATTCTGTGTGCAGACTGACCAGAGTAAGGACAACAGCTAAACCATAAAATTTAAGGACCGTAGCCAATAGCATTTTATTCAGGCCACCTTGCCTTAGGATTGCGAGGGCTGGTGGTCAGGTGTCCTGGGTTTGATTGCTGGCGACTGCTACATGTAGCTTTTCACTCTCCTCTATTTTTGCCTCATAACATCAAATATCGTAATGGCTGGCCACATATATTGTATTGTCCTGGGCAAGCGCCCATCCCTGCGCAAGTGCCCACCCCCCGATTTTGACAGTTTTGTGTTGTTGTTTTTTAGGTCCTCTGTGTCACCGCCCACCATGCAAAATTCTTGCGTAGAGAATTGAAAGGGGGTCCGCTGTTCTCACGTACATAGCTGCGATCATTCTGATGTGCTTCAGGCACCACATCATCCACGACAGCAAAATTTCACACACACACCCGTCCGGAGTCTCATTCACAGCATTCCTTGCTTGCAGCAAGAAATTTGCATACTACAAGTGACGAACGTTGCGGAAACTTGGCAATGAGGCTATGGGTCGATCCTCTTTCTAGCACGATACAGCTTTCTCCACCGTCAGGCTGCCCTCGATGGCAAAGCGATGATGCAGGTCGATTCAGTACACCTTGGCTGCTAACTTCTCATCCGGGGTGGACACTTTGCATAGGGATAGTTGAACCATTCAAGCACCCCCTCCATGCAACCACCCACCCTCAATTTATAGTGCTTGAGCTGCGAGCACCCATGGGCGCTTGCCCAGGACAATACGGTACCACAATTCTGTATACATCAATAATGGTGTGGTCACACCATCCTATCATTCTCCAGACCCCTCCCGTCTGCAGTATGATGACCCAGTGTTTGTTCAAAGCTCAGAGCAGTTCTCTACCCAGCTGTCTCAGCACAGTGAGCCAGGTGATCAGTCACCGAGACAAGTGCAGCAGGAGGTGTACACAACATTGTACCAGGTGTGGAAAGTATTGAGCGGGGGAATACGATAGTAGTGTCAGTAATGACTTTAAGGTTAAGATCAACTGCGGCGGTAAAATAATTGCGTCAAAATTATGTCCGTGTAACAAGTAACAGCTCTGGCATAGTTTTTTTTTACTGGCCAAATGTTAGGCTCTAACGATAGACATTCACAACCTTTTGCCATCAAGTAGATGTTTCATAAACAGCAAGAAGTACATACATACCGAAAAAGGTAGTGAGCATTTATCAAACCCTTTGCGCCAATTATCTTTCAACCGAAAGAACGCAGACTCACCAAATCTGCTCCTAAAGTTTCCCTTTGTGGTTACCGAGGTCAGGACATCGAGAAACTGGCGCAAAAATTTTGCACTCAAATAAAAATACGATTTTATTAACATGTATAATACAAATTCGACAAAAAAAACAATCAAAAGTAAGCATTCCACTCGAATGAAATGTTTTATAGCACAAAACTTTACATGCTGCCCTAGACAATCTAGTGAGTTTAACAAATTATAATAAAATCTGGGACTACTTTTCTATTTTTGTCGCAAGAGTTGTTTCACTTATGTACGGCATGACATCAAGACAAATACGCATGCGCAAACAGTATCTCTGCGGGAACGATTGTGTTTGTGAATACTGGCCTGCTAAGTGCGCTAGACATCCTCCTCCTTCTTTGCAAAACCAACATCCTTCACTTCAGTTCATACTTCTGACTTGGTACAGTTCTCGGCTTCAGCACAGTCACTGACTCAAAGGTACGCAAACATACATTAACTCATTTCTGCTCCTTCCCAGTCCCACCCATCTTCCAGCTGGTCTGGGGCATAGGAATGAGGCAATAGATAAATGTCATAAAATATATATCAATGTAGTTCATTCTCTTGCAGTGCATTCTTCCATCACCTGAAATGGAAAATCAAACAAACAAGGTAAACAATCGCCATCGTCTTCATCCGTATGTGAGAAAAAATCCCAACAAATGTAGGCAGTCTACTGTCTCACGTCCTACATGTACCCCATCGTGCTCTGAAACCACGCTCCCTATCAATGCACCTGATGGCTCACACATAATTAACCTCGACAAACTAGGTAAATTTGTCAACACATTCACCCAACACATCCTATCCCCAATCAGCTCTATTTGAAGGCACACAAGCTGTTACAATTGAAGGAGAGAGCCAGCAATGGCTGGCATCAATCATTGGCATGAAATGCAGTGGCTGCAACACAGTTTTAAAGCTGGAAACATCAGCCAAGGTTACATGTCCAACAGGCAGTAGGTGATGGGAGTGTAATGTTGCTGCTGTATGGGGGCAAATGGCCACAGGTGGGGGGCACAAAAAACTGAGGGAAACAATGGCCTTTCTTGGTGTCCCCACCATGCCCACCATGTCTCTAACAAGTGTCATTGCAATGGAAAGAGCCATAGGGGATTGGTGGAGACAACAGCTTGAAGAGAGCATGAAAGAGGCAGGGAGAGAGGAGCGCAGATTAGCAACTGAAAACAATGAATACCATGAGGTAGTACCTGAGATTACAGTAGTGATTGATGGAGGGTGGTCTAAAAGGTCACTCCTACAATGCAAAATCTGGGGTGGGTGTAATCATTGGGACTACGAACACACAAGCTCCTGTACATTGGTGTACGTAACAAAGAATGTACAGGATGCCAAAGAGGGTTCAAAGAACACAACTGTTTCAAAAACTGGCACAACAGTTCATCGGCAATGGAGACTGACATAATCCTGGAGGGCTTTAAGCAAGAGGGAGAGCAATACAAAAAGTGGAATGTGCCAATCATGCATGCATGTAAATGCTACAGAGCTAGCCTAGAGAAGCTGGTGCAACAAAATCCCACATACAAAGGCAGAGGAGGTTTGACAGGGAAAATGAGACAGCGTCTGACCAATGCAGCCCGTTGCGCGATAAAAATGCACAGTAAAGAACTAAACAAGACAGAAGGTTTAAAAAAGCTTCAAGCTGACCTACAGAATGGTCCGTACCATTGCTACAGGATACACGATAACTGCACTCCAGATTTTTGCACTACAGTGAGAGAAAATCAGCAGCAAGATGAGAGCAATTGCGAGAGCAATGACACAAGTGATGAGAATGCAGATGATCTGTCTGGCATTGCAGCTGCTCAGGTTAGACCAAAACAAAATACATGCATGCTATGTCACTAACACTCAGGCAATGTATAACTATGTATAAAATATCACGAAGTCATTTTAGAGTATGCTATATGTGAGGGCTCTAAATCACTTACAGCCACCATCCGTGGACTCTACATGTGTCATCTTGGTTTGTAAAGTTGCACTGTAGGGGCTGTATTTGTAGCCTACTCTAAATAAGTTAGAAGCTTTGACTGACAGGATCCATGTAATTTAGAAACCGTCGGGCCCTTAACTCTTTACCAACCGTAGGCTATTTACTGGAGGTCTTTAATAGGCTATGGATACCTTCCTTGGTCCGTATTTCCACTTCTGCTTGGAGTTAGCACTGGAAATTTAAGTCAAAGCTTTATTGACACATTCTCTGTGGGTTCTCCAGACTAAAACCTGCCTAAAATGCCAGAAATAGAGTCCCTACAGGGTGAAAGGGGCATTTTCTGCGCCCGTTTGTGCAAGAAAGCAGACAAATGGCCCACCCGGCACTGACCAGTGCTTTTCTACAGCCAGCTGCAACAGCCGCCATGTGCTGCCACCCAGAGCGGTGCACCCACCCACCTCCCCCTGTCCCACCCTTTCTGCTAGCGCAGAACCTATCTTCAAAACGGATTGCGCCAACTGATAACATGCGGCCAAAATCAGACGATGCCAAACGGCGTCATTGGTTGGTAAAGGGTTAAGTAGCGCCCTTGGGTTTCTAAATCGCATATATCCCTCAGTCTGAGTGTCTAACTATTATTTAGTGTCACTCGATCATTCTATCTGTACTTGCAGGGTTCATTTTGGGAGAATGCTACTGATGACTGTGTGACAACAATGGCAGATGCAAGGAGGGGAGGAATCCCTACATCACATGCATAGATCCCAAAATGATGACAGACATACAAATTGCTATTAGTAGGCTGGTAGGAAAAGCAAGCCAGCTTCTTGGCAACTTTACCACTAACTTAGCTGAAAGCTGGATGCATATGAGAATGAAATTTGACGGAGGGAAAGTGATAAACAGATCACAAAGTGGGTCATTCCAACACCAATGTATGGGAGCCGGACTAAGACAAAACCTCGGATCTACCTGGGGGCCCCAAACTTGGGGAGCCATCATGAGCTCAGAACCCAATGAGGTATTGAAAAGGGTAACAAATGAGGATGAACAAAAAGTTGAAAAAGACAGGAAAAGAAAGTCAACAGAAATGGACAAGGCAAACCACAGAAAGAGGAAATATGCCACAACTCACTTAGTGCTCGAAGGGCATACTCTCTCACGATGAGGGAGAACTACCACAAGATGTTTACGATGATGTTTCCCCTGAACACCTTGAGAAAATAAAGAATGACTACTATGAAACAATGGATACACAAAAAAATGGAGGAAATTGAGTTCTGTACGAGGAGTCAAAGCACATCAATGGATAGCAATACTGAGCAGCTATGGTATGCTGAGAGAAGAAAACGAATTACGGCCTCAAGAGTAGCAGGAATTGCAAAAATGAGAAAGAACACAAAAACAGCAAACAAGGTTACACCAAATTTCGCAGAAATGCCCATACACTATATGGTGTAATAAATGAAAGCACATCTTGAAATAACATACATGCACAATCATGGGCATATGGGCTTAACTGTATCCCTCTCTGGACTAACTATTTCACAACAATCACCTTGGATAGCAGCAAGTCCTGATGGAATGGTACTGGATCCATCATACGCTCATTCAGAGGGTCTAGTAGAACTTAAAAATCCAAGTTCTGTGACCGTCGTTGAGGCGTGTGAGATGAAAAAAGATTTTGCATTAAAAAGCAACAAGGAACTGTTCAACTGGACAGAAATCATGACTACTACTATCAGGTCCAGTGTCAGCTGTACTGCACAGAAAGAGCTTGGTGCGACTTTGTTGTCAGAACAAAAAAAGACTGAAAGAATACAGTTTGATGAACAGTGGTGGCAGAATCAACTACCAAAGATAAAAAATTATTTTTCAATGCTCTTTTATGGCTGCATTTACAGAAACAGAATGGTAAAATTACAATCAGTATGAAGGCAAACACTCCATCTTTGCCTTCAATAAGCCCACTTTTTAATGCTTTATTTTTGTGCTGGCGAGTATTTGTAGACACTGACCTGTGTAACCTATCCTCATCGAATATAAAAGCGCAGCTGTCTTACTGTGATTGATTTTATCATTTTTACCCATTCATTAAAATACACATATAAGTACACATTCACTTACTTTGGCGTCTTCACTTGCCTGAGTAACCTCTAGCCTCTCACTCTTGTGTCGTCAGCTGCACCAACAGTAGCCCTGGCTTGTCACGATAACGTGCACCTTGCGGACTTCCGCATTCAAAATGTGCGGCATGCGCACTAATTATTGCGCGTGCAATGGTTGATCGTAACCTTAATTCCATGTGCTGATGGGGAACCTCTATGTAACCAAAGCTGTGTAGTTACTGCGCAGACAAGCATGCACAATAGAGGGAGAAGAAAATGGATTAGAAATTGGTGTGGGTCACCAGGAAAATGAGGTGTGGTGGACAACATTAATTGGTCTTACTACAGTGGCCATTAACTGGTATCAACAAAGAACAATAAGTTATTAGTTCAAAAGAGTTTAATTAAATTCAGCTAGCTAGTGGTGCTGATTAACTTACACTGTACAGGTACACCTTTCTGGGTTTACAGGACCCTTTCTTTCTTCAAAAACTCTCTGAAGGAAATTGCTACAAAAGTTCCAGTATGAATGCAAAACTGAAAAAGTATGTGCCATGTTTTTAGACACCGCCCTCGAATAGTAGCCACACAATCAGAAGCTCTGAGCGAAATAAACGCCGCCCTCAAATAGTGGAGCTAGTATACACGCACACGTATGCAAATAATTTGTGACGACGATCGACAGGCTAGTGCTAAGACTGTTTGTGTTATACGACTCGTTTCCACAGCTGACAGCAGGACTAAGAGGCTGTGCGCACTACTGATAGTGTCTAACAGTCGTCACTGTATTGCTCATACATGCCTTATCCAGCCATCGTTGATGTCTTGAGCAAATAAACGCCACCCTCAAATACGTTAGCCACCCTCGAATACGTTAGCTGCCCTCGAATAGTAGCCGCACAAAATGAGCAGCGAAAAAAGTAGTAGCCGCAGCGTCTGATCGAAGAAATACGGTAAATCCACTCACTGCACTTTTATACCAGGGGCTTGGTTTCAACTCACAGTGTGTAGGATGATAAGCTAAAATTCTGCATATTTGCAATTAAACAGCATACTTGTGTCCATTTCATTTCCTTCTTGCATGACTGCATGTAAGACGGGTGTACCTGTTGAGTGTAACATGATCATGAAGCTCAAACAAGTTGTTAGTGGTTACAGGGTTAAAGTGTATGTGTGATGACAATCATGCACAGCCATGCCTACTATTTGGTGTCTATTCAGACCGACACTCGGTGTGCTGCAGTGTCTATGGTGGTTATTATACTGCAGCATGCATCTATTTTAGGGTGGCATCTATTGAAGAAAGTACAGTAGATGTGTAGCTATTCAGTAAACTCACTTGCTAGATTTCTCCTTTATGCCTGTGCAGGCTGGTGATCCAGTTCTGGTACTCCATAGCAGTGGGATCCTGGGTACTTTCTCCCTCCCTTCTCCCCTCAATGGGCCCTACTGCCATGATGGCAACCCAGTCGGTTAGTCTTGTGTAGCATAAGATCTAATGTAGCCATACTGCTCTCCCAATAGTACAGTGCTGCAGTGAGTGCTGTATTGCGGATGAGTCAGAGTATAAGTACTGTTATGAAATGTTGAACCACCTTCTAAAGTGTATGATACAGTAGAACATTGCTAATCCAAGTAGACTTGTACAAATACGTAGTTGCAAAAAAAATGCTGCAATGGTAGATTCAAGTAGAGTCAATTAGAGTCATGTAGAGTGAAGTAGAGCCATATTAGAATGCAAGTAGAGTCATGTAGAGTGAAGTAGAGTCAAAGTAGACTCAAGTAGAGTCATGTAGAGTGAAGTAGAGTCAAAGTAGACTCAGTAGAGTCATGTAGAGTGAAGTAGAGTCAAAGTAGACTCAGTAGAGTCATGTAGAGTGAAGTAGAGTCAAAGTAGACTCAAGTAGAGTCATGTAGAGTGAAGTAGAGTCAAAGTAGACTCAGTAGAGTCATGTAGAGTGAAGTAGAGTCAAAGTAGACTCAGTAGAGTCATGTAGAGTGAAGTAGAGTCAAAGTAGACTCAAGTAGAGCCATATTAGAATGCAAGTAGAGTCATGTAGAGCCATAGCAGAGTGAAGTAGAGTCAAGTAGAGTCATAGTAAAGTGAAGTAGTGAGAAGTAGAGTCACGTAGTGTAAGGTACGGAGCCAGAGTAGAGTGAAGTAGAATGCAAGTAGAGTCATGTAGAGCCATAGCAGAGTGAAGTAGAGTCAAGTAGAGTCATAGTAAAGTGAAGTAGTGAGAAGTAGAGTCACGTAGTGTAAGGTACGGAGCCAGAGTAGAGTGAAGTAGAATCAAGTAGAGGCAAAATAGAGTCAAGTATAATCATAGTAGAGTCCAGTAGAGACATAGTAGAATGCAAGTAGAGTCAAGTACAGTCATTGCATAGAGAAATAGAGTCCAGTAGAGTCAAGTACAGTCAAATAAAATCAAAGTTGTGTCAGCTATAGTCAATTAGAGTTATATAGAGCCATAGCAGATTGAAGTAGAGTGAAGTGAATTCGTTTGGAGTGGTCATTTTGAATGGAGCAGTTACATATTCTATTTAATGCACAGCAAATGGTCATGAGCACACTTTGGGTGTTCAGATTAGTGGGGTTTGAATTAGCAAGGGTCTATACTGTGATGGTGTGTCTAAATACATGTAACTTGCTGTGTGCTTCCATTTGCAGCTTATCTTCAAGATGCCACATATGTATGTGAGCGATCTCTTACTGCCCTGGTAGACACCTGTGCCTCCACACCTGCTCTGGATGCTCTCAATGCTTTCCAGACGTTTAGCTTACTACAGGTACGTGCACATTTTATATTGTGGCCAAAATGCACTCTTTTCTAGCTTTATATGCCGTGTCTATGTATTACTTAATATGCCAGTATTTATGTCACAGTGGATGTGTTTGAGATATGGTCCACGTGGCAAGTGTATCATTGCTGATTTGATACTGTTACAACAAACCTGTTTTGAGTAACATAGTGCCTCAGGCAGTTCTTGGCATCTTTTTCTTAGAGTAAAGCTACAGGTAAAGTGCGATTCTAGTTTTCTCTGTCTGCATGTGATGTCATCAGTACTGAATATATTCAATACAGTGTCTATAACATAAACATTTGCTTAGTATGGCAAATGTGGCAAAAAGTGGTACTTTGATCCCCCTGCGTGACATGCCACTAATACCTACATACCTACCTATATATGTACATATACATATGTACCATATAGTGGCGGTGTATCACATCCACACACAATGGAAGACATCACCTTTCCAGGATGTCCTCTTGTGGCTATGATTTTGTATTTCCATTCACACACATACATACAGAACCCCATTGACTATTTAGCCTTGGACATAAACAGTTTAAATACTGTGGGTGTGTCAGTGACGGATGTGAAATGCAGAGATCTGATTGGTCAACAGATACCCTGCAGCACAGGTGCTCCTAGTTCACCTGAGTACAGTGGTGCAATGTGCAGTGAGGTATTTCTGGAGGTGAGGGGGAGTAGAAGGTGCATTAGGTGGGGAGGACACTATAACAGCAACTGTATTGTGTATATCTGGAGATGTGTTCTGTAGTTAGCACTTCTAAGCTATATAGTTGAACGATGCAATAATGCCTGCTTACGGTCCGGCTATTACCGCTGGACACTTCATTTCCCAGGGGGATATGTACCTGTCTGCCTCTACCTAGTTAGTACTTAACAACCGACCTGTATTTAGGTGGCATATTCTGCCCTGCTAAAGCCACGGACACCTTATCATTGTACTGAGGCATCTCATTCATGTAATGCCTGGTTCATGGGATTGTTACCTCTGGTGCATCTACATGTGCATGTAGATGCACATCAACAACACATGATGATTACAATCACTCAAAGAAACAAGTTTTGAAACGTGAAGGACAGTTTTCATGAAGAGACACTACATGTATCTTCTAGATTCTTCTACTCACCTTAATTATCAATAGGGCCAACCACCTGACTGCATGCCTTTCTTGTGTGAGATAGTAGTCCCCATCTCCTGGTCACCCTAGTACAGCTAGAATTGGCCGAAAACTTGTCTTGCGCAAGGCCCACCTTTTTATTTTAGGGAGATGTGGTTTATTGATTGTTCATGTGCCCTTACCAGTAACCTTAACCCTGTTGTACCTTGCAGTCTAGCTATACCATTACTCATAATGGAACTGGGCAGATCCTAGGAGCCTCTGTTGACATCACTCTGGGGTCTCTCAGCAGTCAACAGGCCAGCATTGTGCAGACATTCAGAGTCAAGTTTGTGATGGTAGGTTCATTTTAGCTTACAGTGTAGATGTATTTGTTTTGGGGAATAATCAGTAATAATCTTTTGAATAAATTTCTCCAGGAGATGCGTACTCTTTGTCTCCACCGAGTTAGTACTTAAAAACTGACTATTTGAATAAACCCGATAGAAAAATCATTGGGCATACATTTGTCCTCTTGTGTACTGTCCAGGCTGATGAACTGTTGGATATCACATTACAGCGTTCTGGTAACCCAGGTTACGTGGATGGTGAACCTTTGTTGGCAGGTGTCCTCACTGATGAGTATCCTTGATACAATTATATATCTATGCATGCATGTGTATACAAGTATATGCATGTTCATGTACTAGGTAAGTGTATAATTAAACCTGCTGGTAACATCTTTTCAGTTAGAACAGATCTAGATTCGTTTGCTGAATAGTTATAATGTGTGGTGAGCATGGCTTTTACTGTAATACGAACAAAATCTCAGCTTTTTGCTCAAAGTCCAGGGAATGTTTGAGCCATCTTGCAATGCTATATTGTGTAGTTACATGCAGTGCGTGTGACAAAAGCTGTGTGAACATGTAATACTAACATACAGCAGTGTGAATAGGCTTAGCTGATGGGGACAATGTTTTGTCGGTACTTTTACAGTAATTGTTTGTGTGTGCTGTTAAAAATGATCCACCCAGAGGACATCATCTGGTCATTCCTTAAGCATGACCTAGCAACCAGGTGAATATTACCGTTGACAGTAGCAGGTGGTTGTTGGTGAGAGATAGCAGTGCTGACTGCCAGATGAGCTCCACTGGAGTGTCTCTCAGGTTCAGGGAAGATATTGTGACCATTTGCACACTAAAGTGAGTAGGTGCATACACATTGGTATTGGTGAACAAGTAACCATGGCCATAATACCTTGCCTGTGTAATCTCACCTCCACCTCCAGCTAAACTTAAGAATAACATATCGTTAGTACAGCATTGATTGCTGACCTGAACACCAGCGTTTGCTACTGAGTACTTGAAGCACTACATTGTATGAATTTGTATCTACATCTACTGTTATCATTATCCAGTGTTGCACTGCAAGATCTTCTGAGTAACTGTAGTGGCATCAGGGAGATGACCCACAACCTGCTCACTCCTGGATCACCCAAGAGTCATGTGGGAATCTATGGAAACTCTAATCCCCTCATTCCTTCACAGTGGGTGCCCATCCTCCGTATCAACCCACCAGTGCCAGAAAACCAGGTATATGATGAGGTACAGTATGGCTTTAAGCATAGTAGACTAAGATCTGCCCCTGACTAATAATGTAGCTATATATATAGCAGCCTATTGATGTGCACTGAATGCTGAATGTGTTTGTGCACATAAAGTTTCTTTACTCAGTTGATTCACATGCGTTTTAAGTTGTGCTTCTTTGAAGCATGGACCACTACCACGTATAAAGTTTGACTTTTACACTCCCTGAGTTGAGTCTAAGCCATTCGCGGGTTCAACTACAAGTATTTATGTATGCACAGAATTAATGTAGCCCTTGTGTCAGGGGGGAACTTAGGTTCTCCCTCTTCTCCCCTCTGCCTGTACAGGTATGAAACTCTGATATGTGCATGACATTCGACTGTATACAATCCAGCATTCACTTTGCTAATGTAATGTGATGATTTCTGTAGGAGGCTACTGGTAGTTTGTGCCAGGATGTAGTTACATCTGTACACATCCATATCTTGTATGCCTACACTGGCCGGTTGGAAAGCTCTGATGCTATTATCACGGGTGTCCAGTATACCTACAGCACAGAGGATGTTGCAGCATTGGTAAGTCTTGTGTAATGTAGCACTATACTTTAATGTGGGGGCTGGGAAGGCTTCTTGCCAATACTTTTACTATACTTGACACAGTCATGAATAGTACAGCATGCAAGGTATATAACAAGTCGCAGCTAACCAGCCATTCTCATTAGTGACCGTGACTACTGTGTGACCTGAAAGTGTGCATAATCTACTGAAATCAGAGCTAGGATGTGGGCTATTCTGAAGTGAAAACAATTGTGAATGCATGTACAATATTACTGGCTGTTTGGACTGGCTGTCAAAAGCTATAGCTGGAAAGTCAAGCCATGTGTGCCATCTACCTAGCCTCGTTCCCACGCCACTCCCAGATTTTATCTCACAGCTGTGGAGAAAAATCCGATTTTTCTCCACGGCTGCAAGATAAAATCTGAGAGTGGCCTGGGAGGCTGGGAACAAGGCTACCATCTACCGGCAGCCTCGGTTATTGTTTACACACAGCTCCTACTCAAGGTAGCTTAGAGCAAACTCTGTCACCCCTGTTATCTGTGAGTACCTGGCCTGATATTGTCGCTAAACAAAGGGAGGCAGAATTAGAGTAGCCTCGTACAAATTATTCCTGTGGAGGACACAAAATGAGCGTGTTTCAAATTTGTCATAACCTCCTCATGCCTTGCAATCTGCCATCTGTAGGTGTACGTACTAGCAAGTCTGACAATCTTGCATTATCTAATATGGCTCAGCCTTTCTGTGTTTCTCTCTTTATGGATGGCTGCAAAAACCTGTGGCTGCAAATCCTTTATGACACATTGTCAATTAATTGCTGACATAGAAGGGATGGAGGAGCAAGTTAAAAACTATATATGTAAGGTACTAACTTGCTCCTCCTTGACTTGAACAAACAAGGTTTGGATATAGTGAAGACTAGCCTCATTCTCACACGGCCTGGGAGTGAAGACCTCCTGTGTAATTACCATGCATCTTATCATCTGAGCACCAAAGAGCCAACACCTTTCTTCTGGAGGTGTTGTGTATCCATCTGCTAACTATTGTTCAATTCATCATCTGGCTCGTTGAACTGGATAGTAGTTAACGAATGGATACACAGCTGGAAGTTTAGCTGTCAGGCAAGTGTCTGTGTGCTAGCTCTTTGGCTCTTTATGAAGCGTTGAATTGTTAGGGGAATGATGGATGGCTTTTCATAGTATTCGCAAATTCAATTCACCTGTAGTGTGAGCTAACTGAAACTGGAGTGACCACTTTAGGTGGCGGTTCAACCGTAGGGCGTGTTTGAACCAAGTATTTCTTGCGTTGTGTATTATGGACACAGATCTTCAGAGCTGTTTTGTTGCAGTGCAGTAGCTAATTGTTAGTACAGGAATTCATGAACTGCCAACATCATCAATGATATATCCATTTCATATCTCCCATGCCCGGGAGAACTCTAGTGCATGTACGTTGTATAACTGTTGTTAACCATGCACTCAAAGAATTATTGATGATCATTGGTTGTTGATGATTGTTGTTGCAAACATCGACATGTTTACTACATCTTGTGATTATACCCTTACAGTTTCGGGGGCACTACAGTTTTTCTGGCTCTCCTTCTGTTCATGTGGCACTGCAAACCACAGTCACTTTCACTGATGTAAGCACAGGACCCTCTGAACTGCTCCTCTCCACAAGTGACATCGTTAGGCGGCTTCCTCACGACTTCCTCTACCCATTTTTTGTAGCTAATGGCAATGCATGCAGTTCTATGTTGCGAAATGACAGCTGTATCATATGGACGCTGCTCCTTATGTACCTCTTACATGCATGTGTGCATTACAGTGTATTCTGAATCCATTGCAGTTATCCACTAGTGCTTTTGACAAATTGTGGTATCATGGCTCCTGTACATGTGAACTCATGTTGCAAGCCAAAGTACGTATTTGAAATGGATATATCCCTTTCCTGCTAGGCATAATTATGTATGTACTGGCTCATTACATTTTTCCACGAATCATTTGTGAACTGATTCAGATTGTCGACCGTGTATAATCAATACCATTTTATAGCATGCATCATGTTTTTTATACAATGCATGAGGTTTGCTGTTGGAAGACAGTACATGCGTTTTAGTGTGATGCTAGCTAGACAGAGCGTTGCTATTCACTTATGCTTGCAGAAGTAATGAGCCAGTACATACATAATTATGCCTAGCAGGAAAGGGATATATCCATTTCAAATACGTACTTTGGCTTGCAACATGAGTTCACATGTACAGGAGCCATGATAAACACTGCCAGCCTATATACATTGAGTGTGACACTGCATGTAGCTACCGGTACTTGGAAGGATTTCTCGCCCCCTTTCCTGGAGGAAAAGGAATCTATGAAATTTGATCCATTTTCCACCTATCAAGCACAAAGTAATTATGCACAATACTGATCCTATATGTGTGTTCTGTGTGACTACAATTAATCAAAAGGTAAGTCTCACAGGGAGTAGCTTTTCCCTGAATTTGATGTTTTCATCAATGAAAACATCAAAATTTGGAAAAAGCACTGAAGAGGTCACTATATGACTTGCTCAGCAGAAGATGGCCATGCTACTATAGTGAGTTGTGTGTAAGAGCTAAACGCAGTCTCACAGAGCCAGACTGACTTTTTGTGAGCGAGTCTGCATGACTCTGTGAGACTTACCATATAGCTAGCTAGGTTTTTAAACTTATGCAGATGTTATTTTTTTGTGCTAACCACTAGCTAGGTTTTTAATTTTTAATATGCCATATGTAGTGATGTCAGAATTTCCAAAAGTATGTAAATATTCTTCTACACAGGCCATTTCTCCACAATGCCTTAATGTATTCACATCAAATTTGATATAGAGGTTCCTTAGAGGCTTGGGCATATTTCCTTGCACAGCTTTGTTAAAAATATATGCCTCGATCAAAATTACACACAAGTTTTTGTCACATCTCGCTACTTTTCTGCAAATTGTTGAAGTATTAAGACATTTTGTGATGCTGCTCACAGTCACTTCAATATTCAAGAAAGCACAACCAGTTCTGTATACTAGAGTAGTTGTCCAATGGGATGGTACAGGTTTTTGATTGGAACCTTGCTACAACTTCCCCGGAAATGCAACTATTTATGGCCACAAAATGCCGTTTTTTAAGCATTTATCAAGCCTAGTGCAAGGATTATACTAGATATCTAAAATCCACAACCTTCATTGGACTGAATAGGTACAGACTATCCTTCACAGCGAGTTTCATTCTGATCGGGCTTACAGTCGCTTCCGGAAAGGTAGTGACCGGAATATTACGCTAAAATGACGTAGAAAAAATTTGGCAAACCAGTTACATTTCGAAGACCATACCGCTTGTTGTATTCACCCAATCTCATTGATATAGGTACCGTTGGAATCGCCATTTTAAGCTCTTTTCAAAAATAAAGGTTGTTGTTGTGATAAACGAATTTTGATTTTCACCCCGACATCGCTACCATATGTCATTTTTGTACAGCAACTGAAGAACACTGTGCAAAGCCTTTTGAGAGACGTCGGTCTGTGTTGGGATGGGATGTGCTGTAATGTTAGCCTCGCATACTGCAAGCGATCAAAAACGGGAGGCGGGAACGGCCTGGGAACGAGGCTACGTATTGTAATGTATAGGCATGGTAGTGCAGCAAGCCAGTAGCTAAGTGTGCACTTCACTGAAGTGCCCAATTAAGTGACTTGTAGCTCAGTGTGGCTGTACTGTATTGGTATTCTGCTACCAGAAAGTTGTAGCTAACAGATCTAGCTTGGTAACAATTGTAACGTGCGACGCGCGAGGGCAACACCGAAGAGGACTGATTATTCAACTGACTGGCCTAATAACGGTACTGAACTCAACATAATATATGGTGATACAACAAAAGAACAATCATAGGGCTAACAAAGACAAAGGCGCCTCTGCGCTTCGCATGTTCACACATAATTAACACAATATCAAATGTCCTGAGTTCCATTCTCATTACATCACCTCCCCCCTAGTTGAAGCTCGACTCGAGCGACTTCAAGTGTAACGATGTGGGGGATTGACTTTGGCTCGTAAGGAGTATCGACTGTGATCCATACGTTTGGTTGGGGGTGATTCCGGTGTATTCGATGATCCACTTTCTTTTTCATTATCTGTTGTCTCATGGTCAGACTTATCATGGTCCACTTCTTCATCATCTGACTTCTCATCATATTCAGACTCACTTGTGGCTGCTTCTGGTTCATTTGGTTGCTGTTCTCCACAGTTCTGACCAAGTGGAGATGGTGAGGACAGCAACTGTTCAACCCATTTAGCTGGACGTCCAGGGCTTTGCTTTTTCTTGCCGTACCAATAGTAGCCAGCTGGAAACTCCATGGGACAAGGAGTGACCCGAAGTTGGTGAACCTGAATCTGTCCATCTTGGGGAAAATACACTTTCGCCACTGTCAGGTCTGGGTCGTTGCGTGTCAGAACACGGTATGGACCGTGCCAAGGTCGGGAAAGCTTGCGCTGTTTTCCAGTTTCCTCATGAGGAAATTTCACTAATACCCAATCTCCAACTTGGTATGGTCTTGGAGCAGCTTTCCGGTCATAATACTTCTTGTATCTCTTTTGTGCCTGTTGAATACACTTAGCAGCTGAGTCTCGTGCTGCAGACAGTGACAACACTAGTTCCTCTCGGTAGTCGGAAACGTCTGTCACTTGGATTGGAGTAGGAGGCAGCAAAGCAGCTTCAGTGGGAGACCTGCAGTCCATCCCAAACAATAGGAATGAGGGTTTCTCCCCAGTGGACTCATGGGGTGTGTTCCGGTAAGCCCATAGAACACCTGAGAGGTAGTTGTCCCATTGAGCACCAAACTTGGAGGCGTGCTTCCTCAGCATTGTCTTCAGCGTGCGGTTAAACCGCTCCACCATGCCATCACATTGGGGGTGGTATGAGGTGGTGTTCAGTTTCTTGACTCCGAGGAGCTTGCATACATCGAGTACCAAGTGTGAGAGTAGGTTGGTACCTCGGTCTGATAGCAGAGCTTCTGGTACCCCAAAGAAAGGAACTATTTCTTCAGCAAACAGCTGAGCAATTCGTAATGCCTTCTGGTCAGGAACTGGGTAGACCATGGGCCATTTTGTGAAGAAATCCTGGAAGACTATGACATGTTTGTTCCCTTGCTGGGTTCTGGGTAGATCCATAATATCAACACCAACAATTTGGAAGGGTCGCTGCACTGGGATTGGGTGAAGTGGGGGCCGACGTTGTTGTCCTCCTCCAGAGACAATTGCACATTCTGGACAGTTCCGAGCATAGTGGAGGGCATCTGAGTACATCCCTTCCCACCACCAGTGATGGGCAAGAGTCTTATGCAGTCGGTTGCCAGAGAAATGGCCCCCCATGTTACCGCTGTGGTTCTCCTCCATCACATTTCTGCGCATGTGTTCCGGTACCACTGCCCTCTTCCGGTCCCTGTTCTTGGGGTCAAGGTAGAATAGAACACCGTCAACCATGGTAAACAAAGGTCCTTGCATTGCAACCTTCCGTGCTCGGATTGGGTCCGATGGCAACTCTCCTTGCTCAAGGAAATGAATGATCTCCCTCACACATGGATCCTTTCTCTGTTCACTGGTGAAGGACTCGTTAGGACTGAACTTAGGTTCTAGTTGTAGGAGGGACTGAATGCTGGTCTCCTGACTGGTCACGACAGCCACTTGTATCTCGTCATTGCTTCCAGTTGGGGCTGGCGCTTGAGGGCTTCGTGAGAGTGCATCTGCACTGAGGTTAGTCTTCCCGGCGCGATAGATAATATGTACATCTTTGAGACCACTGCCATACACCTTGGTCCACCATCTGGCGTGTTTGCCTGTGGGGTTTGGCGTCTGGAGAACGGCTTTGACGGCTGAATGGTCCGTGTAGATGGTGACGTGATTGCCATAGAGGTATGTGTGGAAGTGACTGATGGCCCACACTACAGCGAGTGTCTCCAACTCCGTGATGCTGTAGTTGCGTTCTGGAGATGACAATGCGCGGCTTGCATATGCAACAGGATGGAGCTTCCCATCTTCCTGTTCCTGGGAGAGTACAGCGCCAAGCCCCTGGATGCTTGCGTCTGTCTCCACGGTGAACGGCTTGTCAAATGCCGGATAGGCAAGCACTGGAGCACTGGTAAGCTGCTGCTTGAGTGTCTCAAATGCAGAGTGACACTCATTGCTCCAGACAAATTCAGCTCCTTTCCGGGTCAGTTGATGGAGTGGTTGAGCTACCTTGGCAAATCGTGGAATAAATCTCCGGTAATAGGAACTTAGTCCAAGGAATCGGCGGACTTCCTGCAGGCTCTGAGGGATAGGGAACTCTTGGACTGCTGCAACAAGCCTTGGGTTGGTCTTGAGGCCCTGTGGAGTTATGATGTGCCCCAGGTACTCAACTTCTTTCCGCACGAAATGGCACTTGGCTGGCTTAAGCTTTAGGCCGGTTTCAACTAAGCGCTCGAACACGAGACGCAGGTGATCTATGTGATCCTCAAGAGTGCGGGAGAATATTAGGATGTCGTCAATGTATACGGCGACAAAATCTGGTCCCTCTTCAGGGTTGAGTCCCATGAGGACACACTGCATGAGACGCTGGAAGACAGCTGGGGCATTAGTGAGGCCAAATGGCATCACTCGGAACTCGTATAGCCCCTGTGGTGTCACGAAGGCAGTCTTTTCCTGCGAGTCGGGATGCACCCGAATCTGCCAATAACCGGTGGCAAGATCAAGGGTTGAGAAGTATGCTGACTTCCCAAGCTGGTCCAACAAGTCATCGATACGTGGGAGAGGAAAAGTATCAGCCCTGGTCACGGAATTGAGCTCCCGATAGTCGACACAGAACCTGTGGGTGCCGTCCTTCTTTCTCACCAGGACCACAGGGCTTGCCCACGGACTGTTGGATGGCTGTATCACACCTGTCTCCTGCATCATCTTAAGCTGTCGGGCCACCTCTTGTCGGACGGTGAAGGGCATTCGTCTCACTGGTAGCTTCTTGGGTGCTGCATCACCTGTATCAATTTCAAATTGCACCAGGTCTGTCTCTCCACGCTCGTTCTCTTCTAGGCAGAATGCTTTGTGGTGGTTGGCAAGGAACTCAAGCAGCGTCCTCTTTCCTTCTGCTGGCAAATTGGGTTCCTCTATCGACTCCATCAATCTGGCCTGTCGCTGACCTACTGTGTCTGCAGTGACTCTCTTGACGCCATCTAGTTCAGTGGATCCTGGTGGCTTGGTTGGGGGGGAAGCCGGATCGCCTGGCTGGCCCGGTAGGTCTTCATTGGCACCCAGGGTAGGCTGGATGACAGTGGCAGGGATGGCTATTCCTAGTTCTAGGCCTTGTTCGACAACTTGTGTGAATCCTGAGGGGTTAGACAGAACCATCTGAGCTCGACCCTCTACAGTGGGGTGTAAAAGAGCATCTTCTATTTGGAGGCCGGTCTCTTCCTCAACCTGCATGCTGCGTTCCAGAAGTAGGGGCTCACTTCCGTTATGTGTGTTGTCAAGTTGGACATGTGCTACTACCGCTTGGTGAGGTAGGAGCCGTACTGACTGTAACAGCCTCACTCGAACAGTTGGTACTTTGGCCTCGTTGCTTTTTGCTCTCTCCATTTGCTCACTTGGTGGGCGTTTCCGACCACCTCTCCATGTCTGTACCTCAGGGTGATAGGAGATGATGCCCAGCTGTCGGCACACACCTTCTGAGAGAAGCAGTTGGTCATGGGCATCCATCTTTAGGTAGACTGGGGTCTTCATAGTCTTGTCATCAAAGGTAACATCAAGGTCCATACGGCCATCGAGAGTGAACGATTGCTGGTCATACGTCCGAGGAACCTTGTCTGGGGCCTTGAAATCTCTCTTCTTTAGCCTGGCTGCGGCAGCTACCTTTTTGAACAATTCACCACCCATTATTGTGATGTCTGCTCCACTGTCAATGATGCCAAACACAGGGACTCCCTGGATTTGGAGTCTTACACACTGGGATACACTCCCTCCATCGGTAACTCTGACTACTCGTACCTCACTGTCATCTTCAGAGTCCGAGGAATAGAGGAACTCCATGGGGTGTGGCCTCTCCTGTGAAGTGGGTACCCCAGTGTTTTGGCTTGCCTGAACTTGCCTGGTACTTGCTAGTTTCGGGTTGTATGGGGCTGGTCGTCCCCTGCTCTCTGACTTGGCTGCCTTGCAGTCACGTGCAAGGTGTCCTGGCTTGTTGCAGATATAGCACTGTCTCGTTTCTGGTAGTATTGGTGCTAGCTGTCTCGGGGGTCGCCTCTGTGCTGTCCGATCTCCTCCCTTTTGGTCAGCTGACTTCTTGTTAAAATGCTGAGCTGAGAGGGGTGCTGGCTTCTGGTATTGTTGCCGCTTCCTGAGTTCAGCCAGACGTTTCTCCTCATTTTTAGCGGCAAGGCACAGTTCCTTATATGTCTGAGCCCCTGATACAGCTGGTCCTCTCATGAGGTCATGTCGCAGCCCTTCCTGTAGCTGACTGTGAAGGAGGGTGTCACGGGTTTCAGCAGACATACCATCTCGCCCATACGCAATCTGGAAAGTGCGTTCTAGACGCCTGATGAAGTCTGCCACCAACTCTGTCTCACCTTGGACAGTGTGGCGGAAGTCTTGGGCTGCCAAGGCCCTACCTCCTGGATCCAGGCGATTGCGTAATGCTTGGATAGCATCGGCATATGAGCCTTTGTCCCTATCACCCAGGAGGTTCCACTCCTGTAAGGCTCGCCCACGCAAGTGTCCTGCCAGTTGCATCAAACGCTCTTCTTCAGTCCACCCATTCCAGGTGCTCGCCCTCTCTAGTGCGGGGAGCCAGTCATCTATGCGAATTTCCTGGTTTTCGCCAGTAAAAGGGTCAACAGGTGGGGCCTTCCCACGGCGTGGGATGGGAGGCCTAGGATCTGGAGGCCTAGGGTCCGGAGACATACGATCCACAGGTCCCCGGTGCGGAAATGCATCATCTGGAATCCCCATTGTGCCGGGCGATCCTCCCCCTGGTGCATGCTCATGCATTGCTAATTCTTCCACTCTAGCTCTCAGGGATGATATTTCTACATCTTTAGCAGCAATAATGCTGTCATGCTCAGCTAGCTGTTCACAATTTAGCCTCCAAAGATCTTTGACCCTATCCTTCTGCTTTTGCAGTCCCTCCCTCAACGAGCTCACCTCTCTAGCCAATGCGGCATTCTCCTCTTTAGCCTCGTCGAGTGCTTGTTTCAGGGTCTCCACCTCATCCGATTCTTTCTCGCCCGTTTCCATCTCTTTTTCGGTTCCGTGCGGCGCAGACGGTTCAGGGTCCGGCTCCGATTCCAAGAACACTCCGCTAGCGTCTTGCAGGTAGAGATGCGCTCGGCCTCCCTCGACCTCGCGTTGCACGACGACTTGAACATTCGGGGGCTCGTGGCCCATCTCGGCTAGCTTTCCGTCGATCATTTGGCGGATATCGTCAGACGAAGCCGTGGTTGGTAGTTCCAATGTTCGGGCGAGCTGCTGCACATGGGCAGCTGTCAGCCGCTTCGAATTCAGTGGCAGCGGGCGGCCTCTTGGTGCCAGCTCGACGTACCGTTCTTCTCCTCCCTCCGCCATACTTTGTCGCACTGGCCAGGTTCTGGGAGCACCTTGGTTCTTCTGCCAGGTCTCGGCGGGACCTCCACTGTAACGTGCGACGCGCGAGGGCAACACCGAAGAGGACTGATTATTCAACTGACTGGCCTAATAACGGTACTGAACTCAACATAATATATGGTGATACAACAAAAGAACAATCATAGGGCTAACAAAGACAAAGGCGCCTCTGCGCTTCGCATGTTCACACATAATTAACACAATATCAAATGTCCTGAGTTCCATTCTCATTACACAATGTACCTACTTTAGCCTTTAAACAAGGCTCCAGAGCTGCAAGTCAGGATGAAGTTTGTGCGGTCACTTAAGTGTCAAACATTTTTGATCATAACCTTTGATATTGGGGACTGTACTAATCATTGATATTGGGTATCAAAGAGCAATGTTGGTCTTAGCTAATTTTACTGAGTATTAGGCGAATTGACACAAATTGGTCTGTAGTATATAGGCAAAATGAGAGTAAGCGAAATGAGCCCAATTCAACTCAGGATAGCAGTGGTTTAATTAATTTTCTCATCTTTAAGTACCCTTCATGCTAAGATAGCTAGTTTGCCCACTGTAAAATCCTGTGTCACCCATTTCGTGGTGGCAATGTTTGGCCCTATATAGTCTCCATAGATTATACCTCTCAGTCTTAGCGCTTTAACCAAAGATACCTTAATGACAACTGTATCTGACAACTGTATCTGCATGTAGCTGTGGTGTCAAACTTCGGTAGGTCCTCTCAGGCTTGGAAAGGCATTGGACATACACGTGCACTTTTGTGGCTTTTCATTCATTCATTCATTCATTCATTCTTCCCTTTCCACTTGGGGTGTAATATATTTTTTAATGGCAGCAAGACGGCTCCTCTAACAGCGTGAGTGGGTGTACCGGAAGTACCATAGATAGTAGAGTAGTAGAAGAACTACTCTATACACTATTTATGGTAGTACGCATAAATATACAGCAATCTGTTAATTAAATTATGTGTTCCTGCGCTAAATTAGGCAAGACACCTCCCCTCTGAATGTTGGTTCTGTAAAGAAATACGGTTTCAGTACTTACCGTTGTCAGTATTGGACGACCGCGTGTATCATGAATTCAGACGAAGGCGCGGAGCTTCATCGCGAAGGTACGAGTGGAACAAGGATTGTGCATGTCTTGATGTTATCATAGTGTGATCTAGTATGACATTGACAAGCTCATGAGGCTTGGCTGCTCCTAGTCTGTCGAAGCCAGACCCTCGCGCGAATCGATGCTTGGGTCTGGCTTCGCCAGACTAGACTTTTCCGTGCTCGTGGTTGAGACTGAAAACTCTTTTCACGTCTTTCCACTGCACTTTGCATATCAGAAAATGGAGGGGGAAAGCCTGGGAGATGTCTTGCATGAGTGATGTCAATGTCTATCTATAGGTATAAACTATAACCCTATCCTGCTCAAACATTGAACTGTGGTACATCAGTCATCACAGAGCATTAACCTCGTTCCCAGGTTCCTCTACGGCTGAACCATAGTTCCTGTACTATCTATGGTTAATTACTTGTGGTTAATTTGACTGTTGCTTTCTTTTACCCACATTTCTTCTTGCCAACATTGCAACTGAATGCTTCAACAGTCATCAGGGTGAAAGTAAAAAAAATTGTGAAACAACACCAATGTTTATAACCATGTAGTACTAAGAATACAGGTCATTGGGTCGGCAAGAATTGCTCCTCATCACTGTGGTCCAGCATAAATATTGGTCTACATATAGAGGCCGGGTTGTTGGGGCTGGTGGTTATCATGTTGTTGTAGCTCAGTGGTAGAGTACTGATGGCTCAAGCCAAGTACACTGGCCAGGATCAATTCCAGTTAATCGCCTAGTTTTCATTTTCCTCTATTTTTGCCTCACATCATCTAAAACGTCTTTATTTCCAGCTGAGGCAAGGTATTCTAGAATAAGAGCAACATGGGTTCTCTCCTGATGGAGAGAATTTTCGGGTCAACTCCTAACAAGAGTTCTGATTGCACATACTGAGTGGCCGCCAGGTGTATGACTGAAGCTACCTGTGCAGTATTTGGGGAGCTGGTGGTTGTCTGGTTGTTATAGCTCAGTGACTGACACGGTTCAATTCCCAGCGACTGCCAGTTTTTATTTCCTCCATTTTTGCCTCATATTATCAAAACTGTCTATTTCCAGCTGAGGTAAGCAATACTGGTGTTGTTACTTGCCCCATCATGCCACAAAACATGGGCAAAAAATGTTTATTCAGTAGCCTCGTTCCCAGGCCCTCACTCCTTCCCAGTTAAATTCCTTACACTAGCTCAAAGCTAACAGTTCAGAATCATATTGCAACTCAAAGTAATAAAGTGTTGTTTGTGCATGTGTGTGTGCTATAACTCCTTTAAAGGAGGTTATTGTATATTTGACAAAGGCCCACTCTTTGTTTTGGTTCTAAGTTGTTTCTGGACTGAGATATGAATTAAGGCTGGTACAAGTTGTGTTCAATGATTGGCACCATACGCTGCTAGTGTGACAGGAAGTGGGGACCACTACATTGTCACAGTCAGGCCAGTGGCTATAGCTTTATTCATATCTTTATAGTATGCATGATGGTACAACATCTGCTGTTATGTAGCTCTCATGCAGAGCTATGCTATTGAACAATACCATAGGTGTTCTAATAAAGGCACTGTTAAAAATAGTGGTGACCACAAGACCAGTTCTGATTGGAAGGTGCCCTCCCAAAAATTCTTATACAGCCAATAGGAATCTCCTTTGGAGTGTGGAAAAAAATTTCATGTCTTGGGAACGTCTTTGTTGGAGAGATGCCTTTACAGCATATACCCACAATCATGGGTTCAGTCACATGGGAGTTGTTACAGAAGTGCGCTCATGATCTTAGGGTTCAAATCTCTGACACTAGAAAGCTCTAGCATCTAAGCTCTCAAGAATCACTATAGATTTATGGTGTTTTTATTACCCAGAACCCTAACCAGTATGGAAGTGGCTCCATAAGAAGCATGTACAGGAAACCTCAAGCAAGAAATTGAAACCATTCCCTGGGCAGACCCTACATTAATTTAGGAAATGGAACTATCACCCTTTCACCTACACATCCTTCCCTTTTCCTCCTTCTACACATACACACACATGCATTCACACACATACACAACAATACATAAATAAAATCAGAACACCATAATGTGTTGCAGCACCACCATTTGCAGTTCAGGCAGTCTCTCAACTTCCAGGTATTATTGTACATATCATAAGCATAATTCCTCAAGTCAAAATTCTTGTGAATACAGCTAAGTTGGTCAGAGTGTCGCTTACATAGGGAAATCTGCCAGTCATAGCCAGTAGCTATAGAAATTGGAAAATAATGTTGACATGGAAAGGTAGGAAGGGTGAATTTAGCTGTAGTGCTAGTGAATACAATTTGTGGTTGCAGTTTCTTTGTGAGATAGCAGGTATAATGAGATTAAAGGTGTTTACGGCATATCTGCAAGTAGAATGACTTCACTCCAGTACACGCAGGCAGCTACACAATCTTTGATTCTACTTTCTAACTTCTTATCTATCCTATTGTATATATAGGCACTGCACCCCTACCTAAACAAGTATGGCCTCATTCCACTTGACCATCAGGATAATTTCATTCCTGCACTCCCTCCTGTGACCAGCAATGACCAGGTAAGGATTTTGTCCTCTATGACAACACCAAGACACATCTTCATCACATTCTGTGAGGCCAATAGAGGATGATTTATCATCTACTTCCACAACCATGGGTATGGGGTCTATTAGAGAGAGCTCAATCATCTGAACACACATGCAGTTCTTGTTTATTGCATTACCACAACTATTCATTGTGCATACCAGATACGCTTTGCCCTAGTAATTGAAGCTGTTTTTACTGTGTGTGATTTTAGCTCCTATGTGATACTATATTCTGAGTCATATTGCCTAACACTTTCACTGTCATCATGATCTGGAGGGATTACACTGCCATGTACAATCAATGGCTACAGGGTGTATGAGGGATACCAGCTAGTGCAATCCCTGTTGAAAATGACATGTTGTTGCACAAGTGCCATAGTTCCTTTATGTGCCATTGGTGGTGGTGTTATTTGAAGTGCTTGCAACTCACTGATGTTGCTGGAAGTAGGTACATGTAGCACTTCCAATACCCTTCAAGCAGCATACAAGATCTTGCCAAAATCTGCACCAGGAGTGCATAATGACACAAGAAGCGTCATTACGTCATGAACGTAGGTTTGAATTCTCAAACCTACGTTCAACTCCTTGAACGTAGGTTCAAAGTCTGGAATGTAGGCTTGACTTCTCGAACATACATTATAATACATTCAAAGTGTGGAACGTAGGTTCGAATTCTCATACCAAACCTACGTGTCAGAATTTGAGACATACTATATTGAATTTTGGAACATATGTTTCAAACAACGTAGCCTCAAAAATTTTGTTACAGATGGCACACCATGCTAACTGAGTGTGCTAAGTTTGACGGCATTGTAATAGAACTTGTAATTATTGTTGGTAGTTACTATCCACTGCAAGCCTTTCGTTTAAGGATTACAAATTACATCAGTTGCTTTGAGTGAAAAACTACCAATTACAAATTCTCTGTTTAAAATCTGTGATCATTACATAGTCATTACATTTGGTTTTTCAATTGGTTATTGACCATAAAATAGAATCCCTGGCTACCATGCATTACATGCAAACATTGAGACAGTAATCTACAACTCAATTTTGTGTAAACTATTCTGGTAAAACATGTGTAAACTACTAGGAGTATGCATGCGTATGAAGCCTCTCGCCGCGCCATGCGCCAGTGTCTATGCCCACATTGCACATGCAGGTGGGGCGCATGGAGCAGGTATCAGAAATTGTGCGTTGCTGGTTTAGTGGGAGCCCAAAGAACAGCACAAAACAACAGTAACGTGGAGAGTGAGCCTAATACCTGGCTTGTGTAGGATCTCCAATACGTGCTTTCTACTTTTGAACTCTTTCTTGTTCTTCTCTCGCTCTCTTGGCTTCTATACAGTGGACTGACCTCTTTGCTTTTTTTCTCAAAGTCGCCAGCCGTTGGCTGCGTTCAGCACTCGTTTCTGCACTTCACTCCGCCAAATATATACGTTGCGAAGGCCCAGCCACGCTGTCCTTCCCGTCTTCCATCACCAAGAAATGTCGTCCCGACATCCTATGGTCCTCACATATCAGTGACACCTGAGTTCCTGAGCATGAGTGCAAATTGACATTCCGAGCGTGACCTCAAATTGACATTCCTAAGGTGACTGCAAATTGACATTCCTAAGCGTGACCGACACGTACATACATACGCACATCCCGAGAATTGATCCCTCATTCAGAGCCTCGCGCTAATGCGCTCGGCAATCATTGTACAGTTCATACATAAAAGGAGTATATGTAATAGATAAACCATGGTAGACAGGATTTATGGTCCAGCCAGACGGCTAGGGTTGTTTATGGCCATAAATCCCTGTCTACTGTGTTTTATCTGTTATATTCTCCACTCTGATTGGTCCTTGTTGTTATTAGTAAACATACATGGTAGTTTTCACTGTAACAAGGTATGTTATTAGTAAGTAGTTTACACAGTAAACAAAAGGTAGCTTATAGGAGACATCATTTTACAACTTCCTGTGATATATGAAACAGAATCTACAACTTCCTGTCAGTATATGAAAATAATACCCACCTGTTATCACAGAAACAAGGGTAAAGTTGAGAGTTATACAGTGGAACCCTGCTATTCCGAACCTCTGAAATGCAGACAGCTCATTTTAATGGACGTTTTGCTCAGGTATGTACAGCCGTACATTATAACCCCTGAAATGCAGGCACCTTGCTATTCCGCAAAGCAGACAGGTTTTTCTGTCCCTCTAGTACCTGGACTGTGCAAAATTCACTTGATAATACGGATGCTGGTATGCCGCTCACGCACAATTGTCTGGCACCGCTGATTGATTAACCAACTGGACATTATAATAGCACTGGAACGTACTTTCTTGCCAGTGTATAGCAAGGGGGAGCTCTGGAATGCGCTTTCATAGTGCTCAACAGCATGAGTACGCATTGCCACACCTACCAGAAATATGCCGGAAGCCTCAAAAATATGGATACCTCTATATTTTGGACACGCAGCGTGGTCCCCGTGGTGTCCAGATTAGAGTGGTTCCACTATACTCCTCTACTCATCCAATGGAAACTGATGTTATTACAGTAATGTGGTATATGATACACATAATGACGTGATTTGTCCAAACTTGTGAAAGTTGTATCCTGTTTACATTAAGCATTTTCAAACCATACGTATTTGGGCATTTACACAGCTGCCCTAGACCAATTTGTAAACCAGTTATATTTAAACATGGCTTATGACTCATACGTTGAATGGTCACAGTGTAAATCTTTGGCACAAATATACCAGAAGGTACTATTTGAGGCATTTTCAGCAATTCCTTATTATTGCGAGTCTCTGGATTGTCCCTGTACCTTGACGATAAAATCTCAGTCTGGATATCATACTACAAGTGAAACTGGTCACACCAATTCCATATGCCCTAGTCTCGCAAAAGAGCGCCCATAGGCAGAGCACCTTACAAGTCTGCCAAAGAGGGGGATGGGCGCTCTTTCAAGTGTTTCCACATTTTATCACGAAAGAGTGCCCATGTCATGTTTACAGCGACTCGATGCCCTCAAAGCAAATAATTTGACAAACAATAACGTAGCTGCCAGTGGCTTTGAAGTCAAGTCCTAATGGTGTACAACACTCTGAACTGCAACATGTCACCGTGAGTGTGCAGTGTAGCTCGCAGACTGTACCGCATTAGCTACGTCCGTTTACACAAAGCAGCCTTGTACTGTGGATTTCACTCCTCTTTGAACAGAACAGGGTAAATGCGGCATAGCATTAGCGTGAGCATGATGTGAAATTAAATTCAGCATATATATGCAGTACCCTCGCGTGTACGTTAATACTACACTACGCCACATTTACACTATTCAAAGAGGAGTGAACTCCACAGTATTAACCTTCGATGAAGTATAGCACGAAATTTCTTACCTCAGATGTGCATAGCGCTTGAGTGCACAGGTCATAGATGCATGAGCTTAAAACTCTCTGTCGGATGCTTGCACCAACATGATCAGTGCTCAGTAGGCCAGAGTGGAGAGGCTGTTACCCCTGCCACTGTCTCCTCACTGTGCCCAAGCATAATGCAGGCTTTACATTGGAGGGCCCATCATACACTTTCTCTCACATCTGTGGCATGGACTGTGTAGCAAACCGGTGGATGTTAACTTTTCTCTATATTCCACTATCTTAGCCCTGTAAATGATCAATGATCAGAATTAACAGATGTGAGATTTTACATACCATCTTTTCATCAGATTCCTGTAGTGAAGGAAAAATTAGTTTTTCTCTTGAGTTGACTGACTCCTTACTGTCACTCTTAGCATAGAGACCCCTATTAATTTCAACATGCTCTACTCACGGAACATACTTTTTACGCATGCCCAGTAGATTTTTTATGCCACATGCTGTGAAAGGTTGTTGGGAAACAGGTCTTGTACACAATGCAGTTCACTAGTGTGGTACTTGCTCTTGTACACAATGCAGTTCACTAGTGTGGTACTTGCTCTTGTACACAATGCAGTTCACTAGTGTGGTGCTTGCTCTTGTACACAATGCAGTTCACTAGTGTGGTGCTTGCTCTTGTACACAATGCAGTTCACTAGTGTGGTGCTTGCTCTTGTACACAATGCAGTTCACTATTGTGGTACTTGCTCTTGTACACAATGCAGTTCACTAGTGTGGTGCTTGCTCTTGTACACAATGCAGTTCACTAGTGTGGTACTTGCTCTTGTACACAATGCAGTTCACTAGTGTGGTGCTTGCTCTTGTACACAATGCAGTTCACTAGTGTGGTACTTGCTCTTGTACACAATGCAGTTCACTAGTGTGGTGCTTGCTCTTGTACACAATGCAGTTCACTAGTGTGGTACTTGCTCTTGTACACAATGCAGTTCACTAGTGTGGTGCTTGCTCTTGTACACAATGCAGTTCACTAGTGTGGTGCTTGGTCTTGGCATAAATTAGCTCACTACGGTTGGTCCCAATGGTGTCTTCCTATGTGATATTCCACTGTGACCATTCAGACCTTACGTCTGTGGCGTGGACTACATTACTGTAACTCTTAGCCTATAGGCCTCTATTGATTTCAACACACTCTACTTATGGAACATACTTTTTATTCATGCTCAGTAGATTTTTTATGCCACATGCTGTGAAAGGTTGTTGAGAAACGGGTCTTTTACACAATGCAGTTCACTAGTGTGGTGCTTGCTCTTGGCATAAATTAGCTCACTAGTGCATGTGGGTCTTGCTCAGACTCACAGTGTCACTGCTAGAGCCATGCATCCCATCCTTGACCTGATTACTGATATGAAGACCTCACAAAAGTACATTATCTCAATATGCATACCATCTCTTCATCAGATTGATAGACTTCTGGTCTGGCTGCCACGCTGTGGGAAACCAGATTATATTCACAAGTTCATACAGTGTCTGAGAGAGTCTTCTGATGATGCTGGGGATGCACACAGCGAACTGGCTGATGTCCTACAGGAATATATGGAACAGAATCCCGGAACCACAGGTTAGGCTGTCAGCAAGTGATCTAGATACAAATGTGTCCCAATGACAATGATGAATACCATAATAATTAGCACACAGGCACTCTTTTTGGCTGCTACTCATGGAACTTCCTGCATAGAAATACCATGAAACATTAGCTATCCAAGAATAGGTGGGAAGAGGGAGTGTAAATAATCTGAAATTTTAAACTGGACAGAATTTACCATCTGCAGGGTTTCCTACAGGATTTTCCCTTGGGGGGGGGGGGGTGTAGATGCATACAAAGGGTGCATGCACGGTTCATTTTTGATACGTAGATATTCCTGATGTGTTTCTAAAAAACAAAATTGCTGCAGTTAGGTTGTAGGTAAGAATCATTTTTATCTGTCATGATCAGATGTACCCACATGTCTCAACTGGCAAACTATGAATGGCCGTTTGTCTCCTGACTCAATCGTTGAATCACCCATGGAGACTGACTCTTCCGTTACTCTCCTTCCACTGGTGGACATAAAAAGGAAGCAGTGGTACATCGCTGCTGTTAGCAAGAGAAAGAAAGGTGAAGTTTTTATGCACAGTCTCTGATGAAAATGTGTGATACAGTGGTATCATCCAATGCACAATACATGCTACATTTGTGAATTCCCTTGGTCTAGATTTCACAGTATATACAGTAGACCTTTCCAAATGCTCCTTGTTTTACCATGCACTAGAGCTAACTATATGTTATAGATAAACCACAGTAGACAGGGATTTATGGTCCATAAACCACCCGAGCCCGAGGGCGAGGGTTGTTTATGGACCATAAATCCCTGTCTACTGTGGTTTATCTGTTATATGCTCCACTCTGATTGGTCCTTGTTGTTATTAGTAAATACACATGGTAGTTTTCACTGTAAACAAGGTTATTAGTAAACATGTAAAGTAATTTACACTCTAAACAAGGTAGCTTATAGGAAACATCATTTTACAACTTCCTGTGGTATATGGAACAGAATCTACAGAATCTATAACTTCCTGTCAGTATATGGAAAAATAATACCCACCTGTTACCACAGAAACAAGGGTGAAGTGGAGTATATGTAGAGATATAATGAGAGCTAAGTGAACTTGGGTACAGTATATAGACGTCTACATGTATATTTGGTAAAGCTTGTTAATGATATGGAATTTTCGGGTGAAGGTTGCCCATAATAAACTTGTTATAGATTGGAGAAACCAGATGCTTTTGTTTACCATGACCGAGACTAGTGGACAACTATTGCATAGCTGCAGCAACGTTAGCATACATTATACAATCACAATCAATTGTGTGCATGTGTAACATTCTATACTTTCTTACTGGAGAAAGAGACATGAAAAGTGACTCTCTTTTTCACATGAGGCATTCGAGTCTGGGAATGACTTGTTATTCCTTTGTGCCCTTTAGGTAGGAAGTGCTGCTCAGCAAAGTGGGTTGGTTGCTATGTGACATTATCGCTGCCTGTGGTACTCTCACTAATTCTACTAATCACCCTGTCACAAGTACCAGCTACTGACGATATAGTACACCCTGAAATTGCAGTGCAGAATGATACAGTTGAATTGCAGTTCAATCTTCCCATTTGGTGGCTGTCAGGGGTCACATTGGACATTAAAAATGCCTGTACTGGAAAAGTGTTTTCAACAAAAGGAACCACTTGTGGAGCACTGGCAACAGTGGTGGAATATTTGCATGAAAGCTTTGATACTCACATCTACATGCTTCCAACTTCTGTGATATATTTCAATATACCAGAAAACAGCAATACACTATTGTGGATATTTTCAGAAGATGACCTATACCTTCAATACCTAAATCAGCCTCAGCAATTTGATTGTGCAACTGCACCTCCTAAATCTGTCTGTGTTAACACCAGCCAACATTTTGGAAGCTTTCAATACAATGTGACAAATGCAGGATACATCAGCATAGCTTGTGATGATGATGGCGAATTCTACCCTTGTTTTAGTAAAGGGTTGCGATGGTATTTTGAGCGGTATTTGTATGATTATGGGGAAATTGCTTCACAGTACGAACCTGCAGCCACTCTGAATGAACACAGAGGCTCAGAAGTAATCCACTTCAACAACCTTTTCAACTTCCAGCCATTTTGTGTGTTGCTTCACATTGACGCAGATTCTTGTACTTCACCACCATATGAGAAATGGAAGGCCTTGAGTGTACAAAGAAGAGAAGACATTCTGCTTTTCCCAGGAATCATCTTTGTAATTTTTGTCAGTTTTATTCCTTGCTTAGCTATTTTTCACTGTGTGCAAACCAGGAGATCAGGATAAAATGTGATGTTTTCCTTCCTAATCACTGCTCTTCTGTTGCAACAGAAATAGTCCATGATTCAATCTGTATTCATGCTTGTAGTTTGTTCTTTTATTTTTGCAATAGGTTTTGTATAAATCAGAGTTTTAACACCAAAAATTAACAACAAGGACCATGTACAGCACTACTATGTATTGTGCATAGATAATTTTAACTGCAATATGTGGCAGCATTCACTGTCTATTTTGAATTTAACAACAACAGAGTTCGGTTTTGCCATCATTATGCTTACTGTGCAGTATTGCTCACAAATTATTACCCCAGTACCTCTCATAACAATTCTACTAAACATATACTGCACCACCAGTTGCTGTGTATACTAAGCATAAGTAATAGTGAGAGTGGAGTTGTGTGTATTAGAATGAGGTGTGTGTATTAACAGATAGCTAATGCATGAACAATCAATGACATCTCCCTGAAATAAGGCAGGTCTGCATGCTGTATAATGTCACCTACTGGACTGGTTTCAACTAATATACATATCAGCCTTATGAAATCAGGTTTCCAAATTTCTGTGTATGCCTTTCCTCTGCATGGTATGTGTACAGGGTGATGTAACTGCTATTTCGTGCTCAGTCAAGTAGCTGTAGTCTGCTTCCACGTTATTGTTGTTTCTGAACTTAAACATGTCATTTCTCATTGCAGCAGTTTTAGTTGATGTTTAGACTCATAGCTTGGTTTTAAGACTGCAGATTCAAATTGATAACAATAGGCAGTCAAGAACAATATCCAGGAGAAAGAGCCATCCCATAAATGTTCTACTTTGGCGTTTGAAAGACTTGTTGCAGCTGCTACTATCTATGCAGAACCTACTTCTGGACAGACTGAGAACTGAAGGCCAGGAATTCTTTGCATTTCTGTTTGACCCCCCATAATTTTTGTGTTTGAATCCATTGCAACGCATGATCTTGAGCTAAATTCCTAGAATTTATCGGTGGATCTAACTTAACACATGCCCACTCAAATGATTTAATCTGCATGCGTATTGGAATAAATATGGTATGTGAGTGTGTACTATGTAGACTAGAGCAGATAGCCTTATTATATATAGCCTGAGCAAATGACTGCTGCTCAGATTACCACCAAGCCTTCAATTGGCATAAAACATCAGCATGTATGTACTGCAGTTACAAAATAGAGTTATGAGAGGACACAGAATCTTGATCGCTGTTCCTCAATGGCAAGCTGTCCCTGCAGTTCAGTGACCTGGTCATTCAGTCTCCTTCTCATGTTCTCACTTTGCTCAAGCTGCTCACGCGCACTCAACACTTCCTGATCCTGTGTACATATGTGCATGCATTTTGTGTGTGGAGATGAAGAGCTTTACTTTGTCCTCTTCATTTTGTAAGCATTACATAACTTCCGCATCAGGCGTCCCTTTTTGTAAAAATAATTATTATGTTATTTGAATACAGGCAATTAGGCATGGTCACAATGGCTTCTTGCAAGTATATCAATATATCAGTGGAAGGACCTCCCACATAGTTGTTTTTCAGAACTAGGAATCTATGCTTCATCATCTTGGGGTGAGCCTAAGTGAACAGCACACTGTTGGCTTGTCAGCTGTGACCATGCATGCACTGATGTAGCTTTTAGCAACAGGGTTTGTTGCATGCCGCTTCATCTGCCCATGTTATGTGGCTTGCTAGATTAGACTTCACACAATAAAGTATTCATGTGCAAGGTCCTCCCCCAGTCAGTGTCAGTAAGTCTCTCTTAGCCTTTTTACCCACGCAGGAAGTACTTGGCCACTGGACAAGTCAGTATCAGTCTAGCTAACTACACAAGTAGAAATTTATTATTCGCAATCACAGAAGTGTATTTACAGTAAGATACATGTATACTTACCTACCTACCTACCTACCTACCTACCTACCTACCTACCTACATGCATACATAAATACATAGATACATACATACATACGTACATACAGTGTGGGGCTCACTCAGGTTTACATACATTGGTGACAAGATTAAAACATGCAGATGTGGTTAGGATGTGATGTTACCAGTGGATACTAATGTAGCTACATGCATAATTTGTGCAGGCACATGCAACATCTGGTAGAGCTAGAGGGGTATATACTATGCCCCTTCATTACACTAGTCACATGTAACAAAACCATGCAAAATGCAATTCTTGTGCTGGTCTAGCAGCGCTTAATTTTACTGTGCATCTTCAGTGATAAAGCACCCGCACCCGCCCTGCCAGGCAAGGGATAGATAACTATTTACTTGTACGTACCTAAACTGTGAACCAATGATTATCACTTGTTTATAACAAGATAGATAGCACATAGCTATTTTACTGATGGTTATTCGACAGATTGTGTACTTATAGCTGTGTGCTCTTTATCTGGTCAGTGGTGAGTCAATATTTTCAATTTGTGTGTGAAACTGCAGTTACATATTCCACAACTTACCAGTTCATTTTTGTTGATCTCCAGCTGATTGTAGGCCAATTCATATTGAGACAAATCGGTCTGAAACTGCATTACCTGATGGTATAAAGTTCATTACAAGTATTTTGTCACTATATGATTTACACATTCTGATGCTAAGTTTCTAGCTGTACCTGTTCTCTGTAGTCCACTAGATCTTCCTCTGCTTCTTTCTGTAGAATGAAGTACATTCAGTCCCAGTCTGTCCCCCATTTAACATTACCTGATAGTTTGATGTGTTACAATATTTATATGATATGCACCCAACTGTTCATCACAAAGAATCAAACTTGATTAAGCCAAGGTTATTTCAAGTCTAGATTTTCCAATTTTTCATTCATGTGTGGGAGGAGGGTCTTGATCTGCTATCCAATGATCCATGTGATCACATCACCTACCATTGCTTGTTTAAGTTGGTCTCTTTCCTGTTCTGCCTTAACTCTCAACTCGTGTTCAGTAGTGAACATCTCTGTCAACTCCGCAATCTTACCATCTCGCTTGTTGAGCTCAGAATGTTGGATAGAGTCTGGAGGTGATATATAGAGTAAAAAGAAACACCATGCACAGCCTGAATTCCTTGAGCACGTCTATGTGTTGCATTTATGTGTGCACGTGCAGAGACAGAGCTATGAGTGTTAGTCTGAAGGAAAAACTCCATAGTAAAATATAGCGTAATTTAGGCTTCCAGCTCAGTTTAATTGCATGCTATCATATACAGTAGATTCTACTAACAATGGTTATACTTAGGTATAGTAGCACTTGTGCAGACATGCAGTATACACTGCAAAAAAAATTAGGTTACTTTAAGCATCTTTATAGGTTATCTCAGTTGCACCAGAGTGATGTATCCGTATCATTATCAGAAGTCTCAGGAATGCTTCCAAAAAGGTTTCTTGAAATTCCATCCAAGAACTTCTTATTTTTTTCCTATTTAGCTACATTTCTACCATAACTATGTAACCAAACCTTTTCCAGAAATAATAATTGATAGGTGTTCTGAAAAGAAGACTGGGTTTAATTAAAAGAGAAGCTTCTCAACATTTTGATTTCAAGGTCTTCTGTTTGGAAGAATTCCTTGAACTTCATGATGTGTATACCACACACATGCAACTGAGATAACTGAAATATGGTTGAAGTAACCCAAACGTTTTTACAGTGATATATTCAGTACAACTAAACTCTCTTCCATAACCTTACAACTGTATAATGGAAGTATTACATCAGGAAAAGGTTGCATACACATGCGGCACTTTACAATCTTGTCATCCCTTGGAGAAAAAAAAAATAATCGAAGAATAAGTGTTTAGTTGTACTGAACATACTACTGCATGTCTGTGTCAATTTTATTATATAGTTAATCACACATATACCATTTGTTGCTTTCTTGTTGCAGATATCTTGTAGCTGTCTGTCCCAATCTTCTAGGTTACTCTGCATGCGACGTATAGTTGCAGACTTCGCCTCTATAATTGGTGAAATCATAAAAGGCTGTCAGTTTGGAACTAGTTCTACTAGTATAACATCACTGTAAAAACATTTGGGTTACGTTGATGACATTCATAGCTAATGTTTCACTTACACAGCAGGCATGCAACTGAGATGACCAAAATATGGTTGAAGTAACCCAAATGTTTTTACAGTGTGCAGCTACTACACAATAATGCTTAGGACTGGAAATCACAAGTGGCACCAACCTAGTGCTACCCAAGTGGTGCACCAGACCAACCAAGTGGTGTACACCACTCTAAACATGTCTAGCAGGAACACTGGTCACACAAAGTCTCTACTGATTTGCTGCTTGCAGCTTGGGAAAAGGCATGGTCGGCCTTAATAATGTTAATACTATACACTGCGGGGAAGAGTCTCAGTTCTAGCATTTACCTGAATTGGGATCGGGGGGTTCGGGTGAAGGAGGCTCATACTTGCTAGCATTCCTCTTCAGAATCACAGGTCTTCTCTTGTTGTCTGATTCAATGGTGCCTTGTGTTACTGAGATCCTAGAGATCTAGATGGATGTATATACACCAGACGTTAGAGTGACTAGAGTCACACACAGTGTTGTCACTAGAAATTGATGACCTATAGTTGTGTGGAGGGTGTGATTGCCTTTGGTAGTCCTTGTAATAGTGTAGTATGAATGGCTCAGATCAAGTGACAATTATCAAAGCAAGTGGCACCAACCTAGTGCTACCCAAGTGGTGCACCAGACCAACCAAGTGGTGTACACCACTCTAAACATGTCTAGCAGGAACACTGGTCACACATCCATTCATGGTACATCTCCCAACCACTCAGAGCTAAACACGTGATGCTTTGCTTCTTCCAGGCCACCTAAGAGTCCCCACCTTCCTTCCTCCAGGTTCTGAAGTCTGGCTAATAGATCGCAGTTGCTTCTGTAGAGAGATGTTTCTCTCACCACCACCACTGCTCTCCAACTCTGGTGTTTTTTCTGTTAGTAGAAAGAAAATCAGAGGCAACTATGTACCAGAGTTGAGCAGGGCTGACTGATTACCTGGAGCGTGGTAAATTGACAATGAAACAGACTAATGGTTACCTATAATAGAAATAGCTACACATATGTTGAGAGGAATGATCGATCATAGTCTGGTGTTGCTTACATCCTGGTCTGACTATAGACCTATTAATGACGTATGTTGAGAGGAATGATCGATCATATAGTCTGGTGTTGCTTACACATCACTTACATCCTGGTCTGACTATAGACCTATTAATGACAGATTGGTAGTGCCCAGTAATTTAGTATAGGGTCAATGGTTGCTTGTATAAAGAGATAGCATACATGTACAAAGGATAATATTACGTTACTAATGGCATGTCTTTGATTGCAGTTGTACTTCTATCAAGGGAAGGGTTGGAAACACAAAACTTGTCTAATTTCACATGATGAGGGAAAACCAAAAAATGGTCTGGGGATGAGGCTAACAACAAACTAGCTTGGCCAGCTTGTAGCTAATTTGTTACCATGCACACAGCAATCTTACAATTGCTACCTTGTATAGCATACTGAGGGTAAGTTTTTACTAATGGCATCATATCTTTGCTTGCAGCAGGTACTTCCATCATAGTAAGTGAAAGGTTGGCAACAACAAACTAGTTTTGTTTAATACCAGAACTTGAATAAGAAATGTCTAGGGATGAGGCTAACTACAAACTGTTATAAAGTCAGCCAGTTGATAAGGTCTCTACCTTGTAGCTAATTTGTTGACCACACATCATTCTACACTTACAATTGCTAACTTCCAACTTGCAGTATGGCATGTATGGTAACCTAAATTGAGGACTGACTGACCGAGACTAGCTCCTCCAATCTCCTGTGATTTGAGTGGTTCCAACCTGAGATGAGTATGAAGAAGGCTGTCCAGAGTGGAGTGATCTGCTTGACTGAGGGACAACTGGACGTCCGCTGTAGCCATCGCAATTCACCAATTGCTAACGCGAGCCCCTCCCCTTCTTGAATGGGTGCGTATTTGCCAATAACAAACGCTCGTGCGATCGAGTAATGTTCACGTTTTTACTTACTACCGTCCGCACAAACTCTTCTTCAACTTTGCGGCAACAGGCGAATACACAGCACCATTGCCAGCCTGTTTTTCTACCGTTGCCAGGGTGAAGAGCCCCACCCACATCAATCGTTAAGTCACACAAACCACGCCCTTCACAAAAGGGTGTTTATATTTATAGAAGAATACGGCTTCAAAGCCACAAAGGCGTTAGTGTATACAGCAAAACATGGCTTGACAGCTAGCTGGCTTGAACAAATAATTTCTACCACTGTTTACATAACTGTGGCCTAGTGCAACACATGTATGTATGCATGTTTCCTGGCCTACACAGCTGCAACTTGCATGCAGGTACGTATACACATATCCAATAGGATCCATCCCCCAAAACCATGTCTGTGGTAATGTAAATCAAAACGCAGTGATTGGCTTATCAAATAACTCATTCCCAGCCCCTCACATTCTCAGCTTTCATCACTTGCTGTGCAAAAGTAGGGGGAGAAAGCTTAGGATGCGAGAGGCTGGGAACGAGGTTACTCATCAAATACATGACATGGCGTAAAATCAGATGGTTTCAGCAAGCATACTTAGTGCCTTAATTTGCAAGTCTGCGACTAATGTTACCAGTTTTCAACAGCATGTGGGTTTAGCTGAACATGGTTTCGAGCTCTCAATTAGATCAGCCATTCAACAGGTAAAAATTAATGTTCATGCAATCTTCAGGGCACTGTTCTTGTACAAAACCTGGATGAATCTTGATACTCTGTATGAATCATTAGCACATTCCATCAGAGGGCATCTTACCCTTTCTGATGTGTGCCACATATGCCAGCTCTGGAGGATAACCAACACTCCTGTATCTGCCTGTATGTTCATATCCTCTCTGACATCCTGTGTCCACAATAGTAAAAGAACGATGCGCAGACTTCCCCTGTGCCGCTTGATCAAAGTCTTTATAGGACACCAGTTTGCTAGTAATATTGCCATCAGCTCCAACCTCTCCCTTCAAACCACAGTCTGGATAGTACATGTATTCATGGAAGTAACAAGACCCACACCATGGGCGGGAACAACAATTTCCTACATAGTAGTGAATTTTAGTCTGATTAACAACTCTTGGAGTAAAAAATTCATCCACATCCAATAGCATCACATAGTCATATGTCCCACGCAATCTGTAAATGCAGTCTTCATGGGCTAATACTTGGGAATGATAGTAAATTCGGTTACGTAGCCAAGGTTTCCACACGTCCACAGTCATAAAACCTTCCTGCGTTGCTTGCTTCAGCTCTTGGTTCTCAAGTCCCCCTGACTTCACAAAAGAATCCTCTGCGATCAGGTGCACATGGTCAAATGCAAGTGTCCTTTGGTACCGAATCCACTCAGTCAACAGTGGTGGCATCCCATAGACCGGTGCACAACAGAGCGCAACTGAAATGTTGTGGCCTTGAACTGGTGCTTGATACGGGGCAGGGATCATCAAAGGGCGCTCAGATTCTACACATGTTACCCCACTATCATTCAAACTCTGTTTATACAAAACAAAGGCTCTGCTTCCATTCTCAACTGGAAGGTCATAACAGTTTACAAATACAGGATCGTGGGTAAATTCGGGCCGATGTTCATGAACCCAGTACGATTGCTTCAGTTCACGTACTTCAAACTTGTTAGCTACATGCTTCCCAACTGCACAACCAGTAACCAGATTTCTTTTTAGTACAGAAATTCTTACTTCTACTAAAAAAACTGAGGTGTTAGTGTGATTGGCACGTTGTCTGTCATCAAAGTATACTGCCCTGACAACAAGATCCCTAGGTGAGAAGTTCTGTGATGTACCAACATACCTTGTACACACCCCAGGCATGTCAATGACATATTCACTACGTACATCGATATGCACATGTAGTATGTTCAGATGAAGGGTGGTAACGGATATTACCAATCCGATGACAAGAAGGGAGCACGCAAGTCCCACCAACACAAGAAACTGACGAGCCCGCTTCATTTTTCAAACAGTGCTTCTTTACCTTCCGATCATACTCTTACTACACTGGGTCCACATTCACCAAGTTCTTCCTCCTACCAAAGGTACGAGGGTCATGCAACTGGTATGTATATGGGCGGGTAATTTAGTCAGGAATGAACATACTGCGCATGCGCAATAAACTTCTTGCCGCGCCGTTTGAATATTTTTTTACTAGCCTTGTTCCCAGGCTCTCCCCGCAGCGGGAAGAGCCTGGGAACGAGGCTATATTTTTACGGTGTGCATGTTCGCTTTCTCTGTTGCTGTTGTATTCTGTATGCCCATAACTAGAAAGATGCTGAATCATCCTGGGCGAGCCTGAGCGAGTAGCAGATGATTTGCATTTGGGATGCCCACACAGACATGCAGCTATTCGTCCAGCCAGACTACACTGGCATGGGCTAAGCTTCACAGTCAAACCATGAGCTAGCAGGGGGATCCCTGCTATGTACGAGCGGTCATGCCAAGCGCGTACCTGAAGCCAGCGTACATCCTGCTGCCTGTCACTCGTAGCCTGCCTTGTCACGCGATCGTCAGACTCACCATAGTTCAGAAAGTAAGTTGCCGTGCGTGCTGCCAACACATTCAACTTGAATCGTCTTCGCTCTTGCTCTCTTTCACGCCGACCCTACAGTCTGGCAGTAGCCCTTCACGCTCGTTCTCACGGCTTAGCTGAAGTACACGTCGGCGTGGACATCGTGAAATATTAAAATTTTGAATGCGCTCATTTGAAATTTACGGTAAGTGGTCGGTCCAAACATAGATAATAAAGCACTGAACTGTTCGTAGCTCTATTATATATGGTCCAAACAAGCATAGATAGCTAGATACACACACACGTGCTCAATGCAGTCACGCTAGTGTGGGGCTCGCTCAGGCTCGCCCCAATTATTTAGTCTCGTGCCCAGACCCTAGTCTGGCGAAGCCAGACCCGAGCGTGAAGCGCGAGGGTCTGGTCGCAAGCCTATATTGCGATTTGTACCCACTGCAGAAATATTGCAGTCCAATCAGATTGCAGAACACGTAATTACGACATACTGACATCCGGTGAAAACAGTAGACTTCGTTATTCGCGAGAACTTGTCAAACGTTACCTTGTAACAAAGATTTAAAAAGTGTTTGAAAAGCAGTCAGAACTTGGCCGAACTGCACGAACTGGGCTACAATGACCCGAAGCCCGAGTTCAAAAACTGATTAGGCATTACGTAATCCACGTGATAATTGCATTCCTACCATACAAAACACAATATTGGCTAGCGACCAGACCCTCGCGCTATGCTTGGGTCTGGCTTCGCCAGACTACCCAGACCCCACCCGCGAGGAGAGGGTCTGGTGACATCCGGCTGATTCCTCGGGTTTTATTAAAAATTCATAGCTTTATTGTATGCATAGTTGCGAACTGATAACTAATTTACGCGCCAAAAAAGTGCTGTGTCATCGTGTTGAAGTAGTCAAGAATTTCCGGTGTTGCAACCACACATTGTGTTTTCTGCAACGTGATTGGCACGAGCAAAACTCCTCGTCGAAAAGCAATCAACTTAATGAAGCTGAGGAATCGGCTGAAGGTCACCAGATAGGGTTGGGCGGATTATGCTGGCATAATTTTGGGAATAATAGGTACCAGAAAGCATTGAGCATTATGCGGGAATAATAGGTACATTTTGAGCATAATGTGTCTGTGGTAGACTGGTAGTGTCATCCTCAGACCGTGTCCAAGTCCCATGCCCTGTTGGTAAGCGGCGAAGTGAGGGAGCAATGATCAGCAATCTCAGAGTCTGGCCTGATCTACATTGAACTTTCCATGATGTTAGCGTGGCCACACCCACTCTTGCGGGATGGGGTGTGGCGTCGCGAGACTACAATGGTCGATGAACTGCCATCCTGTTTTAATTCACTTTTTCTGTACAGGTGTAAAATAATTATTCGAACATACACGTTTGCTCCTTCCAGAAATAATGGGCATAGTTTGAGCATAATAGGCAAATTTTGGGCATAATTTTGGGCATAATTGGTACAATTTTGAGCATATTGGAATAGCATAATGGGTAAAAAATGGAGCATAATCCGCCCAACCCTATCACCAGACCCTCGTGAGAGGGCGGGGTCTGGGCACGAGACTACAATTATTGGGCTGAGCAGATAAATGAACTTTGAATTCTGAACTTAATTGACCTGATTTTCCTAAGGTCAACCACCATACTGATATGATAACCAGGAGTGCAGTACATCCTGCTGATACTGACCAGAAGAAAAAAAAGTGGCAACTACATTCTATGAATTGTATTCCCAACACATAGGAAAAACTCTAGCTTTGCGTGTGTCGTGGTAGCCCAATACCCCAAGACCTCACCCTAGTAGGGAAACTTTTGCTCATTTGTTTTGCTTCACTTGCATGTATTAAGATTACAGCCTAGCTGTATATGATTTTGTACTCTCGCAATTAACTTCTTTGACTATATATAGCTACTACCTCGGCACTCTCTTGTTCAGTGAATTACTGGTGGTACTTTGCATTATAGGCCTATAGATGGCATTATCTTGGCTATATGGCTATTGCCCACTTTATTTCAACTTGCTGTTACCTTCTTTTGCTTCTTTTAGCTTGTATCAACAGTCTTTCACTTCTTCCAGCTCCCTGAGTTGTGTCTGTTTTTCAGGCCTGGAACAAGTAATACTTGACCAAAGTAGACAAAATGGGTATCAAACAGTTCCATTTGGTGTGTACATTCATAATCTGATGTTTGTTTTCATTTTGGAGTAGGTGTTCTGAACACAGTGTAGGTACGGTTGTAATTTTAGTATCGGTAACTTGTAACTAACGTTTTCAGTCGCACCCAGGTTCCTAAACGTGCTACACAGGTTAGCCTCGTTCCCAGGTCCGAACGATGCTATACACATGGGGTTTTTGAAGAGCCTGGAACCATATTTAGTTGTCTCACAACTTAGTTTTGAATTGGTAACTTGCAAGTTCACATGGCTAGCCTCATTTCCAGGCCTGAGAACGAAACTAGTCACTAGCAAGAAGCAGTTTTGAGTAGTGAGACCATACAGCTTCAGATGTTGGTACACAAGCCTGGGGTTGTGAGAGTACTGGAGCCTTACGTTATCAAAAATGCAAATTGGTTGTTATTCCAATATACACCGCTCTGAAATATTGCTGGTCACTCCGTTCAAATCTGGGAGTAAGCCCAGGGAGTTGGGCTTGTTTCACTGGAACCTTTCTTTCATGAGAGGCAGACCAAGCAAGAGTTTGCTATGTTGCTAGCCATCTACATCCCCAGACACCTTCATTTGTGGGTTGAGTCTGGGCATGAGACTACTGTTAGTAGGTACTATACTGAGTATGTAGTACTACAAAATGAAAGGGTAGCTTAAGTTCACACCATACTCATAAAGCAAAACCCAGTTAGTAGGTACTACCGAGTAAGTACACCTGGGCATAACATTGATAGGTAGCAATACCTGTAACAGTTCCATCTCACATAAGCAGGTTTCAACTATTATGAAACCTTGCTTATGTGAGATGGAAGCGTTTAGCTACATGTGCAAGCTAGATATTACTATAGTACATTATATAATGCGTCTATCAATGTTATGCCCAGGTGTACTTACTCGGTAGTACCTAACTCACAAGCCCAGACTCATTCCACAAATGTCTGGGGACACAAGCCCAGGGTTGCAAGAATGCTGAAGCCTTCTGCATGCAGGTTGTGATTCACGCATTCACTGAGACAATAGGTCAGTTGTAACCATCTCAATTTGCCTGCTGTTACCTTTCCACTAGCCTAGATGCCTGGACCAGCAAGTTCTCATCACTTTGCCATACTCTATGTCAAACTAACGTCATACTGATTCCTGGAGTCCATTGAACTGGACCAATTTCTAGATGACCCTTTGCTTTAGACAGTTTTATGCTCTCTCTGACCCACAAATCTCCAGATACTATTTTGTGTATATCTGACACTAAATTTGGCCTGCACTGATAGTTCTGTGTGACTAAGTTCTTTCTCAAAATAACTAGGCGAGGCTGACTTTGGGCGGAAAGAAGTGTTCTCATGCAGGGACAAATTTGTTACTGTGCCTGCCGGATGAGATTTTTGGCTCAGATGGCAGAGCATCAGTGTACTAAGCTGAAGGTCACGAGTTTCAATCCCACAAAAAGTTCATTTCTCTGCCAACCTCAAAAATGCTAGGCTAGACTTGAACAACTATCGTGTCAAAAGCTTTATAGTGATTGTATAGTCCTATGACCAGTAAAACTGGCACAGTTGCCAGCATACCCTTGGGCTGCAAGGCACAAGTGTCGACGTCTTTAATGACAGGTTTCTTAGAGCAAGCTACAAAAATGTGCAGAGCAGTAACTATATACTTCTATTCTAATGCTAAAATCAAAAAACACCATCACAATAATGAAACTGGTATTACAACTGATTGGAAAAATCAAAAAGAAAAAAATCACTGAATTCTAGATTTCTTGATCTGCATGCAGTGAAAAATGGATAAGCAAATAAGAAAAATGGAAAAAATAAAAATGATAATGGCAGGGAAAAGCAGGATGTCTTCTCGTTTTCTTATATGTGAGCCCTTTAAAAGCCCATATGGTAATGGGCCACAAGAGTCTGCATCGATGTGAAGTAACACACACAATGGCTGGAAGTTAAAGGGACTGTTCAGTTGGATTGTTACTGGGCCAACATCAAGAGTGGCTACAGGACTATACAGTGAAGCAATTTCTCCATAACTGTATGAATGCTGCTCAAAGTACCAACGTATACCATCCAACTTGTAACACAGTACAAGTTCACCACCGCAACCAATGTTGAAGTACCCTGCTTTTGTCACATTGTACTGAAAGGCTCCAGGATGTTGACTGGTCTCAAAACAGAAAGAATTCGGGGGTGGATTGAGACAATCAAATGGATCGGGATGATCTTGGTAATGAAGATACAAGCTAAAATCCCAAAAGATCCACATTGGTTGACTACTGTTGTTGTCTCTATTGATGATAAAGTGTATTGCAGATCCTGGAAGTAAGTAGACCTCAGTATAGTAGAACGCATGTGAATAGTCCACCACTGTTGGCAATGCACTGCAAGAAGTACCTACTGTCGTAACTAGTGTTCCAGTACAATCCTCGTCTGACTCAATGTCCAATGTGACCCCTGACAGCCACCAAATGGGAAGATTGAACTGCAATTCAACTGTATCATTCTGCACTGCAATTCCAGGGTGTACTATATCGTCAGTAGCTGGTACTTGTGACAGGGTGATTAGTATAATTAGTGAGAGTACCACAGGCAATGATAATGTCGTGTAGCAACCAACCCACTTTGCTGAGCAGCACTTCCTACCTAAAGGTATAATTATATACATAAACAGTAACAGTACATAGTTGACATGGAAGTGGGCACACTAAATATTTATGGTTTGCAAATAGATAGCAAGATGGTGGGATGGATAACCTTCTAGACTAAAGGCTTCACCTTTAGTTCCTTTCTTGCTAACAGCAGCGATGTACCACTGCTTCCTTTTTATGTCCACCAGTGGAAGGAGAGTAACGGAAGAGTCAGTCTCCATGGGTGATTCAACGATTGAGTCAGGAGACATACAGTCATTCATAGTTCGCCAGTTGAGACATGTGGGTACATCTGATTCTGAGACAAAAAATATACTATCCATCAGCATTCAGTGTAGGAATATTACATACCATATAGCAGGAAATTAGCAAGGGTTTTAATTTGGCGATTAGGCGTTTTAGAAAAAAATTGCTAAATTTTAATCTCCACATTGTCATCCAGCCATTTGGCTATAATTTATGTGTGCACACTAGCATGCAGAAGCTGTGTTGCTGTACTAGTCTTAAAGATGGACCTGTATCGTAGACCCTTGTGGCTTCTTCACTTCCCAAGAAAGGTGTACACAGGGCACATGAAGTGATAAATGCCTACTCCTGAAGACCAAATACAACTTGTGTTGCACAGCGCCATCTCACACCAATCCTCGAGAGTTATGTTTTTTGCTGCAGCCTAGTTGTCCTTTGAGTGCGGCGCTATCAAATATGATGGGCTCGAATGTGCACTACTCCAGCTGATTTTGGTAATGTGAGGCAGTACGCATTACACAAGGTGTTTATGTCATGTACCAGTAAGTGCCTGGGACAAAAATCGCCAAATTAAAATTTCGCCAAATTTAAGGTCTGCCAAATTTTCTCACTATATGGTAGTATATACTAGTGCATCCTGTGGTTTTATACAGAACAATATGTATCTACTTGTAGATGAAAAAGTACCATGGTGTTCCATATCTTCCTGTAGGACATCAGCCAGTTCGCTGTGTGCATCCCCAGCATCATCAGAAGACTCTCTCAGACACTGTATGAACTTGTGAATATAATCTGGTTGCCCACAGCGTGGCAGCCAGACCAGAAGTCTATCAATCTGATGAAGAGATGGTATGCATATTGAGATAATGTACTTTTGTGAGGTCTTCATATCAGTAATCAGGTCAAGGATGGGATGGCTCTAGCAGTGACACTGTGAGTCTGAGCAAGACCCACATGCACTAGTGAGCTAATTTATGCCAAGAGCAAGCACCACACTAGTGAACTGCATTGTGTACAAGAGCAAGTACCACACTAGTGAACTGCATTGTGTACAAGACCCATTTCTCAACAACCTTTCACAGCATGTGGCATAAAAAATCTACTGAGCATGCATAAAAAGTATGTTCCATAAGTAGAGTGTGTTGAAATCAATAGAGGCCTATAGGCTAAGAGTTACAGTAATGTAGTCCACGCCACAGACGTAAGGTCTGAATGGTCACAGCGGAATATCACATAGGAAGACACCACTGGGACCAACCGTTTTGTCCACTGAACTCTACCTGGTCATTGCTGGTCACAGGAGGGAGTGCAGGAATGAAATCTTCCTGATGGTCAAGTGGAATGAGGCCATACTTGTTTAGGTAGGGGTGCAGTGCCTGTACAGTAGATAGATGTGGCATCACTAACTCCTCATGCGAAAAGTAAACATTCACATGCCCAGGTTAACGGACATTTGAGAGGCACTTCTCAGTATGCTTTACTACCTGCTACATTAAACGTCCAAATTACACACAATTCTTGACATATACTAAAGGCCTTGCTCTACATTGTTGGAATCTGATTCAGTACTTATAGCATTGTTCCTCACTTCAGTACTGATGTCCTTATGTTTCCGTGGTGATGTCAACAAGGCTCCACCCAAGTACAAACCCACTCCATACTATAGGGCAGCTGTAGCTTATACTATTGTTTTGGTATCCTGCTATTGTGTACTTCTGGAAGATACTAATGTAGATTTACTCTTTACATACATACTAAGTAGTCTGGTAGTGAGTACACAGTTAGCAATTCATGGTAGGTTGTAACTAGCTTCCAAGATTTTGTATTAATTCTCAGCTTCGATGATTGTACCTGGAAGTTGAGAGACTGTCTGAGTTGCACATGGTGCTGCTGCAATACGTTCTTGTTTGATCCTACAATACATGTATGAGTGTGAGTAAGTGTGTTCATGCATGCATGTGTATGTATTGTGTGTACATAGGGTGGGAGGCCAAGCTCAGTTATTCAATCCTCTGAGTAACCTTATATGTAATTCCCATTTTAGGGGACCAAAAATTCCAAGAAATTATCCGATTTGGACTGACCATAATTTCCTAAACTTGAGGTCCAAATCTCTCCACCCTGGCAAATTAAAGTTAGTGGTTAAGGCTGCATAATGGCTTTCTGCTCCTAGAGCACAGGTATTTGACTTGTTACCCAGTTTTCCATGAGAGTATACATGTATGTAATTTCGTTATGGTATACCAATACCATAGTCTCGTAAAAGAGCACCCATGTCATATTTACAGCAACTCAATACCCTCAAAGCAAATGATAATGACAACGGAGCTGCCAGTGACTTCAAAGTCAAGTCCTGATGACACTCTGAATGGTAACATGCCACTATGAGCAATGTGTAGCTTCCAGTGTATGCCACATTAGCTATGTTTGTCTACGCAAAGTAACCTTGTAATAACCTTCAGTGAAGTATAACTTGAAGTTTGATATGCATAGTGCTTGAGGCTGTGCTTCTCAAACTCCACAGGTGCGCTCTATTAGCAGGGTGGGTGCTCATTTGAGTAAACCTACATGAAATTGGGCCAAATGTAGGGGGTGGGCACTCTTTCACAAGACTATGTTAACCTAACACAGCTGAGCATGTACATTATAAAAGTGCATCTGCAATGTAGACGCAGTTAACACAACATAGCCAACGCACATACTGGTGGTGTAGAAACCAGGAAGGCTCCGTGGAATGGAGTTCCCCGCTTTAATAATTATGAGTATGGTGTGCACTTAAGCTACCCTTTCATTTTGTAGTACTACATACTCAGTATAGTACCTACTAACAGTAGTCTCATGACCAGACTCAACCCACAAATGAAGGTGTCTGGGGACACAAGCCCGGGGTTGCAAGAGTACTGGAGCCTTATGTTATCAAAAAGCCTTGTTATGCTAATTGGTTGTTATTCCAATATACACCGCTCTGAAATATTGCTGGTCACTCTTCAAGTCTGGAGTAAGCCCAAGGATTTGAGAGGGAGGGAACTATAACCCTTTAACTACTAATGACGACTAATGACGACTATAGCCATCATCCAAATTTGGCCGCATGTTATCAGTTGGCGCCATCCGTTTTGAAGATAGGTTCTGTGCTAGCAGAAAGGGTGGGACAGGGGGAGGTGGGTCGGTGTCTACAGCCAGCTACAACAGCACATGCATGGTGGGTGTTATACTGGTAGCTGGCTGTAGAAAAGCCTTGGTCAGCACCAGGTGGGCCATTTTTCTGCTTTCTTGAACAAAACGGTATAGAAAATGCTCTTTTCACCTTGCAGGGACTCTATTTCTGGCATTTTAGGTAGCTTTCAGTCCAAAGGAACATTCTCTGGTCAGAGGGCCCTGACTATTGAATGCTCGCTAATGAGTAGGTGTGGTCAAGGTCATGAACTTGCAAGGAACATCTGATTATGACTCAAGTTTCCAGGGCTAACTCCCAGCAGAAGTCGATATACAGGTCAAAGGTGTGACTAGTCTAAACAAAACCTCTAGAAAAGACAATTCAGTAGTTAAAGTGCTAATTAGCTAACAACCCTAACTAAGAGCTATACTTGTCTTTGCCGTAGCTGTTTCAAGTACATTGTGTTCTACGTGCTATTATCAATAGCTCTCCACATACTAAGCCCTCTTGGTAGATCCTTCAAGCATGCACCTCGATATGTAGATCTAAATACAGTTATAGGTGTGATTTTACTTCTCAGATTGCATCAGAAACTGTCTCAGAGGACCTAAAATCACAAATTTTTATTGAGAAGCATGTCCCAGACTCTCCAAGGCAACACCTTATACAGCTTCCTCAAAATATCTTAGGTATGCCCTAGACCTAACCTCGTTCCCAGGCCCGTTAGGCTAACGGGCCTTATAATTAACCCTAATGGACCTGGGAACGAGGCTAGCCCTAGACCTAATCATTATAACAATAAGCTGCACAAGCCAGGTGCCTGGGTTCGATTCCTAGCGACTGCCGGCATTTTCACTTTCCTCTGTTTCGCCTCAAAACATCTAAATTCTCTTCATTCCAACATGAAGCAAGAGTTCTAAGCATTTAGGGTTGTGTGACTGCACCGGCTGGTGACACGGCACTATACATTTTCTCCAATGATGGAATGACTCCTTTTTAGTTTGCTTGCATGTTCGAATTCCATGGGACTTAGACCAGATCTTGGATAATAGAACTGGCACAGAAGCATAACAGATGGTACTCATAGCCATCTCACATCTGGAGTTTCAACTGGCCAAATATAGATATTGTAGTACAGCATGGCTCTTGGAGTATGCAGATAAGAATAGACAAAAGATTGTGATGGTACCAATTGTCCACCATAATATTCACAACCGCTTGCATGTCCAAACAAGGAAATAATGAGTAAGTACTGTTTTACTACACGTCTATACGTAGCTATATTATCTATGGTTACAGCCACTGGGTGGTCACTGTAAGAAAGGAATTGTCATTTGGATTAGCCATTTGTTATATGTCATTTAGAATACAAAACTCATTACAGCAATCCTTTCACCATTTACTCACTTATCTGTATCACAAATTAACATGTAGCCAGTCAAGAATACTGCATCAGAAATGCCAGACTACTTGCTCGTGATGCAGATGATGAAATGTCAGGCATGGAGGAAAAAGTGATTGCTATAACCCTACTAATGACAACTATAGTTGTCATCGAAATTTGGTCGCATATTATCAGTTGGTGCAATCTGTTTTTGAAGATAGGTTCTGCACTAGCAGAAAGGGTGGGACAGGGGGGGGAGGTGGGTGGGTGTCACCCTCTTGGTGACAGTGCATGGCGGCTGTTGCAGCTGGCTGTAGAAAAGGCGTAGTCAGCGCCGGATGGGCCATTCCTCTGCTTTCTTGCACAAACAGGCGTAGAAAATGGTCCTTTCACCTTGTAGGGACTCCATTTCTGGCTTTTTAGGCAGGTTTCAGTCTGGAGGAGTGTTCTCTGGTCGGAGGGCCCTGACTATTGAACGCTCGGTAATGATTGGGTGTGGTCAAGGTCATGAACCTGCAAAGAACATCTGAAGGAAGCTGTGGCTCAACTTTCTAGGGCTAACTCCTAGCAGAAGTGGAAATACAGGTTAAAGAAGGTGGGACTAGTCTAAACAAGACCTCTAGCAAATACAATAATTTTAAAGTGCTAATGCATGGTACTAATTTGTTCACAGGATTAACTGTCGCAGGTAATATATATATTCACCCACCTGAAACTCACATAGCTAGCAAATGGCCGGTTGAAATGACAATTCCCTCCTTATTGTGTAAAATTTTCAACAGCTCTAGCTACCATGCTTCTATGCAGATGTATGTACTCATCATCCCAGAGGCCATGAGAATATGCAGGTAGGCATGAACGATTAGCCTTGTACTAATTCCACAGTCCAAGGAGCTACTTTCTAGTCTACTATGTAGATTAGACAAGATCGTTTGATTCAGTTTTGTTTTGCAATAGTAGTCCAGTCCAGTGTTTACAGACTCCTTGTGTATTTCAACCAACTTACTGGCTATGGTCAGTGCCACAGGCAGGCTAAACATCTGTGTACTAGTGTGTAGCCTCAGGCTACACAGGTATTTAGCCTGTAGAGCATGACCGCGTTACCAGCATGACTCACATGCCGGCACATCTACTCAGAATACGCGGCACATGGCTCGACTTGTAATACCGGGATCATGTACGGTCAAGCTTCACATAAAATTAACCAAGCAATGATCAGCAAGTTAGAACACGACATTTATCCTCCGATACCTTGGGTTTGAAATCTTGGGCTTGATATTTCCGTAGTCATTTTCGATATCAATGGCAGAGTGAGTGTGCATGGTGTGCCAATGCAGTCCGGCTCAGTGTTGCCGCTATAGATCCATTGTTCTAATTGTTCATGTAAGCAATAATTTTTGTTCATGATCAAGCAGAGGAGGTCGGACACGGTTGAACTTTACTAACTGAAATGGCTGAGGTCACGCTAATTGATCTTGGATATTGCAAGGTAGAAAGCTTTTTAGTTTTTTCTATGACTTGCCCCAGCCTTGAATCTTGATTTGAAAACTGGGCCCTCCTCAGTAAAAGTCAAGAGAGCTAGTCTGTTGAGATACGAAAAAGCAATTAGTGTGACCTCAGCCATTATAATTAGTAAAGTTCAACCGTGTCCGACCTCCTCTGATGATCAAGAGCTTATGACGAAAGTACAACAGTTTATACGGAAACCCGTAAAACACTGCAGTCCTCACCGACAAGTGGTCGTTTGAATCACGGATAATATTTGTTTGAATGCGAACGAAAACAATTGTGTAAGTCTCATTGTGATCGTCATGGATATGAATATCACTATCACCGGCCCAAAGGAACTGGATTTCCGTAAAATTCGTGAAATCTTGAACGAAGTTGACAAGGTACACTATTAATTAAAGGTATCCATTATCATATTTGAAGCTTTACTGCAGGCACGTAGGCTAGGGGGTTCCGAACCCCCCCGCGCTAAGACAGATTGCATGTCCGACACATGCTCTCCAACACGCAAATTCACTGACCCCTCCTCGCTTCACATGCGTATATGCTTGCACTAATGCAAGCGTGTACTTCAAAATTAACAGTAGTGTGGGCGATGAAACGTCAGTGCACTAAACATTTCATCGTCCAGAAGCGAGGCTACACGATCAACAGTGTATACAGTACAGTCAACATAATTTACCATTAATTGACACATAAGCTGAGCTTGCAGATAGTAACACGGAGAAATATTCGGTAAATATACAAGGTTCCTGTTAGGTACTAGTCTCGTCCCCAGACCTAATTTTTCGCGCGCGCCCTGCGGACTCGTCGAAAAATAGGGTCTGGACACTTTCACTACGAAAACTGGGGCAAGTTTACTTACGGCGGTCAGTAAATTGGGTAATTGTAGGTGTTAATTACATTATCAGCTACCGGCAGCGTTTGCTTTGGCGCCAAAAAATTTGCAAGCTGGCTATTTGTGATGACGCATAACGCAATTTACTTTACCTGAACAATCTGATTGATGCGACAACATGCCAATACGCTCATATGATTACGCCCCAGTTTTACCAGTGAACGTGTCCAGACCCTATTTTTCGACAAGGCCGCAGGGCGCGCGCGAAAAATTTGGTGTCTGGGGACGAGACTAGTTAGGTACAGGCCGAATGCCGCATCCGGTGGGTGGAGCTATGGGCGTGACCTTGTCTAGTCTCATCGCCGCTTTGACATCATCTCATTAAATATTCATAAGACAACTTCGCGGCGCGGCTGGAAGTCTCGCGCGCAAGACTGTATTTGCATGGCTGTTGTACTTTGACCTCGACTGCTGACTTTTGCTTGCTTAGCAAGGTACCCAGCCAACTGTTCTACAGCTCTTCCTAAGGTATTCAGTAGATTTACAAGTGTGCCAATGCATCAGAATTCATAAGTTGACGTAAAACTCAGCAGTAGTCCATGTGGGTTGCATAAATTATAGCCTACTCTGGTATATGTACACATAGCTACTGAAGTTCTTTAGACTCCATCCTGGGGCGACAGGCCTACAAGTAGTGATGTCAGTCTCCAGATGTATGCTTCTCCACAATGTCTGACCTCTGGTGGTTTGATTCAATGTTATTGTCATTAGGCCATACCAAATTGATTTTATGTTTCACGGATTGCTTAGGTCAGAAACATGACCCGGTAGGCAGGCAAAAAAATAAAAATAAAAATGACGAAACTTCTCATGAATTTAATTAGATACGCTCAGCCACACAAAACTGCTTGCCATCCTCCATCCTTGCCACGTTGTGAGTACTTAGCCTCGTTTCCAGGCCTTCGCGTGTTCGTCGCGTTCAGCGACGAACGCGCGAAGGCCTGAGAACGAGGCTAGTGAGTACTGGATTACGTGTACATATTAATTGCATTTTTACATTTTTTTTTCAATTTTCAAAAAAAAAGACCCGGCCGGATCCGTGAAACATGAAATCAATTTGGTATGGCCTTAGGATGCTTTCCAACTGGAATATCGGATGGCCAACAAAATCAAAGAGTGTATAATCAAATAGGGAACTGTATGCATCAGTGCTCCATTCCTGTTTTGCTAGACATGCTTTCTTGACTATAGGAATTTGAATCAATCCACCAGAAATTTTTCATTGGGAGGCCTGGATGGCTCGATGGCTTCATTGGGAGGCCTGGATGGCTCGACATAAGACTATTTGCTGCTGCCTTGATCAAGAATACATGCATGTTTTTCATAATTTCCAACAAGTTAGAAGTACTAAGTGAACTAGATAATCCTATTTATGATGGCAAAATTTCACAAGGAAATACCATTTCTGCATAAAAATGATTTACTCAATGGTATAGTACAGGTTTCTGAATGGAACTTTGATCTGACATCTGTAAATCTGAGGGTGGCCTGAGAACAAGGCTAGCGGACTTAAAGTTATATGTAGCCACTGGAACTGGTATGGCTTGTCAGACCATGGCCAGATTTTTTTCCAGCTGACTTGCCCAACTTGGTGCGATTTATGTGCATCTTATGGTTCCCGGACTAAATTCGGGTAGATTAGCTGTATATAGTTGTGATCATGTAAAACAGTACATGGGAACCTTCAGGTTTGAAGTACCTATCTTGCAGTGTAGCTACCTGTTTTAAGTTCAATGAGCATTTCCTGACTGCTAAAATGTAGGTCTAAAAGTCAGTTTTCCCCATGCATTTTACCCAACAGCCTCATACTCCTCAACTGTCTTCTAGTGGCCCTGTATTGGCACGTTTTCTATGCATACAAGTAACTATCCAGGCTGGACGGGGAGATATTTACCATAGTACAAGTTCTCAACCCTTCGGTGTATCATCATGTACACTTTGACAGTGTAGTTTGTTTAGAACGTACATTCATCAGTCAGGACACTAAGTTGTTTCCAGGCAGTGGCTGAGTGTTTTCATCAGCACAGTTGGTGGCTAGAACCCAGTCTTTTTCATACTGGATTTTGTCTGGCAAGTTTGAGTGCTGCAGTGCATTTTGACCTAGTCTCGCAGGCCCGACCCACTTCCGCTAGAGAAGAGAGAGGGTCTGGTGAACAGCGTATACAAGCCGTGTCCCGCCGCACTGTACAGTGCGGTACAATCAGATTGCAGTATTTTGCCACATGATGCATTACGTCACTGTTTGAGTAGCAATAGCTATCTTGAAAATGGTGAACATGAGCTAGGGCATCTTTTCCGCTACTGCAGAAGCTGTAAAAACACTTTGACTTTACTTCTCGGGGAGCGTGCTTACTCCGCAACAGGTAATACAAAAGTGCATTATTTGAAATCTGGTTACGTCATCCAACTAATTGCATTCCGGTGGGACACAGCTTGTATACGCAGTTCACCAGACCCTTCCCTTCTCTTGCGGAAGTGGGTCGGGCTTGCGTGACTAATTTTGACCTCAACGAACTTGGCAAGGTGCCCAGCTAACCATTAGCATTTGTCTCACAAGGTTGGGTGCTTGTACTACGGTAAAAATGACCGAAATGTAGATGACAGGTATTTATCAAGTGAGTGAAACCTCTGGTTGTGGAGATGCAAACGTTACCAATATCTTCAACCAACTTTTAGAATACACATGCCACTCCAACACAGGCCTGTCGCCCCAGGATGGAGAGTCTAAAGAACTTCACGTACATGTAACCAGAGTAGCCCATAATTTATGCAACCCACATGGACTACTGCTGAGTTTTACATCAACTTATGAGTTCTGATGCATTGGCACACTTGTAAATCTCTACTGAATACCTTAGGAAGAGCTGTAGAACAGTTGGCTGGGTGCCTTGCCAAGCAAGCAAAAGTCAGCAGTCGAGGTCAAAGTACAACAGGCATGCAAATACCTGTGCGAAGTTGTCTTATGAATATTTAATAAGATGACGTCAAAGCGGGGTATCCCTTTTAATTTTCACGGCAGTGCGACAAGGTCACGCCCATAGCTCCACCCACCGGATGCGGCATTCGGCCTGTACCTAACAGGAACCTGCGCTATAGGGCTCCCCTAAGACACGGACTTGTTCGCAGGTAAAACATGAGCGCTCCATCTTGACGTCCATTGATTAGAGGCATTGAGGTGACGGCGGGTACGCCATGGGTGTTGTAAAAGCAAAAGCACTAGGTAACAAGTACCCACAGCTAATATAGTCTCTTGACAGCTATAAACTTGATTGGTCCAGACATTTTTGCACAAGATACATCAAGTGAATCCATCAGTACCACTAGTTTCATAGCGAAGCTTCAAAAGTCACTTGAACCGAATTGCGCCCAATTTTTGGCACTTAACCCTTTCAAGTCCAAGACGAATTGACCGAAAATAGCTTTGCAGCACCAACTTTTATAGTCCGGTTTTTATATATCTCAGATAGATACGTAGTTCTAGTACAACAGATTTGAAATCGGAGCACCTTCGATTTTTCCGTTGGGACCCCTAGCAAACTGCTGATTTACTACTTTGTCATGGCACACAGCAGGATGTGTCACTGTCGACTGCTTAAGCCAAATTTGATAACGCATAAGTAACTAGTAAGTCCTCACACTAAGTATATATCACATATGCCAGCCATTTCTCCAGCCAGGGCAGCTAACGTGGCTACACATGCATGGACTAAGCTTTACACTGGAATCATGAGCTAAATTTCTGGCGTTTATGAGTACCATTTATGCATGGCCCTACCTGAAGCGGCAGTCAACTACCGTCCATATTTTTGTACCGCCTGTGGGTGGCCTGCCGTCGTCGGTACAAGGACAAATCAGAATTAAGTTGCCACGCGTGTTTCAACTTCAGTCGTCTTCGCTCCAGGTCGCCGACGCTGCACTCTGACAGTCAGGCCTCCACTGGCCTTCACATGCTTCACGATATCGATCTTCGTGAAATATCTGAATGCGCTTATTTAAAATTTACGGTAAGTGGTCGGTCCAAGCAAGCAAGCAAGCAAGCAAGCAAGCAAACAAACATACACACGCACGTGCGCAATGCAGTCACGCTAGTGTGGGGCTCGCTCAGGCTCGCTCAGATAACAATACATAACTAGAAAATGTAGAATATTGTGGGGGCGAGCCTGAGCAAGCTGATACAGGGTATTATGTCACTGATGAGTGATGTAATACATCATGTCAATTATCCTCCTACATGCACATCCATTTACCATTCACAGGGGGCTTTAAAATGGTTTTTGATTTGCTTTAAATGTCGTATTAACTTTTCATGGCACACAGCAGGATTTGTCACTGTCTACTGTTACATGAGCGTAATAAGCCAAACCTGATGACGCAATTTCTCCATCCTGGGCTACACATGCATGGACCAAGCTTTATACCGAAATCATGAGCTGGATTTCATGGCGTTTATGAGTGCCGTTTTAATATGCATGGCCCTGACCTGAAACCGACCTGCCAGGGCTGCTAACGTGGCTACACATGCATGGAATAAGCTGTAGTCAACAACCGTCCATATTAAATTTGCACCGCCTGTGAGCGGCCTGCCGTCGTCGGTAGAAGCACAAACCAGTGCCACGCGTGCTTCAACTTCAGTCGTCTTCGCTCCGGGTCCATGACGCTGCACTCTGACAGTAGCCCTCCACTGGCCTTCGCGCTTTACGATATCGCGATATCGATCTTCGTGAAATATTTGAATGCGCTCATTTAAAATTTCCGGTAAGTGGTCGGTCCAAGCACGCATATATATGTGCATAGATACACACACGCGTGCGCAATGCAGTCACGCTAGTGTGGGGCTCGCTCAGGCTCGCCCCAATAATATATAATTATCACCATAGTACAAAGCTATACCGGTGCGCACGAGTAACAATGCCAACGGCAACAAACGAGTGATATTTTTCCCGGTATAGCTTGGTACTATGGTGATAATGATTTTATCATACGAACCTTCGATTTCATTGCACGTTCAGACTCAGCGCACGTGACTTGTAGTACTTGATACGGATTCTCGCGTGACTTGTAGTACCTGATACAGATTCTCGCGTGACTCGCAGTACTGATACGGATTCTCGCGTGACTTGCAGTAAAAAATACGGCTTTTTATAAACTGCGTGCAGCTGCAAGGCTTCCCCATTGACTCCCATACATTAGCGTGAGTTAGACGTATGATAATATAGACTAACACTAGTATATAAAGAAATTATATTGTATAGGTAACAAGCAAGATTATATACCAGTGTTCTGTACTATAGTCTATATTATTATGTATTGTTATCTGCATGATACTTGGGTAACTACATGCCTCCCCGCCCCATGTCACTATAGTAAACGGATATATTTATTCCAATGAAATAACAGATACAAAACAAAAGAGTCATGATGGACAGGTATATAGTGATGTGGGGACCCCCCAGGCCCTAAATCAAAAGCACATATATTTAGCGAGTCATAGCGACCTACAAGACGAATCCTGCACATGCAGACATATATATACACCACAAGCACAGGGAGAGAATAACGCCAATAGGTAGCATCTGGGCATGCGGAAACAAATCCATGCAGAATCTGATATTACTGGTCTGAGAAGTACGTTGTTGTCTGGTACTTAGCTTTTCATTTGAGTACAGAGGGGCCCCAATCACCGAAAGGTCCCCATATCACTAGAATTCTGGGGGGGCCCCCAAGGCCCCATATCACTAGTGTATTAGGGTCCCCCGGGCCCCATATCACTACTGATATGGGACCCGGGGGGCCCCATATCACGCGGACACCGGTTTCAAAGCGGTTTCAAATCGGTTTAGGGCAGCTGTGTAAACGCCCAGTGATATCAAATATCTCCAAACAAAGACAGTACATTCACAGAGGTTTGTACTTGTGGGAGAGTCCCAAGTTACAGATCCTAACACCCTATATTGCAACTTGTGTTAAATTTTTGATGGATTCCCCCATTCCCTCTTGCAGTTGTCAGGGGCGGATCCGGGGGGGGGGGGGATCATGGGGGGCCCATACCCCCCCGCCCCCTTCAGGACTGAGCAAGCGCTAAACGCGGAGGTTTACCGCGCGCTTAGGGCATGTAGCTACTCTGACACAGCGCACATCTCTATATGAATCACTGCTTCATGTCCTGCAAACATAAAACACTCGAATCTGCAGCTCCGTCGGACAGTTCTGTGGCAGTGTCTCACATACAAAGGCTGATTCCGAAGGGAAGAGGGCTCCAAGAAATGACCATACGATGAATCGCCTCAGTTACAGTCCAATTGCCATAAATTTTGTGTGGTTATGGTGGTCTCCGACGGCCTCAGAAGCACTCTCATATGGTCTGGCTAAATTTTCCTGGGGGAGCATGCCCCCAGACCCCCCTAGAACACTGTGCATTATACATGCGGAAAATAAAAATCCACACTGCGCACGCCGCATGGCCACACCAAAAAAACTCTATGTGTGCCCCCCCCTTCTTCAACCTCTGGATCTCCAGCAGAAAACACATCATGTGAATTTTAAATACTTGCAGTGAAACTCTCCACTCTGGACAATTTGGGACCACAAATCTTCATTTCAGAGATAACATATACATTTGGACACTTGCAAGTAGAAGCTTTTTGGCCTGGAAAGGTAGTGGTCATAATTGTCCTATAGTGCACTTTTGGTTACATCATACTGCGCACTGAGCAGAAAATATAGTCTCTGCGCGCTATGTGTGCAGGTTCTGCATCAGCAGAAAGGGTGGGACAGGGGGAGGTGAGTGGGATCACCCGCAGGGTGACATGCACATGGTGGCTGCTAGGCTTGGCTGTCAAAGTGCTATGGTTGGGACCGGGTGGGCCAACTCTTGCATGGACAGGCTTAGAAAACGTGGCTCTCACCTTGTAGGGGGTTCATTTCTGGCAGGGAAGGCTGCTTGGGCTCTGAGCGGGTGTTTGACAACCAAGAGTGCTGACTCTTGCATGCTCATTAATGAGTGGGCATGGTTAAGATCACGAGTCTGCTTGTTAAGGCTGGAAGTGGACTTGGATTCAGTTTTGGAGTCAGAGCTTGGACAGAAATGGAGATACAGTGCGTTAAAGGCATGTATAGGCTAAAACTAGTCTCAAGTGAAAAAAATTCAGAGTTTAAAGGGCTAGTGGTCCGTGTGAGGTGGGGGGAATAGTTTGTGTTTGTTTATGGACTATGAATCTCATTAACAAACTTGGCTACAGTTTGGTACGTTGGGACTGGTCATGAATCTCATTACAGCCTTGTAGAGATCAACAGTGGTCAACTCAGTATTCTAAGCCCTTTCTCAACACTGTCCGGTTGTAGTGGTCAACAGAGCCCTCATGAATATCACTAGTAAGATGATATCATCATCATGGGGCAAGCCTGAGCAATACATTGCTGATTTCATGGCACACAAACCATGCATAACAGCAGGGTTTGTCATGTCTGCTGTTCCATGAGCGCACGTGGTAAGCAAAACTTCATGTAGCCAAGCACTTCAAGTAGTTGTCACCCGGATATAGATGATCATTTCTTTTTTGGTCATTTCTCAGGTCAGGGAAGCTACTACGGCTACACACAAACTTGGACTATACTTCACGCTGAAGTCATGAACTGAATCTCTGGAGCTTAATTATGAGCGTTGATTATGCATGGCCCTTCCTCAAGCGACCTAAACTCTACTGGGCGTAATTTGTACCGTCAGTGAGTAGCCTGCCCTTGTCTGTCGCGGTCCGCAGTTGCCATGCGTGCGTTAACTTGAGTCGTCTTTGCTCCGAGTTTCTTTCACGTCGACGCTGCGTTCTGGCGGTAGTCCTTCACCGAGTATCCGACGTTCATTCAGTCTTTGTGAAATATTTAAATGCGCTCATTGGGGCGAGCCTGAGCGAGCCCCACACTAGCGGGACTGCATTGCGGAAGTGTGTGTGTATACGTACGTAAGTATTCAAATATTTCACGAAGATCGATCTCGTGCACGAAGTATGTTATGTGGGCTACTTACTGCCCGAGTGCAGCCTTGGAGACACAGAGCGAAGACAACTGAAGTTAGAGCATGCGTGGCAACTTACTTTTGGTTTGTACTTCTTCCGACCATCAACGGCAGGCCGCTCACAGGCAGTACAAATATGGACAGTGGTTGAGGTCGCTTTAGGTAAGAGCCAGTCATGCATGGCATGAACGGCGCTCAGAAACGCCAGAAATTCAGCTCATGATCTTATTGTAAAGCTTAGTCCATGCATGTGTAGCTACATTAGCTGCCCTGGCTGGAGAATTGCTGCATCCGTGACACTTAGCTATCTGGGGTCTTGGCTACTTAGCTATGCGTTTTGAAATGTACCACGACAAATTAGTAAACCAGCGGTGTGCTGCTCGTTCAGGCTCGCCCCAAGATGATGAATCATCCCATTAGTTTAAAATTTACGGTATATGGCCGCAAGCAAGCACGTATACAAACGGGAGGCTGTCTTTTCACCCAATCCCATGTGGTACCGCCCTAATTGGTCATGTGACTTCCGGTGAAACTTGTACGGCCTACAGTCAAGTCAAGTCGGATCGGGCGAGTCACTCTCGCTCGCAATCTTGTCAGTTGCCTACGTCAGTCTCACGGTGGACCTAGGCTAGACTCTTGCAGCATGGGACTAGCTAGATGACTTCTTTTGGCGTTAGTAGCTACATGCCGTTATGCTTCACATAATTAAATTATCAAAGTAGCCTGCCTGCATAGATCTAGGGATAAGGCCGATAATTCAACCATGCAAGTTGCTGCAAATCACGACTGATTGTAAAATTTGACCAACCATACTTACAAAAAAAAACATCCTTATAACCAGGCCTTCTAATCATGCGTTAGTTTCTTGCAGTATGCCTGACAAGCATTGGAGTAAGAAAGACTGAGGCTAACAAAAATTGACTAGGTACAAAAATGACTACATACAACACAACAGCATTGAGTTCTTGCATGTAAGCATCATCTATTTTCTCTTCACATGGGAGGATACGACAGGCAGATCTTGAATGAAGCTTCTGCACTTATGCAAAGAGACATATAGAAACAGTTCCCTATCAACTCCTGGACACTTGTCATAACAGAACACCTGTGTATACATACCAAAATGAATGCAGTAAAGTTATGTGCATAGGATTAAGTTATTCCAACTGCGCGGATGGATAATTAGCCATGGCTACTATTTGAGGGTGGTGTCTGACCAACAGTCGACAGTATGCACGATGTTATGAGGAGGGGGAGAGGGGGGTCACTAGTCTCGTGCCCAGACCCCTTTCGGAAAAGTCGAGAAGGGGTCTAGCAACACCATAAGATTGGCAAGAGATTGTGAAGCTGAAAGCGCTATAGAGCTACGTGTGTTATTGTCCAAACAATTACTCTCTATTGTAGGAATAGAACGGTTGGATTGGGCCACAGTTTAAACGTAGAACGTGTTTCTTGCCATTCAAGCCATATCTGCTGCTTTCTTCGCAATAGTATCTCTCCTAGAAGCGAAAGCTTCTGCTACCTCACTTTGCTTCAGCAACAACTTTTTATTTGAGATGTATTTTATTTGCAGAGTTGAATGATGGCGAAAAAAGACATTGAGATCCAGCCAGGATTCGAACCTGGGTCCTCTGAATTCCGGTCAGATGCTCTTACCAACTGAGCCACTGGAGCTCTGGCATTGGAGCAGAGGATAGATGGCATTTATCCATAGACATGCACTGTTCGATTCTCAGGCTGGATCTTTAGGCTAACTCTAACTCTGCATGGTTAGTACCGAGGTACTTTTGCTGCCACCAGCGAGCTGGGTAAAAGCAGCAGCCACTTTTGTATGTGCCGTCAGAACCCCCATTTATAGGAGCCGACCGGAAGCATTTCTCCTTCCGAAGAAAAGCCATACAAAGTGCTTATGCCAGCCTTAGGCTCAAATATTGAGATGTATTTTATTTGCAGAGTTGAATGATGGCGAAAAAAAAGTACCTCGGTACTAACCATGCAGAGAAGCGAACAAACACACTTCTGCAATACAGTCACGCTAGTGTGGGGCTCGCTCAGGCTCGCCCCAATTAAATGCTGCTTTTTGTGTTTACTCATTTCACTGTTAAAGAACATGATCATTCTCAGATTTTATGGCAGATGCCTTGTGTTGTTTACCTGATATGCACCTCAATCTTCATACATGTACAAATGCATCCACATTGCAGAATGTTAATCCTGAAGGAAGCAAGGTGTGGTGCATATCAGTGACTGGCATAACTGGTGAAGCAGCAAGGAAATTTGATGGTATGATCACAATAGCTGATACTTCATAGGTGCATGCATGCTGCTCTGGAAGTCAACTCAGGTTAATTGATCAGGTCAAACATCCACCTAATGCATAGCATGCAGCTGCAGGTTACATTGTTAAACTTTTCATTTGTTGCTTGCAGTACTAATGCAAAGAAAGCCTGGTAAACTTATCATGTACAAAACATATATCAAATGTCTGGTGAACATCTGGATGTATGGTAAAACATTTCCACAAAGCAGTATTTCGTCAAGATGCATGCTGATGGCTGTGTTGCAATTGCTTGAGGTTTAGTTTGCACGGTACTCAGCTAATGGCCCTGCATGATTACAGATCAACTGTGAAGGATGACTTTTCAAAAATGTGACCCTTCTCGAGACATCCTGTACAGTTGTGTCACTACATGCACATGATGAGCTTTACCTCCATGATAGTACTGCAAGCAACAAATGCTGAGGTGAGAAGGCTTCGTAAAATTCCCTGACTTTGAATGCCCATTAAATTACATCCACTCCCACGTTGCTTCCCACTATCTCACTGCATGCAAATGATATTACTGCAAGCAACAAATGCTGAGGTGAGAAGGCTTTGTGAACTGCCCCACTCGTTAAATTCACGAGCTTATGAACTGTTCACAGAGCCCATTTGCTAAATGGCATGCACCCCCACATTGCTTCCCACTATCCTCCCCCTTCAATCTTTGGTGATGTTGATATAATGCTATCTTCGTCCTGCAGTGGCTACATTTTGCACTCTAAATAGAAGCCATACCACTGCAAAATAGAAATATACTCCTCCAGAATGTAAAGTGCTTTAGGTTGGGGATCAAGATTTGATACATGCAGGGATGACATTTCATTTTTGTTTTAACAGTACTGTGGTAATTTCCATTTCTCAAAGTTCCCCTGCTAGTGTGTGTATTTTCATTAAATAAATCTCTGAGGTCTGCAGTTCGTACGTGTTGCTTGGACAGACAGAACTTGGCTAGAATGTTGACTACACAGGCATGCACGACAGATTATAGCTATAGTCTTAGTGTCCACATAAGCATCATGACTAACTGAATCAGTTGTTAAGTATGGACTGCTGACCACATCTTATTACAGTCCCCCATCGAGCTCAGTATTAGGGATTTAGTAGATTCTCCAAGAAGGGATAGCATTGGTGTCTATGTAATGCATAACCAAAGTCTTATGTACCTTTGTTTGTGCCTACCTTCAGATAATGTTCGCCAGATCACTCTTGTTGATATCAAGTTCAATCAGGTCAAAGAAATAAGTGAGCCTGTAGTGGATCCGGCACAAGATGCTATCCGTGGTTCCTTACGAGCTGGAGACCCAGAGTGAGTTATGGTCTGTGTACGTTCCTTGCAAAACTTTACTACTGCATGCTGTTGATTGTGCTGATATATTACAAACCATGTGCATGGTGCTCAAAATTATAACAGACACATGGGCAATTCCTCTATCATCCCTGTCTACAAGCTCAGACACCCTAAAGTCTACTGCTCTCTGAAGAACATCAGTCTCATAATTATTATAGTTAAAGGATCACCCAGATTGGAGGAGACACGGCCAACAAGTATAATTCAATATGATACAATGATAGTGGCAACTTGTAGCTGACAGACTGTAGCTACACAAAAACTGAATGCTGCATGTTAGCTTCTCTGTGTGGCCATGCATGGATTAATTTTTACCTCAGAAACAAGCTGTCAGGGCCTGTTCTACAATGATAGTGATGATGTTCCTTACTGTTTATACAACTTGTGCACATTACTGAGTGCAGTGTAGTTAAGGCTATGGGATACAGAAATGGGGTGTTATCAGGGTCCAGAGTTAACAACTCGCGGTGCTTGCACACACTATGCTAGAGTTATAAAACATGAAAGATGAAGAGAGAAGCACCCCACAAGTGAGAACTGAAGAGTATTCTCATACAAGCAGTCATGTATGCACGGTCAAACTTTGCAAGTTTTGTCACCAAATTTCGTCCATCCAAGCAGCCAAGACCAATGAGCGGTACTGTAAACTGACAGTCCTAGACATGCCCAAGGGACTGACAGATGCTTTTTCAGAAACATTTCTCACGTTTCAAGAAACAGTCTGTTTTGTGCTTAAATTAATGTACAATTCACATACAACACAATTGTAAAATTTTAAGCCTCCTTCCCAGCTGGGTGGGACCTGGGCGTATCTAAGGCAGGGCCGAGCAGGGCAGGGGCCTTACCAAGCATTTAAAGTACCCGCCCAATAGTAATTAGTACATAAAAAGGCTTGAAAATTGAACATCGTGTGGTTATCTGTATCTAGAGTAGGCATCATTCATGATATGGCTATGCCACTGGGAGTACCCCATGATCCACTGCATTCCCATTTCCATGGTCTATGTCAAATGTGGCATTGAGTTTCTGTCCTCATGCTAGCTTGCTCAGGTTTGCAGGAAAAAGTGGTACATATACTACATAGCTGTCTCTATCACTGTAGGCTCTGCATTGCTATAGTGATGGAGTTGTGAGATTTAGTAGGCCGTCAGTCACATAGTTATGCCATTGTATGTAGGACATGTTATTCTTGTGTTAGGTATTTCAGTCTATTATACCAGCTAGTACACGTTTTGAGAGTATGTGGCGTAGAATTCTATTATATCAGTTGATCATGATTCATTTTCATTTGTTTTACAGGCCCTATTTTACTGTTGAATACCCTCCATCCACACTGTTGTGCAGGATGCAACAGCTTTGGTCTAATTTTTGGAGGAAGATTTATTGAGAGATATGAAGGCAAAAACAGCTTCCTGAAAAACATGTTGATGTGTAAACTGCACTGGATTATAATTGTATTAACAATATGTCTGCACATGCATGGTAGACTGATAGATGTAAATCCACTTTTTGTCCCTAAGATTCTGCAGTAACTGATAGTTACGCTGGTTCTTGCACTATTATACCCCAACCCCAACTCAATTAACTGTGGTTTATGTTTGTACTGTTGTTGACGGTGACTGATGTTGACACTATACTGTCTTCAGAACATGGCTTCAAGTCCTACTATTACATGTCAGGTAAAGGTAGCGGCTGTCACAATGGGAGTGCATGCTCAACATAGCAGTAGCCTATATATGGAGTAACATTAGGCCAGGCAAGGAGATTTGCTGAGCATGTATAGCATTTGCTAGTAATAAATAATGACCAATCTGCATGCATATATCAAGTAAGTCGTTGATGCAAAGCCATAAATCTATATGGGCTGTCCAGTTTAGAAGGTGATATTGACAGTTAGTTGAGGCAGCAGGTCTCAAATGAAGCGAATACTGATGCAAAACAATAAATCTACTATATGAATAGCCCACATAGCTACAACAGGTAGGCATAATGCACACACAAAAAAAAAAACAGAACACGCATACACAATGTAACAAGAAGAAACTCTGAAACACAAACTCTTGGGAATCTCCCAGCAGTGTTGAAAAACTGTCAGTAAAAAAAAAAAAAGTTTGTCAGGTCTATCTCCCAGTCAATCTGTTTTAATTTATGTCCATGAACTCTTATAAACATGGAATATAACCCGTTACCTAGGTAACATACATGCTGCTCATGTCTCTCTTCCAGTGGTGTAAGCCTGACACCAATGTGTAAAACAACCAACCCCCCAGGGAGGGATATAACTATTCCATAATTATGTGATACATAATTATATAATTATAGAATGTATACACAATGTAATGTAGCATTCAGATGATTAATTATCAGTGTAATTTTCATAAATTGTACTTACAGATGTCTTTTACAGCTGAATACCATAATGACAGGTATACTGGCAATATTCCTAATACAGAAGCTCTGGGGAGTAAGGTGTTGCAGAATTTTAGAGGAGGGTTGAAAAATTGGACAGCAAAACTATGGAACTCACTAAAAACTGTCTTAATTAGGTACAGTGTAGATTGGGTGATATAGGATAGTAATGTGATAATTGCACACATTACATATACATGACTGTAGTAGGGCACGACTGTAAAAGAAACATGATGGTAAATGCATGGTAGATTGGTAATGGTAGTGGGTTTTGATACAGTTTCTTTCATTGTAAGGAAAAAAAAAAACAACCACCTTTTTCATTCAACTTCGATATTGTGATTTCTGAATATAAAACTATAATATTTGCTGAATATAAAACTATATGAGGCAGCTTGATCATCGGTCAAATCACTATCACTGCCATGCCTATGTATGGAGAAAACAATTCATGAATAACATGCACTTGAACATCTTGTCTAGTTAATATGTCATCCTATTACATGTACATACCAAGTGACAAGAATTAGGGATAGGGATGATGGATACCAAAACCTTAATATGCTTGATTTGCCCATGCTACTCGTGACATATATACGTATGTACCTTGATGTTATTGTCAACTGCACCAGAGAAGATTCTTCCTCGTGATACTGTCAGGCAAGTAACGCTTCCCTCATGGCGCGCTAATGTCTGAGAACATGTCATCAACGCAGTGTTCCAAACCTAAAGTGATTCATCCAGCTCAGTAACTTACACCTGCATTTGTATGTGATGGTTTTCCATGACTCTTCCCCATATTTTCGGTTGTATAATGTACAACTGAAAAAAAAAACTGGGGAAGCTAGAGCTTGGAAACATGGCTATGTACATGCAACTTAATTTGTATAGGGCATATTATATTCTGGTGTTGGGCGCTGACTGACATGAATGTGAGACCACCCACCCACCAGTCAGGTACATGTATGTGTACATATCCCATTACCCAGGCAACACCACTTTATGAGAGATGTGCTGCGTGCATGGGTAATATACCCTAAAACTGAAGGGCAGAACTATTTACTGTAGGCTAACACAATAACCAGTGGATTGCTACACAGTGTTGCTATGAGGCAATGTAAGCATATTTCATTTTGCAGCAAAAATCGCTGAACTTGAGTGAACACTTGTTTACAGTATGCCATGCACTACAAAGTATGTGTACAGTATATGAGACTCTTTAAGCTGTACACTGATTGGTTAAGTGATCTTATATGTACCATAATTTATGCAAAAGAGAATGATAGTTTGGTATGTATGGACAGATGTAGGGACAGATACAAATTTTGTTCCAATTACTTGACCACTGCATGCATACATAGGACTTACGTATTGACAGCAACAAGTTAATCTTACAGTTTTGTATCCAGACAAAACTATAATTAGGCAAGGATCACATAACTCTTCCAAACACTATATTAAGAAGTGAACTGTGCTGTGGGCAATGAGTGTAGCCTACTCTTATTGTCTTGTCATAAGAAGCACTAAATAGTCGTGTTTGTCCTGGAGCATTGAGCACAGCCAGTGAATACACTGCACCAACATGACCTGTGTGTGTGTGTGTGTGTGTGTGTGTGTGTGTGTGTGTGTGTGTGTGTGTGTGTGTGTGTGTGCATGTGTGAGTGAGAAATATGTTATTCCAAAAATACTATAGATAACTAGAAAATGTAGAACATTGTGGGGGCGAGCCTGAGCAAGCAGCTACTAAGGCTACAGGCACATGAATAGACTAAGCTTCATGCTGAAATGATGAGCTGAATCGCTAGCGTTTATGAGTGCCATTCATGCACGACCCTTACCTGAAGCGATCTCAACCCGGCGTGTATTATTTGTACAGACTGCGAGCTGCCTGCCGTTGATGGTCGCTCCGTAGCTGCTGTGACAAACAAGAAGTAAGGTGCCGTGTGTGCATAACTTGAGCCGTCTCCGCTACGGTTGCCAACGCTGCACTCTGGCAGTAGCCCAGCATTGCCCTTCACCTATTGCACGAGGACGTCAATTTTCGGGAAATATAAATGTGCATTTAATATTTACGGTATATGGCCACAAGCTAGCACGTATGTTACAAACACACTTCCGCTATGCAGTCCCGCTAGTGTGGGGCTCGCTCAGGCTCACCCCAATGATTTCCTCAATATATTTATTCCCAATTGATCTAATACCGGCCCATATCCTTAGCATGCACATATACGTACCAGTTAGTGTTCCTATCTCCTGCAGTGAGTGAACATCCCAGACCTGCATCATGATAAAACATCTAATGAGAGTGGGGTGACCTCAGTGGCTAAACCTGAAACTGAACATGTAGACTCTACTATAGTATAGACTCATCCTCTGACTTTATTGTTTGCAAGAACTAGAGGTGTGGGGTGAGGCTACAGAACATACGTACATGAATCAAATTTTCATAGACTCCACAGATGATGTGCTTGTCGGTAACAGCCAGGGAGTACACGCTGCCTCCTTCACACTGTAGTACGTGTACCACCTCCAGGGAATCAACACTCCAGATCTGACAGGGAAAATGATGCAATTTGTTGTCAAGTGAGCCTCTGCATGTTGTGGATGAACAGGTTAGTAAGCTTAATACCAAGGGCCATAAATTTCAAACTAATATGACCATACATCAAAGCTATATAAAACACTTATTGAAACTACATGTACATCCATCCACACCATTTGCAGGTAGAAATTACTAATCCTTGCACTGATGAAGGTCGTCAGATTGACGGAATTGTATTTCGCAAATATTTGCTACAGCTAAATACATGCTGCTCAAAGAACCTACTACATTGTCCAAATTACTAAAGTAATCAAATGTATGAGCTTATGGCTCTTGGTGAATGAACATCGTTATGGTGTATATTACAAACATACAGACTACATACCTTCACTGCCTTATAAGAGCCAGAGTAGAGATATTTGCCAACAACAATAAGGGCCCTTATCCAGTGGTTCTGGGTTGGTAGCTTCCTCACTAGTTTGTGAGTTTGATTGTCCCACACCTAAACATCAGCAAATAGATGTATCTAGACTGTGAGCTCGATCCCTCTGTCCCTCTTCCATGTGAAGACAGAAAATGCCCTTGTATGTAGCTACAAATATGCTCTGTACCTTGATACTTCTAAGAGATCCACTGAAGAGGAAGCTTTCATTGCAGGCCAGGGTGCACACTGGGTCATCGTGTCCCTTGAAGGAGGCCAGAAGCTCAAGTGACTGATTGCTCCACACTTTGATGGTGTTGTCAGATGAGCCACTGAACAAGTGGTCCCTATATGGTAATTAGTATATTTTATATGTAGTTACATGTGTGTACAGTAGATAGTTGCTAGTCAAAAAAAATTGTTCAGATTAGGTGAAATTGTTTAGATTAATACATATTGAATGAAAGCAGTTACAATTCCAGTGCAATTTCTATTTAACGCACAGCAAAATAGTTCAGATTAGTGAGGGTCTGTTACTGTATGTCTAATACATATGTGCTGTGTATGCATTGTATATGGTTAACTAGGCAGACTATTTAGCACCATGGGGGAACCACAATGCATGTCTGCTTCCTTGGGCATCTTTGAAGTATATACCATTGATCAGCTTATTGTGAAAGATTTGCTGTTAGCTATGTATTGTACGTGCTAGATAAGAGTAGTACAGTCACCAGTAGTTGGGTAGCTTACAAGTCTTACCCTTGTGTACACAGTGCAAGCACAATACCATCATGGCCAGTCATGGTCCGAGGTCCTGCATACAGCTCACTCAAGTTCCAGACCTGAAGGATTGAGAATGGATGTAGCTTATGAAATTGAATATACTGTACAAGATATAGCAGTTGAAGGATTAGAATAACATTGCATAGTTACTATCTGGTCACTAGACTTCAAAAACTCTTCCACTCTGCCACACAGTATACCATAGATGTACTACTGCAGGTGGTCATAAGAGCAGTGTTCTTACAACCCCCAATCTAGTTCTATATGTATATAATACATACATGTACATGTAAAATGTATGTGAGTACCTTAATGGTGTTATCTGAGGAGCCACTGAACAAGAAGTCTCCACACTTGCAGAGCGCCCACACAGGACCCTGACACAGAAGCATTCATACGCATAATGTGTGTAGCCCAATACATGTACCTCTGTAAGTTGTTTATCTTCTATCTCAGTGAAGATAGGGTTTAAGCAGGGCTATTCTGGCAATGTTGGAGTAATTCTGATGAGAAAGACAATCGCTGAAAATCAGTAGGTCTGCTTCAATCATCGGCTACTTCCATAATTATACTTATGGTACAGTGGAGATACATGCAGAATTTCCCCCACCAACAGAATAGGCCTGATTTCTGCTTGATAGAGACTAAAGATTTTTTAAGGGGATCTGTGCAAAAAGCTTTTTTAGCCCCAAATCGTACATACATACATGTACATGTATGTACATGGACCCAACACCTGCAGAGAATACCAGCTGTATGTAGAGAAGACCTGAATATATCCTCACATGCAATTTTCTTACGAACTGTGACTGAACACACATTACAATACCTTGTGTCCTACAAAAGTTCCCTGGCACTGGAATAAGTGTCGAGGTTCGATAGCTGTGAAGGAAACAGAAATGGAGTACATGTACTGAGGCAAGAGCGCATAAGAACGGGCGGCTGGAGGAAAAGCGTGTAACTCCAATAGAAGCCCGTAGTCCGGTCAAAATTATTGAACGTACTAAAAATAGAACACTCGGCACGTGCTTAGCAACATGTCTACGCGCAGCTGCACGCATGCACGCATACGTGTTACTATTTTTAGTACTGGCGGTAAATTCCGACCGGTTTGGAAGTTTACCTAGTTACACGCTCTTCCTCTAGCCGCCCGGTATTAGGCGCTCTTGACTGGCTACTACTCTGTTCCACAGTTCAGTCATTGGTATAATGTACAAATTGGGGTACCCTCATTCCCATGTTCTGCGTGAGGAGGGAAGATGTTATAACTAGTTAGCTGGTTCTTGAAGTTAAACACCTGCATTTGCAGCATGCGCAACAGCTTACATGGCTCTGATTTCTGCAAGCTAGTACAGATACATGTATGCACAAAGACCAGCCAGGCTGCTCACAGATGTAAAGTGGAGGGTGGCTGAGCTTGGTCTATGTAAGGGCCATGCATGGACAGGTACCTGGCTACTACTTAGTCAGTAAATGTGCACAGGCTGTGAAACTGTCTGATAAAGCTGGCAGCTACATAATTACTCAGGCCCACCCCATGATGATGAACTACATGTATCTCTGTAGCAAGACCCCAAAACCAGCCCTGGTGTGGTCATATACACAATTGACCAATAATATGGATCTGTCACTCACTTTCTGCCAATCCCAACTGCTTTTGCACATGCTTCAATTCATTCTGAAGAAATCAAAGATGGTTAAAGTCATCATGCTTCTAATGTGACAGTGACATACATGTACGGTAGATCAGGAAATTTTCACCTTCATTGGTTAAGCAAACATTGTAAATTAAGCTGGGACATCATTAAACTTGAATGTAGTCACCCAACAGACTCCTAAACACCTGATTGGCTCGAAGTCATGTGATCAGCCAAAGCACCATACAAATTACAATCCTTGACAACTACTACCAGTATACTCTTATGCAAAGTTAATAGTACAGTACCTATGAAAAACACAGCTAACCTTCATGATTCTGACGCTGCTCTTTGTGCGTGCCACTTCTTCCCTCACCTCTGAGTGTTGCTTCTCAAGATGGTCTGAACACAGCAAGACAGACAGTCAATCCTTGCACTTAACACATGCACACCTGCCGTTTATCTACAATACACACACAGCTTTAGTACTTCTGGTTTTAACGCAATCAATGACACATGACAGTACATTCACAATTAGCAAAAAAGAACAAAACAGCTAGAGGCTACTTTTAAGATGCTGCTATCCCCATTATATAGATGAGACATCTTGCTATCTGACTGTTTTTTTTTGCACGAGGTATAGTGGTCCCCATTTTTTGGTTACTTCAGTGAGGCCATAGAGGGACTGACCTGGTATGGGCTGAAATCTGCCCTGCACACTATGTACAACACCTAGACCTGCTTGGTAGCTTGGGAGCACCCTTAGTCTAGTGGAACAAGGGAGACATGATTTATTATGCAACCACTTACCCATTCTGTGGGATCTGATGGAAGCAGTCTTCTCCATCACTTCCAGTTTGGTGGCGAGGCTGGCCACTGAGGAAGTCAGCTGTTCTATCAGAGCATCTTTCAACCTCACTTCCTCTTGCAGGGAGGCCAGCTGCTCATCCATGCGGTTCAGGAAGCCCTAAAGTTGCATAGGATGGAGGCATGAAAATGAAATGAATGTAACCAAAAGTTTATAATACTTAACTGCCTCCTCGCAGGGATAGCTGAGAAATGGGTGACAAATGTATGATCTTGGGCATATTGCAGTATGAAAACACGCAAAGAAACCACAAATAGGACTATCCTAACAGTTGAATCAGGCACCTCTTCTCTGTCTAATACCATGAACAGAGGGGATAATCTCTATTGCCTCATACTGGGGATACTGGAAAACTGGATTTATTCCGTTGTTCCTCTATTCCGCGTTTTTTAGCATCCCTTCATACTGTCCATGCAATTTGAATTAGGTAGGTTGGAAACAACTAGGGCACTCACTTTTACACCCTCAAATTTACAGATCTGCAGGTGTTCTTCCAGCTCATCACGACTCCCTTGGAATGGACAGCTGTGGTGGTAAGAAGAAGCAGGCTGCGTAGCTGAGCAACATACACAAATTTCACTGGTCAAATTATCATACCCTGTTAGCTCAACTTGATTCCCTATATTCTGGCTATTGTACCAGTGTAAATAATTTGTCCAGAAACGGAATTGGATTGCCAATGTAGAAATTGCCAAGCTATCCCCTTCCAGAAATGCTGCATGCTCAGATGACAACCTCTCTTGTAACTACATGCACCTGCAGTAATTTCAGTAAGGCAGGTGTATTACTCGAGGGCCTCTACCACGACATTCTGAAATCCCACTCACTTGTACTTGTGGTAAGGACACCTGACATATTTGCAGGTGCTCAGATGATCCTTCAGGTCCTGAATGTGGATACAGGAAGTCTTAATATGCTACTCAAAGTCAACATGGATTACAATTTGCCATAAAATGCATGTGCAGATGTGTATACACAATCCCATGTCTCAAGTATTATACATGCCAAGAATACCTGCAGAATTCCGTCTCCTTGTAGTCAGTTAAATCAGGATAGTATAGTACAAAAGCCAAGTAGTCACTCAAGGGAAGGAAGGGACAAGCACCCTTCTTGTCCATATCTATCCCAAATACACTAGCTGAGTGTGTTTACCTTTCGGAGCATCCTCCTGCAGAGGGAACTGTTAGGACATTCCACTGGGGCATACTCACATTCATTCTCATGTTCACTACACAGGGAAGGAAATTACAGTATTACAGAAAATCGCTACATGCAGCCTCCAACCCAGGCTTTCTGTTCGGGAATTTGCCTTGTGGCTTTGGATTTTTCTCTAAAGACAAAACTGTAACAGGAAGCCTGGGTTCGAGCTAGAGAATCAGGTCATTTCCTTGATAGCATAAATGATACTGTTCTAAGCACACAGGTGCACACATGCACAGCACTTACAGTCTTGCACGTAGTTTGACAGTGGCAGGGCAGCCTGTGAAAACAATATGTACATAGGTTAGTACCAGAAATGTTGAGTTGCTAGCTGGTTAGACTCAGGCTGCACACATACATCATCAAATTTGAATGTACTGGTATACTACTCTAGTCAGTTAGTCTTTCTTGGAGAGGATGCAATGACTGTGGTTATACTATAGAGTGCAAGGCTACCATGCATGTGGTTATACTATAGAGTGCAAGGCTACCATGCATGTGGTTATACTATAGAGTGCAAGGCTACCATGCATGTGGTTATACTATAGAGTGCAAGGCTACCATGCATGTGGTTATACTATAGAGTGCAAGGCTACCATGCATGTGGTTATACTATAGAGTGCAAGGCTACCATGCATGTGGTTATACTATAGAGTGCAAGGCTACCATGCATGTGGTTATACTATAGAGTGCAAGGCTACCATGCATGTGGTTATACTATAGAGTGCAAGGCTACCATGCATGTGGTTATACTATAGAGTGCAAGGCTACCATGCATGTGGTTATACTATAGAGTGCAAGGCTACCATGCATGTGGTTATACTATAGAGTGCAAGGCTACCATGCATGTGGTTATACTATAGAGTGCAAGGCTACCATGCTACTGGAGTGAGACAGACTGGTGGGAATGCATTGTGTCTTTACACTATTGATCCCCACGTGCCTGCATGCCTGTCCGCACAAACAGAAGGATATCCTACACACACAATGCATATTAGAAAACCACATACCCACTCACTAAAAAATTTGGCAAGTATATCATTTACCTGCATCTTAAATGTGACATAATTGTGTTCTCATGGCCATGTTGAATTCGATCTTGTTAAAGAACACTTGAAGCATACTGGGCAAATGTGTCCAGGATAGCACATGTAGCTCGATCTTGCTACAAGTACCAAGCATAAACCACTACATGTATAATGGCAATCTATGCAGGGGTTGGTTAGGTCTGGCTTGCATGATTACTTGCTATTGCAGCATAATTGGTCACGCTACCTCACAAATTTATGCATTCAAAGAAATATAGGACTCAATGAAGAGTAGGTACCTTGTTGGTTGGGTTCGTACTCTCCAGGAAAGCCGTCTCTGGGCTTGCAGCCATAGCGACAGTGGATCTCCAGATCACCAACCTCGTCTGCAACCTGCACAGGAGAAGAATGAGACATGCAAGGAGTCCCCTAGGCTTTGTGCAGAGAGGGAACAAGGCTAGAAAACATCACACAGTTAGTGGTGTTCCTATAGTGGTTCATATATACACATCTGGGAATACAGACCCTTACTACGTGGCTCATATATATAGTAACTGGTAATACTAGTCTCGTGCACAGACCCCACCGAGCTAACACAAGGAGAATGGGTCTGGTGTCACAAGCCTGAATCTTTGGGCTTGCCAAGTATTGAAGCCTTGTAATTGTTATAGTGTAGGATCACAAATTGGTCTGTGGTTGGGTAATGAATCTCATAATATCACTTTGAGCAGTATGATTAAAGCATACTTATTCCAATAAACGCCGCTCTGTGATTTCATTGGTTGCTCCACGGACTTGTGACACCAGACCCCTTCTCCTTGCGTGAGCTGGGTGGGGTCTGGGTACGAGACTATGGTAATAGAGATATACAGCAGTATGACTCTTCTATAGTGGTCATAAGCCTTAATTGTTAAGCTGGTTGTGTATGCAAGTGAGACAGAATTTGACTGTCTTAAGATGCTAGTAGTGATTCATGGCCAGACTCAAATACATGGGGCATTATACATGTATATACCCTATCATTACTGCCACTGTATAACTTACAGTCAAATTCCCAACCAACAATGTGAGTTGAGCATTGTCCAGAGGGCAGACACCTGACAAAAGAGCAGCATTATACATGTATATATTATAGAGTTCATTTGAGTTTCACTCAATCAATTTGTTTATGTTCAGCTACTATTTCAAGGTGGCATCTATTTGAAAGAGTAGTCTATTCACATTGCACCAGTAAGCTAGGCTCAGTAGCTAGTTACCGTGCAATAATTGATAGGGGCTGGCAGTAATAAGTATAGCCTCCCAGTCTCACTGTCAGTGGTAGCAAGCAGAAAACACAAACTGCTCTAGTGCTATTCCACCACTGTCATCAAATTGTCCATAGATATACTACAAACGTACATACCGTAGATCGGGAAATTTTCGCGTAAGAAATGTTCGCGCGTTTAATTTTCGCCACGTGGCCAAGTGGCGAAAATTAAACTTTAAATTTTAAATTTTCGCGCGTTTAATTTTCGCCACCCATCTACGGTATACCACTACTACAGTTTGGGGGCAGTGTTCATTTTACTTACTGCTCCAATTATGCAGCTACTACTACTATCTGAGGGTAGTGGTTGTTTAAGGATTGATCAAGTGGCATCTAATTTGGAAATATGTCCCTACTATATACAGGTACTAATTTATCACTGTAAGATTTACTGCATGCAGAAGTTGTCATACCCATACACATCAATATTAGAGCATGCTATTTATAGGGTGGGAGACAATAATCTCCCATTCTATGATCTATATGTAGTAGGCCCATCTGGTAATGGCAAATCATCTTCTCTCCCTTCCTGTCAGAAAAGTGCCTATGCATGCACAGGCCGATCTTTAAGGTTCCGAGTGCAGACACTGCTGTTTTTTGTAATACTGTGTGACAAGTATGTACTATTTTATGACCACTACTCAACAGACATACATGTATAGCTATACCCGAGGTATTCACTTACTGTGAGTGCTGCTGGATACACACTGATGACAGAACGTGTGCTGCATGGAGTTCAATGCAGTTATACATGATCACAAGTATGCCTACTGCACACTAACAATACAGGTCTTTTCAAAAAGAGTCAAATTATGTAGAGGATCTATCACTGTATTTCATGATTAACTCTATGCCCCTCGCCCCTTCCATCTTTACTTGATGAGTCAGCCCCACAATATGAACATTTTCCACTGTAACAATATAATACTGTGTGCATATGTACATACATACCCCACAAGAAGCAATGTACGGATTTTTGTACACTTTCCCACAGATGGGACAGAACACTTTCATCATCTTTGACCTCTCACCAGCCAGCACCACCACATCCTGGTGTACATGCAAGGGAATGACACACATAGAAAGTCATGGGATGAGTTGTCTTCCTGATGTGCAGACACTATTTCAGGAGACTAGAACAGAGGCACATGTGTGCACACGCACATGGGATAAACTGTGTAAGGTGCGTGTGCTTATTGAAGTAAGAGGGGGCAACGAAGTAAAATGGTCCTTTCAGAAGTACTAATATGAGGACGTCTGAGGGCATGCCTCCCTCCCCTCCCCCCCAAGGAAAATGTTAATTTTTAGGTTTTATAAGGTGGCATCTGAGGCTCCTTTGACTACCGTATAGCGGGAAACTTTCGAGGGAGACTTTCACAAATTTTGAGGTTTTGTAGCTATTCGCGAAAGTTTTCCCTGCGAAATTGGGGGGCATGGCATCTTTTGGCGGTGACACCAATGAGCAATCCGCAAAAGTTTTCTCCATGAAAATCTTATTTTGTGGCAATTCGCAAAAATTTTCTCCCTCGAAAGTTTCCCACTAGGTGTATCTAGGGGACTCAGCTTATACTTATCAAACTTGATGTCTGACAATGAACTTGATTCATTTGTATGCATTCTAGGGGGCATTCCTCCCTTCCCCTCCTCTTCTAAACAAAACCCTACAAAGTATATGTACATGGCACCCCTTGTGTGCCTGCACTTCAGCAGATTAATTTCAGACACCAATTAATGCAAAAGGCCAACATCCATCCTCCTACACTTCATTCTCCAACCATTGCTGCTGGGAACATTTGTAGCTACTCTTGTTCAGTAGACATGGATGGTGCAAGTCTTTTTGGCTGAGGCAGCAAACCCAATTACATGTATTCAAGGAGTAACATCAGCGCAGACCCTGGACAGTGGATTGGTACAACCCCCCACATTTCAACCATTGAGTTCTTGCTGAGAAGGAATCTGATACACGTAAACAGTTACTTCAATGTATGTGCAACGCAAGATTTGCACATACCAATTAGCTGCTCAGAGCCAACACAATGTATCTCCCCCCCCCCCCCCCCCCCCCCCAGCAGCAGAGACGGAACTATACATTAGTGTACAAAATTCACCTAAAAGTTCAAAGATGACTTTGCCTGAAACTGTAACAAATTCTAGTAAGTTTGTTTGTAAGTGAGCACATTATCCTGTATCATGATTTGCTCACTTGCAAACAAACTTTTGCCAACTACTGTAATTGTTCATAACCAAAAGCTTATGAACATCCAGGGCTCATAAGCTCCGGATACAACTAGCCACAATATTTACTGAAAGCTAGTACAGTAGTAGACTATTACCATAGGCTCTCTAATTAAGGTGCCTCTCCAATGAAGACACCCCTATAACATGGTCTTTACTTCAAACGGGACACCATCAACTCATTCCATCACGAAATTCAGTACTGAAACATCCAGTTTGTCGCCCATAGATGTGTCAAAAGCCTGAGGTAAGTTTGTCTAGCTGTAAGCGTCAGTGCTGCTCTAAGGCCACTGTTTAGTTTCTCATCTCCTGCCCGCACGTTTCTTGGGGACCTGCTTTGCTGGCCAATTATCGGCATTATTGTGGTGCTCTATTTGCGTCAGTACTGCTGATTTACATGTCGATTTGGAACTAGTCAGCACACTACAAAGCAGCTAAAGATGTCTCCTTAAATGCTATATGTACTGCACAGGTGGTACTGAATGCCTCAGTCGCACACCTGGTAGCCACTCAGTATGTTCCATTAGACTCTGTTAGGGGTCGACCGGAAAATGTAGAGGATTGTGAGGGTTAGTGGTTGTCCGGCTGTTGTGGCTCAGTGACAGAGCACTGGTGGCTCAAGCCAGAGGTGTCCTGGGTTCGACTCCCGGCGACTGCCGGCCTTTTTCACTTTCCTCTATTTTCACCTCATAACATCTTTTATTAGATGTCTCCTTCCTGAAAACATTGAAGCGCTTATCTCACATAAGCTACAGTTCATGCTTCTTTCCTCTCGAGTCCAGGGGCCAAACTTATTGGGCAGTTGATGAATAATGTTATAATGGTGATGGCCACTCGCCAGCATGAACTTGAGAGAAAGTCCCTGATGAGAAACTAATAAATAAGAAGGCACTCTAAACATGAAGCGGGTCTGGGGTTTTTTCCAATCAAAAAGTGCCTTTAAGGGTCATCATTATTTTTTAATGACACCTTAATTAGGGCTACACAAAAACATTGATGTTGTTTACTTCCAAGATTTCATCACCCATAATGAGAAGGCCATTTGTTGCCACTAATCTGTCACAAAAATAGAATTCCTTAGATACCGTAAACGCTTTAATTAACGCGCCTCTGTAATGAAAGCGCCCCTTTGACAGGAAACTAATTTTTCTCGCTCTAACGTGGGCGCCCCTTGACGACATAAATATTTTTTAAGGGCGCTTTCTATTAAGAGAGATTTCGCACCCGACTCGTGTGACTTTCGAGACATCTAGTTCTTCGACTGATTTCTACTTCTACTTTTAATCTCTGGACTCCAAACGCGCTTGTACTCATGGTAGCCTGGAATAACGTACTCAAATTCGATCGTTGTCAGTGTAGCCGTACTCAGCTCTTTCAACTTCACGGAAAGGTGTCAGTTGCGCTCTAATTCGAAGGCGCCTCCCTAAATAAGGCGCCCCCATGGGTCCGAAGTAATTTTTTTCGCTCCAAACAAGGCGCCTTTGTGGATCGTAATTATCTTTTAACGGCGCGTTAATTAAAGCATTTACGGTAGTAAATCACAATATGTAGAGACACACTTCGTCTCTTGGCCCCAGACTCCTCATAGCCCGGTCATAAGGATATGGGTTCCAGACTAAGTGTAAGCTAGTAGGCCTAAACAGCTTTGTCTCTTTAGTCATCATCATTGCACATGTTATGCACACAGTGGCATGGTTTGTGCTTCGTGTGACTTCTTACAATCCTCCATAAGCCCATACCAATTTGATCTTTTGATTCACGAGTACGGCGACTCTATTTTTAGAAAGAAGGATTTATAAACGTAATTTATTTTATGACATCACCAATTAATCACGTGAGATGCTAGGCACTGTATACAAGATGTCTGACACGTGTATCCCTTCAGAGTTGTGGGTTGCACTGGTTGGTGGGGAAGTTAAACGAGGACAAACAACCCTGGTTCCTTCTACGGTAGTTTCTGCGAAGGCTACGGACACTTTGGGGTCTCAGAAGAGCTCTGCGGTGAAACTGTGGAGAAAGTGACCATATCGAGCTCGAGCAGGGCAATACTTATAATGAGATTCATATTTACATTTATGAATATAACTCGACCTACCTACCCACTTTTTCTGTGAACCCTACTCGTGAATCAAAAGATCAAATTGGTATGGCCTAAGCATAAATAGCTACCATAGATGACTACATCATCTATGATAAATACAAGAAGTCCGGTCTAGCTGTCTTCTAAATTCACAAAAATATGAAGACTCGGTGTGGGTGTAACTTACATCAGGAATGTCCACCGAGCAATAGTCATTTGCTAGATTTCCAGCCATGGGAGTTTGCTCTATCCCCTAAATCTTTCACACGGGAAGCTGTATATATCCCGATGACGTCATAAGGTCAACGGTCAGCATGCACGCGCACTGTTGCACCATAGATAATAGAGCATAGGCATATGCTTATATCATCTATGGTTGCACGTGTATATTAAACACCCGGTACATACGTCCGCTTTGCTATCCTCCTTGCTAGCAGAAGGTTAGGTAACTTGCTTCGCCTGTTCTGTTGCGTGTTGTGGCGACGCATACGATTGAAACAGTCAGACAGCAGTAACGTACTGGAGCCTGATGGCTACACAGGAGCAGGAACCTGTCCACACTGACCAAGTGAGTCTCAAAAGTCATCTGTTACTCTTTCCACTCCCATAGATAGGTATTTATACTGATTACGTGTAGTTTGTGCATAAAATACGTGTTTAGCTATGGGTCCAACTGAGCTAGCCTGGTAAAACTGAGAGGCTAATCACATAGATTTCGTTAAGCTAGATTTGTAAAGATGTGGAGAAACAGGGATATTTTGGGTCAACTGAAAACAGCACCAGAAAACTGGATTAGCGTTAAGGCAAAAGTAGGGTAGGGGGTAGGGTTGGGCAGGTAAACAGGTGCTCTTCTTGCCAGTTGATTCTCAAGAAGTGAGCAGCCCCTCGGACACTTGTAGAACTCGGAAATCAACCATACAAGCAGCACAATTGTTAGGGATGGTCTTCCTAACTCATCTGAACGATACGCACCCAGTATTAGCACGAAACACCATCAGGGGTGTTGCTGAATAATTGTCACACGCAACCAAGAGGGTGTAGCGCAACATTGTGGAGCAAGCAGTGCAGAACATCACTAACGTGATCACCAGTGTAATGCAATTCAAACCACTAGTGTGGGACTCCCTCAGGCTTGCCTCAACTATTAAATGAATCCATATTCATTGTCTTTGACCGTCAGTTCTTCCAGTGTGGGGGAAGCTAGGTTTTAATGGCTGTAAAGATCAGTGTCAGTGAAGGACAGCTTTGAACAAGAGGCTGGCTGCTCCTTAGTGTAGATTGCCAACACGTGTATGCGGCTTGTTATACCCGTCCCACTAGTAGTTCTGTGCCTGACCTTGACATTAGAGGATTAGGTGAATATACACAACCTTGGTATCGTGAGTGCATGGACACAAGTAGGTAAAGTAGGTGTTATCACAACCTCGAAAGTGCACCTTCTAGGTTTCTGTTACTCACTGACAAAAAACACGAGAACTGTTATTTCAGCTGCTTTGTGGTGGTTGACAGGTTGACCCAGTATTGGATGATGCCCAAGTTGCTTGGGTCTCTCAAGCAGGGTAGAAGGAATGGATCAGGTTATAAACGTTGTCTCTGCAAGAAACAGAGCATTTCATGAGACAGGTTAAGATTGTAAGAGAGTTGGATAGTTGCGGTGGGTTATCTGGGGGGTGTCACAGCATATTAGTTGCCCCAAAAATCTCCAGTATGAAGTGTACCTAGTGACTTAGTCTTGTTACTGGAGATGCACATTAATAAACTCTAAGGCGAAGAATGGCGCTCTTACCCAACCTACCTTGAAGTACCATAGGACTGGTTTTGATTGCGATGGTCTAATAATTGTGAATTGTGAGTTTTAGTTTAGTTCGCAAAAATTGGAATTTAACGACATAATCAATGAGTATACAGGGTATACCGGTACGCGAGCATGTGGCTACCGTTTGTGTTGCGAACGGCGTGCCATACGAACGTTTACGGTTACCCTGCCATCACGAGTCTTTGCCGATACTTGAAGCCAGTGAACAAGCTTTCAGTACGTGGCCGACAAAAATGCCACACGTTCGAAGTGCAACTGCCCTTGGATCGGTGGCATCGTCTTCGATATCTATAGGTAGTTTTTCTCTTACCACAGGGGTCCATACTCGTTTGTAAATATGATGGCCATGAAGAACACTTCTCAGGCATGATGACTTCACTTGCCATCTTCTCTAGTTCTCTGTCACATGTGGTGTACTGAATTATTCTATTAGTAGCCCACCCCAATTGGCACCAAATGCAATAATTAAATATGCAATTGGCTTGAAAAGTGCAGAACGCAAACATTAAACTCCGCATTTAAAACCGGTAATACAACATGAAGTTGCAATGAAAGGTGCTATCATGATCATGTTGCTCTTCCCACAGCATTGCTGCACAGTTTGACGTCTTCAACTCTTTCAAATTGGCCTCCACATTTTACAAAAAATGTCAATAACTAGCACTAATAATAAGCTCCAAGTTCAGTGTATCCCATGCACCAGCCTTACGCATTACATGAGTATCCCATAACCTAAACAGCATGATTGTTTACCAACCTGTTCATATGTACTAAAGATAGAATGAACAGGTACTCTGCTTCAACGATAAAGGAACACCAAAGCAAATGCATGAACTGATACAATTAAAAAACAAAAAAAACATCTACCTATAAATTAGACCTAGATATTAACCCACTGCGCAGGAACGCGTTTCAGCCAATAGCAGGCCTCATCAGCTGCGCTGGGGTGACCGGGAGATGGGGACTGCTACTCATGCAGTCAGGTAGCTGGCCTTATCCAAAAGGTTAGCAGAAGTTCCTAAAAAGTACTTCTCTTTGTGTAGCTATCCATCAAAAATCATCACTGTGAAAGATCATAATCTTCATGTGTTGTCAATGCGCAAATACATGCGTGTGTGTGGGCGTACAGAAGTGCTAGAGGTATCGGAAGTACTAATAACAATAGTATGAGCTAGGCCTGATTTGAATGAGGCATAGGTAGGACAGAAATATGTCAAAAAGCCATGTGTGTGTATAGCAGAAATGAGACAACTTGAAGGCTGTGTGTGCACAAGTATGCCAAGCTAGGCAGGTAACTGTGCTAAGCTGTGTACGAGTTAGGGATTCAACTGCCCAGCATCTGGGTGACAGTTTTGTTGTGGAAATAACTTTGTACACATACACATGCATCACCCCACCACTTCAGCTGTTCAATTACCTTCTTCCAAAGGTTCTGTCTGGGTGGACAACTATGCTGCAGTGTGTCCACCAGTAACTTAAACCCTCGCCTCTGACATTCTTCACAATGGACCACTTTGTCTCTGGGAGGTGCAGGTGACTTCTTCTTGTGTCACGATGCCCAGGGCAAACCTTTCCTCCATTGTCACTTGAAACTTACCCTCAAGACAATGCTTGCACTGCTTTAGATAAGCCACGATAATGAAATGATCCATGTAGAGATCAGCGTCCACCATATTCACAGTCAGTACTAGTACCAGCTGGTATATGCATGCAGTGCCCTTGGGCCCTTCCTGGCTAGCCTGATCTCTTGAGATTCATACCAGTGAATACATTTTTGTTCTCCAGTCAGTGCATGTTGCACCCCATCACCATGGCAACGAATGTACTCTTCCACCCCCCCTCTTTAGGTAAACGTAAACAGTCTCCACTTTTTCCTTGGCATGACTAAACTGACTTGTTGAGCACTTCTGGGATCAAGGTAGCCAACTCCCAGTAAAGTTCTTCATCACCTGGAATAACTTCTGCTTAACTGAGGAAGTGGCAGAGATAAAACTAACCTGAAGCCATACTCTAAACCACACCCACGATGTAGCCGGTGACCCTGCCTCTTGCCTGGTAGTCCTTTATTTCACATCTTGACATCTCAGCCTGCTTGTGCCAGGTTTAAAGGTGAGCCAAGAGCCGAGATGAGACGTATTGCTAACCTGAGTGGCCAAAAATGTTGACACTTCAGTGACTACATAAACTTCATCCCAACTTGTAGCTCTAGAGCCTTGTATAAAGGCTGACACGTAGGCATGCTGCAAGAGTTTGCTCTCCTTGGTTCATTGTAGTGTTGCCAACCTAGTCTTTTGTTTATCAAGGGACATTTTTTGTAAATAGAATCTATGCACCGATAGTTATAAAAATTGAATCAACAAGTTATGGTAGCTATTGTTATAATGTAATCTCCTTAAAATACGCCCCTCCTTTTTGCACACTATTTTGAGGCAAAAGTGGGGAGTGGGTGTTGCCTGAATATTCAATTAGTCTCGTTCATATGCCACCATTCCTTGCGACTTTACGTGTGAGATTGACAATCATGACGTGTATTAGGGGAATCAGCGGCGCTTGTGTTGATACTAAGCCAAGAGACATCAAAGCAACTTGCATCATCAGTGGTGACAGGGGACGACCCCACATAAGATTATATTACCAGCAATGAAAACTTTGGAGGTGGGTGTGTATACGTGTTTATGAACACAATCGACGACTAAACCAACCCAAAAGCTCACTAAAAGCATGCCTAGAAAATGCTTGAAAGGAGCGTATTTTTGGGAGCTTATGTAACACTTCTGTTGTCTTTTCTCCATTCTTTTTCCTAGTTCTTAGACAAGGGCTTCATCTTGCTGCTGCATGTTTGTCCAATTGTTGTGTAGTTGGGACTATGGAGTGTTATTGCCGAACGCCTTAGCGCAAGGCTACTAATCGTGCAGTGTAGTCAGTTCACGTTTGTATGTATATATGTATATATATCCGTCACACTTTAATTGCGTGGGCGCGGTTTCTGTAGTCTCAGCTAGCCACATGGTACTGGTCCGACCACAGGAGGCGATCGACATGTGAAAAAGATTGTGCGAGAGCCGAAATGGAGCAGGGGCCACGTGGTACTGGTCCAACCAGAAGACGATCAACGTGTGAAAAAGATCGTGCGAGAGCCGAAATGGAGCAGGAGCAGTCCAAGTGTGATCGTGCTAGAGAGCGAAAACGGAAACAAAGGGACACTGCATCAGAAGAGAGTAAGGCAAAGGAGAAAGAGTCTGACAGATTGAGGAAGAAGCGATGTATACAGGGAGAGTCTAGTGGAGACAGGTAGGACAAACGGACCGCTTTGCCATCTTCATCGCTATACCTCATCCCCAGCACCTATATAGCACCTACACGCTACACGTGGTTACAACGGATATCTACTTGCATATTTCCGGATATTCTTCTGCGTGAGGCATACTTTGCGCATGCGTATTATTCCTAGTATAGTCTTATACACAGGATTGCCTGTGTTGAGAAGTCTGTCAATTAATCTGACAACTTATTTTTGCACATAAAATTAGAGGGACTACCGTTTGTGCAGTGGGTTAGTGATTTGTATATAGACTGGACCAACTGGTTTGTCCACCTGCATTCAAGTCACCATTTTCTTTCCACTTGGGGGTGTGTGGTAGCCTCAGCTGTAAAGTATATATAGTAAAATCACAAAAAAGTTTTCTGAAAACAAGCGCATGTAGGGAGGGAACCCTCAAAAACCAGGCAAACAAGATGGGAACGACACCACAACACTTTCACACCATCCCTACATCTTGTGCCATTTTGCCTTGTGTTGGTTTGTGTGCATATAGGAGGGTGGTGGAAGGCATTGGCTTGGGTAGTGCTCATGGGTGTGTAGTGCATGTTGAGATAGTATAGTATAGCATAGCATAGCATAGTATAGTATAGTATAGTATAGATTATTATAGAAGAGTGAAAGAAGAGTGAAAGCCATAAAAGTGCTCGCATTTTGCCAGCTATTTTGACCTCCCTCTCCTAGCCTAGGAGAACTGGTTTAAGTTTGATACCACAGACAGAAGGAGTTGTTAATCGCTAAGGTTGACAACTAATATTGATGGTGAGTGTACTGGGTCAAACACTTTAGTAGGAGTCATGGCCAAGCAGGTACCGCTAACCTGAGTTAAGTATGGCCAAAAGTGTTGACACTTCAGTGACCACATGAACTTCATCCCAACTTGTAGCTCTAGATAGGTACTCTATTAACAAGCTACGTCTATTAGCTTCAAGTTTCTGGTACGTAGCAGATTATTTATCCAGCACAATCACACTGGGCGGTTGATGAATAATGTGATAATGGTGATGGCCACTCGCCAGCATGAACTTGATAGAAAGTCCCTGATGAGAAACTAATAAATAAGAAGACACTCTAAACATGAAGCGGGTCTGTTTTTTTTCCAATCAAAAAGTGCCTTTAAGGGTCATCATTATTTTTTAATGACACCTTAATTAGGGCTACACAAAAACCTGTAACATTGATGTTGTTTACTTCCATGATTTCATCACCCATAATGAGAAGGCCATTTGTTGCCACTAATCTGTCACAAAAATAGAATTCCTTAGATAGTAAATCACAATATGTAGAGACACACTTCGTCTCTTGGCCCCAGACTCCTCATAGCCCGGTCATAAGGGTATGGGTTCCAGACTAAGTGTAAGCTAGTAGGCCTAAACAGCTTTGTCTCTTTAGTCATCATCATTGCACATGTTATGCACACAGTGGAATGGTTTGTGCTTCATGTGACTTCTTACAATCCTCCATAAGCATAAATAGCTACCATAGATGACTACATCATCTATGATAAATACAAGAAGTCCGGTCTAGCTGTCTTCTAATTCACAAAAATATGAAGACTTGGTGTGGGTGTAACTTACATCAGGAATGTCCACCGAGCAAGAGTCATTTGCTAGATTTCCAGCCATGGGAGTTTGCTCGATCCCCTAAATCTTTCACACGGGAAGCTGTATATATCCCGATGACGTCATAAGGTCAACGGTCAGCATGCACGCGCACTGTTGCACCATAGATAATAGAGCATAGGCATATGCTTATATCATCTATGGTTGCACGTGTATATTAAACACCCGGTACATACGTCCGCTTTGCTATCCTCCTTGCTAGCAGAAGGTTAGGTAGCTTGCTTCGCCTGTTCTGTTGCGTGTTGTGGCGACGCATACGATTGAAACAGTCAGACAGCAGTAACGTACTGGAGCCTGATGGCTACACAGGAGCAGGAACCTGTCCACACTGACCAAGTGAGTCTCAAAAGTCATCTGTTACTCTTTCCACTCCCATAGATAGGTATTTATACTGATTACGTGTAGTTTGTGCATAAAATACGTGTTTAGCTATGGGTCCAACTGAGCTAGCCTGGTAAAACTGAGAGGCTAATCACATAGATTTCGTTAAGCTAGATTTGTAAAGATGTGGAGAAACAGGGATATTTTGGGTCAACTGAAAACAGCACCAGAAAACTGGATTAGCGTTAAGGCAAAAGTAGGGTAGGGGGTAGGGTTGGGCAGGTAAACAGGTGCTCTTCTTGCCAGTTGATTCTCAAGAAGTGAGCAGCCCCTCGGACACTTGTAGAACTCGGAAATCAACCATACAAGCAGCACAATTGTTAGGGATGGTCTTCCTAACTCATCTGAACGATACGCACCCAGTATTAGCACGAAACACCATCAGGGGTGTTGCTGAATAATTGTCACACGCAACCAAGAGGGTGTAGCGCAACATTGTGGAGCAAGCAGTGCAGAACATCACTAACGTGATCACCAGTGTAATGCAATTCAAACCACTAGTGTGGGACTCCCTCAGGCTTGCCTCAACTATTAAATGAATCCATATTCATTGTCTTTGACCGTCAGTTCTTCCAGTGTGGGGGAAGCTAGGTTTTAATGGCTGTAAAGATCAGTGTCAGTGAAGGACAGCTTTGAACAAGAGGCTGGCTGCTCCTTAGTGTAGATTGCCAACACGTGTATGCGGCTTGTTATACCCGTCCCACTAGTAGTTCTGTGCCTGACCTTGACATTAGAGGATTAGGTGAATATACACAACCTTGGTATCATGAGTGCATGGACACAAGTAGGTAAAGTAGGTGTTATCACAACCTCGAAAGTGCACCTTCTAGGTTTCCGTTACTCACCGACAAAAAACAAGAGAACTGTTATTTCAGCTGCTTTGTGGTGGTTGACAGGTTGACCCAGTATTGGATGATGCCCAAGTTGCTTGGGTCTCTCAAGCAGGGTAGAAGGAATGGATCAGGTTATAAACGTTGTCTCTGCAAGAAACAGAGCATTTCATGAGACAGGTTAAGATTGTAAGAGAGTTGGATAGTTGCGGTGGGTTATCTGGGGGGTGTCACAGCATATTAGTTGCCCCAAAAATCTCCAGTATGAAGTGTACCTAGTGACTTAATCTTGTTACTGGAGATGCATATTAATAAACTCTAAGGCGAAGAATGGCACTCTTACCCAACCTACCTTGAAGTACCATAGGACTGGTTTTGATTGCGATGGTCTAATAATTGTGAATTGTGAGTTTTAGTTTAGTTCGCAAAAATTGGAATTTAACGACGTAATCAATGAGTATACAGGGTATACCGGTACGCGAGCATGTGGCTACCGTTTGTGTTGCGAACGGCGTGCCATACGAACGTTTACGGTTACCCTGCCATCACGAGTCTTTGCCGATACTTGAAGCCAGTGAACAAGCTTTCAGTATGTGGCCGACAAAAACGCCACACGTTCGAAGTGCAACTGCCCTTGGATCGGTGGCATTGTCTTCGATATCTACAGGTAGTTTTTCTCTTACCACAGGGGTCCATACTCGTTTGTAAATATGATGGCCATGAAGAACACTTCTCAGGCATGATGACTTCACTTGCCATCTTCTCTAGTTCTCTGTCACATGTGGTGTACTGAATTATTCTATTAGTAGCCCACCCCAATTGGCACCAAATGCAATAATTAAATACGCAATTGGCTTGAAAAGTGCAGAACGCAAACATTAAACTCCGCATTTAAAACCGGTAATACAACATGAAGTTGCAATGAAAGGTGCTATCATGATCATGTTGCTCTTCCCACAGCATTGCTGCACAGTTTGACGTCTTCAACTCTTTCAAATTGGCCTCCACATTTTACAAAAAATGTCAATAACTAGCACTAATAATAAGCTCCAAGTTCAGTGTATCCCATGCACCAGCCTTACGCATTACATGAGTATCCCATAACCTAAACAGCATGATTGTTTACCAACCTGTTCATATGTACTAAAGATAGAATGAACAGGTACTCTGCTTCAACGATAAAGGAACACCAAAGCAAATGCATGAACTGATACAATTAAAAAAAAAAAACATCTACCTATAAATTAGACCTAGATATTAACCCACTGCGCAGGACGCGTTTCAGCCAATAGCAGGCCTCATCAGCTGCGCTGGGGTGACCGGGAGATGGGGACTGCTACTCATGCAGTCAGGTAGCTGGCCTTATCCAAAAGGTTAGCAGAAGTTCCTAAAAAGTACTTCTCTTTGTGTAGCTATCCATCAAAAATCATCACTGTGAAAGATCATAATCTTCATGTGTTGTCAATGCGCAAATACATGCGTGTGTGTGGGCGTACAGAAGTGCTAGAGGTATCGGAAGTACTAATAACAATAGTATGAGCTAGGCCTGATTTGAATGAGGCATAGGTAGGACAGAAATATGTCAAAAAGCCATGTGTGTGTATAGCAGAAATGAGGCAACTTGAAGGCTGTGTGTGCACAAGTATGCTAAGCTAGGCAGGTAACTGTGCTAAGCTGTGTACGAGTTAGGGATTCAACTGCCCAGCATCTGGGTGACAGTTTTGTTGTGGAAATAACTTTGTACATATACACATGCATCGCCCCACCACTTCAGCTGTTCAATTACCATCTTCCAAAGGTTCTGTCTGGGTGGACAACTATGCTGCAGTGTGTCCACCAGTAACTTAAACCCTCGCCTCTGACATTCTTCACAATGGACCACTTTGTCTCTAGGAGGTGCAGGTGACTTCTTCTTGTGTCACGATGCCCAGGGCAAACCTTTCCTCCATTGTCACTTGAAACTTACCCTCAAGACAATGCTTGCACTGCTTTAGATAAGCCACGATAATGAAATGATCCATGTAGAGATCAGCGTCCACCATATTCACAGTCAGTACTAGTACCAGCTGGTATATGCAGTGCCCTTGGGCCCTTCCTGGCTAGCCTGATCTCTTGAGATTCATACCAGTGAATACATTTTTGTTCTCCAGTCAGTGCATGTTGCACCCCATCACCATGGCAACGAATGTACTCTTCCACCCCCCCCTCTTTAGGTAAACGTAGGCCTGTAAACAGTCTCCACTTTTTCCTTGGCATGACTAAACTGACTTGAGCACTTCTGAGATCAAGGTACAGTACAGTTCTTCATCACCTGGAATAACTTCTGCTCAACTGAGGAAGTGGCAGAGATAAAACTAAATTGTGCAGTGTAGTCAGTTTGTGTTTGTATGTATGTATATATATATATGTATATATATCCGTCACACTTTAATTGCATGGGCGTGGTTTCTGTGGTCTCAGCCCCAGACTACTAGCCACATGGTACTGGTCCGACCACAGGAAGCAATCAACATGTGAAAGAGATCGTGTGAGAGCCGAAATGGAGCAGGGGCCACGTGGTACTGGTCCGACCAGAAGGCGATCGACGTGTGAAAAAGATCGTGCGAGAGCTGAAATGGAGCATGCAGGAGCAGTCCAAGTGTGATCGTGCTAGAGAGCGAAAACGGAAACAAAGGGACACTGCATCAGAAGAGAGTAAGGCAAAGGAGAAAGAGTCTGACAGATTGAGGAAGAAGCGATGTACATTGTATACAGGGAGAGTCTAGTGGAGACAGGTAGGACAAACGGACCGCTTTGCCATCTTCACCGCTATACCTCGTACCCAGCACCTATATAGCACCTACACGCTACACGTGGTTACAACGGATATCTACATGTATATTTCCGGATATTCTTCTGCGCGAGACATACTCTGCGCATGCATGCGTATTATTTCTAGTAGTCTGCCTGTGTTGAGAAGTCTGTCAATTAATCTGACTACTTATTTTTGCACATAAAATTAGAGGGACTACCGTTTGTGCAGTGGGTTAGTGATTTGTATATAGACTGGACCAACTGGTTTGTCCACCTGCATTCAAGTCACCATTTTCTTTCCACTTGGGGGTGTGTGGTTAGCCTCAGCTGTAAAGTATATATAGTAAAGTCACAAAAACGTTTTCTGAAAACAAGCGCATGTAGGGATGGAACCCTCAAAAACCAGGCAAACAAGATGGGAACGACACCACAACACTTTCACACCATCCCTACATCTTGTGCCATTTTGCCTTGTGTTGGTTTGTGTGCATAGGAGGGTGGTGGAAGGCATTGGCTTGGGTAGTGCTCATGGGTGTGTAGTGCATGTTGAGATAGTATAGTATAGTATAGTATAGTAGTATAGTATAGTATAGTATAGTAGTATAGTATAGTATAGTATAGATGGATTATTATAGAAGAGTGAAAGCCATAAAAGTGCTCGCATTTTGCCAGCTATTTTGACCTCCCTCTCCTAGCCTAGGAGGACTGGTTTAAGTTTGATACCACAGATGGAAGGAGTTGTTAATCGCTAAGGTTGACAACTAATATTGATGGTGAGTGTACTGGGTCAAACACTGTAGTAGAAGTCATGACCAAGCAGGTACTGCTAGCCTGAGTTATGTATGGCCAAAAGTATTGACACTTCAGTGACCACATGAACTTCATCCCAACTTGTAGCTCTAGATAGGTACACTATTAACAAGCTACGTCTATTAGCTTCAAGTTTCTGGTACGTAGCAGATTATTCATCCAGCACAATCACACTGTGCTACAAGTCACTTTGACACTTTAGTAAAGTACGCACTTAGTTACTAGCTTGCTGCACTGCAGCACACCGCATGCATCCACAGCACTTCTGATGGCAATGGCACTTCTTTACAACACCAGCCAAAGTCTCTCAAAAGGCTACGGTTGGTGTTCTTATACGTAGCTCCTACAGAACCCAGATAGAGATAGCAATAGCATGGCCATCGTCTCCCCAGCCGGTCAACATTGAACACAGCCTGTGATATAACCATATCAAGAGTGCATAAGAACGGGCAGCTAGAGTAAGAGCGTGTAACTCCATAAAATTTGAAACTGGGTGGAAGTTACCACCAGTGCTAAAAAGTAACACGTACGTGACCAGGTGTTCCATTTTTAGTTCATTTTGACTGGACTATGGGCTTCTATTGGAGTTACACACTTACTCATTGCACTCAAGCCGCCCATTCTTATGCGCTCTTGCCATATATGGAAATTGGTTGGCTTCGTTTATCCTCTACGTGGCTCAATTAGCCTTCGAGCAGGCATTCTGGTAGGCAGAATACTATATTGTAGTAAGTCAATTAGCTTCACTCTACATGGCTATGCTTCTGTTAATGTCCAGTTGGTGAAACTAGAAAAGGGTACTGAACTTTATCAGTGATTACATCATAAATGACAGATCTCGACTGCTAGCCTGCAGGCAAATTATGAGCACTGATAGTTTGGATACATCATCTGTAATGTTCACATGCTTGTGTTTGTGTATGACGGATATTATCCATGTGTGTGTGTGTACATACTGTATAGCACTAAATTTTCAAGGGTCTAAATTTTCGCGAATGGCGGTTTGTGAAGATTTCGTTGAAATAGTTTCGTGAATTCGCTGTCTAAACCATGCGCACGCCGCACACCTAATACAGTATGTGCGTGGCATAGAAGCAAGTTCTATCTAATACGCACTGTCACACCGTTGTCCACGTTCGAGCTCTCAGCTGTCAGCAAAGCAATGCCTACTTCGAAGGTATCTCTTTGGAGAGCGTCCCTTGTGGATTCGGCTTCCACTCTCTAAGACAAGTGAAATGGGCGGGCTAAGATGCTGAGCATCAGTATGAGCAGCTGCTGTTTAGACATAGACTACCTGCTAGCAATAACATTGGTGAAACAGTACAAGTATACAGGCTTATTTAGCCTTCGTTTTATGCTTACCTAGAGTAACACTCCTGTTGTGAGTTACTATGGACCCCTCCTCACCAGCAGCAAAGCAAGTTGCGGCAGCCAACCAGACAACAGGAATGGATTACCCACCACCTATTCAATTCTGCTACACAAGTGACTCTTTGTAACTACAATGTACATATGCCGCTGACTGACTATGCTTGGTGGTAAGACAAGCTGCACTGTCAACCTCCATTCAAGTCACTGATTTCTTTGATTTCTTTCCACTTAGGGTGCAGTAAAAAATTAGCAGTCAAAAACTTTATTGACAAATTGCTTTGTAAATAAACCTCTGGGTCCATGAGCATTTAGCTATACAGAAGCTACAGTTGTGACAAAGCTGGTTTCACTAATTTAGGAGGAGGGAGGGGGGGACAATGACTGTGACATATGGATCACTAGGAGGGTCTGGGCAGAAGGCAGCAGAGATTCTTGCTAACTTCATGGTTTGGTGGTCCATGTAATACCATATAGCGGGAAACTTTCAAGGGAGAAAACTTTCGCAAATTGGCAGAAAACAAGATTTTTGCGGAGAAAACTTTTCGCACAAACTAGTAGAGGAAAGTCGCCATGCACGTCATGCTAAATACACAGTTACCGTATAGCGGGAAACTTTCGAGGGAGAAAACTTTTGCGAATTTTGTGGTTCTGTAGCTATTTGTGAAAGTTTTCTCTGCAAAATTGGGGGGCGTGGTGTCTTTTGGCGGCGACACCAGCAACAATCCGTGTAAGTATGCATGACAACCTATGCTATGTGTTCACAGACAGAGGTCAACAGGAGGCCAGACTTAGATGTGTGTACAGTCAGCTAGAGTAGCTGCCTATGCACAACAAATGGCCCCATGATTCATGTGACAATTACTGCATAGCAAACTACTTTCTGCATCTGTGACAATTTCTTTCAAGTGTCTCATTATGTAAGGACTTCTGCTGCGTGGGTTGCTCATAGACAGTAGAGAGTGACAATCCATGTTTTGTGATCTGGAAATAATGTGGTTGCTCAGGCTTATCCAACAATGTTCCACATTTCCCTAGTTATTCATGTACACACAAGTCTGTGTTTGTCCCTTAATAACATTTAAACGTATAGCAAATGGTTGTTCTTTTCTCTCCTTCCTCCTTTTATTTTCAAGGAGTACACAGATGAACTGAACTACCTACTGACGATAGTAAAGCATCCCAAGACAGTTCACGTATTACAGAATGCACTGTCAGCAGTGGAACAACCAATGGAAGAGTCCAGGCCAGCACGGAATGGAACCACACCTTCAAAGCAAGCAGCCACGGCTGCTGAGCAAACTGTCACTGCACAACCAATCAGCACATCAACCCAACCCAGGGAGACATTAACATACCCTACTACAAAGATTAGTCAATATGGTATGCATAATTGTACAGTTGTACAAGCACTCATGACTCACAGTCTGAGTGTGAGCTATTATTACAAATGTGCAAGGTGAATGTACCCCTGAGAATTGTGCCTACACATAGCACACTTACATGTATGCTATATATATGTAGGCCATAGCAGGGGTGGATTTGGGGGGAGGGGGGGAGGCATGGGGGGGGGCCCATGTCCCCCCCTTCTGATCTGAGCCGGTGCGAATTGTGGCAGTTTACCTTGCGCTTAGTGCGCGTTGACGCAGCACCACAGTAGCTCCCCTGGCCATATGTGATACCTAGCTATCTCTGGTAAGGACTCCTCTACTTGCATCATCAAATTTGGCTTATTACGCTCGGGTAACAGTAGACAGTGATAAATCCTGCTGTGTGCTACGACAAATTATCAGCAGTTTGCTGCTCACTCAGGCTCGCCCCACGATGCTAAATCATCTCACTAGTACTATTTGATATGCCGTGAGACTAGTTAACAGTTCCAGACCAGCCAATAATGTCCCATAACCCCAGTCACCATACACAATGAGCTGTCTGAGTTAGACTTCAGAGGCCATAAATTTTGTGTGTGGTTATGGTGTTTTCTGATGGCCTCAAAAGTACTCTCATAAGGTCTAACTTTCAAAATTTTCCTGGGGGAGCATGCCCAAGACACCTCTAGAGTGCTGTGTGCATATACACACACACTAATTACCACTCTACAGGGCCGTACATAACTTCTTCCATCTGGGGGGGCAATTTCATTAGCTGAAGTAGAGAACATGACTGCCTTGCAGTTGTTCACTCTAGGGGGGTCTGGGGGCACGCTCCCCCAGGAAGTTTTGGTAATTTTAGGTGTTCTGAGGTGCATTCTGAGGCATACAGAGCTTCTTGAGAAGAGGCTCATCATCATAAGCATCATTGCTTGCTGAGTTATTGAAACACATCTGCATCGGCTAGGGTCTATACTATAGGTCTATTATCTATACCTATACCATAGTACTGGTATGCATGCACAAGTCAACGCATGCACGCATAGCTGACTGGTCATGTGATAGTACCGTATTAGTACGCATTATTAGGATTTGAAAGCCACTGCATAGTCACCACTAGGCTCTCAACAGTCCAGCTAGCTTAGACCCAATCAACCACAGCGCGGATCGCTTTCAGTATATAGCGCATGGAGCACGTATACTCGAAGCGATCTGTGCTGAGATTGGTGGGTCTGGCTTGCGAGACTAGCGAACAGTAACACAGCCATCAGTAAGCACGGTCAGTAAGTGCGGAATTAATTAACTCAAGTTCTCTGCCCCTATGCTAGGTACAGCACTGCTCTAATGCCTTACGCCGCCCCCCCCCCCCCCCCTCCCCCCCACCTTCAATCTCTAGATCTGCCCCTGCATATATAGTGATGGTAAATTACTATTACGTACACACTTACACCAACCTAATAATGTAACCATGAAGGCTGTTGTTAATCTACAATGCCCTTCTTCTTGTCTGCTTCCCAGGTTGGGATCAGTCTGACAAATATGTGAAAATATATATTTCCAGTATTGCTGGACTAGACAAGCTCAGCCAAGAAAATGTCTCCTCAGAGTTTCAACAAAGGTAGATGACTGTGAGCTATGTTTAATAATCCTCTGTGTGGTTTTGGTCAGGTACTGCTCTTGTGCAGGCTGACCTAGACCTCTCACCTCTTATCTTTGTTGTTGTTGTTGTTGTTGTTGTTGTTGTTGTTGTTGACCCTTTTCTGAGCTTTCTGTTGCTTGCTGTTCAGTAAACCAGAGAAAGGGACTGGTATAGTTTCTCACATGAGTGATTTCAAGGGCAACACAGAATTAATGAACAAGACAATCATCATGCTTGCTTCATTCTCCTCACACTAAAGTTTTCAAAAGCTCAAAATAATTATAATTATGCAAGTATAATTTTATTGACTTTGTGTAATTCTTACCTATGAGTGGAACAAGCTGGTAAGCAGTGAACCAAAGAAACAAAACACTTCTGTGGTTTCGTCTAAAGACAACACTACTGGTCACGCTACACAGCCGCCGTACCAAAGTGAATAAGTGCTCAAATTAGCTAGAGAATATACCAGCCCTACCAGCTGTACCATACTGTACATATTGGAAATCTAACTGAGGGCCTGGGAGTATGGCCCTAACCCTAACCCTAAGACTTAACAGATAAGAAGTGCACATAGTCTGGAAGTGATGATGAAGAGGTTACTGGTAGCTACAGGTTGCTGTTCCTTTAATGCTAAGCTAGATCTACATTTTAATTTTGTTGTGTGAGGCTATGATGCTGTTGTTCTTGCACTGTGTCTGCCAATTGCTACCCTGTCCATGAAGAAGATCCATATATACTGCCATTTTAGTAGTCTGCAGCAGTCTGTGGCAGCATTATTTGCTTCATGCTATAGCTTGTTTGCTAATCTTCATCCAGGGGTGGGGGGGGGGCAGTTGAAGATAGTACAAGAGACATGAGTTTCAGCTTGCTTATATATAGGAGCGTCTGACTTTTATGCTTGGTCCAGAGATTGCAGCTTGCTAGTTCAACTACCAGTCCCTAGCTGGGATGCTCCATGGCTTTACCAAGCCTGTCTGTTGTTGCAAAGCTGGTTCCTGGTCACTCTTTAGTCTCATGGATATGACACCAATATGGCATCAGACCAGTGATGCCATGTGTGTTCTAAGTTTGCTGTCTGCTCAGAGCAGGGTGGTCTGCATGTCTGACACATGGCAGGTCCTACGTGTATGTGTCCTTCTACTGTAAGTGAATTACAATGTATGTCTGTGCTAATTGTGTTAAGAAACAGCAACCAAAACCTCACCCTGGTTGGTATTAGCCCAACCCACTTGGAGTTTAGTACAGATTGAGACTCACATTACTAACTATATAACCTATACACTTAAATGACCTCCTTTCTGCTCAACTTTTATAGTTGGACCAAATGAAAGTTTTTCATTCTATTTTCTTTCTACAACTGTTCTACATTGCAAGCTTCTTTGTTCTGCTGATTCAGAAAATATTGCCTACATGAACATAACAGCTAACTTTCACCAGGAGTCTTAACTATATGTTGGTTATTACCCAGTGTTTGATCATGTACGATAGAAAGTAATGACCAAAACACTGGAAGAGATTGGTTCTAACTGCCATAAGCTGATGTGAGGGGTTTCTGCCACCATTGATTGATTGATTGCCACCTGTATCTGTTTTGAAAACTACAAACGTGGGATAAAGATTGGTATTGGTAGGATGCAAGAGTCTATAGACCTAAAACATACCACAGCTTGAGTAGTTTTGACATGGAATGCAGTTGTTATAAACCTTCAGGTATCTATATAGAAACAGTGTGTACCATGCTGTGTTAGAACAAATTTTACACTGTTGTTTTGAAGGATTTACTCACACGAGATCAATTTTCATGAGATCAACTCCCACGTGGTCAACTCTTACAAGATCAACATTTTATGAAATCAACTGCTATGAGAGCAACGTCAACAAAATCAACTCTTACAAAATCAACTTACAAAACTGATGAAAAGGCATTATTACATTGATCCACTAAATTCTAACTAAAGTCCAGTAAGGTGCTTGATTGCTCTGCATGGATTGAATTCATCCAAAGAGAGGAGGCAGTGACCAATGCCAAGATTCAGAGCTTCAGGTCTGGAGCTACGGTTCGGCCATGGAGACGCCGTATGAAGGAGAAGGAGAAGAGGATACAGACTCTTTTTGACTGCTTCAATGCAGGTGACATATCCCTCAATGAATACCTAGGAAGATGTTTGGGTGAAGCTTGACAACACACTAACACACTAATCAAAGCCTGTCAACTGACCCTGTCAAGCCTTGGCATGCACTAATAGCTCAAAGAGTTGATTTCAGGAGTTGAGTTGATTTTGTAAGAGTTGATTTTGTTGAAGTTGATCTCATAGCAGTTGATTTCATAAGAAGTTGATCTTGTAAGAGTTGACCACGTGGGAGTTGATCTCATGAAAATTGATCTCGTGTGCACACAGAACAGCACATGGTCAGCTGAGTCTATGTACCAGTATTGTAATGGAACTTGTAACTGGCACTTGCTATCCACTGCAAACAATTTTACATGCCTTTTGTTTCAATATTACAAATTAGAGCAGTTGTTTTGAAGTGAAATTACCAATTACAAATACTGTGTTTGAAAACTGTAATCATTACATAGTCATTACATTTGGTTTTCAATTACTATAACCCAGGTAGTGGACATATCGGCAGCATCCTTTCTCACTCCATGAAACTTTTTCCAGCAAGAATCCTTAGCCCACAACTGCATTGGATCAGTCAGGCTTTCAGAGCCACGTCTAAACTTTAGTGTACCAGTTTGTGTGAGTATTCTGTGAAACCTCAAAGGCAAACAGACATGAACTTTATAGTGCCGAATGTTGACCATATAGACTGAAGTTCAGTGAAGGGGATGTGGCTTGACGTGAGCAGGAATACTCTGCGCATGCACAGTCTGGTATTTTCATTCTGTTGTTCTGTTGTTCCTTGTTGTCCAGTGTCCCTGAGGGAATGGCTGTGGAGTAGCAAATCACTCATGCGTGCCTAATTGAATAATAGCAAATGATGTAGGTCTTGTATTATTTAATTAGGCTACTCTTTTCGACCTGCAATGACCTGTACACAACAACTGCCATCTACAATGCTGGACTGTTGGTTTGAAGACAAACTAATTCATTTGATTATCATATTGATGAAAACCTACAAGGACAGGACTATAAAGTGAAGCAACACAAATACAGTCTAGGATTGTAGTCTGGAGTGACCACAATGCCCTTTCCCCTACCCCTCCTTTCCAAAGGGGAAGATTCATTATGTTTATTTGGATCTGAGAATCACTGTTGCTCTACCTTTCTCTAGATCTATGAAAGTGAACTTGTTCAGAGTGAAAGGGAAGAACTATGGTCTTGTCATCAGTGATCTTTTTAGCCCAATTGTGCCTGAGCAGAGTTCAGTTAGGGTAATGGCAATGCTATATAAATACATACATGTACATAGTTACGTACTTATACTCCACTGTGTGTGTGTGTGTGTGTGTGTGTGTGTGTATGTGTGTGTGTGTGTGTGTGATGTGTGTGTGATGTGACTGTGTGTGTGAAGGGTATAGCATGGCGTGACAAGTGGCAACTTGGGGACACTGAAGCACTCCCAAATATTTGCCACTAAACTGTGAGCAAACTTTGCTGTCCAGGATAAAGATCATGCTATCTGGTAACACACCCGTCTGTAGCCTCGTTTACTGCGTTCCTTGCTTGCAGGACGAAATTCACATACTATAAGCAACAAATGTTGCTGAATCTTGGCAACGAGGCTACGGGTCAGTCTGCTTTCTGGCACGATGCAGCCTTCTCCACTGTTGGGCTAGCTCAACAAAGTATGGGCAAGCTCAACAAAGTATGGGCAAAGCGACAACAGAGGTCAATTCAGTTCCCAGGCAGCTAACTTCGCATCTTGGGTAGGTGCTTGCACGGGGATAGTTGAACCATTCAAGCACCACCTGCGTGTAACCGCCCACCCTCAATTTTTGGTGCTTGAGCTGTGAGAGCCCATGGGCACTTGCCCGGGACAATACTAACAGTAATTTTATGTAGATTTGCAATCCCTCTTTTGATGTGGACATGTAGAGAATCAGAATCCTGCTTGTAAGGAAATACAGGTAAGACTCCCAAAATGATATCAGAAGCAATCTCCAAGCATCTAATTTTTCAGGGGAAGCATGGCCAACACTAACTGTTACCACTGCAGTGATTAAATTCCTTGGCCTTCTGCAAGCCAAATTGATTGTACAACTCTTCAGCATTTTTTGAAAAGATGTCAGTGTTTTCTCATCATACAAAGCAATTCCCAAGTGACTTACTGGCAACTTCATCAGCCTTGCTTGCTGACTGTACCATACAGTGGATTGAAGGGAAAATGTTGGGATGCTTTAAATCTTAGTTTGGAAAGTGGCCAAATTTGGCCAAGAGAATGTACAGCAATCAAATAACTGTGAATGAGCCAAAGTTCAACTGTGTCCTCCCTGTTGTACATCAGATTACATAGTGCAGCTCTAAATATACATGCAAGTGAGCAGTAAACATCATCCTCCATACAAACAAATGTAGTTGCACTACTATTTGTCCTGCTTAGCTGCAACTATTATGATGATCAAACATACAAGTTGTAGAGATACGATGTAAGTAAGTACAAAAATTAGTTAGGTTTTAATCATTGTACAGTGGAGGCCAACAATACAATTAATACCCTGCCCTGTATATGTATAGTAATGAATGACTGTATCAGAATTTAATTTGTCTCTTAAATGCAGGTAAAGAATGGCATGGTGATTGTTAGCTTACGCAAGAGCAGTACTAAGCAGTGGACTTACCTGACAGCTCGGGAGAAGAGGCTCAAGGAAGCCAGAGAGTAAGTTTGCATGTACTCCTAGAGTACCAACTTGGCATGAAACATAATTGAATGTGGGTGACTATAGTACAAGGTTGTAGCCACTGTAAGGTCGACAGTTGAGGTTGAACATATGAGACTATTATACAAAGCCAGATAGAGCGTGCCCGTGTGCAGTTTGATTCCTGGCTCCACTATCATTGTAGCTGCACTCTGCCCCATGAGATCTAGTTACTACTGTTGCTGCACTTGGCTATGGCAAAAGTAAAAACCCTAGTACTAAGGGGGAACTGATTGGGGTTTTGCAATCTTTCTGATGGCATTTAAGAATGCATGTGGGTGTGTCCACAATGACATCATAATTGATAGCACAGCTTGGAAGTGGATCATTTCACCCATAGCTTGCCTTGTATTGTCTGGAAACGGTTGTAAGTAGTGGAAACCCTCTAATGCGGACACCATGGAGACCACACTGCTTGTGCGGAATATAGGTATATTTCTGGTAGGTGTGGCAATGCGTACTCGTGCTTTTGAACACTACAAAGGTGCGTTCCAGAGCTCTCCCTTGCTGTACACTGGTGAGAAAAACTAACTAGAGGCTAGTACTGTGTGTTTCAGTGCTATTATAATGTACAGTTGTTAAATCAATCAGCAGTGGCAGACAATCACTCAGGCGAACTAAGGCATGGGACCAGTCATTTTTACACTAGGTACACAGGTATATGTAACTTAGTTCATCTTTTCATAGCATGAGAGAGACTCACTCTTCCATCATTGTTCCTTACACAATATTGCATCATACATACATTACGAAATATGACATCACTCAACATCAGCAATAACCAATACAATAAGAGTTTAAGTCAACAGTAACACAGTTACATCACCCCCTCCTTTAAGTGAGCTCGCCTCGAGCGACACTAGTGTAATCGTTCCGGGGGCTTGGGATTTCTTCTGAGTGAATAACGTTTCAACACTAGATTGTTCACTTGTACCGATTTGTGCTCAGCTGATTCGTGTTCGTTTAGCTCAGGTTCTGTGGGTTCTACGGAAGATTCGGTCTCAGTGACACTGGCCATAGAACTTTCAGGCTCTTCTTGAGGTTTGCTTTCCGCTTCCTTGTCGGACAGGACCTTCTCAACCCATTTAGGTGGGCGGCCTGGTCCCTTTCTTTTGTTGCCGTACCAGTAATAGCCTGCTAGGGCTGTTGTACATGAAAATGTGAGGACTCCACACAACTGAGCACGTGTAGTTTGCAAGGACAGCAGTTCCTACTTCTGTAGGGAAGTTTGATGGTTGGATTTACAATTTCACTTGAAAGCATATGAATTTACAACAACTGTTCTTTGTGAACAACAAAGTAGTGTACATCCATACTTTACAGACCATGCATCTTCCCCTTGGTCTCCCCTCCCACCTCTCTTCTCTCTTACCATTCCCCAAATAAACAAAACAACAACAACAACAACAAAAAACAGGAACAAGTCACAAAAAAGTTCTCTGAGCGAAAACAAGCGCATGTACGGATGGAACCCTTGAAAACCAATCAAACTAGATGGAAATGAAACCACAATACTTTACACCATCCCTACATCTTGTGCCATTTTGCCAACTATCCACACCACAAAAACACACATTGGCCTATTCACGCCCACTAAATGAATGCATAATTACACATCAACAAGACACTCAGCACTGCTCACTCCATAGCCTTCCACATACAAGACGACCCATTATGTGCTATGTTCAGCAGCAACAAAAGCTCACAACATAACTCACACTTCAACATGCCATACAGACTCAGCACTCCTTGTGGACTCCACAGCTTCTGCATACAAGACAGACCACATCTGCCATGCTCAGTAGCAATTAAGTTGTAGCCACCCACGACATGACTTCTCCATACACATCAACATGCACTACACAGCCATACAGCACTACCCACCCCACTGCCTTCCACAACCCTCCTATGTGCACAAATAACAAACACAAGGCATAGTTGGCAAAATGGCACAAGGTGTAGGGATGGTGTGAAAGTATTGACAGTATAATGGTCACTTTTCTACCAACTATAAACACAGCGGTGGCATCCATTAGAACAAGATGCGAGTGTATGGTACCATATTCACCAATTTGCTTTTTGTAGACTGTCCTTATTGTATACCCGAATTGTAGCATCCCATGTCATAACTACTGCTTGGTCCTTTTTTTTTGGCATAGGATGAAGCCCCCAAAGGTGGATAAGGATGATCAAGACCCTGGCATGGGTTTGATGAACATCATGAAGCAGATGTACAATGAAGGAGACGATGAGATGAAGAGAACCATCTCTAAGGCTTGGCATGAGTCACAGGAGAAGAGAGCCAATGAGGGAAATTTGTGAAGAACTTTGTCTTGCCGTGTTATGCTGTGCTCTTGCATCTGTTTACGCTGCTGTTGACTGTGTTTAGACTGCTGTGTTGAAAAATACTTGCGTGCTCATTCAGATATCATGCATTTCATGCTTTCCCAAGAATTTAAAACTAAAAAACTTCAGTCATGCATGCAGGGACTCTGTAGCCTAGTCAAGCTATCTTGTGCTTTGCAAGCTCCAATCCTGCCCATGCAAGAATGAACAATGCTTGCGTGCTCATTCGAATGTCACGCACTTCATGCATGCTTGAATTGGTTTGCAAGCTCCAATCCTGCCCAAGAATTTATTAGTGACAGTACCAAAAAATATATCTTGGAGAAATGACAGTGCATGATCAATAAAAGTTCACAGCTGCCACCATGTATAATGAACAGTCATGACTCCTATACTGTGGATTTAGGCAACTCCATGTGAATAACTTTAGTATCCAGTACTTCGCAGTCTATTTGCAACAGTGGCAAGTGCCCAGGTGGTGAAGTATAGATTCCTGCATGAATGAAAAAGAAAGTTGTGCCTTGGATAACATGATTAAAAACAGCCTGGAGGCTAGACCAGCTTGTTAATGGTTGGAATAATGGCATGTAGAATGCATTATATGGTGGTGATTCATCAGAGATTCACCCTTGATTCTGTTCTACTAGCTATGTTAGGCAGATGCTGTGGCCAAGTTTGAATGAATAGTATCTATAGGAAAGCAATAAGCTCGGCTTTCTTGGTTTCCAGCTCTGTTATTGCTAACTGGATAGGTTCAACAAGTGGTCTTGTAGCTTGTGTACTAATAGTAGTGTGAAGACTGAGTTCTGGACAACAGCATTGTGTGTAGTTATACCGCATAACCTTGACTGGATGACAGCAGTGAGAAACTACATGCAGAGCAAAACAGTGCATGCAAGTCTTCCAAGTGTTTACAGTAAGCAATCAGCTTCAAGATTCGAGCAAACACAGTCAATGCACATTAAAAGCATGACATAATGGTTTTACTAGTGGGGGATCATAGATGAAGGATGAAAATTTGAAAGAGCTATGGTGTGACTTTGTCATTGAAAATTTCCTGAAACAGTAAGATACAAACTTCCATACAGGCAGGAATTTCAGGATCCCTAGCAGGATTCTGCCCCATGAGATCTAGTTACCACTGTTGTTGCTCTTGGCTATGGCAAAAGTAGAGACCCTAGTACTAGGGGAAACTGGTCGGGGTTTTGCAATCTTTCTGATGGCATTTAAGTAAGCTCTCACCAAGTATCAAGATCTTACAGTGTGCCTCAAAGTTTGAGTACAGTAGTCATGCCTTAATGCACCCGAGATGGCTTTTTGATAGCCCTAGTACCATGAAGCCAGGCTATGTAGATAACTGTGCTGGTCAAACGATGCAAGGCAGTCATGCCAGTGTTTTAAGATGCGGACTTACCACTATCCATTGGTACAACAACAGAGAGTAGCGGAGGCTCACTGGAGTTGTGTAGTGGTGCATTTAGCAACAGGTAATCCTGAAAGGGAGGAAATAAACACGTGTAGTTCTGAGCAAGTATATAACCTATGCAGGCTATATATTATTAACTAGACAGATGCTTCATGAGTACAGAAGTCGAGTGCTGATCACCCACTTGCAGAAATCTACGTATGCATGTGCCATATGACAATGACTTTTGAATTTGACAGTAACTCTCCAAATTAACCCACATCTCCCTTTACATGGTATACTTGCAATGATGATCACCCAAACTGTACACACCTGTCAAGGAGCTTCCTACCTTGAAAGTAATCATGTAGAAGTTGTCAAAATCCCTTGTGAAGGACTTTTTGAAGTGTTCATACAGTCTAGGAGAAGAGAGTTATTGAACACAGATCATGTAAGACCCAGGTAAAGTCAGTAACAGACAGTATACAGCGGCCAACACTACAGTAAAACCTCTAATAACGGACCCTCCGAAAAGTGGACAACCTCTGTACAGCGGACGGCTCACTTGCCCCCGATTGATTTTACCATAGAACTAATACATTTCGAACCTCCGAGAAGCGGACACCTCTCAACTCCGAACAACGGACACTGATCAGTCCCCGACGTACCTTAGCCAATACAAAATTACCTCCGAAAACGGACAGTGAAGTTACACCCACATAATACGGACGCTTGTCGACCGCTTTCGTAACGCCACCGTCGCTAGATTCAAAGACCGAGCACTATTGCTCATCGTGCTAGCCTTTCTCATCAGCATAAAGCAATGGAGAGGTCCGAAAATGCGACCTCATCGTGTTCAACACCCGGCCAGCCGATCACAGATTACCACGCCTACCGGAAGTATACCGAACGCCTATACCGGATACCTCCGTATTCCGGACCCGCAGCGGTGGTCCTTTATATAAGCATGATAGTATTGTTGCTCTTGCCACATTGCCATTGAAAAAAACCCATCAAAATGAAGCAGAATATATACATTTAAGTGTTATTTTTCGTCTTTAAGTAATTTCCAATAGGTTTAAAGGTAAACCTCCGAGAAGAGGACAACCTCTCTACAAGGGACAACTGGCCTGTCCCCAATGTGTCCTCTGTTCGGAGGTTTTACTGTATAGACCAATAATTATAGTCCAAGATTTTTCACGAACCTTGGGTCTTCAATTACATGAATTTTACCAATTTTGGATCATTTACTTTGATACATGGAGCTGAGTGGTACAGCTACAAATGTACAGCTGGACCTCAGCATCATTCTTATCACAACGAGTCATCTGTGATATCTGTTGCCAATGCTAAAGTTGATCTTATCAAGCAATCTCTGTGCTAATTAAGTGAGAAGTATATATGAAGAAAAGCTTTCTTGGAAAATTTAGACTGATGAAAATTTTCTACAGTTTGCGAACCTTGGTATATCTTGTGATTGAGCAAGGTGGTATTGTGGAAGCATCTTCCTACAGGAGACAATATACATGTTATAAGCAAATGCCACACCATAAGACAGCAGCCATTAGCCTCCTTCCCAGGCCTCCCCATTTTTTGTTCTTCAGTTTGCAGTCAGTATATATAATGCATGGAAGCGAAAGAGTGGCAAAAAACAGGGAGGCCTGGGAACACTTATCACATGAATGATGTCTGGAGGTGGACATACATGTAGGGGGGAAGGGGTCCACATTCGCTCTCCATCACTAGGCAGTTCACAAGATCATCATCCCTACATCCACATCATGTGATAAGTATTCCCAGGCCTTCCCCGTTTTCTTCTTTTTTTTTTTGCTGCTCTTCCGCTCCGCATATTACACAAACCAAAGAACAAAAAACGAGGGAGGCCTAGGAATGAGGCTAAGCAGCCATAGCTGATCTACATACATGTACATGTTATATGTATAGTACTGTTGTACAGCAAGGCTAGCATGTACAGGAGAGACTATTTAGTGAGATACTTTAACACTGGTCCAGCACATGAAAAGCTGATGACATATATAGGCGTCTTACGTACATGTCACCCAAGTCCACCAGTGCAAGGGAGTTCTGTAGGACAAGAAAAAGAATATAGTGTATAAATTGCGTATAGCACAGCATCTCCAAAATACCATAGGATACTTTTGTAGGTAATGTTCTACAAAAGCAATTAGCGACACAATTGCTATTATCAATTACAGGTACAAAACCCACAGTCCAAATTTCATCCAGCCTTCTTTGTTGATTGAATGCTTGCATTAGTCACTCAGATGGCAGCAGGTGAGAAGAGTACTTAACCCTTTAACAACTGATGATGATGAGTCTACTCGTCATGCAACTTTGACCGCATGTTATCAGTTGGCACAATCTGTTCTGAAGATTAAGTTCTGCGCTAGCAGAAAGGGTGGGACAGGGGGAGGTGGGTGGGCATAGTCATGACATGCCGTGCACATGGTAGTGAAATAGTCCCTCACAATGGTTTACTACACAGTATCACCTCTAGTCATGAAACTTTTAGCTATGTACATGTAGGTATTCACACTTTGCAAAGTCATGTGCTTGCCATCTAGAACGCACTTGGCTAGATAGCACAATGCAAGTAGCAGTGTTGCAGCGATCACATTTGTATATATAGTAGCCTGCATGGTTCTTGATACCAAGAAGGGGAGGGGAAAAGATCACCTGGTGTCCACTGTTTGGGCATGCGTCGAGTTCCTTTGGTAACTTCCATACTACTCTGCAACACATACCAGCTGAAAGGAGACACTTCAAGCTCCCTGTGAGACACATTCTGGCAGATTTGAAGTCAGAAATGCCGCTTTGACAGTAATGGTCCACATCATTTTGTTCAAGATGGATTGGTGAACTTCAAAAAAATATTACATCATTTATGTGCCATAGAATTCTTGGAATAGATACTTATTTGCAGACAGTAGACACCAAGCCCTCCCTTTTCTCTCCCCTCGCGGCGCCGCCGGGAACCAGGCTGTACATACACATAGTTATTGACACCAGGAGCCAGAATGAAAGCACCTCACGATGCACACAGCTGATATCTGAATGTGTCAGTTGAAGCGCTGACTATGCTGCTTCCCCCACCAGCTCAACCTCCTGGTATCAGTGACTATCATGAGAGTTCTCACCTCATGTCTGATGTCCTGATTGCGATACAAGTGAACAAATCTGTCTTCATACCACTTGAAAGACTGAGATAGCTCACTGTTGAGACTACACGGGGACAGGTAAAAACAGCTAATGAAGTAACAACCCAATCTCATGCGAGAACCTTGAAATGTGGCAGACAAGCCGGTGCCCATTCATACATGTACTTACGTAGCCTTGTTCGTAAGCCATGTACAAAAATAATTCAATTTTTGTACATAGCTTAGGAACAGGGCTATGTATGTATGAACAATCAACAAATCACATCTCCCTTAAAAAAAATTAGGCCTAGATGTTATGCAAAGTCACCCACTGTGCAGAATGTACTGGTTGCTATTGTCTGGTTTCCCATAGAAATGCATACCGTTTCATGGCTGTAACATTAGCAACATCCGGTGCTGGACAGGAGCACACGGTGGAGACAAGGCTCGAGTTGACACCAGTAGACGAGTTTTGATGTGGCTTTCTTTCCACGGTGGTAGCCTGTATTTTCTTCTCAAGATAGTGGTTCAGGTTGGACAGTGCAGTTGAGACCGATCCAGGTATCAAGGCTCTTTTGCTGTTCCTGTGAGCTGGTGAGGAGAGGGAACGATCTTGTTGGCCAGAGTTAGGTACAGAGAGAAGAGCCCTGCCCCCAAAGTGACTGGTGGGGGTCAGGGCAGTGGTGGCAGAAGGGCCTCTCATGGGGAGGTGGATGATATCTCTGAAAGAAAAGAGATGACAAGTAGAACTGTTGCAACATGCTGTCTTGACTTCAAAAAAATTATTATGGCCAACTATGTATATCACATGCATTATGGTCAGGGACTTCACTGTACTGTGGACATGTCGAGCTGTTAGTTTATCCAGCACAAAGTCCCTCTAACCTTGGAATAAAGAAGGCAGCAAAACAAAACACAACAATCAGAACAAGGGTGGGTTTCTGCAGAGTACTCAAAGGACTCGAGGGCTGGCTGAGGCTGGATCGCAGGGATAAGTTCTACACACAGGGATAAAGAATACATAATTTGAACAGGCAGTGGTAAACATGCCAAAAGCTAATTAATGTACATCTACTGCAAGCTCACAAGAATACACCCCCCGATTTTTATATACAACTTTTTTGCGATATTACACGCAAGGTCAACAATACATGACTGCTGTGGCTTTCTGGAAGAATGATAGCAACACTGGTCATGTACTACAAGAAATCAACAGCACCTATGTTGGTACTAAGCCGTGAGGCATCAAAGTAACTTGCATCATTAGAGGTGACAAGGAGCGACCCACAAAGTTAGTACCACGAGCAACGAAAACCTGGGCGGTTGCCTGCAAATGAAGCTAGTAGTTTTGTGTGTACATAGTTATGAAAACACTCACTTACTGAGCTGAGCTCAACTACTATAAGCTCACTAAAAGCACATGCCTAGCACCATGAGTGTGAGTGAAAATAAGGACTTGGTGGGTAAAGAGGAGGGAAGGGAGTTTGATTGAAGGGGTCGTATTATCATGAGTTTAAGGTACATATATGTAGTACGTGAATGTACCTCCTTTTCCAGCAGTGAGACCTGACTTCTCAGCAGATTGTTCTCCTTGAGCAGAGCATCATTCTTAGTTGCAGCCTCCATCAGCCTGGCCTGCAGTGACTGCACATACTGCACAGGAGGAGGGAGGGGTCTTTAAACTAACTAGCCTCATACACATACAGAAAGACAGCTTTGTTTGCATATTCCCTGGGAATATCTCTCGTCCCCAGACCTCGTACATATATATCGCTTCCAGTATAACGTGCAGGAAACTGAAAGCGATCCATACTGGGGTTGGTTTTGGGTCTGGGACCAAGACTATTGTTGTATATAAACTTACAGTACCATTCTACATAGCACATGTACCCTGTACAACTATACCTCTCTCATATTGTTGCCTTCAGGTTGCTGTGATAAGCACAGTGTATATGTTCCGCGCAATCCCCACGCAATCTGAGAATTTGCGCAATCTCGAGATTGCGTTGCGCATTCTCAGAATCCCGAGATTGCGTTCTAATCTCGAGATTGCGCACTATACTTGCGCAATCTCGAGATTGCGCACTATACTTGCGCAATCTCGAGATTGCGCACTACATTGCGCTATCTCGAGATTGCGCACTACATTGCGCTATCTCGAGATTGCGCAAGTATAGTGCGCAATCTCTTTTACCCCAACGCGCATGTGCAGAAACCATCTCGAGAAGCTACTAAAAAATGGCGACTTTGTTTAGTGTTGATTCATAATTTGCGTTATATCTTGTAAAATAGCTGAGTTCAGGCAATGATAGTTCGGCTTAGCTTGGTTGAAAACAAACCTGCCTTACTCAGGACGTAGTCAGGAGTCCTGCTAGTAAAGTCGGAATAAGCTACAACGGTGGAAACGCGGGTACCCGCTGTGTACCTGAAAATGACCAATAATACACGCAAAAGATGGCTGACAGTTTCAGCGAAGGTACGTTTGAACTGTTGTTGACACAATTAGATAGTATACACTCGATTGAACCAGTAGCGTGTGGCATATAAGTTGACTGTGGCCAACTACGATCGACAGGCAAACTTCGAACGCGACCTTCTCTTCTGTTGCTCATCAATACACAGCATTACTCACTCTTCCAGATCGCAGTATGCCTCCTATGGAGGCAGACGCCGCTTATCAAGGATGTCTTCCATCCTGCGAGCTACACAGTAGATCACTACAGGCAAAGTTCGTAGATTGCGCACACGTGTTACGCAATCTCCAGATTGCGCACACGTGTTACGCAATCTCCAGATTGCCTGCGCAATCTCGAGATTAGAACGCAATCTCGGGATTCTAAGAATGCGCAACGCAATCTCGAGATTGCGCAAATTCTCAGATTGCGCGGAACATATACATGTGTACTCCAAATTCACTAACCTCCTTTTTTCTTTGTCGAGAAATCGAGGCAGACTCTCTGTTTTTCATCATACGTTGCTGCTTCCTGGTCAGCTTTGACTGCAACAGATACATACATCATACACATGTATTAGCCATGTGTCGGAAAATGCTTGTGTAAAAATGAGTTCAGTGGTTATACATAACAACATAAAGAAATTCAACATCTCAAGAGTTGACCGTCTCTCTTCAGAGTAGGTCACGTGACTACTCAGTAACATATTTATGCTTATACCAGTACAGGTACATACATGACTGTAGTTAGTATTCATGCATTTAATTTTCGTTGTTTGTCACACCAGCAATAAAAGTGACAATCTGTGCTTTCATCCTGCTCTACTTCATTTACCTACACTACCTAGCCACCTGCAGGCAGGTATATACATGCACTGTGGGTGGCATCTTGTAATGAAGAGATCTGGTTCATTGATTGCTCATGCAATACATGTAAATGTGGCAGTCTCGGGTAGAAATCAAACATTATTCCGTTGTGTATTTCGACTGCATTACCACGTGTTAAAAGCACTGTAGCGCAGTACTTCTGTTAAGGGCGGGGCTCATATGTGCTATGTAGACTTATCAGGTATTCATGTATGTTCGCTGTGTGTATGAGTCCCGTCCTTAATGAAAATTTTGCGCTACAGTGCTTCAAACGCAGCAACGCGGTCGAATTATGCAACGGAATAATGTTCGGTTTCTACCCGGGACTACCATAAATGTAAATCAAGACAATTTTGGCATAGGGTGCTTGAAAGAGGTGAGAGGACTTCCTAGTTGCATATGTATACATGAACAATCAACGAACCACATCTCCCTTATAAAACAGGCCTAGATGTTATGCAAAGTCACCCACTGCGCAGGACGCGTTTCGGCCAATACCAGGCCTCATCAGCTGCGCTGGGGTGACCGGGAGATGGGGACTGCCATATCATGCACAGAATGCAGTCAGGTGGCTGGCCTTATTCAAAAGTCGGTAGAGACTCATACATGCATACTATACATGTATACACATATACATGTGTACATGCCAAATTGCTCTGCCAAGAGCGCCCATTTGTACGCAAGTATTCCTACCTCAAACTGGAGCCGGGGAAGGCCTATGAGCAAGGCTATGTAAGTCATCCACCATTCAAAAGTGTACAATCATTATCGCATGGTGACTTTAGCTACTGGGTATGGTAATGTTGCCATTGTCAATGAGGTCACACATGTTATGCAGCAGTGATCATTCTGATGCAATTCAGGCGCCACGAGACATTCAGCAAGTTCACACACACCAGATCGTTTTCTTATCACAGCTTTCTCTACAGCCTGGCTCGCTACACAAATCTGCCAGCTGTCAATGAATACATCTGCTTCATCCACACTTCATCGCCTGTGGTATGACAATCTGTGAAAATGCAGCTGACAACGTGGCTAGCACTTGTATAGCAATTATGTAAGCCTTCCTCCATGTAAGCACCCATCTCCAAATTTTCTTGCTTGAATTACAAAATGCCCATGGGAGCTTGCCCAGGACAATACTGTAATTGTGCATGTACATGTACATCAAATTGGTCAACTTCCCACAACAATGTGTTTACACATGTGGGAAGGTCTCAATTAAAAGAAGTCTTGGTTTATGAATGTCCTATGCTTTTAGTGAGTAGTCACAATTATGTACATTGTTGTGTATTTACCAAATCGGTTTGGTGTTCCGCGTCAGGGTGGGTTCTCTTCTGTCCTATACATGCAGCTGGGAGTTCTGCTTTGACCGGCTCCTGGGATGTAGAGGCAGGGGGAACCTGTAAACCATTAGCATAAAAAAATCACGTACATACGTACATACATACGTACATGTATGCACATATACTTATGAAATTGACAGCACTTTTCTATATATACCACACCCCAAGTGGGTAACACAAGTTGTTTGTGTCACGTCCATCATTAAGGAAAAGCGCACTGATGCTGAGGCGTGACAGGTCTCCCAATTCAAACTGGAGCATGGTTCATAGCTCAATAGTCAGAACACGGGCAGCTTAAGTAAGGGCCCCTGGGTTTGATCTCAAGTGACAGTCGGCTTTTCAGTTTCCTCTTAGTCACTTCATAACACCAAACGTGTCTCCATGAAAGACTGGTGTTAAGGACTCTCCTTGCTACTGACCTTTACTGGGGTTGCCTGTCCCGTGGTCCTCACAGGCTGCTGCTGAGGTAGCTGTAAGTACACCACCTCCCCACTCTTCAGCATCTGCGCAAAACCTGAAGGGTACCGGAAGAAAGCATGTATAAGAACTCGCTTGAGGGCTGCATGGCTTCTATAGTGGTGCGATCAATAATGACATGCATGTATCCGAAGATTTGCATGTATCAGAACTGGTAACTACACGATGTACACGTACACTCACTGTAAATAACGTTCATCTGGTGATTGATCACAGCATACAAATCACGCACGCACACACACACACACACACACACACACACACACACTTACCAGTCACTGGTGGAGCCACACTTGAGGTACTTTCTTTCTCCACTGTCCCATCTGTTTGCTTTTGTAGCTGTTCTCCTCCACAGATGGGAAACTGTTGTTGTGGGGAGCAGGGCCCACTGGTGCTGGCAGGAGAGGGGGAGGGGTCTGGAGGGGACTGAGGGGGTGTGGTCACACCAGGGAGCTCCACACATCCCTAAGGAAAAGGTAACAAGTGTAACAGAATGATCAAACAGACCATACATGCACTTGTGCATGTAACTTCCCAGGTATGGGTTTGCTTTTGCCAGGGAAGCAGAAAATATGTAGAAGAATCCTGCTTTATAATCAGCAATAACTGTATGCAATAACGTTTCTCTGTGAACATAGCCTACAAGTATACACACATGCACGTACATACTCACGTATGTGCACACACGCATGTAGACACACACACACACACACACAGTATCCACACACCTGTAAAGTATTATGCACACCAAAAAGATTTCCATCACTTCCACAGAGACCTGGTTGATGATAACAAAAGAGTTGACGTTTCATAACAAGGGACTGTTCTCTAAGTGTAAACACATATATGATGTATATAACCACAGGGTAATCCAACTCAATTAGCTCATCACAACACAGAATTCATACATGTTACATTCATTCTATGCCAACAGGCAGTGGCCGTATCTATGACAAAAACACAACAACAAATATAAAACCACGGTTCTTTCAATATGCTACCCACACTGACAACAGTAAACTGATAATAGACACATATCATCATCACATGTTGTGTTCAACATCTCAGTATGTACAACAGGCCCACCTTTCACTTCGGGCACTTCCAGTTTAGTCCAGAGCTCATCTGAGAGACACAACTGGTCAAGGAAGCTGGCATCCAACAACGGAGCCTGCAGACATACATGTACAGACCTTAACTTCCATAGTCATAGTTAACACAAGTACTCACTGATCTGGTACAATATGGTAACTTCAGGGACAAGCTACATAGGTGCTAACCTAACTCACTGAGAACAATGTGGAGTGATGTCCAAGTCTGCCATCAAAATCCTATGGGATCCCACAGTACCATGGGACAGGTGGGACTGTCCATGGGAGTCCACTGTCCCACCTGAGGGCCCCATATCCCACTGTCCGTCCTATCCCACTGTACCATGGGACAGGTGGGACTGTCCATGGGAGTCCACTGTCCCTCCTTAAGGGCCCCATATCCCACTGTCCGTCCTATCCCACAGTACCATGGGACAGGTGGGACTGTCCATGGGAGTCCACTGTCCCACCTAAGGGCCCCCATATCCCACTGTCCGTTCTATCCCACTGTACCATGGGACAGGTGGGACTGTCCATGGGAGTCCACTGGCCCCCCTTGAGGGCCCCATATCACACTGTCCGTCCTATCCCACTGTACCATGGGACAGGTGGGACTGTCCATGGGAGTCCACTGTCCCACCTGAGGGCCCCATATCCCACTGTCCGTCCTATCCCACTGTACCATGGGACAGGTGGGACTGTCCATGGGAGTCCACTGTCCCACCTGAGGGCCCCATATCCCACTGTCCGTCCTATCCCACTGTACCATGGGACAGGTGGGACTGTCCATGGCATTCCACTGTCCCACCTGAGGGCCCCCATATCCCACTGTCCGTCCTATCCCACTGTACCATGGGACAACTTCCAACTATAACTACAATGCACTATCAGTGAACTGTGAACAAGACTGGAAAGTATCTGCCACCGTTCAATTTCTGTTATCTCCGTATAAGTCATAATTTGCCAGGGACAATGATGGTGCACCATATAGTGAGGAACGACATTACAGCTACTTAGAAACTCTCAGGGAAAGATTCAGAGATCCATACTTAACTGTCTATTGAGCTCAAGATTAATATGCAAGGTTGAAGCAGTAAGACTTACCTGGTGGCAGACATTGAAACAGTGACCTTGTAGAGAATCAAAGGCTAAAATGAGTCTAAGCAGAACAATTTTAAGCAAGAATCGAAATACCATACTTTTCAATGACATAGAACTTTAACTCATGACATCATGGAATAATGAGTAATTCGTGGTTACGAGCCATTGTGGAGGCACTAAACTAGACGATAAAGAAACTGAACCAGTTAGTACACGAACTATATGCTCAAACCATGGCACAAGACATCATTATAAAAATTCCAGTGTAAATAACAACTTTTTTATATGATTACTTTCATGTTGCTACTGTTTCATTAATTTAATGTGATTTGAAAAGTGTGGTGTTCCAGCTATAATTGTGCATTACATAAAATCCTCGTTCACATGCAGGCCTTCCCACTGTCCAACTTTATAGACCACGCATGGAAAGGCAGCTTGGGAACGAGACTAGAGTAACCATTGAAGAAGGTTGTCTTAGGCCATACCAATCTAATTCTTGTTGCTTGGGCCAGATGACTTTTCAAAGAGAGTCAGTATAGGTAGGCTTAAGAATGATAACAGTCACATGATCATGATATTGGTGATAGTTTTGCTGCAAAACATACACTAACAGCTCTCCAAAAGAGTCTGTCCACCTACAGTTGAAGGTCTTGGCCTTTTGTTTGATTTTCAGGCCCCATTTTGGTGAGTATGCTTGTAATTGTCCATGCAAAAGATGACGCCACTCTAACGAAGTCAACTTGCAGATTCATGCACACGCTGTAGACAATCATTTTTGAGTAGCGTCTCCCAATATTTGGGTTGGTCAGGTCTGAGCAACATAAATGGCATGGCCTTAATCATTAGGTACACCTAGCCTTGTTCCCAGGCTCCCCTCACTCAGATACACCTACAAATGTAACAATCATCACTGACATCCTTGGAAGTTGTTTTTGTTGCTTCATCCTGCAAAATCAAGGCTGTTTGAGAAGATCATTAATTAGCCCCGTTTAAACTTAGCACTTGAACTGGTTTGGCCAAACCACAAGAAAGCGGCACTTGGGGTGTTTACACAGCTGCCCGAAACCAATTTGAAACTGATTTGAAATGGGTTTAAAGTGCTAGTGTAAACGTGTAGTTCTAAGGGACAACATTCCCTGAGTTTCCAGGTTGCAGGAATGTCTTGCTGGCTAGAATAACTATTGATGCACTATCATGACTGTCTTTTTGGCAAATTATTTTTATTTCTAGTGGAGACAACCTGCAGAAATTGAACAGTGGCCAGATACTTTCCAGTCTTGTTCACAGTTCACTTAAAAGCACATTGTAGTTATAGTTTGAAGTTCTTTGTTGTTAAAAATCACCTGAGGAATTGCTCCCTTTCCAACTGCAGTCTTCTTGGTAGTCGTTTTGCTCGATCATGTTCAACACGCCCTTCACAAAGGTCTAAGTACACAGAGGGTGTGGCACGATGCATGTGCAAATGCACTGCCGTCCAGAGACTAAGTCGAAAGTACGTCCAAAAAAAATACGCCCAGGCTGGTCTGCAAACTCATCTGCTTCACTCATCATCTCAGGTAGTCACCACTAACACTAAAGCAGGAAGACAAAACCTAAAAGAACCAGACAAGGCAAGGACCATGGAAACCATGGCTGGCACTGCAGGTGTCCAGTGGGTGTCGTCAAGTAGCATGGGGATGGCTATGGCTGGCATGAGTGAATCAACTCAGTTACTGAAGGGTCGACTTGAACGAGGTAGGATCAGTAAATTGTGGATGATTGAGTCTAAGTAAGTATATCGGGTGAGATGTGGCACAAATCGAGTCGGTTTTTATCACCATCAGGTTGTTGTTGTTTTTTTGTCCAAGTCACCTTTGCAAACAATCAAGTTGGACGTTGCACAAATTGGTGCACTCAACACATTTTTTTCAATCAACAATTTTGGAATAAATAGCATACATGTATGTATGGTGACAACTAGTAAGTATGGTGTAGCCAATAATACCTAACAGGCTAAAGCACTTTGCATTGCTGGGTTTTCCAATTGCCCTGATATTATTATGTCCTGAGTGTAGCTATAGTATTTTCAAGGGTTGGAAGTCTTTTCTCAACATGCTATACATACAGCTCTCAGAGCAAACACCAAATCCATAATCACGGTAAACGTTACATAGTATTCACACAAATATGTAACTATTTGTATCTATATACAATGGAAATGTGAAGGGATCTCTCATAGCTACTGAAATAAAGCTGTGGTCAAACTTCGTTGAAAGAAGGTGAACTGGGGGTGGTATGAGCAGGAAGTTAATGCTGCTTTAAGTTCAAATATCCACAAGGTGAAATACATACCTTCACATGTCCATCATGGTATTTGGTTGGGGAGGTAGTGTATATTGGGAATTCTAGCCCATTACTATGTGGTTGCTATGTAATAGAGTGCATTATATTGATAAAGCCTTGTAATTTGTATCCCGTGGGCATCAAGTACAGGTAACTTTATTTGCCTGGAGTTACGCAAAAATTTTTTATGTGCATTCTCAACCGCTCAGCATTGCGATAACAGAATGGGTCGATGACAGCGATAGTCAGTCCGAGAACAAGCCGCGCGGAAAAGCCCCAACGAGCCCAGAGACGAAAATGTAGCCTCGTACCCAGGCTCTTTCTCGTAGAGGAAAGAGCCTGGTAACATTCGGGGGTCAAAGCTGTTTACTTCCGCTACGTCATGATTCATGTGATTTACAGTGACCACGCCCCATTTTTGAAAACTATCATGTGATTTTTGCGAGGACACGTATGCAAGTTTTCACACGGTTGGGGAGAAAGACAGGGAAGTGGTTAGGTAAATCGTATACAAGACTGATCACACAATTGCAGCATCAAGTCTACAAGGCAGGTTAGCTTACAATTTACTCATGCAAATTTCTAGCCTTACCAGCTGTCTTGGTCGTCCTTTCCTCTTATAATACCTTTGTGACGGCTCTGATCACTTCGTGTTTTTGAGCGACAGTGTACAGTAGTAAGTAAAAGCTGGCCATTCCTCTGGTCTCGCTAAACTCCGAATTCGAGGCACTTAGTAGGGCTACAACACAGCGAACGGGCGAATTATGTTTCCTCGACAACATCGCCATTGCGTAGGCCACCGTCAGACACTAACAGCGAGTTTTTAGCAGTCCTATAACTCCTTGCTTGTTTGCGACTGGGTAATTTTTGTTCGCCACGCCTTTAGAGAGTCACGTATTCACGTGATTTCGTTCTGCGATCTGATTGGAGGCGCCCTGTCTGAGCCGCCGGAAGTCAACGGTTTGACACCCCCAATGTTACAGCAGATTGCAAAAGTCTTGCAACAAGCAAGCTGAACACAATTGATTTACTGTGTTTGGAAGGGCATGTTGAGGCGGGAAATATAATTAGATTCATACATAGTAAATCAATTGTGGTTTTCCACTGTTCAGTTTGCTTGTTGCAAGACTTTTGCAATCTGCTGTACCAGGCTCTTTCCTTCCGCGCGCGGAAAGAGGAAATGAGCCTGGGGACGAGGCTAACGAAAATGAAACCGGTAACGCTCTGTGCTCACGGTGGCTACGAAGCTAGCTTTGAGGCTTGTTTCGTGGACTTAGGATGCCTTGAGAAACACAATTTTTCAACAGCGCTGTTGGAAAACAGCAGAAAGCATCACGGCACAGCCGTCAATTCTCATAAGGCTTCGCCACTCTGACATAGCAACACAATGAAGCGCATGCACAAACGGGCTAGAAGCCAGTTATTAACCGCACCCTCGGGCTTTAGTTGATATATAAGAAACACCGCCCTCGGGCGGTGTGCTTATATATCTACTAAAGCCCTCGTGAACGGTTAATAACTATAACTTAATTATGCATTTAAAAAAATGGTTTGGGCTCATTTTGCCCACTACAAATCAATTTGTGCCCTATCTCCTACTCAGTAGAAAATACCATTAAATCACAAAAAAGTCAATCAGGGCATGACTTGGCCATTCCAGAACTCTCCTTTGCTATACACTAGTGAGAAAGGCTAACCAGAGGTTAGTACTATGGGTACAAGTGCTATTGTAGTATCCAGTTGTTGGATCGATCAGCGGTATTCGACAATCTTGTGCGAGAGGCATGTCAACGTCCAGATTATCGAGTGGGACTGAAAAACCTGTCGGCTTTACGGAATAACAAGGTGTCTGCATTTAGGAGTATTAAATAGTGCATTAATAGAGCCTTAATTGAGACCATGTCAAGTGGCCACCGCGATTGGGAGATGTCCGTTAAGGGAGGTACCACTGTATTGGACAGGTGGACTGGACAGAACAGTGGGGACAAGCCTGGTCAGTGAGGGTGGGATGTCCATTGGACAGGTGGACTGGACAGGACAGTGGGACAAGCCTGGTCAGTGAGGGTGGGATGTCCAATGGACGTCCCATGGATGTCCATTGGACAGGTGGACTGGACAGGACAGTGGGACAAGCCTGGTCAGTGAGGGTGGGATGTCCAATGGACGTCCCATGGATGTCCATTGGACAGGTGGACTGGACAGGACAGTGGGACAAGCCTGGTCAGTGAGGGTGGGACGTCCAATGGACGTCCCATGGATGTCCATTGGACAGGACAGTGGGACAAGCCTGGTCAGTGAGGGTGGGACGTCCAATGGACGTCCCATGGATGACAGGTGGACTGGACAGGACAGTGGGACAAGCCTGGTCAGTGAGGGTGGGACGTCCAATGGACGTCCCATGGATGTCCATTGGACAGGTGGACTGGACAGGACAGTGGGACAAGCCTGGTCAGTGAGGGTGGGACGTCCAATGGACGTCCCATGGATGTCCATTGGACAGGTGGACTGGACAGGACAGTGGGACAAGCCTGGTCAGTGAGGGTGGGACGTCCAATGGACGTCCCATGGATGTCCATTGGACAGGTGGACTGGACAGGACAGTGGGACAAGCCTGGTCAGTGAGGGTGGGATGTCCATTGGACAGGTGGACTGGACAGGATAGTGGGACAAGCCTGGTCAGTGAAGGTGGGATGTCCAATGGACGTCCCATGGATGTCCATTGGACAGGTGGACTGGACTGGACAGGACAGTGGGACAAGCCTGGTCAGTGAGGGTGGGACGTCCAATGGACGTCCCATGGATGTCCATAGGACAGGTAGGACAATCCTAAGTGGACAGAGGATTTTGATGGCAAACTTGGACATGAGTGACAATGTGACACAAGTTTCTATAGCCAAGGTAGTGTAAACCTCAAACATGAGTCTGGGTTGCTTTAACTCAGTTATACACGAATCATATATAAACTTCCTGCACACATACACGTACTAAAGACAACATCATGCACACGTACTGTGTGATAACCTAACTCACATCAAGCTCTGGGCAGTTCTCAAGGCACTCTGCAATGTTGAGGTCCAAGTCACGCAGTGTGTCAGTAGCCATTTCCTACACCACTGAGAAGAACCAAACAGATGAGCCAATCGTCTCTATACAGCACAACAGCCATGCATCTTCTACAGTAGCTGCTTGGTGTTGCCATTGTCTACCCTAGTCCTACATGTAAGTAATCTATTGTGATGACAAGATTTGGTGCTACTGTAAGCTCCGCTATGAGTAGGTGGAACTGCTGTGAGTAGACCAGAGAAGGGTCGGCGACTATTCTGATTCACATCACTAAAAACATCACCGTATCAGCTTATACATATATACGTACATGTCATGTATGTATGTGGGATGTTTCTGTGCAAAATATGTATGCACTGCTAGAATCAAATTGATACGATTAGGTTTTACATGAGCAGTGAGCACTTGGCACTACCTCTTTGAATGTACAAGTATTTCTGCCACCTAATTACATGGTACACTATGTAGTGAATTAGTGGGAAAAAAGGATTACCAGCACTGGGCACTATCCAAGCCTGGTTTCCAGGCAGCATGCAGCATTTGTCTCCTTGTACATTTCACGTATTTTGCGACCAACGTGTGGATTTCGTGCCATACAAACACTGCTTGAGGCCACTGAGGTGTACTCTCTGTTGAAGCGTGTGACATGTGTACAACACTATATTTTTTGTTTTACGGAAAACAAGGAACAAGGATTATATCTTTGAAAACATTCCAGAATTGTTGAAATTTCATCACAGATGGGGAACATGTCCCGAACCATCCCTGTAGCCAGCCATGTACCATGCAGTAGGTCTGTAACCATTCTTAAAGAAGCCATCAAAGAGCTACATTGTTGCATCTCACAGTCATTGTGTGACTGCTGTTGTTAATAAGAGTGGACTCAACTTTGTATAAGAGAGAGAGCACCACGTCAGAAGGGCACACCCTGAAACTACACATCGGTCTACTCTATGCGTCAGAAGGGCACACCCTGAAACTACACATGGGTCTACTCTATGCGTCAGAAGGGCACACCCTGAAACTACACATCGGTCTACTCTATGCTAACAGTAGGCTGAAGATCTCTGCATTGAACCTCAGCTTGTGCAGTTGCATAGTACAAGTACAGAGGACTTGTTCCCAATGCACCTACCAAGAAGGTAACCTGGTGCTGTAAGACACTAATATATCGCCACTGTCCCTAACCACTGTCCCTAAACCATGCAGCCACTGTTCCCAAAGTTGGTTCTCTTGCAACACCAAGAGTTAACCCAAAGAAAGGGCTATGGGGTGATCAATAGCACTACCATCCATGACAGTCATTCAGAACTGCAATCAATGACTCATGGCTAATATTGCATTGTTATCAGTTGATAAATCCTATTGATAAATTGGTGCATCCCTGGCTGGACTGGAAGTGGGTGTATACACAAGGCACAAGCTGAGGTTCAATGGGAACACCCATCTAAGGACCAAAAGTAAGGCACATACTGTCATACATGTGGTTTTTTCACAAGTTGAGTACAACCACAATGAAGACGTCAAGATGCTATTAATTATGTATGTGTAAAGAGTTTGAGTGGCTCTGCTACTTAACCTAATGTGTCTAGCTGTCAGATAGTTGGTTTACTAACTCCATTGATCTCATCTGAGAAATCCATCCTGGGAACAAGGCTCTGTGGACCCAAACCCACTAAACTACAGACACAACAACATATAGTACCTTCAAATGTTAACAGAGTTCTTCAGAGTCCTTCAGTTACACACTTACAGTTCTTAGAAGCTATTTTTTCCATGTGTTTCGGGATTCACCTTTCTATTACGTCACATGAATTTTAAATGACGTCATCAGAAATGTTCACTTGGTGCGTGTTAATTAGGAAAGACTGCAAGCTGGCACTGCGTGCTGCTAGCTATAGGTACAGCTTCCTACTTAGGTCCTCATCTCTGCGCAGGGCCACAGCCTGTACAGCGGGAAGAAGAGCGGGAATTTTTGTAAATATGTCCACGAAAGCCAATACTAGAGGAGGAACACCACATGGAGCACGTGCACTGGCCGCCAAAACGTCTGGGCGCAAGTACGCTACAAAAGCAGTACCAGTTTCTCATTATGGAAATAACTCTCTGGAGGAGACCAGAAGTGAGGCCTGCGGAGGAACACAGAAGAAAACAAGTTTGTCAGGTGCAGCAGTCTGATGGTTTGGTGTCCAAGTTAATACATATGTATAACTAGGGTTTGGCTGAATCTTTTACAGCACTTGTGTCTGCACTATAGAATGTACCTACATCTACTGCAGTAACATTTATGTACCTCAAAATATGTTATAAACATAGTGTGTGGTTGCAACTACATTTGTTGGATGTCGCTTAGCAACCAAATCTTTGAACTTGAATAGCACAAAGTGAAATGGGTGGAGGTGATAATGGATGTGGCAGCCGGTTGCTAGGGGTAGTATCCAACAAATAAGTTACATTCCCCAGACAAAACAGCATTCGCCCTTACAGTCTACACTCAGACCTCGAAATTTATTCCACCCACATAACTGTGTGACGTCATCAAATTCTGGATGAATACGTAATAAGCTCGTCACACGGTAGATACGAAGTGTACAATATCAGCAAAAAATGGCTTCACAGGCTCAAACGTAGACATGGTATGGAACACGCAATGTAGCCCTTCCAGCTCTTTGCTATAACTTACAAAATATCCAATCTCCATAGCTATCGTACTCTCCGAGATACAAGCGCTTATGCAAGTGGCCTAGTGACCGCTTTCAGCTGTGATTGATTTTCGATTTGGCGCACAACTAGATGCAGAATGGCCAAGAGCTCTGTAAATTTCTGGACATGTTTTTTTTCCCACTCTGACTACGCAATACTCATATAACTTAGTCAAACTCCAAGTACTTTTCCTGTTATGATTGAGCAAAGTCGTGATATTGTTCAGTAATCTGCTTGGAAATTCCTGGGAAGTTCACGGGACTTGCAATGCCATCTGTATTGTGAGCTGTTGCGTAACAATAGTTTATATAAGCTGAACTTTATTGTAATTGCTAATCTGATTTGTAAGTGGAATAAAATGTGTGGGAAGCCTGAGGCCTGTGTGTAGACTGCTTAGGCTCATGCCACTCTGTCTGGGGGAGTGTAACTATTATGTGCTAGCTGTACTACTACATGTAGGTGTGGTTACAATTGTGCTGCATTAGCCTCGTTCCCAGGCTCTCCCTGTGTGCGAACGAAAAATCGAAAGGAAAGGGGAGAGCCTGGTAAAATTTATCACGTGAGAAACGTCATAGGTAGAGAGAACTTAATTACATGTGGGCGAACGAATGAACTCGCCCACGCTGTATGGACAGAATACAGTTGCGATAGCTTTATGGCCGACAGAATGGGACTAGACGGCACTATGCTACATTACCTGGCAGTACGGAAAGCTATGGTGAGCGTACACAGACCCGTACATTCGAAAATCACGCTAACCTACTCGCTTACCTGGCAAACTGACCGCTGAGAATGGCTTTCAAGGCGCTATTAAACGCCAAGGCGGCCCTTTCCTAGGCTTTGCTCAAGTTTTCTCTGCGCTTATTGTTCGAAAAAACTGCCAGAATGGGCTCCTACTAAAAAACAGCTACGTGTACTGTCGATTATCGATCAACTACGTGCGTGGGCACATCGACGATCCGCCTACGCTCAATTAAGTCCTCTCTACCCTTCTCTCTACCCCTACGTCACTCACGTGATGAATTATTCCAGGCCCTCTACCGCTTTTCCGTACTGCAAGCGACGGAAAGCTGGGCGGGGCCTGGGAACGAGGCTAGTGCTGCATAGTACAAGATATGCTGTACCCTATTACCACTTGTAAGAAAATAGACAATTGAGAATTGAAAGCATCCATGTTGGCGAACAAGCATCAATGAAACAGAATACTTTTATCAGTTTAGAATGTCACTGCTCTGTACATATGCTATATACATGTATGTTACAACAGCCAGGGTTCTCGTGACAAATGTACTTATAAACACATTGTTAATAGCCAGGGTTCTTGTCACAAATGTACTTATAAGCACATTGTTAATACACGTGTTTACTGTGCATGAATACTGGTCTTGTGCTTAGACTTTCTCACATGTGTACTGATGTTCTAAGCAACATTTCTTTGTCACAGGTCGTTTAGAACATGAGGTAGCCTTGTTCCCAGGCCCTGCCCAGCTTTCCATCGCTTGCAGGGGAGAGAGAGCCTGGGAATGAGGCTAAACATGAGGCTCTCTCTCCACACTTTGGAGGGTCTAGGAGCAAGACTACACTACAGTGCATAGTATCTTGGCATCAAGCAACTATATAGAAATGCTCCATACATTTGAAGGCCACTCTCATTTATCTACAATGTCAGTTACACTGGGTTTCCTTGTGCAGGTACTCCAAGATCATTGAAATCACCGCGTCAAAATATTCCAAGAGAAAATATCTTTGAAAAGAAGTTGGATCCGGTAAGTGTGTGCTAGCTACGTAGACCCTCAAACCATGGGATCGCCATCAAATGAAGGGCTGAGAACCATAGTGGTCTAACCCACACAAGTGTACAATTCAGATATAACGGTTTGAACTTAAAAGAATGCAATTAATTCCAGAGTGTTGGTATGTCTCAAACAAGGTCACACATGCTTTCATAACTAATTCAATATCCTTTAAAAGCAATGAAAGGAAAAAAACAAGCCTTGTCAGCTGTGTTGCATGCTAGCAAAGTGAACAAAAACGGCACCACACTAATCCACAACAGTAATGTACACAATAAAGGATGTTAATGTAGTTAACAGTAAGAAAGTTGTTAAGTGAAGTGTGTGCATATAACTAATCTTCGTCAGAAGACTCGGAGTTGGATTCTGAACCAGAGTCTGTTGTTCCTCGATTTATACATCGATAAAACGGATGGTGTATGGGAGGGACAAAATCCAACAACTCAAGGAGGTCAGACACTTTGTTTGGGTTGATGGCCCTTGGTCTATCGTAGAGAAGAGGTAAGGTAATCCTTCCCATGTCTACGGGACGCCCTTTAGTCCTCCTCTTCAGATTTACCGTCTTCCAGCACTCCAACGGGTTATTGGAATACCTGTACTGGAACTGGAGTGGCTTGTCTTTATTCACGGAGATCCAATGCATTTTCAGCCATTCGACCTTTCCACCAACTGTGTTCTTTTTGCGGTTAACTATAGCCGCTTTAAGGGGCTTTAGGGAAACAAAGTCCTCCCTATTCATTCTTCACACTCGAAATGGGTTCTTTTGCCGAGCTTGAACAACAACTTGCTCCCAATCTTTAGGGACATAGATGTGTTGTGTCTTCTTTCGAGATTGTTCGACGTGTCTGAAATCTCGATCGTTAGGCAGGAACGAATGACCAGAGATCATGAACTTGTGATCAATCTTAGTTATTGAATACTCACTGCTGCTTACGATATGCAGCCACAGACACACTAAGTAGATATTACGGTTCTGCCCCCCGCACGCATCACTGTACAGGATGAGGTTGGTAGCATCAGTGTCCATCTCTTTCAAATGCTTGAGGACGCAAGACCCAACTTCATGTGACCCTCTTGATGCTGTGGTCTCATCCCACATGTGCATGCAAGCTCTGTCTGTGGAACAGTCATGTATTCCCTGATTGTATGTCCACAGTTGGCGCTTATAGTAGACTACTCCTGTGCTGAGAACGGGAGTAGGTAGTGATTTTTCCAAGTCAAAAGTGAACATCTCGGTATCACTGTGAGATTTCGCATATGCATATGCTGCATCCTCTTTGAGCTGTTGGTAAGAGCTTTCTGCCTGCACCTTGTGGCACTCGCATTCAAGGGTAAGGTCCCTTATGCGAGATTCATCAGACTCAGCATCGATCTTGATTTTCATCGCATCACATACTTTACATGTATCGGATTTGGGACTGCATGATGAGAGAGAATGAGACAAAAAGGGGGAGAGAGAGAGAGAGAGAGAGTGTGTGTGTGTGTGTGTGTGTGCATGTGTGTGTGTGTGCGTGTGTGCGTGCATGCGTGCGTGTGCGTGTGTGTGCATGTGCATGTGTGTGTGTGGGTCATATGTGCATGTAATGGTACAAGACTAGTCATACCTTCCAAATGAGAGGTTGAAGTTCTCGTTGAATATTTTGCGGTAGATCCATTTGGATGCTGCCTGAGTATTTTCCTCTTCACATTTCTCTTTATACAGCTGGTACATCTTATGAATGGACAGATACGGATTTAAGAACTGTCGATGTGGGTTGTCTTTCCGCGAATAGTGTTGATGTGTGCTTTGACGCTGTCTACAGTTTCCGGCTTAGTCTTATTCCCAGGCTCATGTCTTCCTCTTTGATCGCGGTGAAGCGTTCCACCAGCAGCTTCTTGAGCTTTTAAGGCTCGATTAAGATGCCCGTTAGACACACCGTGCATAGAAAGGAAAGCTTTCTTGCACACCCGTACTGAAACTGGTCCTCTCTTAACATAGAACACACGCGAGTACTGCCTTTGTGATTGGGTGCCACTGGGGGAGTATCGCCTAGACACGTGGAGAACTTTCACACAGCCACACAGGTAGGCATTTTGTACATCGAAGTTGGCTGAAGCCCAGAATCCATCAAAGATGCGCTTTCTTTCAGTTGACGAGAGTTTTTCACAACTCTGGGAGGAACATCCACAAGGAGTATCGTCGAATTGATGGTCAGCAACCTAGTGTGAATGGTATGAAACTATAAATTATGTGCATGAAGAGAAAGACATTTAGGAGGAATTACCTTATTGCCAGGGGAAGAAGTGTATTCTTTTCCACTGTTTCGTAGCCTAATCCTTTTGTTCTTTTTCCACCGTAGAGGCCTACACACTCTCTTACGACTCTTAGGGGGTTCATGTTCAGATTCAGCATTACTTTCAGGATCACTCTCTCCCTCGCTTTGGCTTCTTGCTCCACCATCAGCAAGGGTAAGTTCAGGTTCAGTAGATGTCTCCCCTTCGGCTCCTCCAGAGTCGTGGCTAGCTCCACCATCAGTACAACCAGCCTCTTGCTCATTCTCCTCGTTTTGCCAATAGCCATCAAGACTATCATCAGACTCGAATCCTTCAAGTTCACTACCGCTGAAACTAGAGTCTAACATTAACATTGCCTTTTCTACTGTAAATTTAGTAGCCTTGCCTCTAGTAGCCATGTTGAGCGAAGAAATAAGCAAAAGGAACCAAAAAAATGCGCTACCACGAGCATGGGTGATGACGTCATAAAATGAAGCGATGTGATTGGTCAAAACGGGGTTAGACCACTTTGGCTCTGAACTGAATGACCTCGCACTATTATCGTAGAAGTAAATAGGCGTGTATTAGAATAACCGTTTAAGATTAACAGTTCATAATTAGCTAGTGAATACTGCTTAGATACTGGAGCACAAAAAACGCAATAAAATACATTTTGCAAAATTGTGGGTTAGCCCACTATGGTTCTCAGCCCTTCAAATGTCAAAGTATAGTACGTACCAGTGACAACGTTGGATGTTAGAGTATGGTGTAATATAGCCTCGTTCCCAGGCTCTTGTGCAGGGGAGGAGGAAAGAGAGCCTGGTACACACTGTTCGCGCATGCACCAAATTCCCTTGGTAACCTGCATACTACTCCACTACACTAAAATTACGGTCAATTTCTGTTTACCTTCTGAAAGGCTGCACTGCACTTAGAATCCAAGCCCAGAAGGTATGAAGTTCAAAAGAATATTGGTTACCAGTCCAATCGCCAACGTACCGGAAGTCCATACGTGCCCATACAAATTTATTTACCAAGGACGTATACGTAACGTGGAACATTACCAGAGAGTATGCGGAATGGCTCAGGCCAGAAATAATGCACAGACCGTACACAAATGGTTATAACTCCGGACGTGGTGGAGTGATTTCTGTAAGCTTTGGTATGCAAGCTCAGCTAGAGTAACGCTACGCGACGGTCCAAGCGCGAAGTTTGTAGTGTCCTCAGAACGGAAGATATGACCTGACAACTGGATTTGACTGATAATTTACATCTTCTTCATCAAAGTTGGTGCCAGCACCAGGACAGCCATTGCAGGCATTTTATCCAAGAAAGGAGAATACTGTACTTAGGCTTCACATAAGTTTCTGTGTTCCAGTAGGACCAGTACAGTAAATGATGTAAACAGTGTGTCAAAGTAGATGCATACGGGAATTGGAAAATGTAATGCTGCATAAAAGATAAGCCTACACAGAAGCCCTGAAGTGTATTCTGTATATGACTGAGTCTGTAAATACTGCTCAGCACTTCACAGGAAGTACAGCAAATCAGCAGAGGCGGTAATCCATGTAGCTCAAGTAGCATCCGAATGTCACCACCGCAGATCTAGCTTGGTGTCCAGGCCCATCCAAAAATTATGCAATGCACTCTGTAAGAATGGCAATCAAAAATGAACACTTCTTATAATAATGAAAGAGAAACATGGAGGAAAGGATCAACACCGCTTAAAATGTTCAAATCTAATATACAAGATGTACATGTATCTGGCACCAAAAGATATCCCGTGGCAAAATTTCATAAAACTGGGTTTTGCAATGGGATGAGACCAGGTCATTGTGATGTGCTACCAATCACAATTTCTAGCATCATCCCCTCTCAGTGTGCCCACAAGCCCAGTATAGGTACAAGAACAATACTTTGTTAACACATAAATGCACCATTGCAACAGGTGAGGTATCTCAACTTGAATTGAGTAGTTACAGGATGCTATCTCAAGCATCAGTCCTAGAAGACCAGATTCTCCATTTCCATGCAGCTAACACTGATCCTAAATGATGTCGGTATTCCCTTTATGTCTCTGGCATGAGTTGCATTTTCTGGTTATAAGCACTATATGAGAAATACAGCCCAGATACAGGACTGTATGATGGCAGACGAGGCCAAGGCTGTGTACTCTGGGCTCCAATAAATGCCCACTCAATGAAGGCTGCGATTTATTGCGGGGAACCAGCAAACAGGTATGGAACAATGACAGATTTTGAAGTAGACGACTGACAACAATACAGACGGATGATGATGAGTAATGAGACTTGAAACTCCACTAGAAGATAGTATGGGACGTGGATTTGGTTAAGAAATTATCTTGAGTTAGAAACATGGTGTCTAGGCTTTTATCACATCCATATGTGCATATCCTACAGAAAATCATCCCGACTCAGGGCTATACAACCTGGTGCCATTTCCATTAACCCACATGCACAAACTTAAGACTTGGTCTGTTGGTTCAGTAGTCCTATATCTAACTACTGATGGCAAAAACACCCGTGTTCTAGCCCCTTGGAAGCGGATACAAACGTGAACCTCTCATTTGACCTTACATAAGATGTCAGCTACATCACACATAACTGCTAATTTTGTTCACAAATGCTATTTTTCAGCCGAGATCGCATCTGTTTTCTTTTAGATACACTCCTAGCTACTTACCTCAAAATAGCGCGCATCTCTTTCTTTCACTATCTCTGAGAGGTGAAAAAAACCTCGCTGAAACAGTATGCTGTCACAAACACCGTTTTAGACAGGAAGTGGTCATGGGCTGAAATTAAAATCCCGGAAGTTTGCACGCTGGCGATTGGACAGTTACATGGTACAGTATAATAACATTGTTTACTTAATACTGCTCAGCAAGTATAGCAACAACAAAAAATTTTCAGTGGCTTCTCAGTTGGCTTCTGCATAAATGATGAGAAGGTTATCTGTTACCAATTTGAGCTTCACTTTCGCCCTGATGACGACTGGAGTATTCAGTCGAAATGTCGGCAAGTTATTTTCTGAGCTCAAGTTGGTCATCAACAACAAAAATATTGTTTGCATAATATCACAAAACGCAGCAGGTGTTAAAAAAGGCAGGTTGGCCATATTCCATCAGATAGTGTATCACAGCAAATGTGGTGAAGTCGAGGTGTAGCTATCTAGTTGAACACTCTTTCTTTGCTATGAAGAATGAAGCAGGTCACTGAGCCCATAGTAAAACTTTGGCTGTAGATCTGTTAGTGAGAGTCAGAACTCCTGCTGTCTGTGTTGACGCCTCTTTCCCTGCACCCTGCTGCATTTTGGTCTTGAGTAGGTTTGACTGCAGAGCGGTGGAGCTGGTGACGTTGTATGGGTGGAGTTCAAAAGTGGGCGTGGTATTTGGGAGGAGCTAAAAATCGTATCACTCAGTCAGCAGCTGTAGCTTTGTCACGTTCTGCGTTTGAGTTCTTTGCTGTTGATGTCGGACAATTTGGACTCCCAATCAATGAACAGGTTGCCCAAATATCCATCGTCATTTTGCTGTTCACAGTTGTGATTTGTGTCCTGTTGCCATGCTCTAAATAAGTTGGATTCATCGTCCAATGAAATCTACGGTTTTTAGAAGGCCTCAGGGCGGCCCTTAGTAGCATCCTCGCTACGTTCAGAATGCTACAGCCCTGGACCCTTTGGCCTTCTAAATCCTGTAGCTTCCTTGGCCTCTGAATCTATTTAGAGTACATGTATGCCAAAGATGCTGGCTTGGTACATCCTAACTCCTGGACCCAACACGTTGTTGTGCTGGTGGTCACAGCCTCAACACCCAGGTTCAAACGTCCCATGTGTCACAAGACTACTTTGAACATCCATTGTAGCCTCATTCCCAGGCCTTCCTACCGCCCAGTTTTTGATCACTTACAGTACGCAAAAACGCAGGGGGAAGGCCTGGTCCATTTTATCACGTGAGTGACATCAGTGTCTACCAGGTAGACAAAGGGGGAAAGGGTTCACCAATGGAAAGTAAGTACACATTCTTCGTCCCGAACAATAAACATGTTTTCTGCTTTGCAAATGTTCAGAACTCCAGAGCTTGGACAGACACTATAGGGAAAGGCTTCCAGCTCATTTTTTCGGTCAAGGCTCTGTCTACCTAGGTAAACCTGATGGTGGGAAGGTGGCTACATCCAAGGTAGTTTTAGACGTCAGTTGTTGCAGAGACAGAACAGTAGCTGTAGGTCTTCGACGAGGAATATTTACAGACCACCCCTACAGTTTAGGTCTCCTTTCAGTTACGCCCATCAAAATGCAGGCATTACATACAATGCGCACACTGTACTGTTACCATGCAATAAAAAATTTTTCCAAAGGTTCAACATTCTGCATCTCATGTTGTGTGATAGCTACAAATATAAGTGAAGCTCTAACCGCAAGAGGAATCATTCACCTGATACGTGCACGTGTAAATGGAATCTATGCACCCCAAGAGTTAGAATTGAATCAACAAGTTGTAGCTATTGTTATACATGTGTGACTTAACGTGTGAGATCGACAATCACGACGACTACGGCGGAAAATGGCAGCCTCGCTGAACGTGTACTAGGGGAACCAGCAGCGCTTGTGTTGATACTAAGCCAAGAGACATCAAAGCGAACTTGCATCCTCAGTAGTGACAGGGGATGACAAAGCATGCCTAGAAAATGCTCACTATAGGGCGTTTAAACGAAGGAAAATACCCATGCAAGAAAAAAGGGGGGGGAGGGCATTTGCTCAAAAGGGGCGTATTTTCGGGAGCTTATAGTACATGGTAACACTTTCTCTGCTGTCTTTTCTCCATTCGTTTTTCCTTCAGTAGTTCTTAGACAAGGGCTTCTTCATCTTGCTGCTGCATGTTTGTCCAATGTTTCTAATTGTTGTATAGTTGGGACTACAGAGTGTTATAGTCTTATACACAGGACTGCCTGTGTTGAGGAATCTGTTGGACAGGAATAGCAAGGCTAACAGACCTGTAGGAGGTGAAGCAACTGGCAGTAAGCAGTGTACAAAGGTATCTAGGGCATGCTCATGTACCATGCTGCTCTACCATGAACGGATACGTCTGAATCCCTTATGTATGTTGATCATGTGAATGATAAACCACTAGAAGTCAGCAGCTTTACAGGTTCTTTTCTCCCCTCATTTGAAAATGTGATCTCAGAAGGTCTAAAATTTAAAAAAATATCCTGAGGGCAAGCCCCCAGACCCAATACCCACTGCCTGTGTACCCAGTAAAGACCATCAGCTGCCTATCACCATAGGACACCATCTGACATGCATTCGTCTTCTGTGGACTACTGGAGGGGATTGAAACTCTTACCTGCTCCCACTGACATGTATGCAGGTCAAGCTTGAATAGCTGTTATTACAGGAAATATCATCATACCCCCCAAGCACAAACAGACATGAACCTACCACTGTGTATGCAGTGTCCCACAGTCCAGGTGGTGGGGTGCCGTGGGTTAGTTTCTGTTCCCATAGCTCCATCGTGATGCCAAACACCTCCACATGTTGTGACAGCTCCCGTGCCTTTTCTTTTGACCCAGCTGACCCACCCCCACATGTGCAGCTTACTTTCCACAGCAACTACAGCATGGTTGGTTTTGAGCTGTGGCTCATAGTTGGTGTGATGAGCAGCCATAGTTTGCTCTAGTGGTGGTGGCACAATGAAGGACGAATAAAGTAAGCATCCGAATAGAGATGATCAACATATATACCAACTCCAAAATACAATCATTGTGGTATTTGGCTAAATTTGTTTGGAGATGTCTTAACCCCTAACGCAACACCATGAAAATTATATCCTGTGTATGGGATGCGGTCACTGGATTCAGGTTAAAAGGGGCATCTGTTAACACATAGCTGATATAACCATGTAAATTGGTTAGATAATTTTACAAATCTTTTTATAATATTTTCTGTAAGTTCTGGCCAGTAGGGCTTATTGGACTATGGAGTTTTTTATGTGACATCACGAATAGGACAGACTGAAACAGCCACCGTGTTGATGTACACAGAGATGTGGCAATCTTGGTGAATGGAGAGATCTTTCTTCTAATGTGTGTTGAATCAGTCAAAATGCCACTGCAAAACAGCTGTATATGTAAATGCTTACCTGTGGAGTTTTCAATCGATACTGCAGTTGATGTACTGTACATGCTGTACACCAAGATGGCGGCTCAGAGCGGCTCAAGATTAGTATACAGAATTCAGATCACGTGATAAAAAAGCTCTATTCCATGATCCAACAATGAAACAAAGCTTTTCTAGAACAGAAATTAGTTTACAAAAATTACAGAAAATTACGATGATGTTTGTAATAGAATGCAGAGACATCCTAGGGTGTCAACACAGCCAATACAGGGACAATCTGTGAACTAAAAAGGCAGGCCTAGATGTTGTGTAGAGTTACCTACTGCACAGGAAACATTTTGGCCAATCAAAACCAGGCTTTGTCAGCTCTGGGATGGCCAGGAGATGAAAACTGCTATCTTGTGCAAGAAAGGCAGTAGACCCAAAAACATTGTGAATGGACTATGCATACATGTATATCCTATGTGTATATGCAATGGTGACAATGCCAGTGAATGACCATTGCATATAATAGACAAGTGCAAGCCTATTATATTTGCTATTGATGCCAATTGGCTTTGACAGCATGACATCACTTGGCACAATGTGCTTTGAAGAGAAGTGCTGTGCTAGCAGAAAGTGTGGGATAGGGGAAGATGAGCAGCTTTAGGCATGGGATGCGATGTACATGGCAGTTGTCTTGGCTGGCGCTGGGGGGTGCATGGGGCTCTTCTTTGCACAGAGAGGCGTAGAAAACACTCCGCTCACCTTGTAGGGACTCTGTTCCTGGCACTGTAACCAGAGTTCATTCTGGACTAGCATTCACTGATTGGAGAGCCCTAGCTGACTATTGAAAGTGTGGGTGTGGCCCGGGTCACTAATGTGCGAAAGAGTGCAATATCCTTGTGTGTTCAGGCCAGCAAACTTTTGTGAGACATATCTGAGGTACTATGTTTTTACACTTTCTTTTGCCAAATTTGGCATCAAAGTTCCCGTGCTCAACTTACAGAAACACAATTCAGCCTTGCATGCTTTGTATGCTGCTACCACTTATAGTGTTGAGCGTGACCAGTACTTGATTCAAGTTACAGTGAGTACATCAAAGTGTAATCTTGCAAACATTGTGTACCCCTTGGGCAGTGTAAAGACTCACATCCCATTCATGGTAGGCGACCAAATCTCTGTCGCAATTGTAACAGCTGCTTACAGGTGGAGCAAGAACCTTTATCGGGGTGAGGTTGTTGCAGTTGAATGCTTCAAGTAAGGAAGGACACTAATGTTTAATGAACTCCTGGAGAAAGCGTGCCCTGTCTACCGGTAGTGAGGCATAGTTCGAGATCACCTTTACTCGCTGAAAGCTGGTCATTCCCACATGCAGGGGAATTGTATAAGACTGCAAGTGGCTATAACCCAGGTATCATTTTCATCCAGCTTACGGCCACCTTGCTCTAACGAAATGCCGACCATCTTGTGGTGATACATACTTCTTGCACTTCTTGATAACGGTCTTCCATGTTCAAGTTCCTCACATTTCCTCAGTAGATGGCAGTAGGTCAAGCTTGCACTTGTGGGATGCCATAATGATGGCAAGGGAGAGTACAAGTTGAACTGTACTCAGCGATACTGAAGAGCTAAGGCAGCATCAGCCATTGAGCCTTTTTTCGCACTTGTCTTCACACTTCCAAGCATACCGGGTGACATAACACCTTTGAGGGCCTTGTCTAACCTGCCTTCTTTGTATCAATCAAAATGCTTTAGTTACATATGTAGTACAGTTCACTACAAGCTTGTGAAGTCGTCACAAAGCAGGGGTGCATTATTCACAGTCACCTGTGGAGTCACTTTTGAAGTCCTTCTCCACCCTTTCTTTGTAGCATTCGAAATGTTTAGTTACATAGCTTGTGAAGTCCTTGCAAAGTACAGTTAGTTTGCTCCATTTACGATCACCTGTGGAGTCACTTTTGAAGTCCTTCCCCAGCCTATAAATTATCATTTCAGCTTTCTCTGTTTTTTTTTTCTCTATGATTTCATCTTAGCCCTGTCTGCTCCTTTAGGAGGTGAACCTCTTAAGGTTACGAGATACCGCTTGCACACGCATACTTTCATACGCACATTACAAATTTCACTTGAAACAGCTGCGATTAGATGTGTATTTTTTCCAGCCAAAAATAGAGTTCAGGAGCTATGTATATGAAGCGGTTTAATGCCCAAAGTGCTATAAAATGGACAACGCAGTACATGACAAAGAGCTTTTTGGGATAGCGTCAGCTGCTGTAAGTATACAGATTCTGAAGTAATAATTGTGTGGTACGTGGAGTTTTAGCGGAAAATAGACTATTTCTCAAAAAGCGAGTGGTACGTACACAAATGTACGTACTTTCCAAAAACGCCTTCGTCATGCACTTGAAAATGTTACAAACTGTCCATCTGCGTTGCCGTTCCTCCCTCCCGGTTGTTTGCGGAAGCGGAATTTGGCTGGAAATTCACGAGCTTTGACCATGCGTGTATGACTGCTCCTTTGAGATCACTCACTGCTTCTTGCTGTGCAAGTTTGTGTCATGTCTCTCAACTCATCCTTCATGTTTTGCAGCTGTAACCTAATGCACACAGCCTGGTCCATCTGGACCGCTGACCACGCACACTTCCGTATCCCATAACCTAAGGAAGCTCCACCACTTCCACATTGTTATGGTACACTACCATGACTGTGGGTTTGCAGTCATGCTGTATGACTTATGTGACGAAGTGACTTGCATTCTACGCACGTGACAAAACCGTGACATAACGAAGTTCAATGCATCTATTAAAGGGTCCAACCAAAAAGTGTAGGACTAGAAACCATTTCCAGGATAGTTTTACTGGTTCATCTCTACCTAACCCACTTGATGTACTTGAGGAATCATGCCTCCAGGTTTTAAACACACATCACAAAGCAAATCTTTTTTCTACATCAGAACAAGTACAACAACAATTCAACCAAAGAGGTCCATGGGTGAGGTCACTCCGATTGGCTTCAACAGACCCACTTCCCTTGCACCACACGTCTCAAGCATTGAAGCAGCAGCTCCATATTTGCATCTATCGAGTGCAGGTCGAGGTATGGAAATACTTAGTCACCTTGATTTTGTTACCCATGCTTTCTGCCAACCCAAACAACCACACCAACGAGTTCGTCAGTATGAAGGGCAAGCATTCAAGAGAAGCATTCATGGACAGCAAAATGTGAACCTCCCTGAGTACTTAATTGAGCTGTGCTAGATGTCTCAGTGGATAAGTTCGTGTAGATATCAACCTTTTTGACTTCAATTAATGACAGAGGGTTTCCCTCACTTTTCGTGATAAAAGAAAAATCTGGATGGTCATCCACAGATGGTTGGAGGTTCACCACCATATCGTCACAGTGATGAACCGCATCCAACACGAGCAACAGCACTCTGGCATTTGCCTCCATTTCTGTGGTATTATTCAAGTATCTGTCGGCCCATTTCAGGTAATCTTGCAAAGCATTTGACACAGGCACCCTCTGTAAAATCAGGGTGGACTGTCATTTTGGTATAGTTCCGTCTAGGATGTGTCTCACATCTTGCCATTTCATTTCGGAAGGAGAGGGTAGTGGAAATGATGTTATCATGAACACGCCTAAAAATTGATAGCAGTTAACATCTACAGATGGTTGTAGATTTATGATCACATCGTTACACTGACTAACTGCATCCAAAACAAGCAGCAGGACCCGGGCGTTTGCTTCTATTTCTGTTGTGTTGGTCAAGAATTTGTCTGCCCATTTCATGTAAGTTTTCAAACTCTCTGACAGAGGCTCCACCTGTAAAATGGGGGTAGACTGTTCCTTTGGTATAGTCCCCTTTAGTAGGCGTGCTACATCTTGCCACTTCATTTCCGACGGAGACGGTAATGGTTTGTCTTCAAATGCCTAATAGGAAATGATGTTATCACGAACACGCCTAAAAATTGATAGCAGTTAAATACCTATTACTTACCAGATTGATCTGTTGTACTAGTGTGGGTCCCCAGCCCGTTATTTTAATCCACATAGTTGTGCTGTGACTTCCTGATTGTCTGATGAAAAATCCATAAACATTTCAGGTGTCGGCCCAAGCTTTCAACGCCGTTATAACGGAATGTTGATCCTTAATCATGGGTATCCCATGGATTATCTCTGCCCATCCCACCACCCTTCTGCGCTTTCTGGAGCTTCTTAACTCTTTAACACCACCGTAGGCTATTTTAATTACTGGAAGTCTTTATTAGGCTATGGATACCTTCCTTGGTCCGTATTTTCACTTCTGCTTGGAGCTAGCACTGGAAACTTGAGTCAAAGCTTTATTGACACATTCTCTGTGGGTTCACGACCTTAGCCACACCCACTCATTAGTGAGCATTCAATAGTCAGGGCCCTCCGACCAGAGAACGCTCCTCTGGACCAAAAGCTACCTAAAATGCCAGAAATAGAGTCCCTACAAGGTGAAAGGAGCGTTTTCTACGCCAGTTTGTGCAAGAAAGCAGACAAATGGCCCGCCCAGCATTGACCAGGGCTTTTCTACAGCTAGCTGCAACAGCCGCCATGCACTGTCACCCAGAGGGGTGCACCCACCCACCTCCCCCTGTCCCACCCTTTCTGCTAGCGCAGAACCTATCTTCAAAACGGATTGTGCCAACTGATAACATGCGGCCAAAGTCAGACGACGCCAAAAAGCGTCATCGGTGGTTAAAGGGTTAAGCTCACACTCTAGAAAGAGAGAGAGTGTGGTTAATACTGCAGTGTGGTCAGTACTGCATTTTAAAATGCACTGTAAATGCTCCAAGATAAACATGTCAAGTTGTCCTTTACTTCTTGGCCTTTTTATCAATCTTCCCCTCAGCTCTCTTCTCTTTCTTCTCAGTCTCATTCAGGGCTTCCTTTTCTTTAGCCCTTTGCCTCGGCTCTCTTCACCTTCTCGGCTGCTTCCTCACTGTACTGGTACTGGGAGGAGTCCTGGCTGTCTTCACCTTCTCGGCTGCTTCCTCACTGTACTGGTACTGGGAGGAGTCCTGGCTTCCAGTGCACTCAGAAGTATCCGGACTGGTTGCAAACACTACCACTCCAGTGACTAACCTCATTGGTGACTTCCTTCCTCCAGAACTCATTGCACTACATGGGCAAGCAAAAAAAAAGAGGAAATCATGAGAGAGTGTAATTGTATAAACCTTAATAATCCCAGTGCAGTAATAATGGCTTGAAACTCACCACTCTAATTTGCTCCGCCCTTGTCCTCTTCCTTCACCACATGATGATACATTGTGGTCTTGGTAGACTCAGGTGACCATGGGTCTTCTTCAGGTTTTTCAGCTCCTTAATTATTACAATCTTTTTTATCTGCTTTATCCCAGTTACCATCATGTCTGTGCTGTGTGAGCAAAACAGAGGAGTTCTTTCGTAAGAGAGAATAATATCATAATCACAGAATTTTTATGTATATACAGCAATAGAGATGTTAATACTCAACACTCTAGTTTGCTCCGCCTTGTCCTCTTCCTTCGCCACACGACAATGTGTCTTAATGTTGGCAGACTCAAGTGACCATGGCATCACTTTAGTTCTTGCAGCTCTCAAAAGTGTGTTCACCTACATTCCCCTGGTCACGAGCATGTCTGTGCTGAATAAGCAAAAAGGAGGACTCACAGGAGAGAGAGTATAATATTTAGTTGTGTAAATCATAAATATTTTCAAGCACAGAACTTTAGGCACAGCAAGAGAGAGAGACCTTAAACTCTCCACTCTAATTTGCTCCACTTTGGTCCTCTTCTTTTGCTGCATGATGATGCGACGGAGTCTTGGCAGGCTCAGGTGACCATGAGTCTTCTTTAGTTCTGCCAGCTAATCTTGTTCATCTACTTTACCCCAGTCACCACCATGTCTGTGCTGGGTGAGCAGAAAGGAGAGAGAGTCATAATTATTAACATTCCTAGAATTTAGGCAAAGCAATAGAGACCTTTAAACTCACCACTCTAATTTGCTCCACCTTGGCCCTCTTCTTTCGCTGCATGATGTTGCGACGGAGTCGTGGCAGGCTCAAGTGACCGTGGGTCTTCCTCAGGTCTGCCAGCTTTTGTTCAAAATCCTGTTCATCTGCATGTCTTTGCTGGGTGAGCAAAAAGGATTGAGAATAAAATTCATAAATTTAAAATTATTAACATTCCTAGAATTTAGGCACAGCAATAGAGACCTTTAAACTCACTACTCTAATTTGCTCGACCTTGGGCCTCTTCTTTTGCTGCATGATGATGCGACGGAGTCTTGGCAGGCTCAGGTGACCATGGGTCTTCCTCAGGTCTGCCAGCTTTTGTTCAAAATCTTGTTCATCTGCATGTCTTTGCTGGGTGCGCAAAAAGGAGAGAGAGAAAAATTGTGTAAATCATAATTATTAACATTCCTAGAATTTAGGCACAGCAATAAAGACCTTTAAACTCACTACTCTAATTTGCTCCACCTTGGTCCTCTTCTTTCGCTGCATGATGATGCGACGGAGTCTTGGCAGGCTCAGGTGACCATGGGTCTTCCTCAGGTCTGCCAGCTTTTGTTCAAAATCCTGTTCATCTGCATGTCTGTGCTGGGTGAGCAAAAAGGAGAGAGAGAAAAATTGTGTAAATCATAATTATCAACATTCCTAGAATTTAGGCACAGCAATAAAGACCTTTAAACTCACCACTCTAATTTGCTCCACCTTGGCCCTCTTCTTTCGCTGCATGATGTTGCGACAGAGTCGTAGCAGACTCAAGTGACCGTGGGTCTTCCTCAGGTCTGCCAGCTTTTGTTCAAAATCCTGTTCATCTGCATGTCTTTGCTGGGTGCGCAAAAAGGGTTGAGAATAAAATTCATAAATTTAAAATTATTAACATTCCTAGAATTTAGGCAAAGCAATAGAGACCTTTAAACTCACCACTCTAATTTGCTCCACCTTGGCCCTCTTCTTTCGCTGCATGATGTTGCGACGGAGTCGTGGCAGGCTCAGGTGACCATGGGTCTTCCTCAGGTCTGCCAGCTTTTGTTCAAAATCTTGTTCATCTGCATGTCTGTGCTGGGTGAGCAAAAAGGAGAGAGTAATTGTGTAAATTAGCATTCCTAGAATTTAGGCAAAGCAATAGAGACCTTTAAACTCACCACTCTAATTTGCTCCACCTTGGCCCTCTTCTTTCGCTGCATGATGATGCGACGGAGTCTTGGCAGGCTCAGGTGACCATGGGTCTTCCTCAGGTCTGCCAGTTTTTGTTCAAAATCTTGTTCATCTGCATGTCTGTGCTGGGTGAGCAAAAAGGCGAGAGAAAAATTGTGTAAATCATAATTATTAACATTCCTAGAATTTAGGCACAGCAATAAAGACCTTTAAACTCACTACTCTAATTTGCTCCACCTTGGCCCTCTTCTTTCGCTGCATGATGATCCGACGGAGTCTTGGCAGGCTCAGGTGACCATGGGTCTTCCTCAGGTCTGCCAGTTTTTGTTCAAAATCTTGTTCATCTGCATGTCTGTGCTGGGTGAGCAAAAAGGCGAGAGAAAAATTGTGTAAATCATAATTATTAACATTCCTAGAATTTAGGCACAGCAATAGAGACCTTTAAACTCACTACTCTAATTTGCTCCACCTTGGCCCTCTTCTTTCGCTGCATGATGATCTGACGGAGTCGTGGCAGACTCAAGTGACCGTGGGTCTTCCTCAGGTCTGCCAGCTTTTGTTCAAAATCCTGTTCATCTGCATGTCTTTGCTGGGTGAGCAAAAAGGATTGAGAATAAAATTCATAAATTTAAAATTATTAACATTCCTAGAATTTAGGCACAGCAATAGAGACCTTTAAACTCACCACTCTAATTTGCTCCACCTTGGCCCTCTTCTTTCGCTGCATGATGTTGCGACGGAGTTGTGGCAGGCTCAGGTGACCATGGGTCTTCCTCAGGTCTGCCAGCTTTTGTTCAAAATCTTGTTCATCTGCATGTCTGTGCTGGGTGAGCAAAAAGGAGAGAGAGAATAATTGTGTAAATTAGCATTCCTAGAATTTAGGCAAAGCAATAGAGACCTTTAAACTCACCACTCTAATTTGCTCCACCTTGGCCCTCTTCTTTCGCTGCATGATGATGCGACGGAGTCTTGGCAGGCTCAGGTGACCATGGGTCTTCCTCAGGTCTGCCAGTTTTTGTTCAAAATCTTGTTCATCTGCATGTCTGTGCTGGGTGAGCAAAAAGGCGAGAGAAAAATTGTGTAAATCATAATTATTAACATTCCTAGAATTTAGGCACAGCAATAAAGACCTTTAAACTCACTACTCTAATTTGCTCCACCTTGGCCCTCTTCTTTCGCTGCATGATGATCCGACGGAGTCTTGGCAGGCTCAGGTGACCATGGGTCTTCCTCAGGTCTGCCAGCTTTTGTTCAAGATCTTGTTCATCTGCATGTCTGTGCTGGGTGAGCAAAAAGGAGAGAGAGAATAATTGTGTAAATCAGCATTCTAGAATTTAGGCACAGCAATAGAGACCTTTAAACTCTCCACTCTAATTTGCTCGACCTTGGTCCTCTTCATTTGCTGCATGATGATGCGACGGAGTCCTGGCAGGCTCAGGTGACCATGGGTCTTCCTCAGGTCTGCCAGCTTTTTTTCAAAATCTTGTTTGTCTGCTTTATTCCAGTCACCATCATGTCTGTGCTGGGTGAGCAAAAAGGCGAGAGAAAAATTGTGTAAAATCATAATTATTAACATTCCTAGAATTTAGGCACAGCAATAAAGACCTTGAACTCACTACTCTAATTTGCTCCACCTTGGCCCTCTTCTTTCGCTGCATGATGATGCTACGGAGTCGTGGCAGGCTCACTCACAGGCTTACTCATAGCCCCCATTGTCAATGGGGGCTGTGGGTGAGGGGATCTTGGGGAATGACCGAGGAGAGTTGGAATAAGGGGTATGTATAGACTTTAGTGACACGTTCTTCACATTTAAGATCATGCAATGATGGATAGAATTGGGCTTCAATATACCGTAGTCTCGCGAAAAAGGGCCCACTTACGAAAGAGCGCCCACCCCCTACTTTTCACCCAATTTCCTGTACAGGGTCAAAGTTTACTCGAATGAGCACCCACCCTGGAGCGAGCTTCGCGTGGAGTTTGAGAAGCACAGTATGCGTATCTGAGGTAAGAAACTTCGTGTAATACTTCACCGAAATTGCTACAAGGCATTTTTGCGTAGACGGACGTAGCTAATGCGGTGTGCACTGCGAGCTACACCATGCTCACGGTGACGTGGTGCCGTTCAGAGTGTTGTGTGCCGTTAGGACTCGACTTCGAAGCCGCTGGTGGTTCCGTTGTACGTTACTGTTTGTCCAATTATTTGCTTTGAGGGCATCGAGTCGCTGTAAACAAGACATGGGCGCTCTTTCGTGGTTAAATGCGGAACACCCGAAAGAGCGCCCACCCCCCTCTTTGGCAGACTTGTAAGGTGCTCCGCCCATGGGCCCTTTTTCACGAGACTACGGTATATTAAGATGACAAAAGTGCATCATATCTAACACTGCTCTTAATGCGGAAATTTAATATTAAATTGAGAGTAGAGTCACTATTCTCTTTGGGAGCTGGGTTTATGAGTTCTCTTCTTGTGGTGGTGATGGTGGTTGTGTGACTAGTATCCTCGACTTCATGAGGTGCTTCAGCTGGTGTGGTGGGCAATTCTTTTCCAGGTGGCTGGCAGATGGCATGCTAGCTAGCAAATGACCACTTAAACAGAACACTGACTTCTTCCAAGTCGTCTGGATTGTTGAGTGAGGTCAGAGTGGACAGCATGGTGGAGTAACTCAATGACGTGGATAAATAGCAGCGTTTGTTCACACTTCTTCACTTTCGCCCTGATGATGACTGGAGCATTTGGTCAAAACGTCGGCAAGTTATTTTCCAAGCTCAAGTTGGTAACAGATACCCTTCTCTTCATTTGTGCCCATGCATTTCTCATCTTCTCGATGGCCCAGTTGGGAGAGCAACAAAAGCAGCACTTCCGCAGTCTCTTTCTTCGTGAAAGTGGCATTGCAAGCACAGGAGTGTAGGAGAGGAGGTCTTGGAACTGAATGCACCCATCCTGCACGAAGAGATAATTAAAGCAACGAGATCACAGCAGAAGAAGCTATATTTATGTGTGAAACAAGTGCTGACAGACCTCAAAACCTGTAGCTACATACATACTGAAGTGAGTAGTACACGTTGTGGCTCGAGTTAATTGTGCAGATCGACTTCAGAAATTGGTGACGGTCAGAAGTTCTTTGAAACACACTCAAGTTTTTCATTTGGTGAACTGACACGTGAAACAAATACGTTGGGCAATTTGATTGCTTGAGTGACATGGATCACTGGACACTGTAGGGTTGCAGTGTTAGGGTTTCCCTGTAGGAGTACATGGAGACAATCTGATTTGTTGTTGCCCCGACATGTGCGTACATGTAGTAACTAGCGGAGATGCGTGCATTTTGCTAGCAATGCACACGGTACAGTAGTTAAGTTTACTGTAGGAAACATCTCATGAAATCCTGCGATCTAGTGGAAATACTTTGACAATTGATGGCAATCCCCGTGATACATAATTAAGTGTTTCTGGACACCAATATCCATCATGGTGTACTGCATTGTGCTGACAATGTCTGCACAGCTGAGGATATAGCCACATAGTGATACCTGTCATGTAGATCCCTTCATGATTATTCAGATAGCCCATTGAATGTTTGTTTGTTTGTTTGTTTGTTTCTTAGTGCGTATATATTGCTAATTGTGATGCTACTTGCTCTTTTTGTCTTTGTAGCCACGTGAAGAGTACTGGAGTAAAGAGTTGGTCCAACAGGGGTTGAAAAAAGGCGAACTCATTCAGGTATCTGTTCTTTTTGGATGGTATGGGAAATTTACTATTGGTGTTTGATATGAAAGTAACATCATGGTATATCAGTATGTGCATGTTTTAATTAGACAGTGACAATTGCCTGAAACAAACCTTACCAGTACTTTGCGTTGCCTTTATCCTTGTTGCTTGTCTTGCTGTTTGCCTTCTTACCTGGGGATGATGAACTTTCTGCAAATCAAGGCACCCTGGACCTTCTGTCTTCCTTCCTTGTCTGCCTCACTCAAAATGCCTCTAAACAGCGAATTTCGTTCCCACTTGATTTCGAAACAAGACCATCACTATCGCTAATACTACTTTCACTTCTTGATTCTGTGCTCACCATGACTAGTATTCACAGCTGTTGATCAACAAACTCACATGGATGCCAGTATATAGCATCGGAATAGCAACCAGCTGTGTATGTATATGCAACCAGCTATGTATGTACCGTAGTCTCGCGAAAGAGCGCCCATGGGCGGAGCACCTTACAAGTCACTCTTTTCAGTGCTTCCACATTTAACCACGAATGAGCGCCCATGTCATGTTTACAGCGAGTCGATGCCCTCAATGCAAATAATTGAACAAACAATAACGTACAGCGGAGCCACCAGTGGCTTCGAAGTCAAGTCCTGACGGCACCATGTGAGCATAGTTTAGCTCGCGGTGTGCGCCGCATTAGCTGTGTCTATCTACGCAAAGCTGCCTTGTAGTAATAACCTTCGGTGAAGTATGGCACGAAGTTTCTTACCTCAGATATACATAGCGCTTGAAGATGTGCTTCTCATGCATGCACTCCACTAGCCACACAAAGGTTGCTCCAGGGTGGGCACTCATTCAAGCAAACTTTGACCCTATACAGGAAATTGGGCCAAAAGTAGGGGGTGGACGCTCTTTCGTGAGACTACAATAAGAAGTCAACCAATTGTTCCAAGCTTAGCTATATTTCATTTCCTGCTGATTTTTACTAGCAGTGTACTGGTGTTTGAACTATTGATATGCATTACAATTGCTAGGGAGTGGTGCGCATTAACCTGAGGAACTATGAAGAAGCATTCATTGATGATCCAGTGAGTTGGAACACTTAGTTGGTTGACTGACTGGTTGATTGATGGTCAATATCAATCGACCAATAAACTGATGGATGAATTGACTGATTCTGTGTATACCAGGAGAGAGGGCCGGACTACTGCATCCCCACCCAGAGGAGCAGGAACAGGGCCCTTCAGGATGATGTGGTGGTAGTACAGGTGCTACCCAGAGACCAGTGGAAAGTGAGGAATGCATGCATCCATGTTACATTATGTAGTTAATCTGAGTGTGTACCAGAATGCCAACCGTAGCCCATGCATACTTTCTTTTACTGATTGACTTGGCAGGTGTTTTCTTTGCATTTATGGGAATGCAATTATGTTCATGTGTAGCACTAATACACTGAGGTGTAGTGAAGTCCGTGCTTATTGACAAAGGAGTTTGCTCTGAATGTGTGCACTTACACATGATGTATCTACATGTGTATATGTATGTACGTACGTACACAATGAGAGATCACTGTTGAAGATTGGAGTCACAAATCTGTGTAAGATGTCAGCAAGCAAGCATTCTTGGGAGCATAAAAGCCTCAAAACATTTAAGAGATCCACATGCTCCTAATCACCACCAGCTGTGAAGAGCGCAATGTTATGAGTGATGAAATCTGGGTGGTAAGAATGGGATTGAAAATGAGGGCAGCCCCTGAGTATGTAAGCACAGTTTACCATCCATGCTTTGTTCCACCATACAGCATGTTGAGCAGGCAGAAGCACTCTTTCCAGAGACCCCCCCTACAGACATGCTAGACACAATAGCAGCTGATCAAAGGACACTTGGTCCCCAGAGTGGCAATGCTGCTGGCCCAAGAGACCATGGAGACAGAACTGACGTTTCCAAGGATGACCCCCTGAGTGTTGTTCAGTCACAGCGGAGCCTAGAGGGAGCATCGGCCTCACAGATCTACCAGCAGGCTACTGAGACCGAGGGTGCTTCATTAGTGACAGGACCTTCATCCTCTTCTACTGAGCAACTCAGATGTGAGGCCACTCCTCTGAAGGAGACGTTGGTTGATAGGCTGTATGCTACCACCCCTGGAGTGAAGACCGGTAGTGCTGGTGCTACTGTGAAGAAGGGAAAAGAGGATTACCTGTACAGACGGACCGTCAAGGTATGAACTTTGTAATGGGGCAAATACAGTGTGATCATGCTGCTATGCAGCCTGTTTGTAAATGTGCATATGTGTGCCTATTACAATACTTGACTACAGGGTTCTTTTCACTGGGCCTTTAGCGGATGGTTTTGCACCATTTGGTTAATTGCAGCACCATTTGGATGAGGTGAATGTAAGGTTACGGGTACATGTTCATAAATAAAATTAGTATGACACAAACTTGCCTATATAACATTTCCTACCAAAAAGCTACCGGATTTCTCCAACAACCAGTCGCTACTAAGGACATTGAGCTATAGTTCAGCATAACACTAACCTTGCTACAGTACACAATCAAGCAACAGTAGGCGGCTGCTCGGTGGAGTTTAAGTACAAACTTCTTTGTCAGTTTGCTAAGACAGTGGGCAGTCAATAGTTGGTACCGGTGTTCGATAAGTGGCATGGTAATATGGTATGAAAACGTGTTGCTCGTGCACATCTGTGCTATAACTTGGCTAAAAGGGGTTATAATCTATTCGACGAGAGCCTACTCTTTCGTTTGGTACAAGAACCAAGTTCCTATGTCGTTCCTGGACTGAGATATGAAGGCAAGTACAAGTTGCGTTCAATAATTGGCACTGTACGCTACACCCCATAACCTTAAGTAGGAGCACCATTTGGATGTTGTAAATTTAAGTAGGAGCATATTTGGATCACTTCATAAATCCTGCCCACAGCTGTTACTGACCTGGCTCAATAGCGTTATGTAAACAGGGCATTTTCATGCCCATGTCAGGATGCTGTTGCATCACACACATTTGGAAGGAAATTTCTAGCGAGAACCCTGCTTGACTACAGTTTGCTACATGTTTGCCGAGTGTCATTACAAGGGATAAGTGTGAGACATTTTTCAACTGGCAGTTATTTGCCAGAATGTACGTATCATCTGGCAACCTCCTAACCATTACATGGCTCCTTGTGCATGTGTACAGCTGAAACTCACCTCCCATGGGTCTTACATATAGCCTCGTTCCCAGGCTCTCCCCTCGCCCCGACGAAAAATAGAAAAGGAGGGGGAGAGCCTGGTATCGATTCGCACGTGATACCGCGGCACGCACGTCACTAGTATTGTCTAGGAAATGGCTTGACGTCAGTCACGTGCAGAGCGCGAAGTACCCGCCGGCCGGGTTCAGAGTTACATATACTTGTTGTAACGACTAAAATTGCAAGTTACAGGTCTTGTAACGAGCCCATTAAGCTGAAGATCGCTAGCGAGTGGAAAGTCTGGGAACGGGGCTACCAGCTGTACTTGTACTAGTACAAAATGTGAACAGACGCTACACACCAGGTGGCTTTCTCCTTCGTGGTTGCCGTTTGGGCCATAACAGGTCTTCAGACTCACAGTTGACGGTTGAACAGTCATCCAGCTTCGCATTCACAACTGTCGGTTGACTTGAAAGCCGCTAGCGCACGATCACGAAGCCAAGTGAAACGTCATGGCTTAAGCAATTATTGCCGTGACGTCGTCGTGCCGCGGTATCACGTGCGAATCGATACCAGGCTCTCCCCCTCCTTTTCTATTTTTCGTCAGGGCGAGGGGAGAGCCTGGGAACGAGGCTATCTTACATACACATCTTTCCCACTACTCTAACAGTAACTAGCTGATTTAGCACCTAGCCTAGGTTATTTAGCACCGATGCATGCACACCTGTGAGCAGCTCTCTCACGCTTGCCCCACGGTCATGATAATCACCCTCCTAGCTTGAACTTCTGTTTTGTGCTGCATTTGGGTTTACCGTATAGCGGGTGAAACTCACCTCCCATGGGTCTTACATATACATCTTTCCCACTACTCTAACAGTAACTAGCTGATTTAGCACCTAGCCTAGGTTATTTAGCACCGATGCATGCACACCTGTGAGCAGCTCTCTCACAATTGCTCTACAGTCATGATAATCACCCTCCTAGCTTGAACTTCTGTTTTGTGCTGCATTTGGGTTTAATACCGTATAGCGGGTATTTTTCGCGGGGCAAAATTTTTGCGGAACCACGATCTATTGTATTACGGAGAATTTTCGCGGGTTAAATTTTCGTGGAAAGCAAATTTTCGAAATCCATTTATTGACATCCACCAAGCGCAAAGGAAGCTAGCTATAGTTTATACCAGAGATGCTCGCAATGGAGAGTTGTGCAGTATTATGGTTATGGACACACTCGTTAGTGGTCATGCGGGCTAGTATCGTAAGCGGAAGTGGGCTGGCTCACGCGAGACTAGGCACAGACAGCAGTATATACAGTGTAGGCTAAACCGAGAATAAGAGTGGACTCTTGGTAACTGTCTTTGCAGGATAGCTGTTGTAGCAGTGACGTGTTTCATGGACACAACTGTCTGTAGAACTACACACAGGGGGATACAAGTCACAAATTTTCGTGAGTTAATTTTTCGCGGACCCCACTCGACTGCGAAAAACGCGAAAATTACACCCCCACAAAAAATACCCGCTATACGGTGTCCAGCAGTTCGTATGGTAGCATGTATGATTGTATATTTGTGAGTGCTTGATCGTATTTCTCTGTCTGTGAACAGGTTGTGTACATTGTGGAGAATGGACACAGTCGAGTGTGTGCTGGTTATCTGAAAGCTTATGATAAGGTATGTTTCCTTGTAATACTGAATTTACTGAATGGGACAGGTCCATAGCACAATACAAACCATGCTTGTGAAGATGGGTGGTAGCTGCGTGGTTACTATAGCTACATGTGTATACATGTACTAACTTAGCAGAGCAGTGTACGATGCTGTGTGAACTTACTTGTCTGGACCTCTTGTGGCAAAGCAGCATGTATATTCCTGATGTATCCTGCTCATGTTATAAAGCACAGCACATATTCTATTGTTTGTGTCTTGTAAACCTGTCTAGGCTGGTTTCATATGTGGCAGTCCCGTGTAGAAATCGAAGGTTATTCCGTCGCGTATTTCGATCACATCGCTGCGTTCGAAGCGCCGTATCGCTGAACTTCCGTTAAGGGCGGGGCTCATACGCGCTTCGTAGATGCATGAATATCTAATAAATCTACGAAGCGCGTATGAGCCCCGCCCTTAACGGAAGTTCAGCGATACGACGCTTCGAAGGCAGCGACGCGATCGAAATACGCGACGGAATAACCTTCGATTTCTACACGGGACTGCCACATATTCTTTCAAATGCTATTTGAAGTGATGTATATCCTGCTTATAGACTGTATTACTTTCATTGCAGGTGAAGCAGCTGGTTCTCTTCTCTCCAAAGGATCACAGAGTACCACGCGTGATATTGCCCCTAGCTGACTGCCCTCCAGGTGAGCACAGTCAGTTACATGAGTCAGTCTTCACTGATACACTTATGGATTTCTGTGGAGCTTGGATCTTGCATTGAGAGGGTTGTCATAGCCACCTCCATAAGGCCAGCCACCTGACGGCTTTTTCATTAGAGAGCAATATCCAGTCATCCCAGTGTAACTGATGAGGCCTCGCTCGTATCGATCAAAACAGTTCTTGTGTAGTGGATAACTCAGCTATAGCAGAGATGTGGTTTACTGATTACAATGTCATTCATAGTACACATATCAACCTGGGAGTCTGGCGAGCTACATGATAATATATTGTTATTCGTTCACAGATTACTGCCTGAATCACAAGAAGTATGAGACGACAATGTTTATCTGTAGAATTCAACAGTGGCTGCCAGATGCTCTCTTTCCAAACGGGTATGCCATATATATTCAGTAAACTATGATTGTGACTCACATACATGTACAATTGTACATTAGGTATTTGTAATAATAAGCAAACTATTTTCTGATTTTAAGTTGATAAAGAGATTCATTTTTTCTGTTTGTACCAGATTATGATTAGCTTTTTAAAAGGGTTTACTTAGCCTCGTTCCCAGGCCTTCCCCGGCTCCAGTTTTTGATCGCTTGCAGTATGCAAAAACGGAGGGAGAAGGCCTGGTGAATCTTACCACGTGATCCGCGGCATACATTACGTCACAGGTTCTAGCGATCAAAAACTGGAGCCGGGGAAGGCCTGGGAACGAGGCTAGGGTAGCTGTTGTACCGGTCCAACTTCCCATATTCCATGTACATGTATAGACGGCATAGTGCTGAGTGTTATTAAAAATAATGTTTCCGGTTAAGCACGTGAAAATCGTATACGGTACGATAACGAACATTCAACGGAAAGTTTTCCTGGGAGATGGCAGCAACGAAGAAAAGTGCTACCGATTTCGGTAGTACTTACGAAACGCCATCCAAGCAAAGGAAGACCGTCTCTTCCAGTCAGGATAACTCACCAACTGGGGTAGCGGGCCAGATTCAGTGCAAGTATCGTCAGAAGCAGCTCGAACATTTGCCGCTAGTTCAGCATATGCTAATTAGCCCTATCATTCTCTGTGGTAGCCTTGTCCCCAGGCCCGTTTGAAAAATCCGATTTTTCGAATGGGCCTGGGGACGGGGCTATCTCTATGGCAGTAAAAATACCTTCTGTATACAAGAAATCTTCGGTTTCCAGCTCGCACGCTAAGTCTTCGTCGAAGACGAACGCTGCAGACGGGATGTCAGCCATTCCAACGGCACGAGAATTACATAATTGCACTTACATCATTGCACGTGCTGAATACCGGAAATAAATTTGAAAACTATATTTAGTAACACTCAGCATTTTGCCGTCTATGTACATTGTATGCCCTCTCACCAGTTTGGCGGCTCGATGCGCCCTTGATTTTATCTCCTACTTATGTACATGTGCCTCCCCTCATCTAGCACCCTGATGCGCAGCCTGGGAGAGGCAGGAGAAATAGAGCCGGAAACTGAGTCATTTCTCTTGGAGAATGAGATAGACTCTGGGGACTTCACCCCAGAGGCTCTTGATTGCTTGCCAAAGAACCTCCCTTGGACTCTACCGAAGGTCTGGTTATAGCCTTGCAGAGTGTGATTTCGTTGGGGTACAAGCCTGAGCAAGCCCCACATTAGCAAGTTGAATAGAAGGTACTCAGTGGAGTAGTTTCAATCCCAGGCCATTCTCCAACTAAATTTGATGGTATTTCAAAAACAGAGTGGGTTGTTGGCACAAAGTAAGTTGCAGATATCCGAACACCATGTATTTAGTCACCGTTACATGAAACCTGAATGCTGAAAATGGCCAGGGTAATATGTTAGCATAGGCTTAGCCAATCAGGGTGCAAAAAGCAATGGCCAGACATTGTTTCCTATCTGTACTAGAAGTGAAACAGCTATTGTTTTGGACACAGCTATGTTTGGACTTTCAACAGAAGCCTTCGTGTGCTCACACTTGAACAGATCTTAGAGAGCTTCTTGTACCACTGTGAATGACCATTCTCCTTGAGCGAGAAGTTTGACACTGCCCCTATTTTTTTCAGTTATAAGCAAACAGCGAAAAGAAACCCAGATTTAGCTAGTGTGATGAATCAAGTTTCCGAATGGTAGCAAGATGGTATCAGTAGAATCTGCAAACATTGACAAATCAAACCTGGCATTCACGTGATGCACAGTTGTGGAGATATGGCTGGAGGATCGCAAATGGTCACTCTTCCACAGCATGCATGTATTGTATTGTCAATATTACCTTACAGGCTCTGCTTAGCAATTTCATTGTCCATAGCCAGTGTTGCTTCCAGTATATCATGGTGCATTGAAATGATAAAAGCTGTGTGGTAATGTATGTACATGGTTTCTACATGGCATGTCTCCCACCTTCAACCTCCACTGTACTGTTCTAGGAAGAGGAGACAAAGAGGAGGGACTTTCGAAAGGATTGTGTCTTTTCCATTGACCCAGCAACCGCAAAGGTTAGCTCTGCTATAGGCCAGAACAGTAATTGAACAGGAAAGATCATCAATGTTTCTACAATTATTGTAGGGATGTTATAATGGATACTATCCTAGCTATAACACCACACTGTGTCCATTTGTTGTCAATAGGATCTTGATGATGCTCTGCATGTGAAGAAACTGGACAATGGTGAGATATTATTGAACTACATACATGTACATATACGTACATCCTCCTGCATGCATTATTGTAACTATTACATACATATACACATGGATGACTCTAGTAACATCTAGGCCTATTTTTTAGGGAGATGTGGTTTATTGATTGTCATGCGTATATGTAATAGCATGATTTGCTGTGGTATTTGGGATTAATAGCACGAGTAATGCAGAAATAATTGTACGAGGCGCAGCCGAGTACAATTTACTGCATTACGAGTGCTATTAATCCCAAATACCACAGCAAACCATGCTATCACGTATTAATACTATAGCTTTATAATCCACATTCAGCTGCCATCAAAACGGCTCCTAGAAGCCATGCACTGCTGAGCTTCGGTGACAAGGCACTCGAAAGTTATTAGCCTCGTAACCAAGCTTTCTCACCACAGCGTTTGCCGTCTGTAGCACCTACTAACCTTCGTGGTACCGCAAGCGGCAAACGCTGTGGCGATAAAACCCGAATATGAGGCTAAACTCGCAAGCACAAGCCGAACGCAGTAACACAGTGCTTGCCAACCAGTGCCGAGCTTCCGTAGTTTTGCAAGCACACTCGTCAGGGCCGTTCTCGCTACTGCCTATACTCTTCAACGTCGACACGACTTCTGAAGCACCTTCGCTCGATAATTTTATTGTTCTGCCAACAGTAAAGCGCTGTTACAGCATGCAGCTATTCGCATTGTAGTCTGAAAAAGAGAGCTCCGCCTTCTGCTCCACCCAAATTTGAAAAATGAACGGCTGCGTCCGCAGCGTTCCTGTAGCAACCACGTACGCGGCGCTTCGCATTGACCAATCAGATTAGTATTACACTTTTTTGATACTTTACTGTCAAAAAAGTGTAATACTAATCTGATTGGTCAATAAGTGTAGTATTTCAAAATAATACTACACTTTTTATATACGCATTTTATATTGTAACTATACTAGCTATAGTATTAATATATTAATACATGTGTATTTGCCAGTCGATACATGTATTCTTTCTTTCAACCAGATGTCTATGAAGTGGGTGTTCACATAGCGGATGTGAGCTACTTTGTTGCTCCTGGCACTGCCCTTGATGATGTGGCCAGTAAGAGGGCTACCAGTGTCTACCTGGTGCAGCAGGTAAGATTGACATGCTTGCTAACAAAGACCATGCTGAACTAGTGTCACTAAATATAGTTGTGGTACTTAGTAATGACACTTAGTAATGGTTATATCCTGTCTGTCTGGAACAGTGGGTAGGTTACCAGAGGCCAACCTTGCATTTTTCACTTCGGTACTACTTCCCCCCGTTAGTAGCACTGCTATAACTTAGGCTCACATAGTAGCTACATAAAGTACTAGCACCAGTTGTACAAAATGTGCACTGAACTTTGCCAACCTGGATCAGTCCCAGGGGTCTCACGTCAGTCCTTGTGGTCCACAGGTGATCCCAATGCTACCACCATTGCTGTGTGAACAACTGTGCAGTCTTAATCCTAATGAGGTGGGTTGATATTCATGTTCATGTTTGGTAAGAGTTGTATGTGTGTATGTTCCTGTCCATTGGTTTGCATGATGGCCATGTACTGGGAACCTTGCTCTGCAATTATATCAGTTTCAATGCATCTGCCTCTCAGGATAGGCTCACATTCTCTGTTGTGTGGCAAATGACAAGTAAAGGAGAGGTACGTGTGCCACAACATCCATCCACATGCACTGTGTGCAGTTACATGTACCTCCACAGCTGTATGTACACACCATATAGTTATTATGTGGATTGTATACAGCTACCAATCATTGGCAAATATTTTGCATTCCAAATGGAGCTCGCCAGTGTGATTCAAGCTGTTATCAGGGGTTTTGGCATCCACAGTAGATGCACTGGAGGTTACATGCATTCTCTCTCTTCTCTATGGTCCTCCTGTGTATCAAATATCTCTATGAAACTGTGTCAGTTTATATTGTGCTACTGGAATGGATAATAGCAGAAGCTTATAAGTAGGCTACAGTAGAACACTGTTTAACAGGCATCCATCAGTAGCGGACACTTAGTACCATGGAACCCCTCTATAGTGAACAGCATTGGGAACCAACTTTTGTCCCTTATAGTGAGGTGTCCCTAACTCAGGCTTCCGGTACATTTCCAGTAGGCGTGATACTGCATAATAGTGAAAATTTCGCCCAAGTGTCCACTATTGTTTCTATACAATGGGGAGTGCAAAAAGTGTCGTTTATGCTGAATAGCTGAGGTATTGAAGTGAATGGAAGGACAGTCGGGGTTTTCGGAAGTGTACACTACATAGCAGATGTCCTCTATTGAGGGGTGTCCACTAAGCGGGGTTCATGGTATATACAATGGACACTTATGAAATCCCAACTTGCCTCCATTTACTTGCCTGAATATAACAGACACTGTGCTACTTTGTATAATGAACACTGTGGCTTGTTACATAATGACCACTCTTAGGCAGATGATCGTCTACCTCACTCGCAAGATTGTTCACCATTGCTGCTGGATATATATATAACCAAGAGCGCATAAGAATGGGCGGCTAGAGTAAGAGCGTGTAACTCCAATAGAAGCCCGTAGTCCGGTCAAAATTATTGAGCTGTTACTAAAAATAGAACACCCGGTACATGCTTATCAACAACGGCTTATATGTCTACGCGCAGCTGCGCAGTACGTGTTACTATTTTTAGTAACGGTTCAATAATTCCGACCGGTTTCAAATTTACGGAGTTACACGCTCTTACTCTAGCCGCCCGTTCTTATGCGCTCTTGATACGTATAACGAATGGACATTTTATTAACACAGTTATTAATAGTAGCCTCATTCCTGGGTTCCTTCCTAGTGTTTCAGTCAAATAACGTATGTGACCAAAAAGCTGGCTAGGAGCATAAGAATGAGACCAACTGCACAGTACTAGCCTCTGGTTAGCCTTTCTCATCAACATATAGCAAAAGAAAGCTCGGAACATGACCATGTTGTGCTCAACTGCCCAAGAGTGTCATTACCTCGCCTACACCCAAAGTTCCTGAACTATGGACACAACAGCATGGTCCTGATGGTGTCCACCTTAGGGGAGGCTCCACTGTACTTATTAGCTACACATTGAAACCGTAGTCTCCAGATCGTTACGTATTTGAACCATTGTATTTGTGTACAGTTCTTGTCAGAGTGGATGGGCCGATCCATCATCAGATCCTGTGCTAAGCTGAGCTATGACCATGCACAGGTAGTCACAGTCACTTCAGATTCCTAAAGACCAATTCTTGTGGTCTTTAACAACATAATGTATTTTACAGCAAATGATCGATGATCCTGATCGGGAATGGAAATATGATGAACTGCCACCCATAGCAGGTACAATATGGCTGCAAAGGCATTTACTAACAGCCATTGTTTACCAGTATGTACATGTACCTCCTGATTACAAAGATTTCTGTCTGCTTTCAGGAGGATTCTCAGCATCGCAAGTGTCAGAAGCTGTGAACTTTCTCAACAAGGTAGTAATATTTACTGATCTGTGAGGCATGTTTAATGCACAAAACTGGGGATGCTGTTGTTAACCATCGTTCTTATTTCAGCTAGCAATTGCTCTAAGAGCACAGAGAAAATCAAAGGGAACACTCAGACTAGACCAGGTGAGAGTTTAGCATTCAGTATTCTGCTGATCCTTGCAATTCCTGCAAAAGCACTGCAGTCAATAGAAATGTATGCTAGGGCATGACTAGCCTTGTACCCAGGCCACATGGGAAGAGGGAAAGTCATTTTCCTCTCCTAAGTGACCTGGGTATGAGGTTAGGGCATGAATTCATTAAACTGTGTAATGGTGAAATACGCAAATACTGTATTTGTTCTACATGTAGTTGTCTGCTTATTTTGTTCCTCCCAAATTCATTGAACATTAACCCTTTACCCCCGATAGCGCCCGTATGCGCCCGGAATTTTGACAGCCTTTAAACCCGATAGCGCCCGTATGCGCCCGAGCTAGCTTCCGGCTATTTATCGCCACAGCTGCGCGTTTTTGAGTTCTTGTAGTTATTATAAGCCATAAGAAGTCAATCGAAGCATAATTAGCGGGGTGTCCCATAGGGACTTTCCTCGGAAATCGCATTCGAAGTTCGGCTGCCGACCGTGTTGAACCTAGTATTGTCACAGAAAAGCTTGTATCCTACGTGCAACTAGTTCTATGGAATTGTTTCTAGCTAATCATCTAAACAACAATGAAAATGTACCTTTGCTGGGAGTTTGGCCACAGATTTCCGGTCATTTCCAATGGATAGCAAGTACCCGCACTTCATCCGTTCTGGCTTAGTCGAACTTCACTATCAACTCGTATGACTACTTCCTGAGTAAAGCAGGTTTAAACTAAGCCTAACTATCAACCTGTGAACTCAGCTAGTTTACAAGATATAACGCTATGAATCATCAAGATACAAAATCGCCATTTTTTCAATATCTTGTCTCGTGGCTACGAGATTGATTTCTGCGCATGCGCGTCGGGGGTAAAGAGTTAAATTCTTAATCCTTTTTGTAACACTATAATAGTCATGCAATTGCAACTAAACATAAGTAGGTATGCAAATTATTCAGTAGATCTTCTGTCCTGGCTATTAATTTTCTTCACAAGGATAACACAACATAGATCCCTATACCTTTATCTTGCAGCCCAAGTTGTCATTTTCATTGGACACCAAGACTGGGATGCCCAACGGATGTTTCGTCTACCAGCATAAGGAGAGCAACAAGTAAGTGATGCCACTAATCCCACCAAAAGCTGTTGTGCATGTTTGAACGTTACTATCAGTGAAATATCGTCTTGGATTTTAGGCTAATTGAGGAATTCATGTTGCTAGCAAACATGGCTGTTGCACGAAGAATCCAGAAAGCATTTCCCGAGACATCTTTGTTGCGGAGACATCCCAAACCAAAACAGAAATCTGCTGACTTCTTGGTAACATATAGTTCTTACACAGTGTGTAGGATGCATGTACATACGTGCATACTGATTCGTGATATCATGATTTGAGAATTAAAGGAACATAGTCTACTTGGTCAAAATGAGTGGAATCAGTCATACTGTATTGAATGTTAGATCAATTGTGAGGTGTTTTACATCTGTCCAGTGTAGGCTGCCAAGTGCGCTGCTCTTGGAATCAATCTGGACATCAGCAGTGCTGAATCCATACAAGTATGTATGTAATAACTGTAGTGCATGATTACACCAACCAAATATGGTTTTGCATTAGCCTCATTCCCAGGCCTTCCTTATTTTTTGTTCTTCGGTTTACGTCGAGTATAATACACAGGAGTGGAAGAACAGCAAGAAATGGGGGAAGGCCTGGGCTCATCCATCATGTGAGTGGACGTGAGGTGGACATAGGGGGGAGAGGGCTGATGTTCAAATATGTACCAACTTAGCTCAAAAGCGGGTTTCCTACTGGTAGTTTCAACCGCGCTAACATCTGAAGTCCAAAACTGCTGTAGACCACTCGAACGGATGATCCAGTGCATTGTTTTGCGGTTGGGCCCCTCCCCCTACATCCACCTCACGTCTCCCTGATGTCATTCACATGATGAATCAGCGCAGGCCTTCCCCGTTTTTTGCCGTTCTTCCACAAACCGAATGGGGGAGGCCTGGGAACAAGATAGTTTTACATTAGCATTTGTGTGCAGGTAGAAGGGTGAATTGTAACAATGTTTACCAGTCTTGTGGTTGAGAGGTGTGACTATACTTGTCAAAGCACAAGAGTTTTGCAAATATGATCCCAAAAGTGAATGCATAGCTATATGCTAAGACATATATACTATGACCAATGACAAAAGCAGGCAAAGTTGGAACAGCTGGCTGCGAGGTTGATCATGGTGATGACTCACCTACAATAAGAGGATTGAGATACATGTAAGCAGGGAGGGGGGGGGGGGGGTGTAGGGTAAGTTGCAGGCGATGCAAACACTGATGCAAATTTATAAGCTTTGCCTGGCCTACTCTCAAACCACTGACTGGCTTGTACGTATAAGCCAGTGTTGTAGTTTATGTATTGTGGTTGTTCCTTCTTGACGTTTTCTTCCATCAATCCTCCGTGCACTGTAGAGGTCATTGGACCAATATCGTGGTAGAACAGAGAATAAGGAGACCACTGTCCAGGAGAAAATGATTCTTGTTGCACTCTGTTCCAAGATAATGGAGGTAGGTACCAGGTCAGGGAATGGGGAAGTAAACAGAATATAACAAGGAGGAAAGATGATAACTTGGGTCAAAACCTGGGTGACAACTTTTATCGTTGTAATACGTACATAGATACATGTACTGTATAAACTATACTACCTAGTGAACTTTGAAAAGAAAAGTTCTGGTGAGATTTTAGCCCATGACAATCTGATCACTAACTTGCAATTCCCCTGAGATGAGCCATGTAAAAGGAAAGCAAGCAAAAGGCCTTAGCCTCTATCTAATGTTGCTATAATTATGTAGCCTTCCCTCTGTCACAGTCTATGTCTGCAAAATATCCACTCTACTCTTGGGGAACCAATTCCTTGACAACAGAAACTGTGCAACACCTTGACTTATTTGCCTCAATTACAACTATACAGCATCTAATGTAAATGTTGATTTCCTGTCACATTTCCAGCATCCTCTTTCCTAACAGCTTGCTAGGTACTTTTGCACTGGTGCAGTTGAGGATGAGTCAGAGTTTACCCACTTTGCTCTCAACGTTCCTCGTTACACCCACTTTACTTCACCCATCCGAAGATATGCAGACATCATTGTGCACAGGCAACTGGCTCACGCCCTAGGTATACAATACTGCTTACATGATGTGGTATACGTGTATAGACATTTCATTTGTATGCAAGATAAGTATGCAGGCAAATGATGTTTTGAACCCTTCTCTAGGGATTTTGTACCATTAACCTCCTTCTGGTATGTACTTACTGTTGTTTGTAGGAGAAGGTCCTGCCTGTACCATGACAACAGATGAAGTTGAGGCCCAAGCTGACCATTGCAACAAGAAGAAGAAAGCAGCCAAAACTGTAGAAGTAAGTGCTGTGTACTATTGCACAAGTCAGTGACATTATCTACACAAGTATATGCACTCACAAATGCAAACACATGCATCATGATAATGTTCAATAAAAGGCCCATCTCTTGAGTTTAAAAATTTAGCACCAGGTGTTGTATCTCCATATGTTGAGTGCCAGCATTACGACTCCGATATTATTTGACACCTAGCAAGTCTACTTGGGAAATGTAGAACATTGTGTGGCAGGCCTGAGCAAACCATGTGCATGACCATGTGCAACCATTGCTGTTTGAGTTTAGCGATTCTCCTGTTAGCCTGATCTACTTTCTCTAAGCTGTCTCAAGTAAGAATTGTGCAAGGGTGTGTGCTCACAGATAGCAGTATTCATACTCAGCCGGTGTGACACTCAGTCAGCCATGCACATTGTAGACAGTGACAAACCATGATGCTATGTACAGGGTGTCCTAGCTGTAATCTGGAGGTGCACTGGTGAAGCTTAGCTAGCCAAACAAGCAGTTCAGTGCTGGTCTGAAGACAGTGATTGCTCAGGCTTGCTCCATGATGTTCTAGATTAACAGTAGCCACGTTTTGTCTTACTATTTTCATGGTTACTACTTTTACAAACTCTTATATGCATAAATAATATGCTCTATGTATGTGTAGGAACTGAGTGGTCAGCTATTCTTCTCCCTATTTTTATCGGTAAGTGCAGAAGCGAAATACAGTACAAGTAACTTTTGCCAGTAAAACATACTGTGCATACTCCTTTTAGGAATGTGGCCCGGCAACCCAGAAGGGAATGGTAATGCAGGTGCTTGATAAGGCATTTGATGTCCTAGTGTCTGAGTTTGGTTTGATCAAGAGAGTTTACTGTGAGGTTTGTGCACAATCTGGCCTGAATACTGTAGGAAGGGAGAATAACAATGAGGCTCTGTGTCCTCACAGAAACTGAACTTGAAGACCTACCAATATGAGCTCCATGGAAAGAACAAGATCCCTCGGCTTACTTTAGTATGGTCCAACTCTGGAGAAACTACTTCACAGGTATTGTGTGCCATAAGCAGAATAACAGCTAGATCCTTTCTCACATGACTAGTTGACTTTGGTACAGTGTGTACAAAAACTACACAACTCTTCAAATATCCTTCAGAGCAAAAAATGTGTCCCAATTAGCAAGGTGATTTCGGAGGGAGAATAGTATATAGACAATTTGTGGAATTCCTTACAAAGCCATTTGACATTCAGCAGTATTTACACAAGAAGGATTACCAAGTTTCCTGGCTTATTGTTTTTACACAGGAGTTGACTGTTTTTACACCAGTGGATGCTGTTTTGTTCAGACGGGTAAATTCATTGCAAGTTGATGTAAGTTACCTCCTATCATTACTTCAGCCTTTGGTAAATGTTTTACACCAGTGGATGTTGTTTTGTTCAGATGGGTAAATTCATTGCAAGTCGATGTAAGTTACCTCTTATCATTACTTCAGCCTTTGGTAAATGGTATGTAACTGGTGGTCTCATTCTCAGGTCTCAGCCCAGATTTTATCCATGGTTGCATGGAGATCTGGGAACAAAGTTATGTATTTAGACTGTGGTACACTTGTGTTCATCATTTCATAACTAATGTTTGACATAGCAGATTCACTCTTGCTAGAGTGGTTCCTTTTCCAGGATTTTTAACCAATAAGTGGTAGGAGCAATTAACAAGAGTAGTGCAGAGTTAGACTTGTGCCCATAATAGCAACATAGTTACACATATGATTGCATTCATATCTCCTGGACAAGGTATATAGGTAAGTAGTGAATTCCTAAGGAGTTGGCAATCAATCAATCAATCAATCAATCAATTGATCATGTAAATGTGCTATGAAAATGCCTCAGTATCAAGTTGACATTGTGGTAATAGGGTTTTATAGTACCCAAAATTAGCAACAAAGTACACGTACACTGGCATAAGAACTTATGCAGATTACAATTTAGCTCAACCATCATAGCAAGTCTAGCCTCGTCCCCAGGCCCCGCCCAGCTTTCTGTCACTTGCAGTACTAATAGCGACAGAAAGCTGGGCGGAGCTTGGGAACGAGGCTAAGCAAGTCACCATTAAGTTTTTCTAGCACACTGTATTTTATACTGCTCTTCTAACTTCTTTTGTTCAGGCAACCATTTTGCCACCGATTGTTGCTGATGCAAATTCTTCATTATAGTAGGAATAATTATAGTAATTTATACTCTACTTTTATTTTATGGTTACAATGATTATGGCATAGTTGTGATGGTATCATCACAAGCCAAAGGATATATATACCATCAGCCCAAGTATATTACAAGTTCTTGTACATATTTTCTTCATGTACTATAATATGAATTACGTACAAGTTAGCCTCGTTCCCAGGCCCGTTCAAAGGGAACGAGTGGAAAGTGAGGCAAATAATCATGCAGTGTGGGGTTCGAATCTCGGTCTTGTCTGTAACGCTCAGGAATGCAATCTACAGCAGCACGCGTAGGAATGCAACTACAGCGGCACACATAGGAATGCAACTACAGCGCCGCGCATAGGAATGCAACTACAGTGCCGTGCATGTGTGATCACAAGGTAAAATTGGGTTGGAAGCAGAGAGGAGGAGGAGATTAACCAGGGTACGAGTCAGCAACACCATCAAGCAGAGGAAGATTCCCGGAGACAACGACGAGAGGCTGACCAATCATACCAGCTGGGTGATGGTATGAGGATCTTGATCCTTTGATGCACATAATGCAGAGCGCAGTAGTGAGAAGCTGAGTTTGCAGTGAATTCAAAATAGAGTTCTGGTCACATTTCTCTGCAATGAGGGTGGCAATCCGTCTGTAGACCACAGTTGCAGTTGGGCCCATCCCGCCGGACGTTTAAAATATTAGTGGTGAAAGGAGCCATGCTCTACGTCTCTCACTCTCTCCTCATATGCGCACTTCTTTAAATACCCTGACATCAAAAAATCAGTCGCATCCCCAGAAGTTCTCTGCCACTATGTCAAGACGAGCACATTGCAATACCTCGCTTCCCGTGAGGCTCTCCTGCATGCATTCACATATGCCCTAGTAATTATGTACAAGTCAATGGACATTACTATGGGTTATAATTGTATTGTATTTAAATATCATGTGAACTGGTATCCAGCTTTAAAATATATTTCTGCACAGCTAATTGGTGGCTTGAATGAACTTCATGGTCTCTTAAGAAATAGTGCACCTATCACTGTTATGCCCCACCCTGGTGGTGGGTGGGGATTGTGAAGGAGATTTGACCCCAGCAGGATGCACTTTGGGAGGGCATTTGCCTTATTTGGGAAATCTTTACTGCACATGCACACATTTGTGTAGTCCTGATTTGATGAAAGAGATTGCCCCTGTAGAAGGGAATTAGATAATTGCCCTGTTCAAATCCCCTATTACACCCCACCTCCTACCAACCTGGGAGGGTGGGGCATAACAGTGATAGCTGCATAGTTGTATTCTCTCCTTCACTGTAGTGAATTCACTGTACACTCTTACTCAGCTGTTCTACCTGCAAATGCAACTACCACAAAAAAATTGGAAAGTTTTCTAGTAACAGTATATCACAAAAAGTATGACTTGGGTATCCTAGCTAGTATCATTCTAAACCACTGACACCCACGATGGGGTCTCTGTATGAGACTAGGAATAAAATGTTTTTTGTTCATATTGGTGAAGGAGGGCTTCCGACTAGCTTCACACCCAGGCAACCTGGCCAGTACTCCATGTGACAAAAGCTAGGTTGATCACGAGCTAGGCTACTGCAAGACCACATTCTTTTCTTGTCCACTAGACTGCTTGATTGTGATCGAACTAGGGCCTAGGTGTGGAATCAAGAGTCTTCAATCAGCCATGAAGGAAGGAAAGAAGCCTCATGTCCAAGTGGGGGCTTTGGTAGCTGCAAGTGGAAAACAGTTAGGCATAGTATCCACTCTGGTGGCCTTTACTAGGGCAAGAAGCTGCACATTAGCTATATACAACACTCGTAATCCAGCTGCAATCCTGCAGACACCCAATGGAGTACAAAGTGTGGCTGTCCCTTGCATGTTGTACAAAGCTATCATGCACAGAGGAACCTGTGTGTGTGGGAAAGGGTGTACAAAGCTATCATGCACAGAGGAACCTGTGTGTGTGGGAAAGGGTGTACAAAGCTATCATGCACAGAGGAACCTGTGTGTGTGGGAAAGGGTGTACAAGCTATCATGCACAGAGGAACCTGTGTGTGTGGGAAAGGGTGTACAAAGCTATCATGCACAGAGGAACCTGTGTGTGTGGGAAAGGGTGTACAAAGCTATCATGCACAGCTGCAGAGGAACCTGTGTGTGTGTGGGAAAGGGTGTACAAAGCTATCATGCACAGAGGAACCTGTGTGTGTGTGGGAAAGGGTGTACAAAGCTATCATGCACAGAGGAACCTGTGTGTGTGTGGGAAAGGGTGTACAAAGCTATCATGCACAGAGGAACCTGTGTGTGTGGGAAAGGGTGTACAAAGCTATCATACACAGAGGAACCTGTGTGTGTGGGAAAGGGTGTACGTTCATGTTTAGTGTATTAGGAATCAGTCTTGTTAATTGGTTGGGGTTTGGTATGCTTGCTCATGCCTTAGTCTTGCATGAAAAGATTGGAACTGAGCAGCAATTGTGTTGCCAGAGAATCTCGTAGAAAGAGTATGATCAACAGTTGGATCTGGAGGTGAGAGGTCACATTACAGTCCTGTGACTTGTGTGGCAGTGTGAATAACGGGGAGACATGACTTAGTTTTGTCATAGGCAATCATTCTGCTGTAGATGATGTTCATCACCAGCTGTAGCTACTGTATGAGACTAGGCTAGAAATACAGACAAGTTCAGACATCTGCAGTACATAAAGAAGATTGTGAGAGCTGGTGGTCATAGATCAGTGCATGGTCAAAGCGAGAAGCCCAGGCCAGCATTCAATCTTTGTCCGTTTGCCATTCAGTCCAGTGAAAGTTGTTGAAATCAGCACATTTACAGTTGCTAAAGCCAACAATAGCATTGAAATCTCAATGTGTGTATCTGATGGAGACCAACAATGTGACAGTTCATCCTAGATATTTCTAGCTATTTCAATCCTATTTAACATCAGTTGTGTCCACCAATTAACGTGGTCGACAGCTTGGATTTGTAGACAAGTACCCACTATATACCGTATAGTGGGAAATTTTCGCTGGTCCAAATTTTCTCTCCAGAAATTTTCCCACCCTCCTCCCACGGGACATCTTTCGTCCTCTGTTAGACCGGCGACAATAAAGGGGCGTGGTCAATAACCCACGCTAAACAAGAAAATTAAAACCGCAGAAAATTTCACCATACGGTATATAGTGGGTACTTATCTACAAATTCAAATTCCTTACTTAGTGCAAGATCAGTACAAAGTCAATTTTCTCATCCCTCTAGCTTATAGCCACACAAAACAATATCAAAATTCAGTACAGAATGCTACCCTGACAATAGTTATTACATGTACCATCCAAAGTAAGACAAAATGTTAGCAATGTCCAATTGATCAAGGAATATTTGTAACGTAAAGTATGTCTGCTTCTTGCGTTAAGGTAAACCTATCAGGTTTACCTTCTGCAATTGAGCTAAAATATTCAATGCACGTCTGTGCGACAGCAGGTGGATAGCGACTCAACTTTGTGTGAGCTAAGAAGTCAAGCAAATAAACACCAGAAGGGCTTTGAAACCCTTTTTCAAAGTTAGGGATGTCAAGTGGTCCACCAGACTTCTGAATACGGTATGCAATGCCCATTTCAGTTAGGACCTCTTCAATATCTTGTGTGTACCACAATTGTCTCTTGTGCTCATGAAGCCAAAAACGATGGTAAATCTCGCTCAATGGGTATCGGTAACCACTGATCATCATGAGGCATCCATCTTGCTTAACAACGTTTATGGCACATGATATTGCAGCCTTGAGAGATTCTACATAGTAGAGAACATGAACTGCAATGACTAGATCACAAGGGTCAAAATCAGCGGGAGACATGTGCTGAATGTCCTTGGCCAAAATTTCTATCTGCACACCCTCCAAGGAACCCAGCACTTCCCGGGCTGTCTGGCATGAGAACTCGTTCACATCCAACCCAAGGTACTTCATATCTAGGTTTGGATATCTTCTCAACAGTTGTGTGAGCACATTCTTGTCAAATTGTCCATCTCCACACCCAATACTACAGATACGAAAAGTACTCTTTTTATCTTTATCAATCATTGCACTAGCTTGTTCTATGACATAATTGATGTTTCTTTCTCTACTCTTTGAGCAGAGCTGCTGCATGTGCTTATGCTGAATCGTGTAGTCTGGGTCATTCATACCATCATTGTAGGATGGTAAGAGAGGGTTATCTTCTAGGAGTTTGTCAAGCTCTTCCAAGATCTGCTGGGGGTGCTTTTGATTTTCTGCTTCCAATGTGCCACTCATAATTTCCTACATATGTGTAAAGTGTCAACATAAACCAATTATGAAAGGCACCAACATTGTGGTCACTAGGGTGTATAGTCACTGGCATACGAAGATATTTCAGATTGGGGGGACTGAGTAATGGCGTCTGAAGAAAAGTTTTGAAATTACATGCTCTGAGATTGCTTCTGAGGCCATTTTTGGTCCAAAACAGCCACCTGAATAGGTCTCTCAGTATAGCAATTATAGATTAGCAGCCAGACAAGAGTGTGCAAATTGGCCTAGCATAAATGTTGCATTTCATGTCATTTGTCTTCCCCGCATAAGTACACTGGGTAGCTACATTAAACGATTACAAACTTGAACAATGCCAGCAACAATCGCTAAATCTGTGTGACAAGTCGAAAAGGTAGCTATACATATATGCCTAGCTACGTATACTCACAAAGGTAAATATTGGGGAAGGGAGGCTAAGCCTCTCTATAGTGCTAGGATTGGGATGCTATAGCCCCCTAGACCCCCCTAAGCCTACGGTAGTTAGCCAAGACAGCTGCCATGTGCACGGTAGCCTCATTCCCAGGCCACTCCCAGATTTTATCTTACAGCTGTGGAGAAAAATCGGTAGAAGGCCTGGTACCATTACTACATCACAGACCGGAAATGGTGGACTTGGTTAGTACGTAATGTGGACTCGGTTTCGTAATGATGGCAATGTCCCTACGCAATATACAGCCAGTATAAGCCTGTACAAGCAATAGAGTTTTGCCTAGTCAGTAACAAACGATGTGTAGACACAAGTGGAAGGCATTATGCGTGTACATTGATTGAAAGGGACTAGGAAAGCAGCAGGCTGAAGACAAGTGTGTCGCTCTGTGTCAAAACAAGTGTCTGCACTCGTACAGCTGCAGCAAAACATTACAAACTTTATAAACCACAAGAAAATTAGAAGCCTGATCTCTATCTTGTATCATGTATCCTTATAGCCATGCACAGTAGCTTGTGGTTTGTATTATATATATACAGGTTTCACTCTGCATAGTAACTTTAATGTGCCAAAACATGTCCTGCGCAGTGGGTGACTTTGGCTAGCATTTTAGGAGAGACCCTGGGAACAAGGCTATGTCAACCAAGGCCTTTCTACAGCCAGGGCCACTAACATCAAGGAGGCTCAGAGCCAGGGCTATAACGGCTTAGATAACTTGTACACACTGTACAACTAGCCTTACCATCTCAGTTCCCGATACCTTTCAGTCAACGTACATATCAAAAATCTTCCACTTCTGTCTACACATTGTTCATTAGTGACTTAGTACTTGTGAAGTTCGAAGCTATTGGCAAAACGTCTAGGTAAACCTGACTGCTCGATCTCTTGCGGTACTGGCCGCATAATGCGTGGGCACGTTGCCATCATTACGAAACCAAGTCCACATTATGTACTAACTGAGTCCACCATTTCCACTCCACAGCTGCGAGATAAATCTGGGAGTGGCCTGGGAACGAGGCTATGTGCACGGCATGGCATGACTATGCCCACCCACCTCTCTTATCCCACCTTTTTTGCTAGTGCACACTGCAAATCCTATCTTCAAAACGGATTGCGCCAACTGATAACATGTGGCCAAAGTTGTACACTAGTCATCAGTGGTTAAAGGGTTCATTTAAAAGTGGGTGTGTCATGGTTTGGAAGGTGATAATGACAGTTGAGGCGGCAGGTCTCAAAGGAAGTGGGCACTGATGTGAAACTATTTTGCATGGCCTTATGCCCCACTAGCTAACCCCCTACCAGACAGATGATGGGAAATATGTGGGGATTTGACTGAAGAGGCTGCCCCATAGTTTGCCTAGACCCTTCTAGTGCACAGAGGAGAGAATGGGCGTTATGAATAACTCACAGATCCACGGCATTTCAACCTTGCAAACTCTGTTTTCAGAGGTTCTACATGCATGAATGCAGCTGTGGATCCGTGCTAGGTCAAGTTATTCACCTGACCCTTCTCTTCCTTGCTGAAGAAACTGGCAACCAAACTAGCAGGCCCAATAGTTGGAAATCAATTGCTTATGCAAATACCCCCAGCCCCACCACAGCCCAGTAGGAGGCAAGTATATCTGTGGCCAATGTACCTTTTCTGTTTCGGCAGTGCAACCGTCCTCCTGCTTCGTGGCGTTGACTCCGTTAACTAGCTTGGCGGTTTCCAGTGTTCTCGTTCTCCGTGTCTGCAGATATCACCAGGCCCGGGGGGATGGGCTTGGGACAAGCTCTAAGAATCACGTGAAAAAAATTACATTCCATTCTGGAGGGTCACTCTAAAAGTAGGAACGAGGAAATGAGAAATAGGGAGGTGGGGAGGTGGGGAGGTGGGGAGGTGGGGAGGTGGGGAGGTGGGGAGGTGGGGAGGTGGGGAGATGGGGAGAAGGTACATTGCATTTCACTCAGCAAAAGGTTGCTGTCAGTGCTGATGTTTGTTACGGCAGTCATCAAATGTGATGAGAAAGTACGCAATGGCATTGCATCACGGTCTGCAAGCTAGCTCTATGTATAAGTTCTTCACTTTGGCAGCTTGTGTTAGCTTTCTTGAAGTTTGTTTGCTCATACATTGTTCCAACTTTTTACAAGGAGCCATTTTGAGGGTTCTTCATGCAGTTGCTTGCATTGTTATTGATATACATATATTTGTCTCACATACAGCACTATTATTTACGACAGCATGTACTATTCAAACGTAATGCATCTATAATGGTGTTCACAAAATGCCTGTTTACAGTCATTCATCAGTGGATACACACACCGGCTCTGTAGAGAATATAATTACTGTCTGTGAATTATAGTTTGCATGCACTGAGTGGAGGAGGGAATGTACAAACAGCATGACTGAGACAATTCCCGTTCCTACTTTCCCATCATTCATTACCCTCCCTGCTTCATATTCATTGTTGTGCTGGGATGAATTCTGTACAAGAAATTTTATGTTGGCAGATTTCATAAACCACGCCCGCCGGGCACAGAATTTGTGAAATTTCCCCACCCCCACCAATCCACACCTTATCTTTAAACAACCCTGCAGGACCTGAACTCAACCAGAACCTCAACCTAATGTTCAGATGTCTTTCCCATGAGCCCACGTACCTCTTTCTCTTTTTAACCACTTTAAACTACTTTCCCTGTCAACCTTTTCTTGCCAGCTTTCTCAGTTTTATTCCTTTTGTTCGCTATCTTCCTTTTGTTCGCTATCTTCCTTTTCCAAACTGCTGTTGCAGGACTTATTATGCTTCCTTCTACATACCCATCATCTTCGCACGCAGTTGTTGACTCGTGGCTAGTTGGCATCATTCATTCTATAGCAGTAAAAGTAGAATCGTCAAAAAGACTCGTTCTCTAACATAACACCTGCTAATCATTTCTTATTTCCTGGGAACAAAGTACCGTAAAATCAGGATATTAGGGTATAAGGACTGGTACTGGACTGAGACATTGGATCAGCACTGAAGTTTGCAACTACTCTGATGGAGTTATCCTGGAGGGTGTAAGGAATGACCTGTATTGTGAATGCTGTTTTTCTGTTGTTAGTTGACAGAATGCTACTTTTTCTACTCAGCTAGTAGGCCTCTTCAACGGGAGTTTGGGATGTGATTTGCATCTTCACTGCTGTAAGGGAATATAGGGTTTAGCGTTTTGTTCGGTGTGTTATTCACCAATTAGGTTTTGAAATATTTCATGCCAACCTTTACATGGAGTTCTTTGAGGAGCTGGCACTGGAGCTGGCACAGGAGACGGCACCGACCAGACCCAGGCTGTGGAGCAGGAAGAAGACGGGACACTCCCGTTCCTCGACACGCTACTCAGGAGGAGAGAGGATGGCAGCCTGGATGTCTCTGTCTACAGGAAGCCCACACACATGGATCAGTATCTCCATTTCGAGTCCCATCATCCGACCCACATGAAGAGAGGCATGGTGAGATGTCTCCATGACAGGGCCAGAGGGATCATCAACACGCAGAACAACCTTCAGAAGGAAGTTGACCACCTTGCTAGAGTCCTCAAGCAGAATGGGTACCCTGCAAACTTGATCCGCATGCTTCTGCCCCACCCATGCAGACAGGACACAGCAGACACGAACAGCTGTGATGAGGAACAGGAGGAGAGGGGACCACTGGTGGTGATACCCTATGCGGCTGGGATGAGTGAGGATATTAGGTGCGTTTGCAGGAAGTTCAACATCACAGTCTTTAAGTCTGGGTGGACCCTCCGCTCAATGTTGACCAAGGCCAAGGATGGCAGAGGACAGGAACTGTTGGTGAAGGAGGCCTTGCACATCCAGATGACACCCTCAGAGGAGTGCTTCAACCGAGATGGAGGGCTGGAAGTTCCTGGTTGCTGGACCAGTGATGAGGAGGCAGGGAGGGAGGAGCAATCCTCACCGACCTTAAGTTGACCTCCAATGACATGTCTCCTTAGTGCATGGCTATAAATAGCAATGTTTGTTCGCACTTCTTTCACTTTCGCCCTGCATTCAGTTGAAACGTCGGCAAGTTATTTTCCGAGCTCAAGTTGATAACAGATAACCTTCTCTTCATTTATGCAGAAGCCACTGAGAAGCCACTGAAAATTTGTACTAAATTTTTAGCCTCTTTTCCTGTCCAGCTTCCCGTTGTTTGAGGCTAGGTATGGTGATGAAATATCTATTAATTACTCTTACAAGAAAAGTTTATTACGTACATAGAATGCTAGTGTGTACAAGGGGAAAGGTAAAAGCTTTACTCATGCTTACAATATAATCTAATCTCCATCACAAAATATAATTAATATTACATGACATCCTCCGTTAAATTCGTGTTAATTTTTAACAAATATCACGTCAGATACCTCAGTGAGAATATACTTCTCTGGTTTTCCTTCAGCTATTGATGAGAGGTAATCTATGCATGTCTGTACAACAGTAGGTGGATGCTTCCTCATTTTCGCGTGTGTGATGTGATCAAGAAAATAGTGATCAGAAGGGTGTTCAAATCCTCTCTTGAAGCAATGTGACACATCGCATGGCCCTTGTGAAACCTTAACACGATAAGCGATGCCCATCTTATCCAAGACATTGAGAATAGTATCAGAGAACCACAGAGGTTTCTCGTGTTCATGAAGCCAAAAGCGGTCGTAAAGTTCACTCAGTGGGTATCGGTGGGCATTGACAATCATAAGGCAGCCTGCAGGTTTGAGGAGCTTTAGAGTGTATGACAAGACAGGCTGGATAGCTTCCACATAGTACAGAACATGCACCATGATGATCAGGTCACATGGTTTGAGATCACCAGGACTTAGCTGCTGGAGATCACACTGCATCACTTCCACTTTCACTCCTTGTATTGGCTTCAATGTTTCTCGGGCTGTCTGACATGACAGCTCATTCACATCCACACCAAGATACTGTATATTTACATTCGGGAATGCTTTAGTAAGCCTAGTAAGCACCCTTTTATCAAATTCCCCATCGCCACAGCCAATACTGCAAAGCTGAAATGTCTGCTTACATTGTGTCGTAATCATTTCGCTTGCAGTCTCCACAAATAATTCAACGTTCATGTCAGTTACTGAGCTCAAGTTCTGCATTTCTATGTATTGCTGTGTATATTCAGGATCATCCAGGTTTTCACTGTATGATGGTATAACAGGGGCCTCCTTAAGAAGTTGGTCCAATTCCTCCAAAATGTCTTGCGGTTTCTTACCATCCATTCCTACACATAATGTAATAGGTGGCACCTTTATGATGTTGAAGTGTGACATGCAGGAACAACCTTAAACTAGTAATTACCCCAGTAAAATGATAATAACTTTTGCTCTTTGCCTCGTTTTCTGTTTGTTTGTTTGTTTGTTTTTTAGCTCTTGTTATTGGACCCAATGTAACCCATGTTATTATCAACCATTGTTCAACATTAGAAAAACTATTGCAGAGATTTGAGCATGATATATTGCACACACTAGTTGAAGGATTGAAGTTTTATCTCAACCATTGGCAGGTTCCTGTTGCAATGAAATCCCGACCCAGCTAATTGCTTTTTTACCAACCAGCAAATACTTGCTGCTATATAGCTAGCCAGTGAATCTACACCTTACATAAGACTAGCTGCTGATTCAAGAATCCATAACACTATACAGAAGGCATAGTTGAGGCTCAAGTGAAGTGGGCGCTGATGAGAATCGATGCCAAATATTGGTTGCTGCTGAACACTAAGAGAATCAGCTACTAATTGTTACATTGTAACATAATAGTTTCTCATCAGGGGCTCTCCCTGAAGTTGATGCAGGTGGGCGGCCATTAACATTAATTCATCAACTACAAAAAGTAGCCTGGACTAGTGGAGCCACACTCCCAGTGAAAGAAGTGTGAAATGTAACAGCAAGGAGATAAGGGCTCTGATGTTCAAGGGAAGGAAACATCTTTCACAGGGAGTGTGCTGGGTAGTTACAAATTGACACACATAACAGCAGTATCAATGCATGCAAAACTACATAATTGCACAATTGTGTACAATAATGGCTTGAGGAACAGGTCCCCACATCAAAGAGAGTGTGGGCAGAGGATGAGAAACCAAGTATGCAATAGACTCTGCACACTTCTCGTCCTACTGTTTACAGTCGGTGTATGAAGTCCTTGCTTTATCCACGAGGAAAAATACAAAGGAAAGGAACCAGGTAGTAGTTCTGTATACATGACTGGGGAGAGCCTGAGCGAGCCCCACACTAGCGTGACTGCATTGTGCACACGTGTGTGTATCTATGCTTGCTTGCTTGGACCGACCACTTACCGTAAATTTAGCTCATGATTTTGGTGTAAAGCTTAGTCCATGCATGTGTAGCAACATTAACTGCCCTGGCTGGAGAAATGAATGGCATATATGTGATACTTAGCTATCTCTGGTGAGGACTTAGCTACTTATTCGGCTTAAACAGTAGATAGCAACAAACCCTGCTGTGTGCCATGACAAATTAGTGAATCAGCAGTTTGCTGCTTGCTCAGGCTCGCCCATGATGATGAATCATCTCATTAGTATTTCCACAAGTTAGGCCCCAATTCGTTGATTATTAGTTTCTTATTGACCGCCCACATGGATTTTCTGTGATAGAATTTATCACCATTATTTTTATTTGCACATAACAACGAGCGATAGGCGTCATGAGCATGGCGATGAACGTAACGCTAACAAACGTGTCTGTCTAGAACACAGCATCCAAAAGAACCCTTCTACAATGGCGGATAATGAGCAACGATCATCTTGCCATCACGCTTGTCAACTTCTTTTGTGAGAAATATTTGTTGGCTGAATAATGGTAATACCCGCCCGCCCACATTGTGTGCAGGGGAAGCACCTGATGAGAAACTAAAAATCAACGAATTGGGACCTTATGAATAATGACCATATCCTGCACCCACACACAAATTGAGGAGATGGGCTAATGGGAAACAAAAACTAAACTTTGCCTAGCCTAAGAAATGGAATTCCCAAACTTGGGATTCCATTACATGCAGATCATGATCAGGGTTCAACATGATTTCCATTAATGGAAGAACGTTAGCATCCGTAAGCTATACAATGATTTATATGGTTAGGGTGGGGTTAAGGCTGGTATAAATACTGTATAGCATACGGATACTAACGTTCTGTCGTTAACGGCTTGTTTCAACATTGGCATACTTCTATTGGATATTCTTCTGTATTCTGCCATTCAATAGCTGTTTAATCACAACATTGGCTACAATTCTGGGGTATCACAAGAGCTGAGCACTAGTTACTCCTCTTCTTCCTCTTTGTGTATCTACATACACGACAGCTCACAAACGTCATGCACCCAAGGGCACTGTTGTCTCAAAATGGCATCACAATTTACTTATCTTGGTATGGGATCTAAATAATGAGAACCTGGCTCAGTGGCAAAACAAACAGAACTCGAATACACCTCTGCCCGGTAGATAGCTAGCCTCGTTCCCAGGCTCTCCCCGCCTAGATCCAGCTACCGGGATGACTGTAGTGTGTTTTCGGTGCCCTCCTGCCAGTTGGCTGCTGTAGAAATAGCACACAATTATACCTATACGCATGACAGTATTGATCTCACCTGAAGCCCAGCTGTGTTTCCACCTGAACATGAAACCACGTGCCTTTTTACCACAATTAGTCTACTTCCGTTCCACTGGCTGGATATGGATCGGGGAGTGAACCCCACCCCCCACAATAAATAGGAACGCACAATAGATTCTAACCACAGTATCGCACAGCTTTAATCTAAATGCAACATGATGCTTGACTTTACCTTTCATAGATTATCTAGCGCAGCTTTGCTGTGCTTGTTTCTGGCTGCATTCTGTTCTGATACGCTTGCTCAAAACGTGGACACGCTGCAGCCTATTATTAGGTCTCCGCCGAGCGGTTTGCAGGACCAACGGGGCTACTTTGGATATTCCCTAGTTCTTCATCAAGTAGCCACTGGCGCTTTTGAATTCCAGACAGCAGTGGAAAACTCAAGGTGAGAGTTGCATGTTTGGTTTTAGAGCAATAGGATCCTACTACTCTACTAGTACATAAGGTCAAATTTATGGTATATAGGGTTGAATATGCAGCTTAGATCTCACTAGGTAGATATAGAGTCAGTAGCTATGTTGTAGTATCAACCCAGTATGGAAATAAAGGCAGAAGTCTGTATAGCCACAATTGATCAACGTTTCTGTGTGTGAATGTGTCATGCAGTTGAATGGATCAGCTACAACTACTATACATATACAGCCGTCTACCCAAATATCATATTCAGTATCACAGAAGGATCTACTGTTCATCAATGTGATAACCATAGTTAGACTGAATATAGCCGCTTGCTATGCACTGCTCATTTTATCACTGTACATTTTTTTGTGTTCATATAGGATTGTTGTCAGTGCTCCCAATGGCACTGCACCTGGAGGAGTTATCCCAAACACAGGACTCATCTTCACTTGTCCACTGCAACCTGGTGAATGTGAGGGCCTAACAGGGAACGGCCAGGGAAATGACAGTCGGCTGTTTGATACACAAAGTAAGGTGAAGTGTGTAAAGGTGAAACACGACATTCACGACTATATGATCATCAGAATTTTTAGCCACTATCTCAGTATAGCCTCGTTCCCTGTTTTTACCTTCCATTGCATTCACAAAAATGCCGGTCTTCCCCTCCCGTGTATTATTGTGAACGGAAATGGAAGGTAAAACAGGGAAGGCCTGGGAATGAGGCTACTATCTCAGGAAACTACAAGTATTGCAGTTTTGCATGAGCACAGTGCATAAGAGTGGTAGTTAAAAAAGTATTCTCCGTCATTAACAATTCTGAGATGCACAAAGCATCCGCAGTTCTGCCTTTGCAGTAGTCTTGAATCCAGACGCTCCTTGGGTCTCGGTTTGAGACCACTTTGCAGATGCTCTGTGTCTTTGTGGCCACCATAGATGTAATGCTAGCACGCATCTAAGACATGTGCTGTTTTGGATCTAACTCTAAACAATGATGATGATGGCTTAACGAATCTTGTATAATTGACTCTAGGGATAGCAATTGCAGAGTCCACGAGGGTAGCCAGCAGCTCTGTCGGCCAACGTCTATGCACTCAGGGATGGCCTGGCATTCATTACATCATTCCTTGCATGAATCCTTTATTCCATATTGGGGTGATGATATTACATCAGTACGTTTAGTGGATTCCTATTCTTGCATGTTGGCGTGTAACAAGGGCTTCATGCATGAGTAACATGGCTTCACCTGTTGGAAGCCCATGAGCAAGAAAGAAGCATGACCATGCTTGACACTTCACCAATGGAAGGTACAGCTAATGCCAAAATCTACTCCCTTTTTTATTCCTAAGTTAGCATGCACTTAACCAGATTGAGCAAGACAAATTGTCCAAGCTGTAGCATTCAAACATTACTATATGACACAGTAACTGGGCTTTTACATTTGTTCAGGTAAAAATACCTTTGTGCAGTTTTGTTGACCTACCATACGATGTTTCATTTCAGCTAATGCAACTAATGAGGCCAAACAAGGACAGTTTCTTGGCTCATCGATGTTTAGCAATGGAGAAACATTTATGGTGAGTAACATTGCTTTGTTTCCATGTACTGGGTCAATCCCAGTAACATATTCTAAGTGAGTTGTAAGATTTTGTCAATTGCCTGTATACTATTGAAGTGCATGGGTTAGCAAAAACATTTGTACATGGTCGACAATCTAGTATGGAAAATGCTAGCAAGTACAGAAATGTGCAAGCACACGCACGCAAGCTCAATCGCAGCTACACTCATATCACACTATTCAGTAACACAAGGGAGAAGCAGTATAGTCAATAAAACTACAAAAGCTATGATTGAAGTTTGGGTTGCCTAGACAGTCTATAACTTGCTGTGCTTGAACCACCTTTGTTACTAGGAGCTGAATGCAAACATACTTAGTGTAGAGTACTTAAGTCACAACAAAGTTGGCCCAACAGAAGCCTTACTATACTTGGCAAATGTGAAGGCGTGTTTACCACTCAAACTGGACTGAAATTGTCTTACTGTATACCCGGTTTTACTGGGAAAGATTTATTGTCTGTGTCAGTGATATGTACTTTGACTGTAGCTGCATGCAATACCAGTACCTAGAATGATTGTACATATACGTAACATATTGCAGGCTGCATGTATCCATGAAAGCTTGCCAACACTTGAATGTATCACATACAGCCTGAATAGAAGAGACAAAAGGCTGTGCCAATTAAATCATAGCCCACCATCTAAGAAATCTGACAAAACCACTACCTTCTTTTCTTCAATGGGTACAACAGTGCACCCCCTCAACAAGACATCTCTTCTCCTTGAGTCATTTCCTTGCTGTGTTATGTCACTTAATCTATGGTTCCAATAACAGATTACCTTTGTTTACAAACACTGTACATGGAGTTGTGCAAGTTGGTTTGGCTGGGTACCAGAGCCTTACCCTTGAAGTGGCATGGACTAACTTGTGTACATAGGTATATATAATTAGGATACTGGCAGTATAACTATACCCCCTGTTTTGTCTCTTGCTGCTTATACAGTGTCATGGTTGCACATTGTACCTACCATAAGGAGCTCATAATACCTTGTGGAGCCCATGCACAAATACTGTACTTAGTGTTGCCTTGGAGATTACCAGTTACATGCACTTGTGCACACCTAGGAAGTGAAAAGACACTCTCCTCTTTTATATGATAGCATTGAAAGCTTGCCAATCTGGTGCATTATCTGATCATGCGGCTCAATTGTTTGGGTTATGCATGCAGAGAAGCCTCACAGGAAGCTTCTTCTATGCCTATCAGCCTGCTGTCTACATATGTTTCTTACAATATGGTGTTTCCTCAATTCCTCTGATATGTGTTTTTCTTGGTTGCCTGGCAAAACGTTCCTCTAAGCTTTCACCCTACATCAGCAACAAACATGTAACCTATATAGAATGCCCCTGAAACCATACATTTGCCAAGGAAAGTGATCAATGCAAATTATTTGTGTAGTATAGGGTGGAAGTATGGGCTATGTGGTATGTATGTTTGTTGGATGTTGCTTAGCAACCAAATCTTTGAACTTGAATAACACAAAGTGGAATGGGTGGAGGTGACAATGGGTGTGGCAGTGGGTTGGTAGGGGAAACATCCAACAAGTAAGTTACATTCCCCAGACAGAACAGCATTCACCCTTCGGGCTCATGCTACTTCATCTGGGGAATGTAACTATTATAATTATACATGTATGTATGTAAACTCCATGTTGTGCATCATACCGTATAGCCGAAAAATTTGATGAGGGAATTAAATTTGGCGATTTGGCGGTTGGGGTTGAAACCGCCAAATTACAATATATTTCGTACGCAACACGTAATGACGTAATGCATGCGGTAGCACTCTTGGCCCCATCCGGTCCCCCTCTACGCGAGCTGTACATGTAGCCAGCTTGGCGCTAGTATGCTGCCAGTTTTATTTCTTTTAAAGTTGCAAACTCACGACTTTGTTCAAGTGCCTTAAGTGCGAGACAGCAACGCTCCTTGATAAACGGACCTGAGATGCCACTGCCAAATTTAAATTCCGCCAATATTTTTTTACAGTCAGTTTGGGACCAAACCGCCAAATTTAAAGACTGCCAATATTTCCGACTATACTGTATTCCTCACATGCAGGGCCTTTACATTCCTAAACATTACAGACATAAGATGTCTGTAATGTTTAGGAATGTAACATGTGCATTATACAGGAATACAATGTACGATGTGGAGGTTTACGATGTAATTGATGAATTGCACATCAATATCAGTTTACCAAGTATGAACTTACTGCTTTCATGCCTACTCTGGGAGTAACCTTATTTCTTTGGGTTCTGTGTTGGGTAAGCAAATTTGGCTTCATGACTTATAAGGAACTTGCCTAAGGGCAGTAGAGCCTAAGGGCTAAGGGCAGAGCCTGGGTCCCAAGTTATTGTGGTATCGTACTTGAATGTACTTCCTTTCACATGAATTGTGATCCAACTGCCAGTATTAGCCAATGTATTTATTTTCAACCAACATTTCCTATTTTAATTTTAAGGTTACCAGAACACTATACCATACAGTTTAGTTGCAAGCTTAGCTGAAAATAAGAGCCATTTTGTATTTTGTTTAGGTCACTTTAGTTTCATACCTGTAAAATTGGGGGACTTGGCTAGGACAATCTCTGCAATGAATATCATGATACTGCTGAGCCAACCAGCCACATTCACAATAGAGACAAAGGCGAAGCACTCTAGAAAACTGGTGTGTATCTACTTACTTCATCGTTTCCTCCAGACATCCTGTCTTGTTTTCAGGCTACCAGCAGCATTATTTTTAATGTGGTGGAGAGAGCGTGAGATTGAGGTTTCTGTAGAGGAAGTTATGTCCTCCACCCTGCATTGCAAAAAGAAACAGTGTACATGTTCTACAGTTTGTACTGTAAACTGATACCATGCAATGGTACATCAACTGCAAAACACGTGCATAGAAACCATGTGTAATACAAACATAACCCCAAATTTGCTGGTTTCCTTATGACATTCTACATCAGTTTAGAAGTTGTAGCTATATGTGGCACAGACAGTGAACTGTCATCTTGGCTAAGTGAATAAAAACAGGTTTTCATGGAGGAAAACTTCCACACTTCTAGTACTTCAGTTTGTATACCCCTCCCCAACCCCTACATTCCAAACCTATTAAAAAAGTGACACATAGCCCCTAATATTAACATTCCCTAAATATTAGCTGTAGCCAGGTGCATGCACTTTGGAATTTAGTTTACTGAATCACAGAAAATCATGATATTATGATACACACAGGTTTTATGGTATAACCAAACTAGTGCTACTGGAGATCTGACATTGGAGCAGAGGATAGACAGCATCTATCCATAGATACGGCTCAATTCTCAAGCTGGATCTCTCTTAGGCTTGGTATTTAATTCTGCAGACTTTAGTTGCCAGAGCTCCAGTGGCTCAGTTGGTAAGAACATCGAACCGGAATTCAGTAGACTCAGGTTAAAATCCTGGTTGGATCTCAAGGTGTTTTTTTGCCATCATCCAACTCTGCAAATAAACACGCATTTTAATAGTGCCAGATCTTTTTGTTTAGCACCATGGAGATGTGTACGGTATCTTCACTGGCACTCACTGTAACTCTTGACCTGATCACGAGCAATCCTGACAATATTATGGCTCTGCATGGCTCCTCACAAGGCACTAGCTAATGTTCCTTCTCACCCTAGCCATTCTTGTACTTGGCATTACTGGAATTTTCACTTAAACCAATAGTATAAGAGTTGAAGATGTTGATTAATAATACTGCATATAGTTACCTGGTAATATAGACAAGGCCAGCCACCTGACTGGGTATTTTTTGATTAGCAGCAGTCATTCCAGTGTAGCTGATGAGGTCTGGTATTGACCAAGACGTGTCGGTGATTTGGTATAATAAGCTTGCCTTTCAACAGGGAGCTGTAGCTTAATTTCTTCATGACTGCTAATTTGTGGAGGGTGGCATGCAATCCACAAAAATTGCCCTGTAAAAAACTTGTCAGTATTACACTCCATGCTAGCAATTCACAAATGGAAATGCAAAGTACCACACACATATACACACGCTGCTTATAATACCAATGCAGACCTGTGCTCATCGTTACTTGGTGCTAGTTGATGAGACCCCCTATCCTGTTGGAAGATGCTTCTTCTCTAGGAGAACACTGCAGAACTTCACAGAGTACAGTCCTTGCAGAGATGGTAAGAAGAACGAAAACTTCCACATCTATGCATATTTTGTTGACATTTTGATAGCATTGGTGACAATTGTAGTTAGTATAGCAATCTACTGTTGTCCCTGTTGATTGCTCCCCCGTACTCTGAAGGATGGTAAACAACATTTTACAGGTACAGGTGTATTAGTCTATCAAGCTAGACCATCTCTCACTGTCCAGAAAGTGAGGGTGAGAGCTGGTCTAGCTTGATAGACTAGGGAGGCACCGTTTATGAAATCTATACATCATCTGTGACATACTCCTATGAACTACAACTCTGCATGAGATATGATCATACAATTAGTGATCTAGTATATACATATGACAGTTGTGTTCTTCTTTAATACAGCTAATACAAACACACAGTTTCTGTGTATGGCTGGAGCAGGATCTGCATTGGCTGTAAGTACATATTTTCACCTGTGTACATTAATGTTTGAGTTCGCTGTGAAAAGAGACTAGTAGGTGATATGATGTTGCAATTCTCAATTCTCATAGTCCTATACATGGAGGAAGCCACAGCTTGCATGCTTCATTGATAATTGATATATACATGCTATGACTTAGCAATAGAGAGACAGCAAATACCAGGTATTAATTGGACATGACTTAATTCTATGGTGTAATGGTCAGTACATGCCTCAACAATCAATGAACCACATCTTCCTGCAAAAAATGCAGGCCTAGATGTTATGCAAAGTGACCTATTGTGCAGTATGCATTTCAGCCAATACCAGGCCTGATCAGCTAATACCAGGCAGCACAATCTATCCCATGATTTTGAGATCTTGATTTTCCAGGAAACAATGGAAGGATATACAGCTGTTGGAGTGGGCCTCCCTGGTGCAGGAATAGAAGAGGAGACCAACACTACTTTCTTTTACAGTTTCGAAGGTGGGTGAATAAGTAAATAGTACTTGCATGCAAGGTAAGGGGTACAAGAGGTAATGACTTTTTCCAGGCATACAAATACCATCAAATTTTAAACAAGCAAATGTTTTTACATTCTGTTTGAAATCATAGCTAAATTTAACAATGCGAATGAATACCTTAGAATGATGATGAAAGATTGAAATGTTGTGACTAGACTTTAATGAAAGTACTCATTTGTTGAAGCTACACACATTGACCTCCTCCTACACAACATTAGTCCAGCACTCTGATACACATCACTTTTGACACAAGGCCTGTTATACATGTAGCTGCATCTTGTATGCATATATGTGTGTGTATTTGTTTTGGCATTCAAAGTCGATACTTTTCATGTGCATTACATGTAACAGTTTAGTTTGAGAGGGTAAGGTGGCTACAGCTTCCGGTTACATAGTGTTTGCATACCCACATGAGAACAACTCCAAGTACTGTTTGCATACCCACATGAGAACAACTCCAAGTACTGTTTGCATACCCACATGAGAACAACTCCAAGTACTGTTTGCATACCCACATGAGAACAGCTCCAAAACTAGAAATGTTTGCATACAGCATGTAAGGGCACTGACATACACACATGCATGCATGTGTGTGTGTGTGTGCATGTGTGCGTGCGTGCGTGTGTGTGTGTGTGCATGTGTGCGTGCGTGCGTGTGTGTGTGTGTGTGTGTGTGTGTGTGTGTGTGTGTGTGTGTGTGTGTGTGTGTGTGTGTGTGTGTGTGTGTGTGTGTGTGTGTGAGTCATATGCAGTCATACGTATTATTTATCTTTCATCAGGTGGTGTCTACCGCAGAAACCAAGCAGGGAATAGTAACTTTTTGGAAGGCACTGTCAATGCTTCACTGCAGGGCTACACCATGACAACAGGACACATACTATCACAAGACAGAGAGGGTACAGCTTAATTGGGCACAAAATATTTGTGGCTGCCTGAGTTAGCTGAGTCTTACAATATCATTAAGTTGACATAAGGATACTAGTTGACTGTTTTTCCTTTTAGTGATGTAGATTGCATCAGCATTACATTGAGTCTCTTTTCTAGATTTCATTGTATCGTCACCAAGGCTAGTCAAGTTCATACCTGGAAACTCACCTGGAAACCTTCCACTACAGCAGTACACAGGAGGAGTAAGTACCTCTCTTCGCTAGCTCACTATGAATAAAGCCACACAAAGCCTCATAACATAGGGGTAAGAATGGAATACAGCTTAAATTGCAGAAATAGGACAGATGTATTGCACATGAGTGGTAACTTACTAATAATGTAACATTCACATGCAAAAATAGAATTCCAACTTTCAGTTATTGTTGATACAAGCTGCTTTGGTACTGCTACTTTGATTAGAATGTGAATGATGCCTTGGTCCTATACCATCAATCTATGGGAATCTGTGATTGGACAAATACATGTTTGATATTATGACATAAATTAATAAGTGAAGTGAACAGCCATCCTTCAGCAGGAATCAAACCAGAACTCCTGACTTGAGCCACCTGCATGTGCTCTGCCACTGAGCCACGACAGCCAGACAACCAGTAACCCTCACAATCATCTATATGCACTGCACAGGTGGTACTAAATGCCTCAGTTGCACACCTGGCAGATACTCAGTATGTGCCATCTGAACTCTGTTACGTAGGCATTGACCAGAAACATCCATCAGAAAAAAAAAAGAAGCATGCTGAGTGGTATCCCTGGGTTTGATTCCCTGGCCACCACTGACTTGCCACTTTCCTCAATTTTCACCTCCTAACATCTTGGTTTCCAGCTGATTAAAATGCTTCCATATCTTTTTTTTTTTATCTCAGGTGGAGATTGTGATGAATTCAAATTCTGCACTTCAGGTGGTTACTGACAATGACCTCAGAGGAGAGCAGGTATGTATATTCGGTGTTTCTTAGTGCAGCTCAGGATAAACACATGTATTCAGCCAAACCTGCCCAGAAAATGCACGCACATGCATCATGCAAGTTTATTGTGTAGGCAGCTAAACAATGTGTCATTAATTAATGTTCTCATAAACCATCACCGAGCAGACATGACTTTACATATTGTTTCCTTAGCATGGTGAGTACTACGGCTTCTCTGTGGTGGCTTTGGATTTGAATGGAGACGGGTATGTTGGCTACTGTTATAGGATTTACAAGTTGCTATGGTTTCAAAAGTATATGCAGCCTTGCATGATCCTAAGTGGTCATGGGCGTGCAAATACAAACATCACATAATCACAAACTGCAGGTACAAACACATCAGTATGTAAGTGGAAAGTGAGTAGATAAAGGGAAAGACTACCGTGGGTGTAGGGTCACATAGTCACAACTACTGGTTTTTGTTGGCCCAATTGTCACTTTTCCACTCAACTATATATGTATAGTTCATGTTGCTGTTTGAGATGACAGAGACTGCATGTGACATGCAACATTTCAGCTGAATTTCCCAGTCTCCTTCAGGCATACTGTATATACGCCTAAAAGCAAACTGGTATTTGTACACCTAAAAGGGACTAACACATGCTTGAAGAAATAGCTGGCAAAGTGCATTTGTGTGTACTGTTACAGTCCAAGGTCAAGCATCACCAGCCCTTCATTTATTGAGTAATCTCCTGTGACCCTGTGATCTTGATAAGTTATTGTCCCTTCAAGACCATTACGAGTGAAGAATTTGGCACAATATGGAACACATACAATTTTTTGGGTACTTGCATCCATAGTGACAACCATAGGCTCAACTGAAGACTTAATTGTCATGCCCCTTTTCATCAAAGTAGTGGTACTGGTATGAGATTCATGCTCCTTTCAGTACAGATGTCCAGCTATATACGATACTAGTTTAGATTTATTGTTTGGGTTGATGAAAAAAGTGTACTTAGTGGGGAAGAGGGCACATGAGTGTTGGAGGGGGGCTGTTGGAAGACACAGAGAGCCCTTATACTAGCTAAATAATTACCAGCTATCTTTCTACTAGCTTTGAAGAGGTAAGGATTTATTGAATGTTTGTCACTACTCAAACAAAAAATCACTCCCGGAAAAGTTTCCCACTCCCTAATCTTGGCTTGTTGGAAGCTCATTTGTGTGTGTACTATAAGGTGGTTTCTGTTTGGCAAGTGTTTCCCAACTTGGTTTTGTCTGAGAGTAGATTGTTATTGCTAGAGCAATGTCTGCCAAATGTTTCATTAGGATGACAATGCCAATTTAATTTTAAGAGGATAGTGGCATAAAACAAACAAAAAAACCCTCTGTCTATAGATACTTAAGGGACTCCCACGGGTAATTACTCATTACCAGAGTATGATGGTAGTAAATTTGTTAAAGTGGGATGGACAAGCTTAGTAGGACATTCTGATTGGGTAATGGTATGTATGCTAAAGAATAATTAAGTTGTGACCTTACATTAGATTTGATTCATTGTAAATCCCTGGAATTGAATTCTTTAAGACATAACAGCTGCTAATTAACCACTCATAGCCACCTCACTCCCAGGTAGCCTGGAAATGAATTACCTTGATCATCTAAACACTCTTCATGCCTCCAGGTATGATGAGCTGATGGTGGGATCCCCTCTCTACAGAGATGGCCCAGGCAGTCCAGAGGCAGGGAGGGTATATGTCTACAGAAACACAGGAGTAAGAGACCTAGTTCTTTGGAAGGAGGGGCACGGGCCAAGGTTCACACTCGCAGGGAAGCTGTGGGGACCTGCTAGTAACTTATAAGTGACTTAACTCTACTTTACAACTCTTTTCTTAATGCAGGATTCAGGCAGCCTGGTTTTCCTTGCACCTCATTTGACTGGAGACAGAGAACCATACTCTCGCTTTGGCTATGCGATGGCCAACCTTGGTGACATCAATGGAGACGGACTGGAAGGTAAAGATATAATACTTCTCAACACCTGACTGAGTGTGCATTGACCCTCCCCCCCTCCCTCCCAGATGTTGCTATCAGTGCACCATATGGCACTGGGCCAGGGAAGGTCTTCATCTACACAGGCTCTCTCAGCACAATTATCTCACAGAGTCCTGCTCAGGTGTGTCTTTATACACTTGTGCATACATGTGCAGAGCAGGTTTACAAAATCAGTTTGTCTGTCAGTCTGTCTGTTACTAGCTAAAATATCGAATCACCCAAACACTTAATTTAGGCACTTACATGTGTAATAATTATTGTGTCTTAGTGCATTCATGCCTCACAATCGCTGAAGCAGTTCTCGCATTTCCAGCACTACTTCATACTCAGTTGGCAGGATCCTCAGTTGGGTTATGAGACTGTGCATATTTAAATGATTCACACATATCCCAGAAATGCATGTACACAGGTGGGCTATATATATATCCTGGGCACCCCTAGTTTAATTTGTGTCAGTGATACTCTGACTTCATTTGTAGACACTCTTTGAGCCTGGGGGGAAAACACACAAAGTTCAACAGCTAGGCATGAACTGAAGTGGTTCTCAGGCAACAGTTTGCAAACATCAGTTGGCACGTTGATGAGACACATCACATGTTCTATAATTGTTGGTACTCCCCTCCCACACACATGCACATATATTGTCAGTCCCAAAAAAGGATCCAATAGGCTAGCTATTCCCAATTTTTTAGTTCTTACTACATGCATAATATCGCAAGCAATATAGCACAGAACTTCCCTAGCTGGCAGCAGTATAGGCCTAGTGTTTTTAACATTTTGATGCAATGTGCACCTTCCTTCCACCAATTTTTCCTTCAGTGATAAGCTCAACAAGATGTGCTTACTGCAATTTTGATAGAAAGACATACTTGATACTAAATAATATATTTAGAATCAAAAACTGCTTCTAAGCATCATTTGAGGGGTGCATACTAGATTATGCTATATAATAAGATACATGGGTACATATGCTTCATGAGTTAAGTTCTTCTTTTTTACTCATAGGTGATTTCTGGCAACGATCTCTCTACCAACCCTCCCCTCACAAACCTGAGGGGATTTGGAACCTCCCTGGCCAGTGGCGTGGACGTGGATGGAAACACCTACAATGGTGAGAGCGCTCTATAACAAGAAACCTTCATATTCAATGATGTTTGGAGGAGCATCTACTGAGTAGTGACATCCAATAAGTGACTTTTAGATCAAAGTAGCTACATTTTTGTCAGCCTCCTCTCAACAACTAATGTCAACTGCCCATTCTCCTCTGTTCTTTTAGATCTTGCTATTGGTGCATTTGAAAGTCAGAGAGTCTTCCTGCTCAGGTAGGTCCATCATTACAGTAACAATATTGTAATAACAATGTGTTGTACGGTAACAAAGCAGTACTCTTTCTCAGTCTCTTGGTGTTACATGCAGTGAAGTTTTGCATGGATAGATATAGTTGCAGGAAAAGCCATGATGTTTATATGATAGGGACCCATTAGCTATAAATAGCGTGTAGAACTGAGACATTGTAGACATCCTACTTCCTACTCTCCCCAGGACCCGCCCAGTTGCCTTTGTGAGCTCCTCACTTTCTGCACTACCCCCCATTGTGGATCTGGATGTGCTCAATTGTACCTCTCTGCAGACAGGAAGTACCCACTCTTGGTGAGGAGGACCTTGAAAAAGGCTACACATAATGGTCATAATATTATGAACATGAACAACACTGTGGGATGAAGCCTAAATCAGCTGATTAAAAATGCATGCATGTGCAAAAGTGGATGTATGTATTCTTGATAGCTGTGCCTGCACACAGAAATACACAATGCACATTGAGTAGTTCAGAGATTGCTAGTGACATCCTTAAGCAGAGGTGGGTTTTTTTTTTGCTAAAATATTTGATGGGAAAACTGTGCTGTAGTGGTTACCTTCTACTGGTTAGTCACTGCTACTGCGTAGATTCAAGTCTCTTTTAACTCTTGTATGCATGGCTTGGTATTGACTACAAGGTGACCTAAGTATAGCATCTATAGGCCTGCCATTTTTAGGGAGACATGATTGTTTGTGGCCAGAGTAGGTAACTGTGATGGCCTATATTTTCGGCTATAGCAGAACTTCACCTTCTCTGTTCCACATTGATAATAATATCACTTCTATTCTGTACCCCTATTACAGCTTTCGCATTATGGCATGTGCTACATACTCAGGACGAGGACTCAACAGCACTCTCGGTAATGATGTCTATAGTTCTATAAACTTCAGCAAGCAATTACATATCACGTAGTACTCTGGTTTATAGGTAAGTTTTATCGGCACTAAATGATTAGCCTTCCATGCTACTATACAAACACCCCCAGAGCTGACCTATAACCTGACAGTAGAGAGGACTAACCTGCAGCTAGGACTACAGCAGAGGCTGTTCTTTGACATCCCTGGTCAGCCAATTACAATTGCAGTCCGCCAGATGGTAGCAGCTGGAGTGGAGACATGCACAGATTTCACTGTCTATGTTGTGGTAAGGCATGAGAGTTTATTCACTTTAGTAGCCAATTAATAGGAAAGTAGGGATTTGGAAAAATTGTAACTACACACACACACACACACACACACACACACATCACCCACTATACATACACACACACCTCTGGCTTGCACAGAACGGTATAGCGGACCGCCTGAATGCTTTTACTGTGGAGTTTGAGGTTTCTCCCCCGTCAATGACTGTGTCCACCTCCACTGGCAATGACCCTCTTGTCGATTTCAGTGTCTTTCCAACTGTGTCCATGACAGGCAGCAGGACCTTGCAGGTAGCTATGTGTACAGTGAGAAGACTCTGAAGCTGCAAGATCTATTTCATTGCAACTGCAAACAGCCTCTTTGTCCTGTTGTGCAAGTGACTCATTCCAGAACTATTTCCTGTGCTAGGTGGAGACGGCTAAGGACTGTGATGGCGGTGTGTGCTACCCTGACCTCAATTTGCAGCATATTGGAACCACATTCCGGTATGTCTATAGCAGACCCAGTGTCAATAAAATACTTCCATACAGAAAAGTGTCCAAATTGCACACTTCTTCAGTCAGTAATTGCACCTGTATTCTCAGACCTTTGACTGACAAGTGAAAGAGGCTGAGTGAGCAAGCAAAGGATCCATGGGGGGAGGCTAGCTGAATACACAGCTGCATTCCTGCCATCATGCAGTGTTAATTGCTGAGAAAAAGAATGTGTCACTCAACTAGTACTAAAATGATAGACAGAAAGTATTTGCCACAGTTAGTTGCTCATTTGACTTTGAAATTACTGTAGCTAGATTATAAAAATTTGAACCAGTGGTTAAAAATAAAGTTTAAAAGAGTTAAATGTCACAGATCCTTGGTCCCAAGTGCCATAAATGTAAAACCCCACGCAAAAGCTCAATGGTTCCAATACTTATGAAACAAAGTCTAGTATACTCTTGTTACACCTCACACTAAGCCTGTGTGATAAGAGAAAGTGTGCAAAAGTATGTGTCATCTTCCCAACAACCTACAGGTCACGCCTCCCAGGGGAGCAGCCCACCATGCTGATATCTGGGCTGGTCTCCAACATTAGCTTAGGGCTGGACATCTCAAACCAACGGGATGATGCCTTCCAGGCTGTCCTCTCCTTCTCCCTCCCTTCCACACTACTTGAGTTTGTTAGGGTGGAACCACGATCTGTAAGCCGCGAATCATGTTAACAATGCCCATGCATGAACAATCAACGAACCACATCTCCCTTATAAACAGGCCTAGATGTTATGCAAAGTCACCCATGCACACTTTATCTAAATACAGTGTTTTATTATAATTATGTAATAGCTAATTGATCCCTCCCACTTGCTACTTGTGTACTTATGCTCACAAAGGAATGTTTACTCCTTCAAATTACTTTTTCAGTCACTTTCTACTTGTATGCAAATTGTGCTCTTTCACAACTGCATATATTCACCAATGGTGTTGAGTCTTCTTTCATGCCTCTTTCACCTCCCTCCCTCTCTCCCTTCTTCATCTCCCTCCCTCCCTCCCTCCCTCCCTCCCTCCCTCCCTCCCTCCCTCCCTCCCTCCCTCCCTCCCTCCCTCCCTCCCTCCCTCCCTCCCTCCCTCCCTCCCTCCCTCCCACAAAGGCCTTCATCACATGTTCTTCTCAGCCCGTTAACAGTATGCTTACACAGCATGCGTGCAACGTTGGTAACCCATTTGGAGCAAACCAGCAGGTAGGGCTAATACCAGTGCAAGAGGATCAGTGGCTAGGGTAAAGCACACACTGCATGATAGCAGTTATTGAGGTTTGAGGTTATCAACAAGCTGAACTAAGGACAGACATAACATACACGTGTTTCCACCATACATTATCTGTGAACCCTTCCCACCTTTCAGCTGGCCATAGGTTTGATCCTGCGACCCACTACTTTTCTCACAGGGGAAGAGCCACCCATCAACCTCACCTTCACACTGTCAAGGTGCACTGTGAACCACTTGCATGCACGTTCACTTGGGAGTTAACTGATAACCTGTCAATTATCTAAACATTATTTTACAGCCAGATCATCAAGTCTTTTCCCAATACTAATTGTGAACTGACCATAAATATTAATAACTACTCTCCCATTGAGTCCCAGTATCATCGTCACACTATATCACTTTGCCTTGCAATCATTTTGCAGTGCAAATCCTGAACTCCGCATTGACGATCTTGCCAACAACATGGTTGGTGTGAGCCTGGAGACAGGTGCCAGAGCAGACCTCTCCATACAGACTAGGTGAGTTGTAAGGACGGCATAGTGTGTTTTTAGATCCACTAATTAACTTAGCACATGCTGACTTCAATTTTAGTAGAGTACGTAATAGCCTCGTTCCCAGGCTCTTGTGCGCCCACGCACGAGGGCCTGGGAACGAGGCTAAGTACGTAAGCAATCAACTATGATTATACTACGAAAGAGTGAGTGCAGAAACTGCCTAAAGAAAGCTGTAGTATAGGTACAGACACTAAGGTACTGGAAAACAATGGACACATCTTTAATATTAATGCAATTGCCTCCATCGTGCTTAGTACATACTCTACTATAGGTGTCAAGCAGATTGCCATCAGTGATCATACTTGTTTTAGCATGCTAATATACTAAATTATTCTCTTTTTTTTAACTGTTTCCCTGACACACACACACACACACACACACAGCACTGTTGCTCCCCAGCAAGTCTTTTTTGCCCAGACACCACCTGAAGGGGCGATTGAAAGTGTACAAGACCTTGGACCTGAAATTACTACTACCTTTGTGGTAAGCTCGTGCAACCTGCCATCAATGTTAATGCTCCAGCCTAGTACGCCATTGGCACGGCTGACCTCTCCATTACCATACTCTGCTGCCTTTACCACTTGATCTGTCATCAAGTGCATGTGTCAGACTTCACTATACTTGCCATCGATGCTCACGGCTCTAGCTTAGATGTTGGCTCTTGAGTGTTGCCCAGGTATTTTCATGCATGCTCCCGGGTGTCTTCAGATATTCTGCAACACTGTAACCTGTTTGATACTACACTGACAACTAGAAATGCTGCATGTCACATGTGGTACATGTGTATACATTACAATCTACACACATTCAGCCTCAATGGCTGTGTGCGACTCACTCAGGCTCACCTAATCAAATAACTATGGCCAGACTTTTGTTTAGCACCCTTAAAAAAGCTAAGCAAAGCAACGCTAATATCACCTCAACACAAAATTGAAGGCAACTCCCTAACTACCTTTCCTAGTACACACTACCTGCATGTACTTTTCTCAGCCATGTTCTTATCAACTATGTGCTTGTGTTTTAGGTTCGGAATGCAGGACCATCTCTGATCCCCAACACCCAAATTGTGGTCTACTGGCCTCTAAATGGTAGCCTCACTAACAGCTCCTACTACCTGTACCCAGCCATCATCTCTGTGAGTCAGGATTGAATGCAAGATTTTTCCCCAGCAGCTCAAAATATATTGCTTGTCTATATGGCAGATAAGATTTGGGTCACATTAGCACGAAAACATAGTGTAAGCTTGAACACCAAGCCTTCTTTCATTCTTCATAGCTTTCATCCAAAAGCATAACATATACCCATTGCTTATTTGTATCCACATATTCATTAACCATTTGCTAATGCTATACAGGGCCAGTCAACTGGTGGCAGGATTCTGTGCAACATGACCTTCTCTAACCCCGATGGCCTCTCCCTGTTGACAGCTGGGCCAGCTACTGTCACTAATACCACTACCCCTGGTAATGCTGAAAGTGGACGCGAGAGTCAAAGGAGAAGGAGGAGGCGCAACATCCCCGACCATGTCCGGAGGACCCGGCAGACAGAAGAGGAGGGACAGTCAGCCACAGAAGATGTGGAGGCTCAAGATATCACTCTGGTGAGATAATAGATTGATGTACGTACAGTCACATTTTGAACACTGTTTTTCAAACTGACAACATTGTGGGAAAATGTCACTTCCATCATGCAACATGCACTGTATAATCACTTTTGCCACCAAAGTTCCAATTTCACACATCACATTTATGGAAGCATTTTATCCTCTGGCCTGTACAATTGCTGAGTGGATCAAGTATTAATTTCTTCCTTTCCACAGAGCTGTGAGGATCCTAATGATAGTGGCGACCTTGTTTGTGTCCCCATTGTGTGCAGCATATCCCAGCTGCAGCAGGGTGGCACTGCCAGGCTGGTCATCACCTCATACCTGGACGAGAGATACTTTGCTGTGAGTAGAATCAGTAGCCATTATGAACAGGATATTTGCCTTCTACCAGATGTGCAGTGGAGTGTCAGTGTCAGACTGCTTTAAGCACCTCCATAATAATGTCATGCCGGTGACTTTGCATAGGCTCAGGGAGATATGTTGTTTGTAGTTGTTTAGTAGAGCTCACTAACATCTCATTGATCCTCAAAGGATTTGACTAGTGCTATATATGACACATTGGCTAATGCAAACAGTACTTGGGGTTAGTTATAGTTCAGAATTCATCATGATGACTTTACTTTATTCTTTCCTCCTCTATATAGACCACACAGGATAGTTTCACAATAGTGACTGCTGCCACTGTCTCCATTGTGGGTGCAGACTACATTCAGCGAGTTGGAGGACCCACCACTTCTACAGTGAGATCACAATAACTAGCTGATGAGAATGCATAGGTACAGGGGAGGGTTACATAATCATCAAGTTCATTTGGAGTCAAGTCATGAGTCCATAAATGACTCCAGGAAGGACAGGGTACGGTGGAGAGGGAGCATGCTGTACTACATGAGGGGATAGGGGAAGTTTGGCAAGAGAATCAAATGAATTGACAGTACTTACTTGATCACAATGTAGCCACATGCACTCGTACAAGTTTTGCAAATTTAGAAATTCCTTCTACTAGTAAATTCTTAAATCACTTATAAACAGTGACTTAGCAGCTGATATTCTTCTGAAGTTATACAACGTCCTCAGACATTACCTATACGCTAGCCTTGAATTTCTGGCACAATTACAATATGAATATGTCTCTTTTCTTATGTCATCCACTGCAGGCTCAACTGCGTGCAATCCCTCCTTTGCCAGTTCCCACCCAGCCCCCTTCTGGATCTCCACCCACAACTAGTGGTGGAGGGGTGGAGCCTTGGATCATCATTGTGTCTATCATAGCTGCAGTACTCTTTATTGCAGTACTAGCTGGCCTCTTATGGGGGGTAAGACACCTAACATAACCACATAGTTGTCATACCTTACAACAACAATCACACTACACACCCACACAATCACATCACACAGTGTGGATTCTTCAGCAGAAAGAAACATCGTGAGATCAGAAGAAAACGTCAAGCTCTTACAGATCCCACAGCAAGCACTGAGAACATCCTCGATGCAGAAGTTGAGCCTGCTCGCAATACAATTAATGGCAAGGAATAGATTATTTCATTTTGTAACTATATAAAAAATCTTAATATTGTTATATCAGTTCATTGATGTATGTTCACATGTTGTAACTACATTGTACAGTTATTTCTTAACAAGATTTTTAGTAATTCCAGTCCTTCGTGTGATAATTTCCAGTATTACCTTTATGCATGACCACTGCAACTGTATAGTTGTTAAATTTGAGAAGTTAGTGGGTGAACTGATTGAGCTACTTAGCACTTAATTGAACACTGTGCTTTGGAATACCAGGTGGGAGTGCATGTGAGTAACTCCAACACCTCCAGCATGCAGCCCATCTTTTCTCAACATTCAGCCATGTCCTGAGAATGCAGGCTTACTACTTACTGCCAGGCTACATAGCCAAGCTTTGTAGTATAGTTGTACTGGTCTGATTTCCATAATCCATTGCGTGTGCTTGTGTGGAAGATTTCCAGCTAGACAATTGTCATACATGAGATAGCAGCACAGCAGATGACCTGGTATTGGCTGATATACATCCTGCATGTGCTATTATGCGGGCCTGTTACTGGCCATGGGTATATGGACATGTGTATATAGTAAACCACATCTTCCTGCCAATATGTTATACAAAGTCACCCATTATGTAGGACACATTTTGGCCAATACTAGGTCTCATCTGCTGTGCTGGGAAGATGTACTGGGGTGACCAGGATCTGGAGATTGCTATATCACGAATGATGCAGCACCACCAGGGGATTTTAGAGATCAGACCAGTAGACAAGAAACCCCAAATGGCTAGCCTAGCTGGCAGGATTTGATGAATAATGCATAAGTGCTTAGTGCATGCATACATGCTTCATTATCAGCACCCCCAATATCTTGTCAAGTGATTTCCTGTAGCAAGCATGCAGCTGTTTTCAAATGGAGCTTAAATTAGTGCCCTTCCAAACATAAACTGTTGTCAATGGCCCTGATGGATTTGAGAAAACTTTGTAATCATCATTCCTGTTGAGATAATGCAGTACAGAGACCAGTGTCAACAGCTAACACAAACAAGCTGATCATGCAGAAGTGGACTAAAATGTAGTGTACAGCATCTTGACAAATGATGCACAACAAACAGTTCATAATTTTAGTTTGCCATTTTGCCAACTATGCCTTGTGTTAGTTGTGTGCAATTTTATTGTTGCTGAACGTGGCAGATATCCTGTATGCGGAAGGCTGTGGAGTGAGCAGTGGTGAGTGCCTTGTTCGTTTATTTAGTGGGTGTGAATAAGCTAATGTGCATGTCAAGAGTTTTGTGGTGTGTATAGGCAGTGTGGCATCTCCCATGAACAGCCCTACTGGCATGCTGGGGCTGGTGGTGCTGGGACCTACTGGCTGAGTCGGCAGTTGGAGTGAGGGGCTAGTAATGGCACAAGATGTAGTGATGGTGTGAAAGTGTTGTGGTGTTGTTCCCATCTTGTTTGGCTGGTTGGTGAGGGTTCCATCTCGACATGTGCTTTTTTTTGTTCAGCACACTTTTTTTTACTTGTTCCTGTTGTACAGCTATGAATTTTTAATGAAGCCTCGTGGGTGGGGTCTGGGCACAAGACTACGCTTGGTAAGCTATCTAAACATGTGCTCAGTTGAGCTTCCGGCCAGGAGCATACCTTCTATGAATAATCTAATAAAATGGCTTACAGTGGCAAGCATAAACATGGGATTACCTGAGAATCACCAACTAGTTTGAGTTCTTTCTTTGAGAATGATAGGTGATGAGTGCAATACCCAGTGATTTATGTTGTTTTTTCGCGTTTGAATCATTATTGTGTTATCCTGGTGGAAGACAGAGAGAAGAAAGTCACAAGATAGACGATTTGCCCGTTTTAGTGACTTGCCAGTCTGGCACTTTAGTGATGCTTTCAGCAAAGTTAACGGTCCTGTTGCTCATGGAAGCACTCGATGATGACTGATATGGCTCATAGAGGCCGTTGACTAATCTAACGCAGACATTTTGAGCATGTCATTTGTGCAGTTTTAATGTGCTGCCATTTTTTTTTCCTGGGCCATCCCTACATATGGCATACTACCGTAACTTGCCATGATCATTGATTACCTAGTAGCTTGGGATTAGGATCACCAAGCCCAAGGGCCCCAAGAACAAGTTTGTGAGCTACATGGCTTAGCCTATACCTCAATTGAGTGGTCCTTGTTGTTATCATACCAGAATCAGTATAGTGGTTTGTACAAAACATCATTCCTGTCCTTTACTTAGGCTGTTACTATAGAAATCACTCCCACCCTCTACTCAGGCTGTTTCCACCCGTTACCATAGAAACTAGAACATCACCCCCACCCTCTACTCAGGTTCCTCCCACCTGTTACCATAGAAACAAGACCTCTCCTTGGACTTGGGTAGTACTAGCCTCATACCCAGGGCGTTCATAGGAAGCTAGGGCAGTATTGAACACTTGGCATTTCATAGCTATACAGTTCGTAACCGTGTCAATACCCTGTGGCCTATATGCTAAGGCTAGTCTCGCAAGCCAGACCCAACCAACCCCAGCGCGGATCGCTTTCAGTATCATACTGAAAGTGATCCGCGCTGGGGTTGGTTGGGTCTGGCTTGTGAGACTAATGCTAAGGCTTCAACCTAGGTAGTTTTGCCGGAGTCATCTACTACTGGGACTAAATATTTCAGGGGTACATAGTGCATTGTTTGTGCATTTACAGTTAGTCTCGCAAGCCAGACCCTTTCTGTTCCGCAGCGCCGATCGCTTTCAGTACGCGTCACGCGTGCCGATACTGAAAGCGATCGGCGCTGAGGGTCTGGCTTGCGAGACTAATTTGCAGTATGCACCCCCTGGACAAAACAGTATTACAGGTACACCTATACATCACCTTTATCGACCAGGGTAGTTATTTCCATACATGGGAACAAGAAGGAGCTGACCCCACCCCGGGCCCCGAGCTCGAGGGGCGTGGCAGTAATCACGTGATCCTAAGCCGGACCGTGTGTTATTTGTCTCATAAAACGGGGAAGCCTTGGAACGAGGCAACTTGGTTCTACGTAGACGCAACGCAGCCCGGAAAATTATGAGTGGAAGCGGTGATTTTCTGTTCAGTAACCTCTCCAATACCTCTAACACAACAGGAGACGTTGAATGTTTGGCGTTTTCGTCCATCACATCATGTGTAAAGATACTAATTATAATTGAACTGGGTTGTAGCTAGGTTGCTCCGGGCGCCTTCGGCTTGTGAGTAGGGTTGGGCGGATTATGCTGGCATAATTTTGGGAATAATAGGTACCAGAAAGCATTGAGCATTATGCGGGAATAATAGGTACATTTTGAGCATAATATGTCTGTGGTAGACTGGTAGTCTCGTCCTCAGACAGTGTCCCAGTCCCAGACCGTGAAGTATCTCGTCCCATGCCCTGTTGGTAAGCGGCGAAGTGAGGGAGCAATGATCAGCAATCGCAGAGTCTGGTGATCTACATTGAACTTTCCATGATGTTAGCGTGGCCACACCCACTCTTGCGGAACGGGGTGTAGCCACGCGAGACTACAATGGTCGATGAACTGCCATCCTGTTTCAATTTACTTTTTCTGTACAGTGTAAAATAATTATTCGAACATACAAGTTTGCTCCTTCCAGAAATAATGGGCATAGTTTGAGCATAATAGGCAAATTTTGGGCATAATTTTAGGCATAATTGGTACAATTTTGAGCATATTGGAATAGCATAATGGGTAAAAAATGGAGCATAATCCGCCCAACCCTACTTGTGAGTCAAGGACGATTAGTCAAATTTGCAAATTGACTACATACAGTTCTTATTTAAATTTTTTGTCTTACAATTTATGCGTGTGTGTCATCATCCTATACCACGTACTGCAATAACTCATTCTTGCAGGAAGCCATTGTGTGGAGCCGTCGAGCAATTGTTATTCTTTCTCTTATATCCTGGTGAGAAATAGCCTCGTTAATTCTCTCAAGATGTTTCCACAACCACACTCAGAGTGGGAGCCATATCATCACCTTATAGTGTGATTGCTACCAGCCAGGAAATGGTCTGAATTTTAGATTATATTACTAAGTACTCTCTCTCTTATTTTCTTGGGTATGTATGACAGCCTGTTCATTGTGTTTGTGATAGTTGCACTGAAGAAATACAAGTTTCTACCACAGGTGAATGTGTATTTTTATCTGCTAAGTATCGAGCAAAGTAACTGCACCCCAAGATGTTCATAGGAGGTTAGTGCTGCAGGCTTACCTTGGCTCAAACACTTTAGAGTTCAGTGCTATACGTAGGTGAAATCTTTGTTAGTAGGCTTTAGGAAAACAAAGTTCACTGCTACTGAGCTACAAGACCTGAAGTAGAAAGCCTTAGAGTTCAGAGTTTTGTGGTTTCTCAAGGGAGGAGCCAGACATCAATTTATCAATCATGAATATAGCAAGGCACGCCTTCACCTGCCTTATACTCGCACGTTACATATGTAATTATCCCGAAGCACGGTAGCGCGCTCAATACACGTAGCAATGATTTTATACGTAGGTATATTGAACGTGTGACGTCACGTAAGCGCTTCGGGAGTCGCTGTGAGGGGTGACAGTGGCGTAGCTGGTGAAGGGAGAGTTGTTGGTGTACCAAAGTTTCATTCATGGGGTAAGTGCACCATGCCATTAACGAATATCAACTCCGATTGGATGTCCAACGCTTCCTCTGGCCTGTGTATTATTTATATTATATTACGCGGGTCCTTTAAGTTGCATCTTGGGGTGTAATAAGCCAATACTTTGACAAATTCATTTTGAAGCAAGAGTCAGGCTATATCACTGCAAAAACTACTCAGTTAAAATAACCTCTGAGTGGTTGGTATCGGTATACATGGTATCGGTATACATGATTGTGTGTTAGTTAGCAGACAAATGTCTGTGCTTGCTCTTGGCTTCTTAATGAAGCTTGATGAATTGTGTGGGGGGTTATGGATTGTGATTACAGTGTTTAAATTCTCTTCATAGTATATAGACTATATTAGTCACAAGTTCAATGAACCCTTAAACTGGAGTAAACAGTCTGTGAGGTTACTTTAACCAAGTAGTTTTTGCAGTGATACAGTGTTTGCTCCAAATTTTCACATGCCCATGACTATTCTTCTTTTCTCTTTTAGCGTCTCATCCTATACCTGACTATCGCTGTGTTGTTTCATACCTTCCACTATGCATGGGTATGAATGACAAGCACTCATGCTGTTCAAGTCTTATGCAAGCAATGACCTACAGTTTGTCTACACTAGTGTTAAGCTCATTCTGAAAACTACTTGCCTGCTTAGCATACTGCAAGTAACGAGAAGCTGGCAAGTATTAATCAAATGGTTTTGCCTTTGTCTCCTATTTAAATGAAAAGAGGCTTTTCTACATTCCATCAAAAAATTGGTAATTGAAAATCTCATTTCCAGCTGACAAGTATATCTATGTATAGCTCTGGGCAAGTAGCTATACATAGCATAACAGTAGGTAAATTTTAACTACATAATTTCATTATTGTAGGGTGATCCTCGTATTGCTCACATGGCTCGCATGGGTGAGCTAGTTGGTTTCTGTAAGTTCCAAGGCCTTTATCACATTCTCACTGGTAAGTATTGATTAACAATACTGTGCATGCATTGAGAGTTTGTCAGTCTGAATACTTCTTTAGCTTGGATTGCCTTCCTTTGGGTGTGTATCATAACCTTCAACATATTCTGGATCACTGTGTTTCTCAAGAGGACTGGGAAGAAGTTTGAAAGGTATTTTTAGTTTTTTTTGTCTGTTCAGAAATAAATTTCCAAATTTGTGTGAAATGAGGAATGTGTTGTATACTTTTGTAGAGATGCTATTCAGTGGCCTTGTCTCATGACCCTTACATGAGCACATATGTACTCACTGCCACATGCATGTTACACTCATATAATGGCATTATATGTCATGAGTATGAAACTATGCACACACCAGATGTATGCATTTATGTGTGTATACATGAGAGTGTGTGCGTGCATGTGAGAACATAATTTTATGGTGTTTGTGTGTGTGAGAGGGATGGGGAAGTCAAACAAATGTGAGGTCATATGCATAAAACATGCACATGCCCTTTCTTCAGGATCTACATCATTGTGGATCTGATACTTCCTGTTATCATCTGTGTTATACCATTCACTGTGGATGCCTATGGGCCAGCTGGACTATGGTGGTAAGCTTACATACCAATGGCTAGTTTTGTGTGTATTGAGCATATTCATTTGTGTACTTGTTTTGTAAAGCTGGATTCCTTCACGCAAAGATGGAGAGACATTTGTTCCAGGAGTAGCTCTGCAGTTTTCACTGTAAGCTGATGCAATTGGTCGTCAATGAACTATGTCAGCTATATAGTATAATAATGTTCTCTCCCACTCAATTACAAGGTACTATGGCCCATGGATGGTCTTGTGTATTGTCGTGGCAACTTTTTTGATAGCTATCTCCTGTGTTATTCACTACAGAGTGAGTTTTTTGTTGTTGTTTTTGTTTTGTTTGTTTGTTTGTTTTTTAACTAACTGCACCTCAAGTGGAAAGAAAACAGTGAATTTTAATGCAGGTGGACAACCCAGCTTGTCCTGTCCATGAACAAATCAGCTAACTCACTACACATAGTGTGGAAGCCTAAATACAGTAGAGGGAACAGGGAATCAAATCCAGCTCATCAGCTATGCAGACGTTGCCACTAAGCAAGCTTTGAGAGGTTCATTAGTATACCTGTAAGAGAAGTACACATACACACAAGTACACACACCTGCACAGGGAATTGGAATTGGGTGCACAATCCAGCTCTTAACAATAAGCATAGCAATTGCATGTCGAGTGAAGTGAAGCTTGCAATGCATGTACACTGTATGTCTAATTACCGTATTTATTCAAATAAAACGCACGCAAATTAAATAATTTGAGTGGGCATGCATTAAGTTAGATCCACCCATAAATTCCAGGAATTGAATTTCTTGCAGATCATGTGTTGCAATGGATTCAAATGCGAAAAATTATTTTTTGGTCAAACAGAAATGCAAGGAGTTCCTGTCTTTCAGTCCAGAAGTGAGGTTTCTTGATAGACAGTAGCAGCTGCAGGGGAAGTGGTAAAACCAGGAACGATGGAAATGGAAATGGAAATGGAAATGGAAACGGAAATGGAAATGGAAATGGAAATGCAAACTCACTCGTCACTCTCACTCACAGTGCCGTAATTGCTCGCAGTACTAGTGCCCTCAAAGTTGCAGTCCCCTTTGAATTCTGCTACCGTTCTGTATAAATAATAACAGCACACGAACTTTGGACAGCTGTCACTGAAAAGGGAGCCCTCTAGATGCCCCTTCAGAGTTCAGACCCAAGAGAGCCGCTCTAACTAAGGCACATTATTATTGCTAGTCTCGTTCCCAGACTGCACGGAGGAAGGTGGCTTTCCAAGCATCAAACTTACAGTGGCTTGTCTCGCGAGCCAGCCTACGGCTCATGAGACTGCAGGGCTGTGACCAGGTGAGCTTACAGGTCATGCGGCTCAGTGTAATGTGAATTGCAGCATTGAACATTCAATTACAAGCGCACTGAGCTCACCAAACGGCAATGAAATTTTAAGAGCAATTGAATTCTTTTTACTGATAATAGCTCACAGCGATGTTGCTGTACACTGCAAGTTTGATGCTTGGAAAGCCACCTTCCTCCGTGTAATCTGGGAACGAGACTAGCATCAGTATTCCGACGAATAATAATGTGCCTTAATTAGAGCGGCTCTCTTGGGTCTGAACTCTGAAGGGGCATCTAGAGGGCTCCCTTTTCAGTGACAGCTGTCCAAAGTTCATGTGCTGTTATTTATACAGAACGGTAGCAGAATTCAAAGGGGACTGCAACTTTGAGGGCACTAGTACTGCGAGCAATTACGGGCACTGCAAGCCACGGTGAGAGTGACGAGTGAGTTTGCATTTCCATTTCCATTTCCATCGTTCCTGGTTTTATCACTTCCCCAGCTGCAGCATCAAAAAGTCTTTCAAACACTAAAGTAGAACATTATGGGATGTCTCTTCCTCCTGGAGATTGTTCTTGACCACCCTTTGTTGTCACAAAATAAACTGACTGGAACAACTGAGATCTTCATTCCTACTATTGCACGAAATTGGATCAAACAAAAAAGGATTAGTGGTGGCTTGCACTAAGTTGGATCCACCCATAAATTCTCAGAATTGAATTTCTTGTGCTAGATTGGATCATGCGTTTTATTTGGTATTCTGCCTACCCAGATACTACAGATGCTAATTAGTGGTAATTAAATCCATGTACAGTCATGTAAACACTATGGTGACATGCTGAATACAGAGTCATGCAACTGTGTACACTGAACTTGTGTGGCATTTAGTTTCTTCCCTCAGCTTTTTTTTCTTTCCACTTGGGGTGTAACTACCCATGTACATTAGATTTGTTTGTCACTATAGCTGCACTGTATGTATGATTTGATGTTCTCATCAGGTGAATAGTAAAAATTGCTTTGCCTGTTTCTAGTTGAGGAAGTCAGCCAAAGGAAAAGCAGACTATGGTGGACCAAGCATGGATGCTCAAGAGGTGCAATAAAAACCAGTAAATTATTATACCTGTTCACCAACCATCCAAACCTCTCTGACAGAAACTTTGGCAAGATGAAATCAAGCCACTGATGCCATATCCATGGATCTACATTGCAACTTTTGTCTTCCCTGTCATCAACAGGTGTGTAAGCAATTGCCAAGTGAATATTGGTGCCAATAAGTCTTTATGTACCACAAAAAGGTATGTAATTGTTTTGTGGTTACTGAACATAGAACTAAATTAAGGCCTCATTGCTTATAGCTATATTTAATTATGGCTATAGTCATTAAGCTCTAGCTTAACTCCCACATGCCTGCATGCATGCTTATTCACAACTGGCTCAATCATGCTACAAAGATCATGGTTGTTTGTGATCCAACCTCTTTTCAATAGCATAGGGGAGAGGGACAGCTTTTCCTTTTTTTTTTACTTCCTTTCCTTGTGCAAAAATAAAATTAATGTCAGCAAGTGTACTAGAATCATTTGCAACATATCCATTAATATTTCTAAAAAAACTGGTAAGAGTCAGAAAAAAATTGGAGCAGGCACAGATGATAAGCAAGTGCATACATGGCCCAAACATCAAGTGACTATATACAGTATCTCACAGTGTAGGTAGGAACAAATGAGTACCATGCACCACCTTTTCTCTTCTATCTCATATCTGTTGGTGCTCAGCAACTGACATAGCTATCACAAGTTGTACTTAGCCAGTAGCCTCCATTTCATAGTAGCTGAAAGGTGTAGAGTTTTGATGACACCATGAATATTACACCTAAATCAGCAGACTCAGTAGTAACTGTTAGGGAATGTCATGAGCAAGTCTTTGATATCTTCTCCTATAGGTTGCGGCTAGCAATTGGCTTTAATGATCCTGAATCACCAGCACACTTTGCTCTGTGGTTCTTGCATGCCATTAGCCTCCCACTTCCAGGTAAACATGAATACCTTGATAATTAATATAGTAGGGTATTACCACAAAACAGGAATTTATCTAACTACATATGCAGCAAACCACAAGAAGTTCAGAACTTGACAAATTTTGACAAAGGTATAGAGTTGTAGCTTGGGGATCCAGGGCTCAGGGTATGCAATGCAAAATATTACAGTTTGATTTAACCCAAGAAATGTCATCTCGGTTTCAGTACTGGGTTCGTCCAAGTCCAGACAATGGTACACAAAGGATGTAACCCAATACTGTGGTAACAGTGGGAGGTGGTATAGGCCAAGGTCCTGCAACTGAGGTAACCCATCTACAACCTCCAGTTTTTCCAGTGTGCCAACACTCAGCAAATTACTGTTTTTTTGACCGAACAAAGATTATAAACACTACTGCTTTCAAGCAATGGTCTTGAATCTCATTAGTGGTTTGTTCTATAATTGCCCCATGCTTTTTATCGTGTGTGCTATATGTTGGCCGGGTCTTGAGCAAGACTTGCATGGGTGTAGCTGTTGTATATCTGAACTAGTTCTAAATGACGCACATGTGTATTTTTAGATTATGAGTTTTGTAATGTCTATTATTAGCTGTGGTAGTCCTGTTAGACTGGTTTAACTGGTTTTTGTGTATTTAAGCTCCTGACACTACGTGTTGGTCAGTGAGAGCCCTGAATCCATGTGAGAGCACCAGTTATACTTTCTCATACTTATTTAACTGTCAAAGACGTGACAGTTAACTGGCGACGAGGTACGGGATCCACTCGAGATGGCAACACTACTAGGAAGCATCGAGCACTTCGATCCACAGTCCGAGGGCATACAAGAATATGTCGAGAGAGTGGAGCAATACTTCGAGGCGAACGGCATCGTAGGAGAAGCGAAGAAGGACCAGAGACGTTCCGCGTTCCTGACGCTTGTGGGACCTGCAACCTACAAGCTGCTGAGAAACTTGCTCGAGCCAGAGAAGCCGAAAGATAAGACCTTTGAACAATTGGTCGAGAAGCTGACTGATCACTACTGCCCAGAACCTGTAGAAATCATGGAGCGCTTCCGATTCTACTCCAGAGTCAGGCAACCGGGGGAGCCGGTGAACGAATTCGTTGCAGATCTGAGAAGACTTGCGAAAGACTGCAACTTCGGGGATAAACTCGAGACGATGCTCCGAGACCGTCTGGCGTGCAGGATCAACGACCAGGCGATACAGAGAAAAATGCTCACTGAGAAGAAGCTGACATTCAAGCTAGCTCTGGAGATTGCCGAGAGTACACAAGCAGCCGCCGAGAACTACCGAGAAATGAGCGCCGTGAAAGTGAAAGAGGAACCGGTGAACAAGGTGAACGAAAAGACTGATAAACGAACTTGCTATCGATGTGGTACTCTGGGTCACCTTGCTGACAAGTGCAGACATAAGGACACTGTCGTAGTTGCAACAAGAGGGGACACTTAGCGAGAGTGTGCCGCTCCAAATCGAAGGAGCACATCCCGTCGTGAGGGATCAGTAACCCGAGAACACCGAGAAAGCCGAGAAAACACCGAGGAGTCCGACACGCCGAGGTAGAATCCGAGACCGACGAGGAGTATGAGGATGTCGGCCGTATCCGGGGAGTGAAGAGCAAGACTCCACCAATACAGGTACCTGTAAAGGTAGATGGCCTGAGCATACAGATGGAAGTAGATACTGGAGCTTCTGTTAGCCTCATGTCCGAGAAACAGTTCAAAAGCCTCTGGCCTACTAGACAATTACAAGCCTCCTCTATACGCTTACGTAACTACTCGAATGAACCTATACCAGTCGTGGGAAAGGTTGATGTCCAAGTAACGTACAAAGGCCAAGTAGCCACTCTGCCACTGGTGATTGTAGGGGGAGATGGCCCAACATTATTTGGCCGTAATTGGCTGCAGACCCTACATTTGAATTGGAGCAAAATTCACTCCGTTCTAAGCACAAGTGTCCAGGATGTCCTAGGGAGACACGAGGACGTGTTCCAGCCTGGACTGGGAGAGTACAGGGGATTCCAGGCTCGAATCGATGTCGACCCCGAGGCGACACCCCGATTTCACAAGGCTAGAACTGTTCCGTATTCGCAACGAGCCCTTGTTGATCAGGAGCTGGACAAATTAGTTCGAGAAGGTACGCTGGAGCCTGTAGACCACTCTGAGTGGGCAGCCCCAATCGTGTCTGTGCTCAAACCAGACAAGAAGAGCGTACGCATCTGTGGCGACTTTCGAGTCACAGTCAACCCTGTATCCAAGCTCAACCGCTATCCCATTCCGAAGGTGGATGATCTGTTCACGACTTTGCAAGGGAGCAAGCTCTTCACCAAGCTGGATCTACGCCAAGCTTACCTCCAGCTACCCCTGGACGAGGATTCCAGGAAGTACGTCGTCATCAACACTCAGAAGGGACTATTCCGATACACCCGATTGCCCTACGGTATATCCTCTGCACCTGGCATATTCCAGCGAGTCATGGAGAACCTGCTGAAGGGTATCCCGAGAGTCACTGTCTACATAGATGACATCCTCATCGCGAGTGACTCCGAGTCTGAGCACCTGAAGACCCAGAAGCTGTCCTGGACAAGCTACAATCTGTGGGACTCAGAGCTAAGAAGGAGAAATGCATCTTCCTAGCTTCCTCTGTGGAGTATCTGGGTCACCTGATCGACGCCACAGGACTCCACCCTCTACCCACCAAGGTACAAGCAATCCGAGAAGTACCTACACTGAGAAACGTTTCCCAGTTAAAGTCCTACCTGGGCCTATTAACGTACTATGCCAAATTCCTGCCAAAGCTGAGCACCACTCTTGCACCTCTCTATAAACTGTTGAGGAAAGACTACCCCTGGAAGTGGACTGATAAGCAGGAACAAGCCTTCCAGAAGTCTAAAGAACTGTTGACTTCGTCGAGACTACTCACTCACTTCGATCCAGAACTACCCCTGACGTTGGCATGCGACGCTTCCAACTATGGAGTAGGAGCCGTACTAGCACACACCCTACCAGACGGATCCGAGAAACCGATCGCTTACTCTTCAAGAACATTGAACAATGCCGAAAAAAACTATTCGCAACTCGAGAAAGAGGGTCTGGCATGTGTCTTTGGAGTCAAGAAATTCTACAACTATCTCTACGGACACAAATTCGATCTTGTGACCGACCACAAACCACTACTCCGACTGCTGAGCGAGGACAAACCAACCTCACCACAGGCATCCGCTCGTGTACGGAGATGGTCATTGTACATGTCGAGGTTCGAGTACACCATCAAATTCCGAGGTACTAAGGAGCATAGCAATGCTGATGCCCTGAGTAGACTGCCTTTGCCAGTGACCCCCGAGAAGAGTACAGTACCACCCGAGTTGGTACTCCTAACCAGACATCTGGACGACTCACCTGTGACTGCAATTCACATCAAGGCAGCCACAAACCGGGACCGAGAACTATGTCAAGTTGTACAATTCTTGCAGAAGGGATGGCCTGCTAACTGCCCTAATGACGAGATGAAACCATATTTTTCAAGACGTTCTGAACTTTCACTGTACGACGGTTGTGTTCTGTGGGGGAACAGTGTGGTAGTTCCTAAGGTCCACCGAGAAGCAGTTCTAGTACAACTACATGATGGTCATCCGGGAATTGCCAAAATGAAAGCGATGGCACGAATGTATGTGTGGTGGCCAGGAATTTCGTCCGAGATCGAACAACAAGTCAGGCAATGCCACACTTGTCAACTTCAACAGTCAGTACCAGCTGTAGCACCTCTTCAAACCTGGAGTTGGCCCACCAGGCCATGGGCAAGGCTACACATCGATTATGCCGGTCCAGTTGAGGGGAAGATGATTCTGGTGCTGATAGACGCTCATTCCAAATGGATTGAAGCTTTCCACACCAAGACTGCGACCTCACAAGCAGTAATTGAAGAACTAAGAACAGTGTTCTCGAGATTCGGAATTCCCGAGGTCATAGTAACGGACAATGGTGCTTGTTTTACGAGTTCGGATTTTGAGTCATTTCTACAGTACAATGGAGTAAAGCACCTGACCTCTGCTCCATATCATCCGTCGTTGAATGGCCTCGCCGAGAGGGCCGTACAGATCGTAAAGAAAGGCCTGAAAAAGGTTAAGTCAGGCAGCATCGGGTCACGGTTGGCTAAGATCCTGTTACACTACCGAATACAGCCTCAGGAAACTACTGGGTTGACTCCAGCTGAACTGTTGTTAAAGAAACAGCCCAGAACGAGACTCGACTTGCTGAAACCGAACACTGCTGAGAGAATTGAACAAAAGCAGCAGAAACAGAAGGACAGGCATGACGAGACTCTGATGTTCCTGAAAATTCCGAGATTCCTATTCCGAGACCTCCAGAAGCAACCGAGACCCCCAGAGATTTGCCTGCCCGAGACCCTCCTGAGCCAAGTCCGACTGAGACCTCTGAGACCCCGAATACCTCACCTTCGAGACCATCCTCAGCTGGGAAGGTCTATCCCCTGAGAAGGAATCCAAAGCCCATTGAGAGGTATGAACCTTCATGGACTTAGACTCTGTATGTATTATAGCTAGCTAGTGTGTGTTGATTTTTGTAACTCAGACCTCCCACAGCTTAAGGGGGGAGAAGTGTTGTATATCTGAACTAGTTCTAAATGACGCACATGTGTATTTTTAGATTATGAGTTTTGTAATGTCTATTATTAGCTGTGGTAGTCCTGTTAGACTGGTTTAACTGGTTTTTGTGTATTTAAGCTCCTGACACCACGTGTTGGTCAGTGAGAGCCCTGAATCCATGTGAGAGCACCAGTTATACTTTCTCATACTTATTTAACTGTCAAAGACGTGACAGTAGCAATGGTGTCTGTGTAAACATTGAATATTGTTCTAGCAGCATCAGAAAACAATTGCCTAGGAATACTGATCCAGATAAATGTTAGTAGAACACCCAGTAGCTTACAGCCAATAACTACATGTACATTAATGTATACCTGGTTTGCACTAAGTTAGATCCACCCACAAATCCTAAATTGCTTGGGCTAGATTGGATCATTTTATTTGACAATTTATCTCTTTCAATAGGAAACCATGCACTATTTATATCTTATGCATGGTTACACATTATTTACTCCAAAAGTGTAGGAATGTTACATGATAATAGAACAGTTGATGTAGTGACCAGTGAGGTTTCATACCAGACTTAGGACTGTGAATCTATTTGCTTCTACAGGTCTGCTGTTTGCCCTTGTCATTGTTTTTGACAAGCAAATCATGTGTGATCTTAAGGTTTGTTGCACAAATTGGTAGTACTAAAGATCCCAGTGGCTTAGCAGTACATGCATGTATCTGGCTAGCACCCATCACATCTGGATCCCAGGTTATTTTTTGTGTTACCCCTTAGGACCGACTATATGGTTGGTGCTGTGGAAATAAAGCTAAAGCTGTCAACATAGAAGAGCCCCATGAACTGGAAGCAACCCATATAGAACAAGTTCGGCAAACTCATCAAGAACACAAAACACCCACAGAAGGACCACAGTTGCCTGAGCAAGCTGATCAAGATCGTGATCAGCCAGCAAATGTAGATGAACTCAAATAATGACTTCAGAATTCATGCATCCAGTTAACTGTTGTATGTGACAAACTAAACAGATAGTGACTTTATTAGGCTAGAAACCCATACACTAGCTCACTGTAAGAAAGAAATTGTCATTTGGACGAGTCATTTGTTATCTGAGTGACATGTGAGTGAACATATTACATGCATGAGCAGTAATTAGATGTTAAGAATGCAAAATTCATTACAGCAATCCTTTTGCCATCCAAGCTTTCCATTTACTTACTCATCTGTATCACAAAATAACAAACAGGTAGTCAGTCAGTCAAGAATGCCGAAATAATTGTACTCATCTGCTTGTGATGCAGATGAGTAAATTTCAGGCTTGCATGGATGGAAAGTAACCTTTTGATTGCTGGAATGTGTTTTTAAATTCTTAAGTCAGGAATACTGTGCATGAACACAATCATGAATCTTGTGCACATTTGCGGCTTCAGTTGTTAGAAGAAGGTAAAATTACGAGATGCTTCCCTTGTAGACAGTGGTCTGTGGTTCAAAGCTGGATGTCGCTCCACCAATGACCAGCAGTTCGCCGTTAGGCAGCTCGGCTACAGCAGGTCCCACGTATGCATGAACATTCATTAAATCTGTAAGCTTCACCCAAGCCTTTCTGAGTTGGCAATATATGCAGACCTTTGCATTCCCAAATGTACGACCACCACCAATTGCAAGAAGACAGCCCCCAACATTTGCTGCTGCAGCACAAGTATAGCGGATATTGTGAAGTTTATTCCATTGACAAATACTTCCAGATTTTTCTACACCGTCAAGAAGTGTGGTAAGAGAGACATAGACAACTTTGTCAGTGAAAGCATGCCGATCAAATCCTCCGAGCATATAGCAAACTCCATGGATGATTGCATATGACATATGACAACAAGGAAATGGAAGTGGGTGTGTCTTACACCACTGAGAACTACCAGCTTTGAGGACTTCAACTGTATCAGACACACGCCAAGCATCCTTGCCTCCACAAGCAAAAAGGTTTGAACCAAACCCAATCGCAGTGAGACTGTGGCGAGCAGTTAGCATGTTCGGAAGTGTGCTATTCCACTGTTGGGACCTCTGATCAAAGGTATATACTATATCAGAGATTCCACTGGAATGTGTGATCCCACCTAGTGCTACTAGCCTTTCCTCAAGCTCAGCTAACCCAAAGTACCTAACTGGGCAGGGGGGAAGGGATTTCCAGCTGTCTAGCTCTATATCGTACCCGAAGACTATGTTGCAATTCTGATCATCTGTGCATCCACCACCTGTATAGACGGTGTTTCCAATTACTAGTGCTTGGGCATGGTACATGGGCACCGGCAGGTCTGCACACTGCTTACTCCAGACGAGAGTAGCACCAGGCTGGCAAGGGTGGGGCTGCAAGAATCAAATAAATGAAAATACTACCATGACATTAGGGAGTGGTTTTTGTTTTGAGTCAAATTACCCACAAAAAGTAGCAAACAGACTACCAAGGGGGAAAAATTGATATATACTCCAAGTGGAAAGAAAAAAAAAATTTGCGAAAGTAATGAATGATAGCAATTTGAGAAAGCCATACGAGTGCTTTCATGTGCTTACTACCGTAATCTCTCGAAAATACGCCCATGGGCGATGAACTTAATTAAGGGGCTCCTCAAAGAGGGGGGTGGGCGTATTTTCGAGAGTCTCTCGAAAATTCGGCCACCTCACACGCAGTTAGTCTGGCTCTATTTGTGTGCGCATGCAGTGATTCTGCAATGTCTTATTTGTCATGCGCTTGCTTATGCAATAACACAAAATGGTGTCTGCCTTCATTTGTTAGTCCCTCCTCTTGCAATGTACCGCTTCTTGGTGCTTCTTGCTTAACATAACCGCACCGTCGTACTACAGCACAAGTAGGTGGGCGTACTTTCAAGAGAAAAGCACCCATTGCACATTCAAAAATGGGGGATGGGCGTATTTTCGAGGGTGGGCCTATTTTCACACAGAAAAAAAAAAGTGTGCTAATCTGACACATAAAGTGTGTCAAAAGTGATGTCTCCAGTTTTGACACACCTACACGCATGTCAAATTGTTAGGTGTGTCAAAACTACACATGTGCTAACTGGACAGTGTGCCAAATTAGTAGTGTGCTATTCAGCAAGTGTGCTAAATAACAAGTGTGTTATTCTACCAATGTGTCAAAATTGGTGTGCAAAATTAGCAGTGTGTCAACTGACATGCAGCTGACCCCTCACTTAGTGGGTGGAGCTTTTACATGGAATTTCCAGTGAAACACTCTTGACTGTAAGCAAAATATAATTGTGACATACACTGAGTTGAAAACATGAATATACTAAAACAAGCAAACAATAGTTATGCTATAACTTACGTTACAGCATTTTATACAAATATGTATGTGATTGAAGTACTACATTGTATAAAAATGTGTCAATATACTCTATACATACAAAAATGGCATTCAACTATGCATATAATATACATTTTATGTACCTATCAATCAGTTAGTTGAGTTCAATTGTTAACATCCATCTGTGAAAGAATAGCACATGCAATAATTATTCATATACTAATCAGGTCATGCGATGGAGGAACTGCAATCATTCTATTATTCCATTATACAAGTCATGTGGGGCATCTTGGAGGACAAAACAGTAGTGATTATCATACTAGCGCATTGAACTTCCCGCCCTAGCAATGCTCCTACCAGTAGCATTCATTTCTCACAGAGGTGTGTTAAATGTCTTCACTAACCCTTTGCATAGTCTAAAGTTGAAGTTAAACGCCCGAAACAGGTCTGTAGAAATGTAATTTTTGTATAATTGCTTTCCTTCAATTGCCTTCCAACATGGCAGCATGTGTACTGAAAATATTTCGAAAGTGTGGCAGCTATCATTTCAAATGCAATTCCTCTACCGGGGTATGTGAAGAAATCACACAGTCAGCATCTCAGAAAGGCTCATCTTGTTTGTTGTTATTCATGCATACATGGAAATCCCTGAACGTAATCACCAGGGATAAGGCTAGATGTATTAAACATTGTAACCACTCACTTGGCTATGAGCCTCTTCAAGCAGCTGGGGCCTCTGTAGTCAGTTGGTGTAGTGAGGAGAAGTAAACAGGCCTGGAAGGTATAGTGGAAGATGGTCATGATACAAACTAGGTTTGCAAATTTAAGAGTACAAAAATGCAAAACACTGGACAATTCCCAACCAGAAGAGTCATCCACTCAGCAGGTACATTTCAGAAAATACAAGGCCTTGTGTACAACTTATGTTCTCCGCACCTTATTAAGAAATGTACTATGGCTCCCCCCACCCCCAATCCAGTGCAGAACAAATTAAGGAGGAAGACCTAAATGCAAATTCAGACAACTGCAGTTGTAATAAGTATATAGTACAAGCTTACTTACCAGCAGTTTAAACCACTTGCAGGGCAGCGTGGAGATTGAACCTTGTGGCCTGGGTACTTCTGAACAATGAGGCATTAATAGCCTGTATGGATATACAAGTGATGTGAATTAATCATCTGGGGCTTTTAAATAAAAGCTTTTGTTCTCCCTATCTCATACCTTTCCTCTCTGTGCATATACAGCCTCCAGAACCTCCCTTCAGAACATGTCTTTGGGAAGGCCGCAGACTCACTCTGTGTACCTATCACCACCACGATCTCTCAGACAAGATCAGTATAGAGGAAGACTAACTGGTCTAGCTAGTCTGGTAGTTGGTGGAAGGATGAGAAGGGAACAAGCAGGGAGGTATAAGGTAGAAAGAAAGAAATGACACATTCAACAATATTTCTTTAGCGACTTTACTACTGCAGTACAACTCTATATGCTATATGTTTCCTTACGCGGAAATAGCTACTTTAGCTATTTTATATGTAGTAAAAAAAAAAGTACATTTATAAATTCATTGACTTTCAGCCACTTCTTACCACGGTGGTGTGAAGTCTCAGCGATGTAACCGCTCCGCACTCCTTGTCACCGAAAGACATCGCTCCCGTGGGACATCGAACATGTAAGCCCTCTCCTCCACTAAGCTCAGGTACCATTTTGTTGCTGGCGGAATTTTCACGAACGGATCATATCAAAGAAGACGAACTTGAAGTGTACGATCGAAGTGAGAAAATGCGAAATGGCGCGTGCCATGTTGCGCACGCGTACAAGGACTGAGCCACGCCCCTGTCATTATTAGCCCCACCCTGTTTGCGAGGCTGGGTCCTGTACTTCTAAGTATAAGTTTCTGTAACAAAACAGACTCTACATACATGCTACTACCTAACTGTCATGCTGGTTGTTCTCTCCAGACTAAAGCTACAGGAGTTGGAAAAGTTATTGCATGATCATGTATGTTCATATATGTAATATGAATCAGGCCTGAAACAGCTAATACTAGACCAAACTATACAAAATGGGTATCAAACAGTTCCATTTGATGTGTACCTTCATAATCTGATGTTTGTTTTCATTTTGGTATGAGTGGTTCAAAAACAGTCTAGGTACAGTTGTGATTTTATCACTTGTACATATCGGTTAGTTGTAATTAACTAACAATTTCAGGCCCGAAACAGACAATACTTGACCAAGCCAGACAAAATGGGTATTAAACAGTTCCATTTGGTGTGTACATTCATAATCTGGTGTTTGTTTTCATTTTCGAGTAAGTGTTCTGAAAATTGTGTGGGTACGGTTGTGGTTTTACCAACGTATCGGTTACTTGTAACTAACAATTTCAGGCCCGAAACAGCTAATACTTGACTAAACTATACAAAATGGGTATCAAACAGTTCCATTTAATGTGTACATTCATAATCTGATGTTTGTTTTCATTTTGGTATGAGTAGTTCAAAAAGAGTCTAGGTACGGTTGTGATTTTACCACTTGTACATATCGCTTACTTGTAACTAACAATTTCAGGCCCGAAACAGCTAATACTTGACCAAACTATACCAAACGGGTATCAAACAGTTCCATTTGATGTGTACATTCATAATCTGATGTTTCTTTTCATTGTGGAGTAAGTGTTCTGAAAATTGTCTGGGTGCGGTTGTGGTTTTACCACTTGTACATATCTGTTACTTGTAACTAACAATTTCAGGCCCGAAACAGCTAATACTTGACCAAACTATACCAAACGGGTATCAAACAGTTCTATTGGATGTGTACATTCATAATCTGATGTTTGTTTTCATTTTGGAGTAAGTGTTCTGAAAATTGTCTGGGTGCAGTTGTGGTTTTACCACTTGTACATATCTGTTACTTGTAACTAACAATATCATCCATGAAACAGACAACACTTGACCAAACCAGACAAAATGGGTATCAAACAGTTCCATTTAGTGTGTACATTCATAATCTGATGTTTGTTTTCATTTTGGAGTAAGTGTTCTGAAAATTGTGTGGGTACGGTTGTGGTTTTACCAACGTATCGGTTACTTGTAACTAACAATTTCAGGCCCAAAACAACTAATACTTGATCAAACTATACAAAATGGGTATCAAACAGTTCCATTTGATGTGTACATTCATAATCTGATGTTTGTTTTCATTTTGGTATGAGTGGTTCAAAAAGAGTCTAGGTACGGTTGTGATTTTACAACTTGTACATATCGGTTACTTGTAACTAACAATTTCAGGTCCGAAACAGCTAATACTTGACCAAACTATACAAAATGGGTACCAAACACTTCCATTTGGTTTGTACATTCATAATCTGATATTTGTTTTCATTTTGGAGTAAGTGTTCTGAAAATTGTCTGGATGCGGTTGTAGTTTTACCAACGTATCGGTTACTTGTAACTAACAATTTCAGGCCCGAAACAGCTAATACTTGACTAAACTATACAAAATGGGTATCAAACAGTTCCATTTGATGTGTACATTCATAATCTGATGTTTGTTTTCATTTTGGTATGAGTAGTTCAAAAAGAGTCTAGGTACGGTTGTGATTTTACCACTTGTACGTATCGCTTACTTGTAACTAACAATTTCAGGCCCGAAACAGCTAATACTTGACCAAACTATACCAAACGGATATCAAACAGTTCCATTTGATGTGTACATTCATAATCTGATGTTTGTTTTCATTTTGGAGTAAGTGTTCTGAAAATTGTCTGGGTGCGGTTGTGGTTTTACCACTTGTACATATCTGTTACTTGTAACTAACAATATCATCCATGAAACAGACAACACTTGACCAAACCAGACAAAATGGGTATCAAACAGTTCCATTTGGTGTGTACATTCATAATCTGATGTTTGTTTTCATTTTGGAGTAAGTGTTCTGAAAATTGTGTGTGTACGATTGTGGTTTTACCAACGTATCGGTTAGTTGTAACTAACAATTTCAGGCCCGAAACAGCTAATACTTGACCAAACTATACAAAATGGGTATCAAACAGTTCCATTTGATGTGTACATTCATAATCTGATGTTTGTTTTCATTTTGGAGTAAGTGTTCTGAAAATTGTCTGGGTGCGGTTGTGGTTTTACCACTTGTACATATCTGTTACTTGTAACTAACAATATCATCCATGAAACAGACAATACTTGACCAAACCAGACAAAATGGGTATCAAACAGTTCCATTTAGTGTGTACATTCATAATCTGATGTTTGTTTTCATTTTGGAGTAAGTGTTCTGAAAATTGTCTGGGTGCGGTTGTGGTTTAATTTACCACTTGTACATATCGGTTACTTGTAACTAACAATATCATCCATGAAACAGACAATACTTGACCAAACCAGACAAAATGGGTATCAAACAGTTCCATTTGGTGTGTACATTCATAATCTGATGTTTGTTTTCATTTTGGAGTAAGTGTTCTGAAAATTGTGTGTGTACGATTGTGGTTTTACCAACGTATCGGTTAGTTGTAACTAACAATTTCAGGCCCGAAACAGCTAATACTTGACCAAACTATACAAAATGGGTATCAAACAGTTCCATTTGATGTGTACATTCATAATCTGATGTTTGTTTTCATTTTGGAGTAAGTGTTCTGAAAATTGTCTGGGTGCGGTTGTGGTTTTACCACTTGTACATATCTGTTACTTGTAACTAACAATATCATCCATGAAACAGACAATACTTGACCAAACCAGACAAAATGGGTATCAAACAGTTCCATTTGGTGTGTACATTCATAATCTGATGTTTGTTTTCATTTTGGTATGAATGGTTCAAAAAGAGTCTAGGTACGGTTGTGATTTTACCACTTGTACATATCGGTTACTTGTAACTAACAATTTCAGGTCCGAAACAGCTAATACGTGACCAAACTATACCAAATGGGTATCAAACAGTTCCATTTGGTGTGTACGTTCATAATCTGATGTTTGTTTTCATTTTGGAGTAAGTGTTCTGAAAATTGTCTGGGTGCGGTTGTGGTTTAATTTACCACTTGTACATATCGGTTACTTGTAACTAACAATATCATCCATGAAACAGACAACACTTGACCAAACTATACAAAATGGGTATCAAACAGTTCCATTTGATGTGTACATTCATAATCTGTTGTTTGTTTTCATTTTGGAGTAAGTGTTCTGAAAATTGTGTGTGTACGGTTGTGGTTTTACCAACGTATCGGTTACTTACTTGTAACTAACAATTTCAGACCCGAAACAACTAATACTTGACCAAACTATACAAAATGGGTATCAAACAGTTCCATTTGATGTGTACATTCATAATCTGTTGTTTGTTTTCATTTTGGAGTAAGTGTTCTGAAAATTGTGTGTGTACGGTTGTGGTTTTACCAACGTATCGGTTACTTACTTGTAACTAACAATTTCAGACCCGAAACAACTAATACTTGACCAAACTATACAAAATGGGTATCAAACAGTTCCATTTGATGTGTACATTCATAATCTGATGTTTGTTTTCATTTTGGTATGAGTGGTTCAAAAAGAGTCTAGGTACGGTTGTGATTTTACCACTTGTACATATCGGTTACTTGTAACTAACAATTTCAGGTCCGAAACAGCTAATACTTGACCAAACTATACCAAATGGGTATCAAACAGTTCCATTTGGTGTGTACGTTCATAATCTGATGTTTGTTTTCATTTTGGAGTAAGTATTCTGAAAATTGTCTGGGTACGGTTGTGGTTTTACCAACGTATTGGTTAGTTGTAACTAACAATTTCAGGCCCGAAACAGCTAATACTTGACCAAACTATACAAAATGGGTATCAAACAGTTCCATTTGATGTGTACATTCATAATCTGATGTTTGTTTTCATTTTGGTATGAGTGGTTCAAAAAGAGTCTAGGTACGGTTGTGATTTTACCACTTGTACATATCGGTCACTTGTAACTAACAATTTCAGGCTTGAAACAGCTAATACTTGACCAAACTATACAAAATGGGTATCAAACAGTTCCATTTGATGTGTACAATCACAATCAATCACATATTATACCAATATTTCCATTGCATGACAAGCATCAGAGTCTGATCATATACACAAACTATCACAAGTGTGTCCCATGCAGTTGTTGTGTTAGTGTGCTGATCATGATGAGAAACTAGCACACGTGGTGTGTCATACAGTTTTGGTGATGAGGAACTAGCACATGTAGTGTGTCATACAGTTTTGGTGATGAGGAACTAGCACATGTGGTGTGTCAAACCGAGGGTGCTAATAGGGAAATTAGTGCTTGCATGTGCTAATACGTTATGTAGCACAGCAGAACATGCCATTTTAGCACACTCCAGTGCTGGATTTGACCGTTTAGTGTGTTAAAGATGCACAATAGCACACTCTGTGCTTATTTGGCACACCAGTTTTACCCAAATAGCACACCAGTTTTTTTCTGTGCAAGAGATTACGGTATATAAGCTTTTCTCAGCCTAACAGGGCCCACTGACCATACACCTAGAAGCAGTTATCATTGAAGTATCTACAGTCCAAGTGCTAAGGCTGACAACTAACCCACAGAAAGTGTACAAGGTGAAATATTTGCTGTAAGAATTGAGAGTAGGCATGTAACTATAGATCAATACAGTCCAGTGTTTACATAAACCTGAGTTTATCACAATACCTGAATATAGTCAGAGTTCGACCCCTTGTCTGGCAACAACATGCAATTGCAAAATGAATTCTATTTGCAACCTATAATCCTGGACAAATATGGCAGAATACAAGGCTCCAGAGCTGCACGTCGGGATGAAGTTTGTGTGGTCACTGAAGTGTCAACATTTTTGATCATAACTCAGGTTAGCAGTGGTTTTAAAAAATCACATTTTCTCATCTTTAGCAAATGTAAGTACCTTCATGCTAAGATAGCTAGTTTGGCCACTGTAAAATCCTGTGTCACCACCATTTTGTGATGGCAAATGTTTGGCCACGTATAATCTCCGTAGATTACCTCTCAGCCTTAATTATATATCACTGTAAAAACTGACAGGGGCGGCGGAGCAGGGGGGGCAGGGGGGGCAGAGCAGGGGGGGCAGGGGGGCAGGGGGGGCGAATTCCCCCCCAAAGTACAGATTGGGGGGGCCTTGCCCCCCCAATCCAAAGATGGCTACTGCTTACTTGATGTGTAATAATATACAACAGTTACTATCAAAATGCCAGTGTCAATGATGCGTCGTTTACTTACCGTACGGTATCCAGCACAAACCATCGTCGTAGTTAGTCTCGCGTAGCCGCGAGACTAGGTCGTAGTAGGTTTTCCTGTGGGTGTGACTGGATAAGTTTATTTACTTTTAATTAGACAAACACGTGCACTGCCACTGCACTGCCCCCCTTCAAGCTGTTAGGCGTGGTGATCACTGAACTAGTTTCAGAGTGTAGTACAAAGTAGAAACTGTTCTTGTCCAGGTCGTCAATTCGTCTATAAGATGCCCACCTCATCAGGCCCGCCATGTACGGTCGACTATAGTGACTGAAACGCCTCGTGATGACTGACATGTATCGTGGCAAACGGAGGTATTACTCTCGCCATGTACTCTAGTCGGACTAGTGGCATTTGGGTACAAATATGGCCTCAGAAGCGATCTCAGAGCACCTAATTTAAAAAAAAATTTTCTGGGGGGGCATGCCCCCAGACCCCCCTAGCGTGTGCGTGCTTACGCACGCACCATCCTTGCTGCCCCCCCAATCTCAAGTACCTTCCGCTGCCCCTGAAACAGATTAGTTGTTTTAACTGCATACTGGTTACCTTGGTTGCATGGTTTACTTTGGTACTAGAGGCTTATTGTATAATATAAGACAACCAGTTTCCTTGTTGTTTCCTCCTCTTTTCGTCATTCTGGAATAAGGAAACAACAAGAAAACTACCTCTCTAGTTGTTTTATACAATTAGCTTCTGATACCAAAATAAGCCATGTAACCAGGGTAACCACTCTGTGGTTAAAACAACCAATCTGTTTATATACATATATAATTAGCGCTTTAACCAAAGATAAATACTTCAATGACAACTGTATCTAGCTGTGGTGTCAAAGTTCAGTAAGTCCTCTCAGGCTTGGAAAGAAAGCTAAAACATTGGACAAACACATGCACTTTTGTGGCTTTTCATTAATAATTACTTTTTTTTTCCACTTTGGGTGGAATTAGTGAAAGTCACAAGGAGGCCTGGGTTTCAAGACGAAAATTTGCAGGTACGTTGCTACCCATGCATGAAACTAAATATTGCCTATTTTTCAACTTAATACAGTGGAACCTCCCTTAACGGACATTCTCTATAGCGGACACCTCATTATACATGACAAAATGTTGCGGTCCAGATTGAATTTGCATTAAGCGTAATACTTTACAGCTCTCCAAAATGCGGACACCTCGCTATTCCGTAATGCAGACAGATTTTGCGGTCCCGCTAGTTCCTGGACTGTACAAAATTCACTCGATAATGCGGACGCTGGCAGGCCTCTCACACAAGATTGTCCGGCACCGCTGATTGATTCACCAACTGGACATTATACTAACACTGGTACACATAGTTCTAGCCTCTGGTTATCCTTTCTTGCCATCGTACAGCAAGAGAGAGCTCTGGAACATGCCTTCGTAACACTCAACGGCACAAGTACGCATTGCCACGCCTACCGGGAATATACCGGAAACCTCCGAAGTAGGGACACCTCTTTACTCAGGACACTTTAGATGGCACCAATGGTGTCCGCATTATAGAGGTTCCACTGTAATAATATTGGTCATTCACGATAATATTATAATAGTATGTACTATACATGTTACTGTGTCAACTTGGAAAGGCAAACACATATATATTCCCAATGACACTAAAGGTTTGCAATCTATTCCAGTGCCTGACTTCACATGCACAGTAAAAGTAAATTTGAATGTGAACTTACTACTTCTCCATGTTGACTGTTCACTTCAGAAGGAGAGATGTGGTGTGCAGGTTTTGTGAGTGGTGGTAATTTTGTTCGTTCCACACTGTCAGAAGTGAGTGACTGCTTACTACTACTTAGGCTCAGACTGTGGGCTATGCTCCTCTCCCTTTCAAGTGGTGTACGTTCTGGTGTTTCAAGCTGCTTCTCAAGTCTAGCAAGTTCTGTATGCAACATTGAGTTGGTAGCGTTCAGTTTTTTCATTCCTTCAATCAACTGCACCTTGTCCAATGATGGAGGAACCAATGCTTCAATTACCTCAATAACTTCAACATCATCTGGCCTCTTTTTAGGGTGGTTATGGAGACAGCGCTTTGTGAACTCTACAAGCTGCTGGTGGCTTAATTCCATGCCCTGGAAGTATTCCTCTCGGCGCTGGGCTTCCGATATTGCTATCAACTTGTCTATGTTGACAGGATCAGGCGTCACTGGCTCCCTAGGTTCTGGCAACTTGCCACTAAAGATGTGAAGAATGAGAACACCAAAGGAGAATACATCAACCGCAGTGCTATAGTTGGGGGAACGCGTCATTGCTTCTGGTGGCATGTAGATTGGAGTGCCTGGGCCCGTTGTTAGGGGATTTTTGGTTTTCTTTGCTGGAGTGACATCCAAAATTTTAGCCACCCCCAAATCTGATATCTTAGCTGTCATGTCATATGTGAGGAGGACATTATTAGCTGACAAATCACGGTGAATGATTGGAGGAGATTGCTGGTGCAAGTAGCACAGACCTAAAGCGACCTCGTACAGGATGGAGTATGCAATTTCATCTGGAAGTCTGTTGGGCATACAGCGCTCAATACAGTTTGCAAGTGTCATTGGGAGGTATTCCATGACCAACAACGGAATATTGGAATCTGAACGTTCGTAGCAGATTCCCAGAAATTGCACCACATGTGGATGGCGTAGTTGACTGAGTAACTTACATTCAACCTGAAATCGTTGAAGAATTCCAATCTTCTCTTTGGAGGATACTTCAGCAAAGAATATATCATGTAATTTCTTTCCAGCACACTTCAAGCCTAAGTATGAATAGACAATTGCCGAATCTAATATTATCAATACCAGTAGAATAAGGTATGTAACCCACCTCGAAATCTTAGCTCAATGACGGAACCGTAAGCACCCGTCCCAAGCACCTTGGGGGTTTCCGGGTTTTCTGCATCATGAACTATTTCAATTCTTTTAAGTTCGAATGCAGTTAACGCATCGGATCTATATCGTTCTTCGTACCCTGTGGTGGTAGCGGAACGTTTACGTTCTGGCTTGGAAGAGCGTGTTCTCAGAAGAGTTGCGTGATGCCTTTCCTCTGCCATACTAATCGCGGTACCATGCATACGGGATGCACTTCGTTCACATGCACAATACTTCAAGTACGGAAATAGTCATGTGACATCTGGTATACGAGGCATAAAAGACGGTCATGGTTTAATGTAGTCTATGATCGAGGTCAAGATATACGGGTGGATTATGGTTGATAACACTGCCAGGTGTAATTACCTTGCACTAGTACCCCAACAAATTTAATGTGTAGACTACTACCACAAACATTTGAATTTTCAGTATGTGGCAAATGGCTAAGAGGAAAGTGAAAATGCCAGCATTTGCATGTGAACACATGGTCCCTGGCTTGAGCCACCATTGTCCTGACCACTGACATGCAACCACCAGACAATCAGCAGCCTTCGCAACCCCCTTTATCTGCCTCATGTCAAACAAATCTTGCATTTCAGCTATGGCAAGAAAATTCTAAAGTGTTCACTGCAAAAACAAAGTTGTTATTTTAGCTAAGTATTTGGTTACTACAGTTGCGTGACTATCCTTACTATGCAAATTTTATGAATGCAGCGCTGGAAAAGAATTCATGCAGTGGGAGCTGATGCTTGAATAAACTTTACTAGCCTCCCATGAAATGTTTTTACAAGCACTACATTCTTTGAATTAGCATAGAAAGGACAGTCACGCAATTGTAGTAACCAAATAATTTGCTAAAACCACAATTTTGTTTTTACAGTGTTTGGTGTTATATTTGTGCTCCATTGTAGTTGACACACAATCCCTATAGCTAGGCACTTCTGTGGAGGAAAATGCTTCATTTTTCCATAAGGGTGAGATAGCCACTGTGTAACATACTTAAATGTATGTACAGCCAATGCAAGTGCATTATGTTCATGAATACAGAGATAGTAGCTAATAGCTAGTAATATGACATCTCATCAAGAAGCATAAGAAAATTCCAGGACTGCTCCTAGCAAGTGAAAACTAGCTATTTGCAAGGACAGGATGTAACTGGAAGGGCAGTTTTGCAGGTGAAGAAGTTCAACATGATCCAGACCAACAACATTGTTCTGTTTCTTGAGGTTTTGCTTTAGTAGTAATTGTGCATTAAGACCTTTTGTGCAGTGAAGAGAACAAGTTACTTATCATGCAATTAGGAAAGCACTATCCTAAAATAGCATTTTTTTCCCCTGAAGTGCTTCATTCAAACATATGCCCACCCATGCAATGCAAACAAAGAACGATGAAAGGTGGAGGATGATATAACTGTGAGTCAGCATTGGGGAAGGAACAGAAAGTGTATAATATGACAGCAAGGCATGACCATGTACAGGATGAGGGTAGCAATTGAAAGAGTTGACAGCTAGAACATGCCATGCAGATAAACAGCCATGAGTTGAGTTAAATTCGAGTTAAGAAGCTACTAAGAACGAAGTAAAGGGGTACATATTACCTGGACACCTAAGATATCACAGCATTGATTAATCTGATGTTGTCTATAACACTGCCACCTACTGCCTTGTGTTTCCCACCTTATATACAAGGGTTAGTCACTTACATGTCGCCGATAGAAGGATTTGCGACCAAGATCAAAAGGGGATTTTGTAGTTTTTTCAGTGTAGCAAGCCAGTAGCTAGCTAGCTATATCACTGAAAAAATTACTTGGTTAAAGTAATATAACCTCACAGAGTGCTTACTCCAGTTTCAGGGTTCATTGAACTGGTGAATATAGACTATGAAGAAACTGTAATCACCATCCATCATCTCCCTCACAATTCCATCAAGCTTCATTAATTAAGAAGCAAACAGCTAAACAGTTGTCTTCTAGCTAATGCACATGTATACCATTTCTTATGGCCCATTTGCTGACTATTATCTGGTTCCATAACTATCCATCATCCCCTCACAATTCCATCAAGCTTTATTAAGAAGCAAAGAGTTACGTACCACAGACAATTGTCTGTGGTAGCTCTTTGCAAGCATGATGTAATTTTGAGGGGGGGGGGGGGGATGATCACGCCCGTACGCTGATATCTGAATGGGGAGGTTCATGTTCCCAGTAGACAGACCATAATGAAGCGTGCAAGAATTTATATATCTATCCACCAGGTCTATACAAATGTATCATGGTGAAGTTGGATGAGTGCAAGGTGAGATGGCTGGCTTTTACCTATTGATGCTTGTTGAACCATCACAACACACTAGGACTTCTTTCACATTTACAAGATATCACTGGGTTGTACAGACAATCTGCAAAGCAACACTGATTTTCCAGAACATGCATATGGCCTGCATCACAATCCTGAACAGCACAGAATGCACCACCATCCACCACCATCCACCTGCTTGCTGTAAACCGTCCAAGGGTGTCTCTGAAAGCCATACATGCAGAACCATTACAACCACCAAGGTAAGCTGCTTGTACGTACATGTGATTCTTCAACAAGTCATATTTCTGGGCTATCGTCAGAGCCTCCACAGTGTTGCAGAACTTGTGTAGACTTTACGATGCCCATGGAAGTGTGGCCTGCCCCACTCTGACAGAGAGAGGATAGTTTCACAATAGTGACTGCTGTCACTGTCTCCATTGTGGGTGCAGACTACATTCAGTGAGTCGGAAGATCCACCACTTCTACAGTGAGATCACAATAACAATAGCTTGGCTGATAAGAGTGCATAGATACAGGGGAGGGTTATGTAATTGTCAAGTTTATTGGAGTCAAGTTATGAGTCTAAGCAGTGGCTCAACAGCTGATATTCTTCTGAAGAACATCCTCAGACATTACCTATATGCTAGCTTTGAATTTCTGGCACAATTACGATGTGTCTCTTTTCTTCTTATGTCATCCACTGCAGGCTCAAATGCATGCAAATCCCTCCTTTACCAGTTCGCACTCAGCCCCCTTCAGGAACCCCACCCACAACTAGTGGTGGAGGGGTGGAGCCTTGGATCATCATTGTGTCTATCATAGCTGCAGTACTCTTTATTGCAGTACTAGCTGGCCTCTTATGGGGGGTAAGACACCTAACATAACCACATAGTTGTCATTACCTTACAACAACCACACTACACACCCACACAATCACACCACACAGTGTGGATTCTTCAGCAGAAAGAAACATCGTGAGATCAGAAGAAAACGTCAAGCTCTTACAGATCCCACAGCAAGCACTGAGAACATCCTCGATGCAGAAGTTGAGCCTGCTCGCAATACAATTAATGGCAAGGAATAGATTATTTCATTTTGTAACTATAATATTGTTACATCAGTTCATTGATGTATGTTCACATGTTGTAACTACATTGTACAGTTATTTCTTAACAAGATTTTTAGTAATTCCAGTCCTTCGTGTGATAATTTCCAGTATTACCTTTATGCATGACCACTGCAACTGTATAGTTGTTAAATTTGAGAAGTTAGTGGGTGAACTGATATTTAGCACTTAATTGAACACTGTGCTTTGGAATACCAGGTGGGAGTGCATGTGAGTAACTCCAACACCTCCAGCATGCAGCCCATCCTTTCTCAACATTCAGCCATGTCCTGAGAATACAGGCTTACTACTTCCAAATACTTACCAGGCTACATATAGCCAAGCTTTGTAGTGGTCTGATTTCCATAATCCATTGGGTGTGCTTGTGTGGAAGATTTCCAGCTAGACAACTGTCATACGTGAGACCTGCAGATGACCTGGTATTGGGTGATATCCAACAGTCCAGCTTTTATATACATCCGGCTGCATGTAATGATGTGCGGGCCTGTTATACTGGGCATAGACAAATAATCAACTATATCTTCCTGAAAAGGCAGGCCAATGTTACACAAAGTCACCCACCATGTAGGACACATTTTGGCCAATACTAGGTCTCATCTGCTGTGCTGGGAAGATGTACTGGGGTGACCAGGATCTGGAGATAGCCATATCATGAATGATGTTGTGAAGCATGGAACAGCTCATGATTTACAACATGCAAGCACCACCACCAGAAATTAGACCAGTACAACTGCTAAAGCCATGCAGACAAGAAAGCCCAAATGGCTATATAGGCTATAGCCTGGCAGGGTTTGATGAATAATGCATAACATAGCTACAAGTGCTTAGTGCATGAACAATCAATGAACCACATCCCCCTTACAAATAGGGCTAGATGTTATTCAAAGTCACCTACTGTGCAGGACGCATTTCAGCCTCATCAGCTGCACTGGGTGACCTGGAGATGGGGACTGCTATCTCATGCACAGAATGCAGTCATGCAGATGGCTGGCATGCACGCTATTTTTCAAGGGAGATGTGAGTTGTTGATTGTTCATGCAAGCTTCATTATCAGCACCCCCAATATTCAATTGCTAGCTGCAGTCAAGTGATTTCCTGTAGCAAGCAGTCGTTTTCAAAATCACTTCCAAACACAAGCTGTTGTCAATGGCCCTGGTGGATATGAAAAAAAAACTGGACATTGTAATCATCATTCCTGTTAAGATAATGCAGTACAGAGACCAGTGTCAACAGCTAAAACAAACAAGCTGATTATCCATTGCATGTGGAATAAAATGTACACAGCATCTTGACAAAATTATGCGCGACAAACAGTTCATACTACATCCTTGTTTGCTCTGAAGCAAAAATCATTGCCAACAGTTTATCATTTTGTGACTCTGGCTTCAATGTATTCCACCTGTCTCTCAAGGCGAGTCAACTTCTGGTTGAGCACAGCTAGCCGGGAGCGTGCTGAGAGATCAAATGCATTGAGAAATTCAGCAATCTTCTTGATACTTGATGCAATCACTTCCACAAATTCTCGATTGTTCCAATCTTGTTGGATCTGGCTCTGAACTGAAGACATAGCTCTACGGATTGTGATCTACAAATTTAAGAAACAAAAGTGCACTTGATACATGGAATACCTCCTTACTACTTCTTACACATGGTTTACCTCCTTAAAAAATGTTGGAGGAAAGAGCCTGCATGGTAACACACACAAGAAGAGCTTTTAACTTCCATCATTCATGCATCAGCAACTGCATGGCACTCCTAACTCACTAACAATTTTAACAATTTTAACAAATTTACAGGAATGTGCATTTTTATTCAAGAAGATATGGTTCATTGGCTGTGCATGGATTGATTGGTTTGACTCTGCCAAACAAGTTATAACACATTTTGTGTTGCCAATGCTCATTCCACACAAGCCCTTGTCCCAGTTATTGACCAATCACACTTGAAGTAAAGTTCAGTAGGTAGTGTTGATTAGGGCTAGTTAGGACCAGGACACGATTGCTCTCTGTAAATTGTCAGTCTAGAAGCCCTGGCCTTCCCACCGTCCAGTTTTTGATCTCTTGCAGTATGCAAAAACGGAGGGGGGAAGGCCTGGTATATTTTATCACGTGAATGACGTCAGTGTCTACCAAGGTAGACAGAGGGGGGGGGGGGGGGGGGGGTCACAAAGAGAAATGGACACTCATTAATTAATGCAAAGTAACAGGTTATATAACTCTCCCTCGGGGGTGGTTTTGCATATAGAGCTTTTTGATAGTAGCTTCTACAGTGATCTTGGCAAATGGAGAATATACTTACGTGCTGAATTGGCTAAAATACCATTCGGCTATGTAAATTAAAGCATAGATGACTTACCTGTGGGGTTTCAACTGCTACCACATAATACTGTCAATGACATACTGCACATGCTGTACACCAAGATAGGGCCCAACACTTGTATATAAAATTACGACCACGTGATGAAATAGCTCTATTGGAAGTTGGGCTTACCAATGTGTAAAACAACCACACCCAAAGAGGATATATAACTGATGCCAATTGTCAAATTTCTGATCACTAGCATGACATTATATATTGACCCAAGAAACAATGTGGGCCAATGATGCTTGCCAACCATGCCCATAATTTACTATCAATGAAGACTACCCCATGTGCCCCAAGGGGATCTCATGAGATCTCCACGTAATACCACCAACAGTAGGTAGTCTACAATCACTGGACTGGACTGGTGGACTGACCTTTTTTGTGCTAAAAATCACTTTTCTGCTCTCTAATAAGACCTCACTCCCCTGTAGGTTTAGCCATGATGCATTTTAGTCTTTATAAACCTGGAAACACAATTCTCTCTGTGTAGACTTGAAATGTGTAACTTTCAGACAGTGTAATTACCACTAATGCACTCATCAATGGTATGCCCCACCCTACCCTCCTGGAGTGAAGATGGGAGAAGAGTTGGAAGATTGGCAATGAATTCATGCCCCATGAGATGGGCAGGGTGGGGCATTTGTAACTAGTGTTCATTATATATATATATAGGCAAAGTACACCAGCATCCTACCCCATAAATGGGGAATCGACCATTATCTAAATGACAAATCTCCCACCCTCTCCCATCTGACGGTGGATGCCTCGAGGCTTGCTGAGTAGACTTTATGAGACTGAGTGTGTATGCTTCATGTCATCTAGTTAGTATATTATTGCTAGGGTCTGTGAAGGAAAGTGGCTGTATTTCCAAGTGCAACCCTACAGATGAGCATAAGTTTAGTCCAGTTCGCCAGTCCAGTCCACCAGTTCAGCTCATCAGTCCAGTCCAGTGATTGTAGACAACCACCAAAGGTATGATTCGTGCATTCGCATATCAGGCTACTGTAATACAACTAATTCAACTGACGACTCACTCACACAGTTCTGTTTTCACCTCCTCCCTTTCGTCAACTCTGGTAGGGCCTATTTAGAGCCCACTTCCGGATAGTAGTCATTCCAGAGTGGGCTGGGAACGAGACACTTGACGTGCAGCGCAGATCGCCGAGATCGCAACCAAGAAAACTATGTCTGGAAGCGGCGATTATTTACTCAGCAACCTCTCCAATGCCTCCAACTCGACAGATGTTGTGGAGTGCTTGGCGTTTTCTTCCATCTCCTTATGTGTAAAAGGCTATTTAATTCTCTACACTGGCGTCTTCGATCCGCAACGGTCGAAGACGCCATGCAGTCTAGCAGATGCGGTGTACAGTTTTAGATTGCCTTACATTGTGTCTTGTGATCACAAGATAGTCTCGCAAGCCAGACCCACTTTGCGGAAGTGGGTCTGGCTTTGCGAGACTAACTTACAAGATGCATGATTGTGAATGATGGTTCTAGCTACTACTCAACTAGTATGATTCTGTTGCACACATGCAGGAAGCCATTGTGTGGTGCCGTCGAGCAATTGCTGTTCTTTCTCTGATCTCCTGGTGAGAATTAGTCTTATCATATTTCAGACGCCAGGGTTTCATTTGCAGCCATTCACTGACTTTTAAAACAAACACTGCATTTATAGATCAAATTCTAGCAGCAAGAACATAAAACCATCATGTAGCTATATACCACCCTGCATTTTCAGATAAGATCCATCCATCCATCCATCATCTATCCATCAATCTATTCATCAATCCATCCATGTTTAATGACTCTCTTGTCTTCTTGTGGCAGCCTGTTCATTATATTTGTGATAGTTGCACTGAAGAAATACAAGTTTCTACCGCAGGTGATTGTGTATTTTTGTCTGCTAAGTACTAGGTTAGTACATGTACTTTGATAATGCACTATAAGGCAAATTGTTGATGATGACTGCATGTAGCTACACACCATGCATGTGTATCTATATGCATCTAACTGAATGTTGCTTTCATTACTCTTACAGCGTCTCATCCTATACCTGACCATCGCCGTGTTCTTCCATACTATCCACTATGCATGGGTATGCATGGCAAGCACTTGAGCTGTTTGTGTACAAGAAATAGCCTATAGTTTGTTTACACTAGTCTTAAGCTCATTCTGTATAAGACCTGCTTGCCCACTTAGCAATACTACTGAGTATATAGTGAACATTTTGTTAATGTAGGCTGATCCTCGTGTGGCTAACATGGCTCGCATGGGCAAGCTGGTGGGGTTCTGTATGTTCCAAGGCCTTTACCATATTCTCACTGGTAAGTATTCTGCAAAGAATGCGTGCATGCATGTACTAATGTATATTGAATATTGCAGTGGTTTGACTTCTTTAGCTTGGATTGCCTTCCTTTGGGTGTGCATCATAACCTTCAACATATTCTGGATCACCGTGTTTCTCAAGAGGACTGGGAAGAAGTTTGAAAGGTATCTTTCATTACCCTGCGCCCAACATGCACGGCATATAGTCACCATGCACCTGCACTATGAACTCATAGTGCATTTACCACATGCATATTTGTGTGTATAGACATGCATGAGCAATCAATGAACCACATCTCTCGGGAGACTAAATGTTATACAAAGCCACCCCTGTCGTTTGGCCATTACCAGGCCTCATTAGCTACACTGGGGTGATCGGACTGCTATCTCGTGCACAAAATGCTGTCATGCACACACATGCCTGACTGTATTTTGTGCATAAGATAGCAGTCCCCATTTGCAGCTGATAAGGCCTGGTAATGCACAGTGGGTGACTTTGCATAACATGCCTGCTTTTTTTTCTTTCAGAGAGCCATGGTTCATTGTTCATGTGTATGTATATGTGTATACATATGCATGTATGTGTGTGGGGATCCTTGTAGCCTTGTCCACATGCATGCATTGCACATATCCTTCCTTCAGGGTTTACATCCCTGTGGACCTGATACCTCCTATTATCTTCTGTGTTATACCATTCACTGTGGAAGCCTATGGGCCAGCTGGACTATGGTGGTAAGCTTACATACCAATGGCTAGTTTTGTGTGTATTGAGCATATTCATTTGTGTACTTGTTTTGTAAAGCTGGATTTCTTCACGCAAAGATGGAGAGACATTTGTTCCAGGAGTAGCTCTGCAGTTTTCACTGTAAGCTGATGCAATTGGTTGCCAATGAACTATGTCAGCTATATAGTATAATAATGTTCTCTCCCACTCAATTACAAGGTACTATGGCCCATGGATGGTCTTGTGTGTTGTCGTGGCAACTTTTTTGATAGCTATCTCCTGTGTTATTCACTACAGAGTGAGTTTAGTTTTGCTTCCAGCCTACTGGTTTGCCAATCATGCATACAATATACCGTGGTACATGATTTGTTGTTCTTTACATCATTAATACTTTCTATAGTTGAGGAAACTAAACAAAGGAAATGCAGAGTATGATGGACCAAGTATGGACGCTCAAAAGGTACTGTAAACACCTGACTGTTTGCATATTTAGTACATTTGTACAGTAACTATCTAATCTTACAGAACCTTTGGCGAGACGAAATCAAGCCACTGATGCCATATCCATGGATCTACATTGCAACTTTTGTCTTCCCTGTCATCAACAGGTGTGTAAGCAATTACAAACAGGTATGAATATTATGCAGGTGGGTATGTGTGTAAATATTTTCATGGTTACCATATATACAAGTCACAAAAAAGTTTGCCAAACGCAAACAAGCACATGTAGGGATGAAATCCTCAAAAACCAACCAAACAAGACGGGAACGACACCACAATACTTTTACACCATCCCTACATCTTGTGCCATTTTGCCAAAACTGTGTGTTTGTATTTGTTTTTTAGTTGTGTGTAGAAGAGGGTTGTCTTGTAGATGGAAGGGTGTGGCGTGGGTGTGTTGTGCATAGTGAGTATGTTGTGTTGTTGGTGGTTGCTACTGAGTGTAGCAGGTATGGTCCAAGTTGTGTGTAGAAGGTGTGGAGTGAGTGAGGAGTGGTGAGTGTGTGTGTTATGTTGGAATGTGCATTATGTTGTTAAGTTTTATGCCTGTTTAGCATGATAGATATGGGTTGTCTTGTATACAGGTGGCTGTGAAGTGAGTAGTGGTAATTTTGTAATGCTTTGTGAAGGATGGGTTATTTTGTGAGATAGTTGAATGGAGTGAAGTACTATGTTTGTTTGTGGTTGGTGTGGGCTAATAAGTACAAATGTAGAGGGTTTTGTGTTGTGTACAGGTGGCAAAATGGCACAAGATGTAGGGATGGTGTAAAAGTATTGTGGTGTCGTTCCCGTCTTGTTTGGTTGGTTTTTGAGGATTTCATCCCTACATGTGCTTGTTTGCGTTTGGCAAACTTTTTTGTGACTTGTTTCTGTTGTTGTTTTTTTGTTGTTGTGTAACCACACCCCAAGTGAAATGACTTGTTATGTAGTTTATTGTTGATGTTGATGGATTTCTGGAGGATGTTAGCTGTTTTGCACTTATCCACTTGACAATGGAATCATGGGTGTAACTGTTGTCTAATTGGGTATGTGCATGTGTGTGTGAGTGGTTGTTCTAAGGCACTGTGGTATATACACGACTGTCTACCTGTTCTGTTGTATGACAGGGTTGTAACACTGTATGTTGTGTGTTGTCCAAGGAACAGTTTCTATAGCTGGTTATACATTGTGGGCAGGTGTGTGTAGGTTGTGTATGGTGGGTGGCAGGTACATAGGTCATAAAGAGGTAAGGCATAACTGTGGTAAAGGAACCCTTGGAGAGTAAGAGTGTTTTTCCGGGTTCTTCCAGTACTTGTTACGGGACGCTTGCCTTTTGCTTTCTTTGTTTCGCAGATAGTTCTGCTTATCCCGCGCCCGTTTCTTGTGGACGTTACGCATACTGCGTTCCTTGTCAAATCCAGCACAAGTACGTCAACTGCTGTATGAAAGTAGCAACATATGCAATCGTTTGGGAATCAATCGATCGTCAAGTTCTCTACGGAAGTAGAATAACCGCAGCTGCATGCCAACTTCACGTGCTGTAGCTGTTGAACTTCTGTTGACGTAATCGCTATGAATATTCTATTCTAACAAAATGGCGTATAGCAGCAAGCATAAGCGTGGGGTTACCTGAGAATCGCCGATTAATTCGACTTCTTTCTTTGAGAACGATGAGTGGTGGGTACAATACCCAGTAATTTATGCTGATCTTTCGCGTTTGAATCGTTGTAATAGCTTCAGCCATTGTCGTGCTATCGTGGTGAGCAAAAGAAGAAGAAGAAGAAGAAGAAGAAGTCAGAAGATAGACGATTTGCCTTTTTTAGCGACTTGACTGTCAGGTACTTAGCGATGCTTTCCAGCAAATTTAACGATCCTGTTGCCCATGGAAGCACTCGATAATGTCTGATATGGCTCATGGAGGCCGTTGACTTATCTAACGCGGACATTTCGAGCGTGTCATTTGTGCACTTTGAATGTGGCCGCCATTTTTTTTCGGGGTCATCCCTACATATGGCGTACTACCGTACGCCATGATAGTATGTAGAAGTGAATATTAAAGCGTCATTGCCTGTAGCTACATGTATTATATTACTTCTAACTACTGGTTTACAGACTGTTTACGTACATGATCAATGAACCTTAGCTTGACTCCCACATACATACATTCCAGCCTAGAGACAGTGATCTGCGCAGTCAAGTGCTCTGACATTCCAACATTTAGAGCAACCAATCAACTTGCTAGGCTTGTTTTCCAGTCCTATAGTATCAGAGCCGTCTTTGATTGCAATACAAATTGTGTGGAGATTGAAGGCCTGGGAATGAGGAACTTGCAGAGTGGCCAAGTACACAACCTTGTGTGAAAGCTTGTTTTGATGTCTTTATACTTTTAGTAATAATTGTTTTCTGCATACACCTTCACTTAATGGGGATAGACAGCAATGTTATTGCCAGCTTGGCAGTGTTTACAAACGGATCTATTATTATAGCTACATAAACATTGCCTAAGTCTTCTCTGACACAGACACTCAAGTAATTGAAGGAATGCTACTCTCTGGATATACAGTAGCTCATGCAGTTTATTCACAGCAACAGTTGGCAATGTTGTAGAACTGCGAGTGAACCAACAATACTCTAGTATAATACTAACTATATGACTATGAAAAAGTGTCAGCAGAATGTTCTTTGATATCTTCTCTTAGGATGCGGCTGGCAATTGGCTTTAATGATCCTGAATCACCAGCACACTTTGCCCTGTGGTTCCTTCATGCCATTAGCCTCCCCCTTCCGGGTAAGTGCAATAAATTAATGAAGAGCTCAGAACTAGAGTGAGCTAACTCACTCACTGTAAAACAACAGTGGCCAGATATACCACCAGACTTGATGTTGGTATGTGGCTGGTAATTACTATAATTGCAACCCATTTATTGGTCAGGTTACAAAATACTTTGCCTTTCAGACTCTTTACTTGTAATGGAGACACCTGTAAACAAGTACCTAGTTCTGAAGCCATGTACTTTTATTGGTAGATGACGCTGTTGCTAAGCTTGGACTTTTCATTGTCACACACTTCCATGGTGTGGTAGTATGAACGATCGACCCAAATTTCCCTGCTAATAAGGCAGGCCTTGAATATTAAGAGTCACCCTACTGTGCAGGATGTAGGTCAGTAGCAGGTCTCATCAGCTACAATGAGGCAATATGCTAGCCTCATTCCTAGGTTCCCCTGCTCTGGAATATGACGAACATTGAAATTGTGAAGACAGAGAGAACCTGTTATTTTTTCTCATGTAAGCAATGGTATATAGAAGGGGGGTAGAAAGACCTTAAATTGCACATGGGCATGCTGGGGGACACAGAACAGCGAAAAGAGTGAAGGTACCAGGTAGCATACTAGCTAGCAGCGGGTGAATATTAAGCGTTGAATGTATAGTTGGTTGAAAACAAGCAAAATGTTGCCTTTTTATTCCCAAAAATTCCGGCCCTATTCCAATTACATCATGCTCACATGAGAACAGATACCATGCAGGATCTCTCCACCTGGTGATGTTTGCACTTTTGAGTGGGGGAGCCTGGGAACAAGGCAAGCATTATGCCTTGCATTGAAAATGCATGGCCTTAGAATTAGGAGTTCCTGTGATCTATGAAGCTAGTATTTGTCACAAATTTAAAGGGTTTTCAATAATAGCAACTAACAGTTTCATTTAATTCACAAGTCTGGAAACTAACAATAAGTTTGCCACCCAGTGAATGGCTTAGCCCACCCTTGTTCTGAGCCATAGTGGACCATTCCCACCTAAGAAATGGTTATTAAGTACTGAGCATACTGCAAGAAGTCTCCAGGGTCATCAATATGTAGAAATGGGGAGAGTAGGTGCAATTCCCAGCACATTTACTACCAAACATTACAAACACTTGCACACTAGTGTTTATCAAGCAAGGGTCTTGAATCTCATTGGTGGGTTGTTTGGAATTTTGAATATTTAAGGAAATTTCCATTAGTAGCCACCCCACCTGGTTTTGAGAAAACAGGTTACGAGAGGTTTATTTTGGTACTAGAGTGTGAGACCAAAAAGGAAGCTAGCTCAGACCATGAACCCTCAGGTCAGTAGCATAGCTAACCACTGAACATTTGTGAGTGACTCACCTGCTTATCAAGAGCAGTTGTAGTGATTCTCACAGATGTCCTACAGATGAAACAGTAAATAGCAGTAAAGTGCAAGGTGGCAGCAATTAGTGCTTTGTAAACCATGTGACTACCACAATAGCCCATACACAATCTTGTTTCAAAGGAAATTTGCTCATGCAGTACATACTGCCAGGTGAGATGAACGACTATCGTTCCTCCTTTACTGTAAAGAATTAGGGAATGGCAATGGGACATTATATATATGAAAAACATTTATACTAATAATACACATGCAAGCAGATGGATCATGCTGTCAGTGTACTGTGTGTGTAAAACAACTAAGATCACTGACAGTACTTCAGTGTATATTACAGTCATGCAACAATTGAGTGTACACCAGATTTAGGACGTCAGCATATGCATTATGTTTCTAACTTCTACAGGTCTACTGTTTGCTCTTGTCATTGTTTTTGACAAGCAAATCATGTGTGATCTTAAGGTTTGTTTTCTTGTTACTCTTTCAGCATGTTTCAGCACTGAGATTGTGAGTAGTGGGCTATTATATCACTGTGGCTTCATGCATATGCACAGAAAAAAATTCTGCATGAGAATGTGAGTGTAGAATGTTTACAAATTACCCCCCCACCCCCCCAGAGACAACTATATGGTTGGTGCCATAAAGGTGGAGAAGCTGAAGCGGGAGACAAGAAAGAGCCCCACGAACTGGCAGAGACACAAATAAAACACACTCAGCAAATTACCCAAGAACATGAAACGCCGACAGAAGGTTCTGACAAAGCTAACCAAGGCCATGGAGCACCCAAGACATCCACAAAAGACAGAGCTGATGAAGATAATGAGACACACGCAAAACCACATGCTGAGCAAGACCATGATCAGCCTGCACATGTAGATGAAGCAAATTAAATAATTGACAAAATCATCTTTTTGCATTTGTATGTGAAGTGTGAGTTGTTAGACTAGTTACTAATCTTGAATTCAATTTCAAAGGAGCATTTTGACTTTGTTGTTGTAAGATACATATGTCAGTACATACCATGAAAGTACAAAGTGCATGTTTGTACAATATTATGTTTCTGTAAGGTATAAACTGGCATACTATAGGCAACCACAATAAATAATGACTTGCTGCAGGTTTAAGGCTTCAGGAACCTAACATCTAGGCAGGTTGATATGAGATGCTTCCCTTGTAGACAGTGGCCTGTGGTTCAAAGCTGGATGTCGCTCCACCAATGATCAGCAGTTCACCATTAGGCAGCTCGGCTACAGCAGGTCCCACGTATGCATGAACATTCATTAAATCTGTAAGCTTCACCCAAGCCTTTCTGAGCTGGCAATATATGCAGACCTTTGCATTCCCAAATGTACGACCACCACCAATTGCAAGAAGACAGCCTCCAACATTTGCTGCTGCAGCACAAGTATAGCGGATATTGTGCAGACTATGCCACTGGCGACCTCTAGATTTTGATACAATTGCTGTACCATCAAGAAGAGTTGTAAGAGATATAAAGATAACCTTGTCAGTAAAAGCATGCTGATCAAATCCTCCGAGCATATAGCAAACTCCATGGATGATTGTATACGACATATGATAACAAGGAAATGGAAGTGGGTGTGTCTTACACCACTGAGAACTACCAGCTTTGAGGACTTCTACAGTGTCAGAGACACCACAAGCATCCTTGCCTCCACAAGCAAAAAGGTTTGAACCAAACCCAATCGCAGTGAGACTGTGGCGAGCAGTTAGCATGTTTGGAAGTGTGCTATTCCACTGTTGGGACCTCTGATCAAAGGTATACACTATTTCAGAGATTCCACTGGACTGTGTGATCCCACCTAGTGCTACTAGCCTTTCCTCAAGCTCAGCTAACCCAAAGTACCTAACTGGGCAGGGGGGAAGAGATTTCCAGCTGTCCCTAACTATGTCGTACACAAAGACTGTGTTGCTGTGATCTTTTGTTGTGCATCCACCACCTGTATAGACAGTGTTTCCAATTACTAGTGCTTGGGCATGGTACATGGGCACTGGCAGGTCTGCACACTTCCTACTCCAGACGAGAGTAGCACCAGGCTGGCAAGGGTGGGGCTGCAAGAATCAAATAAATGAAAATGCTACCATGACATTAGGGGGTGGTTTTTGTTTTAAGTCAAAATGTAGCAAACAGACTACCAAGGGGGAAAAATTTATATATACTCCAATTGGAATTTTTTTTGCAAAAGTAATGAATGATAGCAATTTGAGAAAAGCCATACGAGTGCTATCATGTGCTTACTATATAGCCTTTCTCAGTCCATGGCCCACTGTAAAAACAAAACTGTGGTTTTAGCAAATTATTTGGTTACTACAATTGCGTGACTGTCCTTCCTACGCTAACTCAAACAATGTAGTGCTTGTAAAACATTCTGTGGGAGGCTTGTAAGGTCAAGGTCAAATCAAGCATTAACTTTCACTGCATGAATCTTTTTTAGCACTGCATTCATATAGTAAGATAGTCACGGAACTATAGTATCCAATTACTTAGCTATAATAACAACTTTGTTTTTACAGTGATATATATATATATATATATACTTAGCCTCGTTCCCAGGGCCTGGGAACGAGGCTAATATATACTCAACTTTGACCATACAGTTAGAAGCAGTTATCATAGAAGTATCTACAGTCCAAGTGCTAAGGCTGACAACTAACCCACAAAAAGTGCACTAGGCAAAATATTTGCCACCCACGAATGGGATCTACGGTCACACAGGATTTCAGTCACACAGGATTTCAGCCATCTTGCTTCTAACTGTATGGTCATACACCATTACCAAACCCACCCACACACATCCATTTAGCTGCATTTCAATATACCATGAATAAATTGTACCACACACACACATATTATACTGGCATGCACATTCTAACTACAACATACACACAACATGTGCATACACAGCTAACTTTAGCATGCATACATACACACACCATGCACAGGCATGCGTAGCTAATTAAAACACACACACACATACAGACCCACATAGACACACACACACACACACACCATACACACACACACAGACACACACCAGCTGATTAACTGGATTTGGTTCCCTATTCCACAATCGTAGGTAAGCCTTGACACTATGTGCAATAGGTTAGCTTCATGATTTGTACATAGACAGGACAAACTGGTTTGTCCACCTGCATTCCAGTCACCTTTTTTCTTTCCACTTGGGGTGTGTTTAGCCTCAAAAACAAACAAACAAACAAAAAAAAAGAATGAAACTGCTAGGTGTACGTTGTGTATATCGCTGCTCAAACAGTTGGCTATGTGCTTGGAGGCCCATGCAGGTCAACCTGCAGTGCCATGACTCTGTGCCAACATGGCAAACACACAAACATTCCTGATATTTAAGGAACCAAGAATGTCAAACATTAATACTCTGCAAATTCCAGATCTAGTGGCTGACTTCACATGTGAACTTACTACTTCTCCATGTTGACTGTTCACTTCAGAAGGAGAGATGTGGTGTGCAGGTTTTGTGAGTGGTGGTAATTTTGTTCGTTCCGCACTGTCAGAAGTGAGTGACTGCTTACTACCACTTAGGCTACTGTCGGTTATGCTCCTTACCCTTTCAAGTGGTGCACGTTCTGCTCTCTCAAGCTGCTGCTCAAGTCTAGCAATCTCTGCATGCAACCTTGAGTTAGTCACTTTCAACTCTTTCATTCCTTCAATCAACTGTACCTTGTTCAATGATGGAGGAACAAGTGCTTGGTGTTCTTCAATCACCTTAATAGCTTCTAAATCAGTTGGCCGCATTGCAGCATGGTAATGGAGACAGCGTTTTGTGAAATCTACAAGCTGGTGGTTTAATTCCATGCCCTGGAAGTATTCCTCTCGGCGCTCAACTTCTGATTTTGCTATCAAATTGTCGACGTTGTCAGGATCAGGTGTCACTGCCTCCCCAGGTATTGGCCACTGCCCACTGAAGATGTGAAGAATGAGAATACCATAGGAGAACACGTCAACCGCAATGCTATAGTTGGGAGGTGTTACCATTGCTTCTGGTGGCATGTAGATTGGGGTGCCTGGGCCTGTTGTTAAGGTATTTTTTGTTTTCTTAGCTGGAGTGAGATCCAAGATTTTAGCCACCCCCAAATCTGATATTTTGGCTGTCATGTCATATGTGAGGAGGACATTATTAGCTGACAAATCACGGTGAATGATTGGAGGAGATTGCTGGTGCAAGTAGCACAGACCTAAAGCGACCTCGTACAGGATGGAATATGCAATTTCATCTGGAAGTCTGTTGGGCATGCAGCGCTCAATACAGTTTGCAAGTGTCATTGGGAGGTATTCCATGACCAACAACGGAATATTGGAATCTGAACGTTCGTAGCAGATCCCCAGAAATTGCACCACATGTGGATGGCGTAGTTGACTGAGTAACTTACATTCAACCTGAAATCGTTGAAGAATTCCAATCTTCTGTTTTGAAGGTACGTTATTGAAGAATACTTCATGTAATTTCTTTCCAGCACACTTCAAGCCTAAGGAATAAATGGACAATTGCGATAATATAACACAACATGATAGCCTGAGTATAAAGGTAAGTACACTACCTACCTCGAAATCTTAGCTCAATGACGGAGCCGTAAGCACCCGTCCCAAGCACCTTCGGTCCTTTGGCATCATGAACTATTTCAACTCCCTTAAGTTCGAGTGCAGCTAACGCTTCGGACCTACAGCGATCTTCGTACTCTGTGGTGGTAACGGCACGTTGACGATCTGCTTCAAACTGGAGAGACCGTGTTCTTGGTAAAGTAGCGTAACAGTTTACTGAGTTTTGTTCAGCCATCTTCCTGTAGTTTGGTTCCCAGACCCTTCCTGTATGGGCGGGGCGAGAGTCTGGGAACCAAACTACCATTTCTCTCAGAGCATCAACCCTCCTTCTCCTAATTTACATTTTAGTTAATGTAATTTGTGAAACAAGACAACAATTGTTGTGTATGCTATATAGTGATATAATGGTCATCATGGGACCAGCATTTATTATTTTTTTTGCTGTTTCAGACAGGTGGTCATTTTGCACATTATTAGTACAACTGGGACCAGGAGTAGTGGCCGCAACAAACAAGAGGTGGCTGTTTTTAATATCCAGTGACCACTATAGGCAGGTTTCACTCTAGTGACAATACATTGAGTGAGAATGCAGCATATCAACCAGTAAGCGGTAGAATATGTCAATGGAGAAGGTACACATTCTATGACGAGTTTGAGTGCAGCACAGTTAGCTTGCAGTACATGCCGATATTAAATGCACACTGTCACTGCTCACTTTGGCCTGGGCTTGCTATGGAATGATGCACACAGTGATCAAAAAGTAATTCGTGTGGACTAGTAAACCTTTTACAAGCCTTTGCTGCCCAATACAGCACAAACTTAGGCCTCATGAACAGACTGTACCTTCAAAGGGCCATCTCAGTTGACTCCAACATGCCTCTTATGGAGCCTAGCTCAGTCATGTACAGTCGATTTCCCCCCTCAACAACTGCCACGAATATATACCTTCATCCTGACTACTTTATCTTACTGATATTATGCTTACTTGGTCTCTTTTACCTTGATATGCTACATACTCTCTGAATGCATACTAGTTCAATTTTAGTAAGTTAAATTATAGAGGGTTATCGCGATTATGTGGTGGGCACGGGGAACTCCCATGTGAGGTTTTATGACGTAACCTCATAGAGCTATGTGAACTTAGACGATCCCTATTGGGAATGTATGGAATCGGAGGTCTGTCGATTAGCCAAAATTTAGTGGATGAATCTCCCCATGCAAGCTGTGCTACGTTATATCTGTTGTGTCAGAGCAGAATAGCATGGGTGTGCAGTAAATCCTGCCTTTTTGGGTTCCTGAAGTCAGAACAGATTACTGTCAGAGTCAGGCATGTGTGCATTGTACTACACGCCTGAATAGCTAGCTACCTTGGTGTACGTATGTATATATATGATCATAATTTACTTCCCTGAACAACATGCTGATACACTTTATAATTAGGCCCCAGTTTTCTGGGTGAAGTTGTCCAGACCCTATTTTTCCCAACAAAGAAAAATAGGGTCTGGCATGTGCAGAAAATTTGGTCTGAGGATGAGACTAGAAAAGGTGGTGCTCTCCAATGTTGTAGTCTCATTCCCACACTACAAATGATATACCACTATATGAAAGCGATACCTTGTACCTTACCAGCTGCAGAGGGAATTATTGTTCCCAGGCCACTTCCCTTGGGAGGGGCCAAGCTGGGAATGAGAATATTATGGTGTATTATTGATTGTGTCAAGAAATGCAACTGTGATTCTATAGCCATTCATGTTCTGAGCATATCTATAGAGATAGCAAGAGGTCAGTCACAATATCTGTACAGTTGACCCCACAAAGTGGTATATATGTCATAGATAATATTATGTGTGGGTACATACAGCTTCCACAGGAATCTCTGCAGGAAGGGAAGGCAATAGATACAACAGAGTGACTCCAATGTCAATACTGAACAGAGTTACTTACAATGAAGAGAATCTTACAGTAACTATACCACTGGGTTAGCAAACCAGTCAGTAGCTATTGCCACAATCATGTATATGTGCATGTGAAAATAGGTGGGAACATGTTCTTTCTTACTGCAGGTTGGTTTTTGGTAGCCTCGTTCCCAGGCTTCTCCCCTGGTTTTCAGTCACGTAGTGCACATTATGAAAAGCTGAGGAGGAGCCTGGGAACAAGGATAGGTTTTTGTTTGTGGTGCTTAATCCTACCTGGCTAGACTTAAAGTCTTGAACCCATGGGCTTTCCATTTTGGATTTTGTTCCATAGCTTAGAGAAGAAATCTGCAAAATCTGAACTTTGCACCCCACCCAACCCAACCTCATCCATTTCTCAATTGAGTCTGCAAATCAAGTAATGCAGTTAATTACTTCTACACTCCTATTTGGAGTGTGATCGGTTGGTTGGAGCTGCATGGAGCTCTGCCTCTATAAAATGGGATCCTTAAGCACATACATGTAGCCGTCAGGTAATTTAGTGATGTCATTGTTCTTATGCTTCCCATGCTCACAGAACCAAAATCATCTAGTAGCTACAGTCAAACATTCACTCTACACTTCATCTCCAGAGAGAGAAGAAAAAATATATTGCTTGATGAGTGTCTCCTGAGGCCTACAGATTTAGAATCCACAGACACCCTTGCACTTTGCATGCAGGAGGTTTCAGTGGAGCTCTAAATTCCATAGACCCCTTGGTTTCATTTTCCTGATGAGTGCATCCTCTTTGTACTTCTAGATTAGCACCCTGTATAGACTTGGGATGGACTGTAAGACATTACATTCAGGGGGTGGTTCCTAACAAGACACTCACCATACTTCTTGCAGACATGGCGACCAAGGTTTGTTTCCTCTGCAATGAACAGTGCCCTAGCAAGCTGAAGGTAAGATGGCTGTTCAGTCTGTCGTAGCCATACCCTGAACATTTCCCTCCTCTGTTCTTTTGCATCACTAGAATTTTTCCTGATGATATCCAGTTCAGTTTCTTCAATTCCAAGCTGAAGACCAACACCATACCAGTCTAACACCTTCAGTGTATCTAGATCCTTCAAAACTGGTATAGGAATATCTGAAAGTTCAGTAACAAGTGCACATATCATGTCTCCAATGCTCTAGCTGGCGAAAACTAGATGTTAAGAGTGTAATTGATCCTTAAACTTCATGCACATTTGGGCCTTTAGACTAACTACATACAAGTAATATATTTACTAATACTGAGTTTCTTATATGGCTGCAAAATGGTGTTTTGCTATACGTAAAGGAAATATGTGAGTTTTGCAAGAATACATATAATTGTAACTTAATTACTGATAAATTCACTATACTGCCAACTTGGATGGTACACACAAACAGAAAAGGGAAAGATTGGAAATGCCAAAACTGTACCATGCTATATGCAAAGTAGAAATAATATGCAGTTGATCAGTGGCATGCATGCAGTTTCTATTTGACAAAAAATTCAACTTGAGCAAAACCACGCTTTAATTCAGAGTCTTCTCTCTTTCGAATAATAGATATATCTCTAAGTAGGGGTTCTTGAATGTTAGTGCCTGCATGAGAGCTTAGTGCTACTTGCTCCTGTGAGAAGGCCATGACTTGAATTATCTCTTTCCCAGATGGCCCTTGAAGTTTAAACCCATAGTCCTCTCCAGGCAGATAGTATGTCTGCCTTCCTTGAAAGAAATTGTCTGTTTGGTAATCATTTGGAAGTAGCACTGTGGTCTTCCCTGATGTGCCAATATTGATTACATACAGAAAGCAGGGTGCATCGGTGGTGATTTCTAACCGTATCTCAGCATCAAGTGGCACACACTCTGCAGAAAACTCTTGAACACGAGGCATTACCGTAATATCTCTAAGCTGAGGGGTTTTCCCTTGAATTAGTGTCTTGGTGGAAGCATTGTAGACTTTACATGTAACATTTATCTGCTGCTTTGCTTCTAAAGTCATAGATTTCAGCTGGGCAGCTAGGGTTTCAGTTTCAGTAGGCGGCTGAAGCTCTGCAGAGTATGGAAGGAAATAAGGCGAGTATTATGTGCTTATAAGCACTAAGAAATAGTAGTTACGTTAGCAGTTTTTAGCAACCAGTAGTGATCAAGTTTCAACTGCAGGTGCAGTAGTAAGTTTGATTGTAAAATTATAGATTATCTGCTTACTGCTTTGTTCTACTTGCAATACCGTAAACTCTGGTTGTTAGGCGCACCTTCTATTAGGCGCATATTATTTATTAGGCGCATGCTTCCTTCCTGGTACAAGGCATCATTTATTAAGCGCATGTGCAATAAATAGAGTACACGATGGCGGCGAGTGAAAACCATGGTACCAAGAGCACGCAGTACACTTGATAGTCATCCTGAAGTCAAACAAAGAAGAGCTATACAGGTTTTTCCCACTTCTAGCTAACACAAAGTCACAAGCCACACCCTTCGCGGCTTACGACTGGACCGTCGTCTGAGGCCTAGTAAAATTTCTCCCGTACGACGCGTAGAGCCCCACATATCTCCTTGAGTATAGAATGGCTGCCAGTCCCGGTCTCTTCGAGGAGGATGGAGTCTTCTGATTTTACGTCGATACTTGTTGTCTTTTTCTGCTGCATATATAAGAAAGTCACCTCCATGTACGGTTTAGTGCACATGGATGACACGATCAACTTAGCTGTCCTCTCTTCTTCTCATACCGTAGACTCTGGTTAATAAGCACATGCGCTTATAAGTGTAAGTGGTAAGCAAATATGCGCCTAACAAAGGATATGCGCTAAATAAGGGATCCAATGAAAGCCACGCCCTACATGTATAGGTGCGGCGGGCATGAGTGTGCAGCAGATCTTTAGATGCGTTCACCTGGCAGTGAACAAGGAGCCATCCAGGCAATATAGCTACATACGTAGGTATTATTAAGCATTGTGGACTGAAGCTTACTGAAAGAAATCACTTCATGGAGCACAAAGCTGCTTTCTGCACAACTTTGTATTGTACCCAGTTACTTTGCATAGTATTGCTAAACCTGACAAAATTTATAAACTGGGGTAAGCAAAAGGAAGATAGATAAATGTATTCATTTGTATATCAAACCTACCACGTGTGGCTCTTTCCAGCTTTGAACTTGCATCATTTGACGAAATGGATATAGTAGCAGGAGCATGCATTGGTAGGCTTGACGAACGCTGAAACAGAGCTGCACTATCACCCTTTGTCCGTGTGTCTTCATAAGCACTATCAAGGGAAGAACTTTGACGCAACTGGGCCAAGCAAGGTGGGGAGATTGGTTCATGAGTCCTCTCTCCACTCTGTATCACCTTTGTAGCATGTTCAACAACATCTTTACGGCCAATCTCATTAAGGACATCTAGAACTTCAGCCAGAGTTGTTGCGGGAGCTTCTCCCATCTTCTGGTTAAGAATAGCAGCAGTTGGTGAGTTAAACCGTTTGAACGTTTGCAGTTCAAGTGCACTTTTACCAAGTAGCCTTTCACCAAATTGTTCCCACCTGGAAAGACCTTCCATACTTGGGTCCAGCGATTCTGACAGTATATCACAGAGACTTTTAGAGATCTCTGTCAGCTTCATTTGGTGAAATCCTACAACGAGAACAATCAAAGAATTACCACACTTCAGCTCCTGGGATCCATAATTATGTGAATATCCATTAATGAGTAGTGTATGAAATGAATGACACAATAGAGAGTTGAGGAGGAGTCACACTAACAAAGAGGATATATAGATGCTAGGCACTCATACTGAGATTATATTTGCTACAGTTAAGGTGGCAAAGTTATTATATAAATAAACATACGGTATAGTGTTGCAAAATGCAACACAAAATAATAAACTTGGGCTTTTGTATGTGCAATCGTAATTTAATTTTGACTGGAATTTAGGAAAAAGACATCTTTGTGAAGAATTAATACTGGGGTGGGTTTACTTCTGTTTTCATCACACTATGCTCAAACTTACTTTTTGAGTTTTCCGAGAGACTCCGTGGTCTAAAAACATTGCCTTGTCTTGCATGTTGTAGGATAATCTCTGCATCTTCAAAACTACTAACGCCAAACTTATAGAGAGTTTGTTTCTTCATGTGCTTGATGTCTTCCACAGTGATCTGTAGATGAAGACAAATGCATACATAATCCTGCAACTCCTGCACACTTTTAACCTGATACTCCTAATATCCTGGTCAGTAGGTGAAAATCAAACTGAAATGTAAGTTTGTCTTCCACTGTGATCCATAGTTACTCTTTGTTTCATTGTTATTATACAAACACTGATGATACACAGAATCTCTTGTGGTTCCATTAGGTGTTGTATCAAATGATGAGATTGCCTGCTATGCTGGTAATCATACAGTTAACTGGATGTACTAAATTGCATTCCTAAGTGTGGTGAAAATTTGTGTATATACATACATATACACACAAGCTGAAAGCCAGCCTACGCTGCAAGATTAGCAGCCTCTTACTAACTTATATTGCTGCAGTTCATTCTAAGGTATCCTGCTAATACAAAGCCACCATATGCACAGTATCATGTGCCAATTCTAATTGGTTGTAATTGTGGTGGTTCATACCATACTGTTTACACTATATACAACCACAGAATTTCAAGAGCCTGCTACTGTAGTTATGTAGCTGGCCCATGGATCAATGTAGCTAGATGGCAGACCAAGCTCACATGTCCTAATTGGTAGATACAGGAGTTTAAGGTTACGATGAACAAGCTGTGCGCGCGCTTATTTATAATTATATTCATGACGTATACCCCGCAAGTCCGAATGCATTCCTGCAGTTACTAACTTTGCGTCAATTTTAGCGAACTACTTTTATTTTCTGTGGAAGATAACAGCTCAACGGCCTTCCGTACTAAATTTTCAAGGTCGACTTGTCAAGTTTTGCCAAAAAAGTTCTGGACAAACCGTCAGAAAATGGCTTTTTCGGTCGTGGTTTACGAAGAATGCTACTCAAAATTTTATGTAGTGCCTACATTTCGAGCGCTGCTTGAAAATAATGCCATCGACTCGACCTAGATACTTGTGCTAGGAGAGTAGTAACCGAAAACAGTGAGTTTGAGGGCCGTCAGTAAGCAGATATTTGATGCAAGAGAGTTTATGTGAAGGCTTTGTTCTGGATGGTGTGGATTATAAGCTGCTAGAGCTGTTATGACCAAAAGAGCATTGTGTATAGCCTGGTCTTCGGTATCTCCATAGGCTTTTGAAGCGCTAAAATACCTCCAAGCACTCTAGAGTTTTAACGCTGACATTCAAGCGCATTTATTGAATTCTGAGATAGGACAGGTTGTTCATCGTAACCTTAAGAGCTGTTAACACCATTCACCAACAAGCTTCTGGTAGACAGTTACCAAGGAGATGCACCATAACAACACACTCCTAGACCAGACACTCCTAAACATGTCACACGATCAACCCTAGCTTTTCTTTCTTTAGTGCTGTACTGCATTCTTGGTTACTTTGTTTTCCAGGACAATTATAAAGGATCGAAGCAGCTGTGTCAACAGTGTACCATTTGTCAGTCTATTTAGCAGTTATGTCACTTGGTGTATATCTACCATTTGTGCTGTTTGCCAGTTTTGTTGTTAATCTGACAATGCCTACCTCCTCTTCTTCCAGATTTGCAATTACATCAGTCATAGATTCTGACAGCTGAGATCTGATGCCCTGGAAAAATATCTGGAGCTCATTCCCAGACGCACTTCTTTGTGTTAAGTATCCCTGCAAAACACATACAAAAGAACATTTGACGGTTATCGACCTTTCTTGGTACAGCCACATTTCTTGGTACCTTCATGGAAATGTACAAATATGGAAATGGTTTCCATAACTGAAAACCACACACAGGAAAGGGAAAGTGAAGGTTCCTGCAACCTGTACAAATCTAGTAAAGAAGGCTGTTAGGGTAGTTCCATTTGGTGGAAATACTGGCCAAACTTCCTGACAAAAGAAGGATGCTTTATCATGTGGCAGTTAGTATGCTGAATTTGTAAATGGTGACATTGTTTTGTGCCAATGATTTAGCCTGGATACAGAGCATGTTCGGCCACAGCATCAGCACACCAACTTTGTGATAACATCTGCACAAAGTGCAGTAGCATGAAAAATCTAAAGCCTCAAGACAACATCTGAACATAAAGCCATTGGAGCATGTCCCCCTAATTTTTTTCTTTCAAGTTTTGCCTTTGGAGGTATGTGAACTTGCATGGCAATACTGCCTGTGAAGGATCAAGTATGTACAGACCGGACACTGGTACTGTTGATTTCAGCTCTCTTTGAACACTGAAGCAGTACACAGTAAGTGACTTCCGTTTGGACAGGGTTTGTGGCTGATAAGTCTTGTAGTTGATTCAATTATCCCCACTTACGTGTATTGAACTACAACCAGCTGATGAACTCATCTTGTATTCAAAGAGAGTTGAAATTAACAGTAGTCAACAACTATATACTGACAGAGCATAGAGAAACTGGAAGATCCTATGTAAATGCAGAAAAGTAAAGTGTGGTGGACACACACAGAAGTACAATGGGTACAAATGTACAATGAAAAGCTTAGCTGGGAGGCCAGGACAGGGATGAGGTCCTATACAGATCCAAGAGAATACAATTCGCACAAACCAAAAGCTACCTTGCTATAATCGGGGCCCTCCGACCAGAGAGCACTCCTCCGGACTGAAAGCTGCCTAAAATGTCAGAAACGGAGCCCCTACAAGGCGAAAGGAGTGTTTTCTAAGCCAGTTTGTGCAAGAAAGCAGAACAATGGCCCACCTGGCATTGACCAGGGCTTTTCTACAGCCAGCTGCAACAGCCGCCATGCACTGTCACCCTCCGGGTGACACCCACCCACCTTCCCTCGTCCCACCCTTTCTGCTAGCGCAGAACCTATCTTCAAAATGGATTGCGCCAACTGATAACATGCGGCCGGATTTCAATGATGACTATAGTCGTCATTAGTAGTTAAAGGGTTAATGGTTATATACAAAATCCAGACAAAGCTTCCCATTCTTAATAGTGGGGGGGAAATATGCCATAATGACAAAGTACAATTAGGCTTGGTTGCAGGCATAATCATAAATTAAATAAGTCATGTGCCTGGCAAGTGAAACAGCTCACAACACCTAAGCGTGATTACAAAACTTGTGACAATAGACTCAGTGGAAGAGGAAAACAATCACTTATACACGTTCTTTTTATTCACTGTGTTCAAAGTTTTGGTTGCTAGGCAACAGACCAACAAACAGCACTCACTTTGTGGCTATAGTCATGCTAATTGCTCCGGCAGTTTTGCATGTATACCAGCCCTACCTGGGAGAATGCTGTACTTGTACTATATAGTGAAATTCTTCAAACTGACTGACCAGCAGGCTTACCAGAGTACTTATGAGTAACAAGTCACAAAAAAGTTTTCTCAATGAAAACAAGCACATGTAGGGATGGAACCCTCAAAAACCAACCAAACAAGATAGGAACAACACCACAATACTTTTACACCATCCCTACATCTTGTGCCATTTTGCCGACTATGCATTGTGTTGGTTACTTGTGTGCACAGAAGGGTTGTCTTGGGCATGGAAGCCTGTAGAACGAGCAGTACTGGGTGTGTAGTGTACGTTGTTGTGTATGGAGAGTGCGTTGTGTTGTGGGTGGCTGTAACTTTGTTACGGTTGAGTGTGGCAGGCATGGTTAGCTAGTTTAATATGTACAAGCTGTGGGGTGCAAGATCAGTGCTGAGTCTGTGTGGCATGTTGGAGTGGGTTGCGTATGTTGTGGGCTTTTGTAGCTGCTGGGCATGGCAGGTAAGGGTTGTCTTGTAAGTGAAGGCTGTGGTGTGAGCAGTACTGGGTCGGTCCGTAGTTAACGACATGGTGGTGTGTTTGAAGGGTTTGTGGGGTAGGTAGCTAGTTGTAGGGAGAAAGGTTGTTTGTTGGTTTGTGGGTGTAGCTGGTGTGCAGTGTTGTTTTAGTTAACTATAACTTTAACTAAATATATTTTAGTATGGCCTTTTTAAAATTTAGTTAACCAAAAGTGCAACTTAAATTTCTTGCTAACTTGGGGGCTGTAACTAAAACGTCCAAGGACGTACAAGAAGAAACCGTAACTGTACTAAAACAGAATACAGCCTGTTTTCAACAATAAGTGTAACTAAATACCTTTTAGTAAGGGGTTTTAGAGTTTCAGTGGTTGAAACTATAACTAACTAAAAATTTTGTAAAACCAGGAAACTAGAACTAAACTAAACCAAAAGTATTTTCTAAATAAAAACTAACTATAACTAAACTAAAAGCACAAACCCTAAAAACTTAAATTTGAAGGGTTTTGTGGTGTACGTGGTTGGCAAAATGGCACAAGATGTAGGGATGGTGTAAAAGTATTGTGGTGTTGTTCCTATCTTGTTTGGTTGGTTTTTGAGGGTTCCATCCCTACATGTGCTTGTTTTCATTGAGAAAACTTTTTTGTGACTTGTTTGCTTTGTTTTTTTTTTGGTTTAGGAATGGTAAGAGAGAAGTGACATGGGAGGGTAGGCCGAGGGGAAGATGCATGGTGTGTACAGTATGATAGTAGAAAGAGCTAAGAATTGTCATAAATTCAAACGCTTTGAAGTGAAATCATCAATCCAAACATCAAACTTCGGGGGGTTTAGAAGTACAGTCCAAGCAAAGCCTCATAAAAACCAAGAGAAAAGCAGATGAGTTTAATAAGGCTTTGCATGCAAGCTTATAAATCCTGTGCTCATTTCACGTGGACTACTAATGGGTTCACCGAAAAACTCTCCATAGACTGTCACCAGAGTATTGAGTCGTAAGACCCCATTACAGAACTGTTTGATGGTGAGTAGCTATAGTCTAAATGGGTTTGAAACGAACGCATAGGGGTCTGTGGAGCTGAACAACCGGGCCACCTCTAGTGCAGAAGAGCAGAAGTTTGGAATGAAGCCATGCACTGTTGACTCGGTGCTACTAGAGTTTGAGTATACCAAGCTACCAATAGGCTGCCACTTGCTTTGTTGGAGGAATATGAAGACTCAGGCACAACACAAAAGGAGGATGTTAAGAAGACACCAGCCAAAGTGCTACCATCAACTCGCAGTAAACATTGTATGTGTACTATGTGCATGTGAATGACTATAACAAGTGTGACAGATTAGAACCTCGACTGATGTATTTACTGATGATTTACCGTTTCATGTGTTAACTTTAGTAGAGCCCAGACTCCTGTCTAGACATTACTCATGCTAATCTAGGGGGGTGATTTTGGTGATATATAGACACGCTATGTCTTTGCTATAATCAGAGTTACTGTGAGCTGTCTTGAACCGTTAAGTGTGGTATTGCTATCGCCTTTGGCTAGCTAGTGCGCTCAACTGGAGCAGAGCGGGCGTTACATTTGGGGGCCAGTCCGGGAATATTTGTCTGCGACCTCTCGCATTCAAAAGTGTGAATCGTCGGATTATAGCCAGTTCAGTCTGCTCGGATAAACACAGATGTCGACGGTGGAGACTCTGCGAGTGCAGATTGACAATTTGCGGTTGGAGCTGCAACGCGCCCAAGTTGAGAACGCACGTTTGCGGGACGACAATGCCAGCCTGCGGGACGAGCAGCCCGAAAAGGCAGCCGAGCTTGACGCAACTCTTGATGCAACATTGAAGGCAGAGCAACTCAAGCTAGAGAATGAAAATCTCCAGACCGAACTACAAGAGCTCAGACGGGACCTGCACGAGAGCCGAGAGCGCGAGGCAAGGACGGTAGAGGAGGCGCAAGGACGAATCGCGGAGCTCGAGCATCGAGCACGGAAGTCGGAAACGGGTCGGACAGCGGAGCTGGAGAAAGACGTAGAGCGTCTGATGGCTCGTTGCGAGGAACTGGAAAACCGTTTGTCGAGAGAAGCGGAACGTGCCGAACTTGAACGGTACCGAACGTTGGAGGTGGAGCGTCGGAAGTGGGAGGCCCGAGAGGAGCGGCTCCTGGAGCAATTACGGCAGGTCGAAGGTCAAGTGCAATCCGGGATTTCCCCCGTATGCGTGCAGGATCAGGAGCTGTCTGAAGCGGGACACTCCGGAGGTGAGCCAGAAATGGGTGGAGGCATATCTACAACATCAATGGGTGAGCATGCCTTTTCACCACCTAATCTGTTAGGTTTTCATCAATAGAGCAGCCTGAGCAGGCATCACCTCGGTGGGATGGACTAGAACAGACGGGTATACCCTATCAGTCAGCCCTGTCAACTGCCTTACTTGCGCAGCAGTTGCCTCCAATTGGGAAGTTTAGTGGTGAGTCGAGTCTAGCAGACGGGGAGACCTTTGAAGCTTGGCATGAGCAGTTTGAGATGGTGGCATCAGTTAGTCACTGGGACCCACAAACGAAGCTGGTGAACCTCACTACTCGATTGAAGGGTCAAGCCTACACGTTTTATCGGTCGTGTACTCCACAACAGCGGTCTAGCTATGATCTCTTGGTGGCTGAGCTGACGAAACGGTTTACTCCAGTACGATTGCAGTCTGTGCAGAGTAGCCTCTTCCATGACAGGAAGCAGAAGACGAGTGAGTCAGTAGATGCTTACGCACAAGATCTTCGTAGACTCTTCCATCTAGCCTACCCACGAGCACAGCAAGGGAGCCAGGAGGCTGAGGACATGGGACGGTCTGTGTTAGCCTCTCAGTTTGTGGCTGGGTTGTTGCCTGATACCAAGCTGAAGCTAGCTGGAGTAGAGGGATCCCTAGATGAACTGCTGGTCAAGGCAAGGTTTCAGGAAGCAAAACTGCGAGATCTGGCAGGTATTTCATCCATGGTTGTTGCCAAGAAGCCAAGTGTCCCCACTAGTCAGTACAAGGGTTTTGTAACTAACCGAGCCTCTGAGAATCAGGTCCGTGCCAAACCTGGTGTCAAATGTTTTCACTGCCAGGGTACAGGACATTTTGCGAAGCACTGTCCCTTGAAAGGGCGCGCTGCCCCAGAGGAATCGCGAGGGAGGAGCCAGTGGATGGCAAACAAAGAGCGGGGGGCTAGAAAGGTGGCTACCATAGCTGTGACTAGTGGAGATCAGCTGGTAGATGAGAAGACGAAGAAGCGGCAGAGGATTGCAGAATTGCGTCGCCAACTTCAGGAAGCAGAGGTTGAGGAGACGATGGCAGAGGTCATGGCCATGATGCACGTACTTCAGCCAGGGGAGCAACAGAACAGAGTCCCTCTTGGACCTACGTTGACAGCGGAGGTGAAGTTTGAGGGAAGACCAGTCCAAGCTTTGCTCGACACTGGACCACCTGTGACCATTGTGTCTTTGGAGTTTCTTCTGCAGACACTGGCCAAGCAGCGGCCAGCCAGTCAGACAGTAGCAGAATGGCAGGTAGCAGTCAAAGCTAAGTTGCAACCGCCGAGTGTCACTCTTCAGAGTTATGGAGGTAAAGAGCTAAATATCGTGAGGCAGGTGAGCGCTGTGGTGTCGCGAGGAGATCATTACTGTGAGGCAACCATTCTAATACAGAAGAGCGCACCTCTTGACCTCTTGCTTGGGACTGACCTTCAGTCGAAGCTGGGATTTTTCTTCCTGCAGTCAGGTGCAGAAGAAGTCGTCACTGACCTCCTTCAGAAGAAGATGTGGAAGCTCAGTCCAGTGGAATCTAAGGATCAATGGGCTGCTGTGGACCTACCGTTCCCCCCAGAGAGCTCTAATGAGGAGGAAAGACCGACAGTTGTTGTTCGCCTAATTAGAGCTGCCCGATTACCGGCACGCCATGTGAAGTATGTGCGGGCACACATCGAGAATGGTGACATTGAAGGAGTGGCTTTGTTTGAGTCAGAAGAGAATGTGTTGAGAAGCAAGGGCCTGTTGATTGAAACTGCTGCTACACAGCCTGACACCAACAACTGCATTACTCTTGCCGTGCAGAACCACAGCCTGGAGACCGTGTGTTTGGAGAGGGGCTACATACTTGGTAGCCTATACCCAGCAACTGTGATAGAGGAGTCAGGTAGCAGACCAGAGGGCACTTCAGCAGAACGAGGAGTAGTGAGAGCCTTCCCTTCAGTACAGTATCAAGCTGGAGATGAAACTGCTCGGGAAATTCAAGGGCAACCAGAGCCTACGAGGATGCCAGAGCGGGAGGAAACATTGCTCAATACACTGGATTTAGGGCCTGCAACACTAGAGGACGAGGAGAGAGAGAAATTGAAGGATCTTGTATTGGAGTACGCACAGATATTTGCACTGAACCCCTCCGAGTTAGGTTTTACTGACGTGGTCCAACATACCATCGATACTGGAGACAGCCGACCGCTTCGTCAACTGCCTAGACGTATTCCATTTGCTCTGCGTGGAAAGGTGGAGGAGATGGTGGAAGACATGTTAGAGCGTGGTGTAATCCAGCATTCGAAGAGCCCTTGGGCCAGTCCCATTGTCTTGGTAGCCAAGAAGGACGGCACAACCCGTTTCTGCGTGGATTATCGTCAACTCAATGCAGTCACCAAGATGGATGTGTTTCCATTGCCACGGGTGGATGACTCGCTTGATCTGTTAGCCAACTCTACCTTCTTCACAACACTGGATCTAGCCACTGGTTACTGGCAGGTGAAGGTGAGCCCGGAGTCCAGAGAGAAGACAGCATTCGTGACCCACAGTGGGCTGTATGAGTTCATTGCCATGCCTTTCGGGTTGTGCAACGCACCTGCGACCTTCCAGCGACTTATGGAGTGTGTGTTGGCTGGCCTGGCTCGAGACACTTGCCTGGTGTATATAGATGACATTCTAGTGCTGGGACGGAACTTCGAAGAGCATCTTCACAATTTGAGGAAGGTATTCGATCGACTCCAAGAAGCAAACCTGCGATTAAAACCAACCAAGTGTCACCTGGCTCATCAAGAAGTGGAATACCTGGGCTACATTGTGTCTGAGAAGGGTATTGCCGCTGACCCACGGAAGATTGAAGCAGTCCAGACCTTTCCAGTTCCCAACAACCTCAAGTGCTTACGCTCTTTCCTCGGCCTGGCCTCATACTATCGGAGGTTCATACAGAATTTTTCAGTCATTGCTAACCCGCTCTATGCCCTTACAAGGAAAGATGCTGTGTTTGACTGGTCTCCTGCTTGCCAAGAGGCCTTTGACAGATTGAAGATGGTGTTGACCAACGCACCTTTATTGGCATTCCCAGATTTTAACAGGGACTTCTTGTTGGAGACTGATGCCTCAGGAATTGGCCTGGGAGCAGTCCTAGCTCAGAAGCGAGCAGATGGGTCGGTACGACCAATCGCCTTCGCAAGTAGAACACTCCAGAAGCATGAGAAAAACTATGGAATTACAGAGATGGAAGCACTGGGAGTCGTGTGGGCCGTGAAGCACTTTCGCCCATACTTGTACGGCCATGGTTGTGATGTGTATACAGACCATGAAGCCTTGAAGTCCCTCCTCAACACACCGCAGCCATCAGGGAAGTTAGCCAGATGGGGAATGGCTCTTCAGGAGCTGGACCTACGGATTCATTACCGGCCAGGAAAAAGCAACTCGAACGCAGACGCGTTATCTCGGTTTCCTGTGGAGAATGACTCTGTTGACACAGCTGTCCCTACTTCTTGTGTTTTACTAGCTGCTATGCAACCTGCCCAGGCTTCAGCAAAGGACGGGGACACCCCTTTGGATGTACCAACAACCACCAGTTTCACGGAGGCACCAAGCATGGAAGAACGGCAACGTGCTGATCCTGAGTTAGCCCCGATAATTGAGTATCATCAGACTGGAACCCTTCCAGAGGGAGAAGCTGCTCATGGGCTTGCGCTTGCTTGGAGCCAGTATGAAGTGATAGAGGGATTACTCTACCACCTACAGCCTGACAAGACCCTCCGAGTAGTGCTACCAAAGAGTGACCGGAAGAGAGTGTTTGATGAGGCCCATGCAGGTCCATTCGGGGGACACTTGCGCGATGCAAAAGTTCATGGTCAACTAGCCAAACACTACTGGTGGCCTAGGATGCGAGGGGACATCATTCGCTGGTGCCGTGCTTGCTTAGTTTGTGCATCCCGAAGGGTTGGTAATGCCATGACACCACCCTTGACACCAATCCCCGTGTCGGGACCATTTGATCGTGTGGGTGTCGACGTGATCCAGTTCCCAAAAAGCTACCATGGAAACCAATACGCCATCGTTTTTGTAGACTACCTCACCAAGTGGCCAGAGCTGTTTGCCACATCGGACCAGACAGCCATCACTATTGCCCGCTTGTTTGTGGAAAAGGTTATCAGTCGGCATGGAGTGCCAACTGAACTGTTGTCCGACAGGGGTACAGCCTTCCTCTCAAGGTTGATGCAAGCAGTGTGCGAGGTCATGGGAGTCCACAAAGTGAACACAACAGCATATCACCCCCAAACAGACGGGTTAGTGGAGCGGTTTAATCGCACACTCACTGACATGCTCGCAAAGACAGTGGAGAAGAGTGGCCGTAATTGGGATGCCCGTCTTCCATATGTGCTGTTTGCATACAGATCCAGCATTCAGGAATCCACCAAAGAGTCACCATTCTTCCTTCTGTATGGACGTGATCCATGCCTGCCAACTGAGGAAGCTTTGTCACCACCACAAACACGTCAAGTTCTGGATATCGATGACTATCGCTCTGAACTCACAACTAGTTTTTCCGAAGCTTGGGAATTGGCACAAGAAAATGTGCGTAAGGCTCAGCAGAAGCAGAAGAGACATCATGATCGTCGTGCAAAGGAGCCCAAGTTTCGCAAGGGTGATCGTGTCTTTGTCTACATGCCTGCTGCCAAGCGTGGGAAAGCTCACAAGTTCGCCAGACCATTTAGTGGCCCATATCGTATCATACAGCTTTTTAACAATGGTGCTGAAGTCAACTTGATTGCCAAACCAAAGACAGCCAACATTAGAGTGGCTTTCAATTGCATTCGTCGATGCCCCAGTGAAATCCCTGACTGTCAGAATCCAGATGAATCTGAGCCTGATGATTCAGCTCATCCAGACCCAGAAGAGCCTGATCAATCAGCAAATGCTGAGGAAGAAACGCCAATATCAGCAAGCAGTCACTCAAAGATTACCAGTGACCTCAAACGAGATGTTCCAGAAGTGTGGAAGAGTCGGCTGAGACCTCGGAATCGGCTGAGCAGGGACGCTAGCCACAAGGACGGGGAAATGTGACAGATTAGAACCTCGACTGATGTATTTACTGATGATTTACCGTTTCATGTGTTAACTTTAGTAGAGCCCAGACTCCTGTCTAGACATTACTCATGCTAATCTAGGGGGGTGATTTTGGTGATATATAGACACGCTATGTCTTTGCTATAATCAGAGTTACTGTGAGCTGTCTTGAACCGTTAAGTGTGGTATTGCTATCGCCTTTGGCTAGCTAGTGCGCTCAACTGGAGCAGAGCGGGCGTTACACAAGCAAATTTGAAATGTGAAAGTTGACAATAAAACTTGAAATTGAATATCAGTGGCTAGTGTTCCAAGTCATATGAAGTACTTGATGGTTAAAACACTAGCTGGCATAGTACAGTCTATACCACTTGAGCTTGGCTTTTGCAGCCTTCAAATTAGTCATACGAGCTGCTGTCCTTTTTTTGTCAGGGTTCCTCCAATAACTACTATGGGAGGATACGCGGGAAGCTGCCCTTCCTTTCTCATGGTCCTCCCAATAGCGGGTATGGGAGGATACGCGGGAAGCTGCCCTTCCTTTCTCAGGGTCCTCCCAATAACGGGTATGGGAGGATGCCCTGGAAGATGCCCTTTTGGTCTCAGGGTCCTCCCAATAACGGGTATGGGAGGACGCCCTTTTCGTCTCAGGGTCCTCCCAATAACGGGTATGGGAGGACGCCCTTTTCATCTCAGGGTCCTTCCAATAACAGGCATGGGAGGACGCCCTTTTCGTCTCAGGGTCCTTCCAATAACAGGCATGGGAGGACGCCCGGGAAGATGCCCTGTGTTTCTCCGGGTCCTTCCAGTAACTATTACGGGACGCTTGCCTTTTTTTCCCCTTTGTTTCGCAGGTAGTTCTGCTTGTACTGCGCTCGTTTCTTGCGGACATTACGCATATTGCGTTCGATGTAAAGTGCAGCACAACTACGTCAACTGATCCACGAAATCAGATTTGCAAACTGCAACGCTCAATTCTCACCTTCTCTACGAAGTACTGAACCACGTGCTCAGTTGAACCCTGGTGACGTAATTATGAGTAATATTTAATTCGAGCAAAATGGCGTGTAGCAGCTAGCGTAAGTGTGAGATTACCTGAGAATCGCCGACAAGTTTGAGTTCTTTCTTTTAGACCGATAAGTGGCAGGTGCAATACCTAGTGATTTATCCTGTTGTTTTGCGTTTGAATCGTTGTAAAAGCTCCAGCCGTTATCGTGCTATCGCGGTGAGAGGCAGAAGAAGAAGAAGAAGAAAGAAAGTCAGAAGATAGACGATTTGTCCGTTTTGGCGACTTGCCGGTCTGGTGCTTAGCGATACTTTCCAGCAAACTTAACAGTCTTTTTGCTCATGAAAACACTCGATAATGCCTGATATGGCTCATACAGGCCTTTGACTAATCTAACGAAGACATTTCGAGCGTGTTATTTGTGCACTTTTAATGTGGCGGCCATTTTTTTTCGGGGTCATCCCTACATATGGCGTACTACCGTACGCCATGATAGCATGAAAGGTACAGGCAGATTTACTGTGACAAGTGAGCATGATTGGTACACAGGTGGGTATGCTGAGTAACAACACAATCATTTAATATAGCAACTCAGTGTTTGGAATAGCAGATTATCTGCTTTTATGAAACACCCAGATGCAGAGGCCATACCAAATTGATTTTATGTTTCACGGATCCGGCCGGGTCTTTTTTTTGGAAAATTGAAAAAAAAAAGTAAAAATGCAATTAATATGTACACGTAATCCGGTACTCACTAGCCTCGTTCTCAGGCCTTCGCGCGTTCGTCGCTGAACGCGGCGAACGCGCGAAGGCCTGGAAACGAGGCTAAGTACTCACAACGTGGCAAGGATGGAGGATGGCAAGCAGTTTTGTGTGGCTGAGCATATCTAATTAAATTCATGAGAGGTTTCGTCATTTTTATTTCGAAGTGGCTAGAGAGCCGGTTGTGGAAATTACATTCTAGGGTCGATAACTTCTGATAGCAAACTCCAATTTTAATGAAACTAGTATCAGTAGATAGAGCTTTAAAAGAGCTACAAAATGATATCCTTTTTTCCAGCAAGATGTTTAGTACAGCCGCCGTACCTAGTAAAATTCACTTCGCATAATCTTAAAGTACCGGTACCGGTTCTTTAAGCGTTTGTATTTGTATTTACGACAATATAAGGCACAGTCTAACGAAAAGGGTATCATTTTGTAGCTCTTTTAAAGCTCTATCTACTGATACTAGTTTCATTAAAATTGGAGTTTGCTATCAGAAGTTATCGACCCTAGAATGTAATTTCCACAGCCGGCTCTCTAGCCACTTCGTTTATATTTTGCCTGCCTACCGGGTCATGTTTCTGACCTAAGCAATCCGTGAAACATAAAATCAATTTGGTATGGCCAGACTGATGATGACCACTGTGTGGTCGTTTATACAACCACACTATAGCTTCATGTGGCCAAACTATAGTTAGGGTTCTGCGGGTGAACCCAGAAGTCCTACCGAGTCTCACAAACCAGACCCAACTAGAAAACGCGCAGGGGGATAATTATAGGTGGGTCTAGCTTCGAGACTAGCCATAATTTCCTATTGCATTTGTACTACAGTGAGAGATCGCTTCAAAAGTACTTACTCTGTTCGGACTGACAGACGACATCGCGCTGCAATTGCTGTCCACCTGTAACTCAGTGAGTATAGACGGTATATGCTTGCGACACTTCAACTTGTGTTGAGAAGGGAGATCCCCCGGGAAAGTCCCCTTACCCCAGGCAGTGTAACGGGAGGTGGTGTCCTGGCGCGTAAAGCGGAAGTAGCACTTCCTGTGAATGAACGGTCAACTTACCCAAATGTGCGACAACTTCAACTTGATTTTTCTCAGGAACTATACGGTCTATGAACACGCGGTTTTCACAGTTTTGACAAGCGATAAGTCCTCTATTCAGGTTTCAACCCACTCAAACACCAAAGGGAAACCGGCTAAATGAGGAGTAGTAAAGCTTCGTATGGTCAAAATATTCACTAACTGATGTGGTACACATTTCTACTGCACAAATCCAGCTCACAAACAGAATTCCATCAGAAGTGAGATCATTTGAAAGGGGATTGGTACAACTTCTTTGCATGAACTAAAGAAGTGTGTCTACGCATTAGTTTAGCTACCACAGCTCATAGAAAATGACTTAAATTTCATTAAGAATGTACATGGTAATCTACATCAAATACAGTTACTATTATGTAATTCAGAATTTACAATACATAAACAGATCCTCACTAATGCCATCATTAAATCTAGAGCATTTGAAGTGGACAACTGTACTTGTAAAATATTTATCAAGTCGAAGTGCTTGAATTGATTAATCTTCAGCATGGCCGATCTCACTCCAATCTGAAAGGCTAGAGCACTCAGGGCCAGCCAGGCCTATCCAGGTGTGAATGTACACATTGTGCAATGAAAATGACAACTGTTATGCACGTTCAGTAAACTGGAGGCCAAGCAAAGGTATATTTCTCCAACTGGCTCCAGATGTAGCTGGAACGGTCTGTATCTGTCAGGCCTGTGGTGAAGAGTATAACGAAGGTTTCATTCCAGTGAATACACCCCAAGATAGCCTCGTTTCCAAGCCTTCCCTGCAAGTTATCAAACACTGGAGGTGAAAAAGGCCTGGGAATGAGGCTACCTCAAGGTTGGTGTAAAGGTGACGACAATTGGAACAATTAAGGAGTTGAAGAAGGTACTAAATTGGAATGAAAGTAATGAAAATTTTGAGGACGGCTTACCTCTGCATTCAATCTACTGCAACGGATTCCACCATGGTGTTAGCCTGTCTGCTCCTTGTGCCAGTTGTCGGGTACGGCCTGGAAAAGGGAGAAGTTTTTTCATCATCCCCAATGCTAGTCAACAGACTCCTTGAAAACATTAAAAGGGAGCAGCACAGGGCCATCTGCTGATGCATATTTAAAATTTCCACACAAACACACACCTGCAAAGTAGCCTTGTTTGCAGGCTCTCCCTGTTAAGGAGGGAGACAGCCTAGTACGTTTTATCATGTGCGTGATGTCAAGGGTACACACAAGGTAGATACACCTTAATTGCATGCATCTCAGAACTTGTGATCATGCCAAGTGTATGCATTGCTACAATGGCACAAAAACAATTTGCTACAACAGCCATAAACTGCAATGTAGACAGTGCAGTGGATTCCCAAGTATGCAGGATACGGCACCTGACTGGCAGAATGGCCAGAAATGTTGTTTGTTGAGCATTGTAAGCTAGCATAGTTATTGTCTAAGTTGTTGACAATGACTCAAGAAATCAACTAGTTCCAGTGTATATCGCTGTCTACAAACATGAAGGTAACACACTAAAGCCATACCCACTCAAAAGAAACTATAGTAGTCTTGAGAGCGCTTGTGCTTGAATGTGTGTAGGTATCCTGGTCAGTCCATCCCTGTGTGGTCTACCATTAGTCTCGCAACCCTGACCCACTTCTGCAAGAGAAGGAAAGGGTCTGGTGAGCTGCGTATACAAGCAGTGTCCCACCGGAATGCAATTAGTTGGATGACATAGCAAATAATGCACTCTTGAATTACCTGTTGTGGAGTAAGCACGCTCCCTGAGAAGTATAGTCAAAGTGTTTGTACAGTTCCTACAGTAGCAGAAAAGATGTCCTAGCTCTCTTTCACCATTTTCAAGACGGCTATTGCTACTCAAACAGTGACGTAATGTGTCATGTGACAAAATACTGCAATGTGATTGTACCGCACTGTACTGTGCGGCAGGACACGGTTTGTATACGCAGCTCACCAGACCCTTCCCTTCTCTTGTGGAAGTGGGTCAGGCTTGCGAGACTAGTCTACCATAAGATACCAGGCTCTCTCCCTTTTCAGTGGGAAGAGCCTGATTATGAGGCTAGATAAATAGATAAACTCAAATTGTGAATATATACAACACCTTAGGAGGTGAGTTCAGAACGTGAAGGTGAAGAGAATGAGATACAGTGAAGAAGTAGTCATTTGTATTTCCCCTGTAGTAGCGTTTGCAACCGGGATCAGAATGGAATGAAGTGATCGTTTTTTTAAGAGCTGATTATACGAACTGCAAAATCAACGAATCAAGGATACCAAGAACACGCGGCTGCCAATTTGGCCTTTGAGCTACAGTAATGAAACGGTCAAGAGCTTCGGAAGGGAACAATCAAGCATTCAAGCGCATTTTTGCCGATCAAAATTCTTGATCCTGGTCGCAAATGCTTCTCAGGCAACATAATTTTATGATTGACTACCCCTTGACAGTGTCTGGAGGTGGATGACTGAGAAATTGATGAATTACTACACTTGTAAGTATTTTATCCCCATACAACAGCAGTCAATACCATTCAAGCTGTATACAGTAAACATTAAAAATTGATCAAAATTTCACCGTCTCTAGCTTCCTAACTAAACTAGAGACACAGACCAAATCAGACTTGTGAAGCCTTCCACCCATGTACTAAACATATGTGGGCACAAACAGTCCATACCTACTGTGAGCTGGGTGTCTGCAGTAGCTTCTGTGACGACATCGCTGCCTCGCGATTTGGAGGAGTCTGATATTTCCCGTTGTTAAAACCCAGCACTTCACTCTGCATGCTTATAACAAGATTCGTTTGAAAGACAATGCTTTCAGCTACCGTCTAGCACAAACTGCTTTGCTGTGGTCCACACGGTTCTCAAGAAAATTCGAGTTGAAAATAGCGCTTATTTAGGTCGCTCAATCCGTGCTGACCGGATGTGTCCCTTGTACTTATTTCCTGTGTAAATAAAATGTACGTAACTTCAGCCGCTAGCGGAACTACTGGTGTCACGCGATGGAGTATCTGACAGAGGCGCATGTAGCTTTAGCACGACCACACTTCCAAAAAATCCAGAGCCGAATTACCGAACTGAAAGACGCAGCAGCCAAGTACAGTTCCCCACCACCGGATGCCCTCCTGTCACCAGGTAGGTGGGCTATATTCAAATACTATAAATGGATATGACCTTTCTCTTCTGGCCGTCTGGATCGTGATGCTAGGCGTCCCGTTTTCAGGCTAATAGTACACTGATTAAACTAGATACTCTACTCTGTATTCATACATCACTACTTAACACCCAAACTGAAATTATTCTGCATCATAACTGCGAGTAGCTACATCTTATTCCTAAAGTTACCAAAGGGTGTGCCAATTATAGCCTCAAACGCAGGCTTTTCATTCCAGCTTGTGTGTAGTTTTTTTTTCTTCAATTTTTTTTTCAATTTTTAACATTTTTTATTTTATTTATACGGAACACCAGGAGTGTATACAAGGGTGAAGCCACCTAGCCATGCGGCTAATATAAAGGCTGCCCAAAACAAAGAGTGAGAATACAGAAACAAGACAAACGAAGAATAATGTGCAAGCACCAACAGAGATACCAATTGAACAGTTACAGGAAATTTAGCCTCTTCTTGAAAGAGCACAAACTAGGGGCACAAACAATGTCCATAGGTAGACGATTCCACAATTCCAACCAATTTTCACATCAAATTATCATCAAATGCAGAGGACTGCAGCATTGTAGGGCATTTTATGATGATTTGATGTGAAAATTTTTGTGGTTGGAATTGAAGAAAAACTACACAACATTGAACAGCTGCAGCCAACCGAGAGAAGTCCTGAAAGAGTTTCCATTCCAGGTTTTGTCTCACAGCTTGGAGTAGAATTTCTCCAAAGCTGTGACACAACAGAGTCTAGGGTCGAGTCTACACCAATTCCACCAACTTCTGCAATGGAGAGCAAGTATCAAGCCTCTAAATAAGCAAGTGAGCCTCCAGCAGAAGTACAGCACTTGCATGCCAGTTGCACCCATTGTCTGTTTTCCTAAAATCAACTCTGCCTCATGAGTTACGCACTTGGCACAGGATTTGTAAAATCTTTGCAACATGTGTCACCTGTATTGCCAAATTCTCATGTTAATTTTGTAGGGCTATTGGCTGCAGAGGTATAAATATAAGTATCACCATAGTATCATGATTTACCGTCTGTATTGTTACAAGTACGCAGCATGAGTAATAAAAACCGAAGGTAACAAACAAGTCCGGTATAGCTTGGTGTAACTGATTTGTGTAGCATGCATGACATGTAGTACGTACCTGACATGGATTCTTGCATGACTTAATGCAGATTCTCTGAGACTTTGTAATGATGCAAATTTTTACATGACTAATAGTTAAAAGACAAGTTTTCATCAACTGCACATACCTGCAAGGCTTCCCCGTGAACTCGTACATTCATTAATGTGGGTTGGACATGTGATAACACATTCAGTACTCCCATTCTTCTCACTGCTAAACTTGTAGAGTATGTTCTTTACCAGCATGTGATTGTTTGTTCTACATGCACTTATACGTTACCAAATAGATGAGCTGATGTCCCAGGCACTACAGCTGAAGTCTTCAAACCTTTTTGCAGCTCAATGTACTTTGGAAAGTATCAGCAATGCTGCAGTGCTGTCACCTTTGATGGTATGCTCAACAATAATAATACTAGGCATATGCATGCGCACACATAATGTGCTTCACACGGAGCATGTGGAAATGGCTTAGTCAGTCTTTTGTGATAGCATGTGGGAGTGCTTTTGAGAGTGTGAAGACAAATTCAACGAGTTAGCAACTTCAACTTAGTTAGAGAGTCTGTATACGTTTTGCCTTACAAATTGCATAACATGCTATGACAGAACCTCTACTCATATGTTACTAATTTTGTTTCTGTTTGTTTAAGGAATGTGAATGTCTTCTTGAGCTCACTGAACTATTGCTCTGTGTGGGACCACTTTCCAAAGCCGTGCAGCTGGCTGAAGACCTTTCTAAAAGAGCTGCAGCTCTTGAGAATCCTGGTTAGTAAGACATAGAGGGGTATACGGTCAAAATAATGACTTTGGTATGTGTAATCGCATCATGTCATTTAAACAAATGTTACTGTATAGTACTATCAGAGAGTCGGTAGACTCTCTATGTAGGGATGGCGCCAACGCGCAATATATGCAATACTTAAGCAAAAGCCGTATAACTTCACCACAAACACGCAAAAAGTTTATTTAAGCATCCAGGCTTCCTCTTTGAGTGCCTTTGTGATCAGCAAGACTCATATAAGTGGCCAAAAGCCACGCGGAAGACAGCTAAACACAAAAGTGTGCGATAGCAAAAGTGCCATTTTTCGTATTCTTCTTTCTTTCTTTCTTTCTTTCTTGTTACGACTTTTGTTCAAACAACGATAACTCAAAAACGGTTCAAGCACTCACCTTGATTTTAGCACGAAACGGATGCTCATCACAGCGCGCAGCTTCCCAACCACTCAGCGTCTTCATAGTCTCAAATTCACCCTGGTCGATAAAAGCCATTCACAACACTCTGTGGTTGCTGTCCGTTGCGAAGGACGCCATTTTCTAATGTTGTACGCATGCGCACATATAGTCTCGTTCCCAGGCCAAATACCACGATCACATTGTTTGGGAACGAGGCTAGTGCACGAGCGAAATCGCGAGTGGACCACGCGCACGGCCGGCACGGTCTCTTCCCGTAGTGGGAAGGTTTACGAACGCCACACAGGTAAGGCGCTGCATTCAGCTGCTAACTTATAGCTACACTAAATAAAGTAGCTACTCACAGCTTTAGTAAACTGTGCTGCAGCTGGTCAGTCGTCAGGCCACACATTCAGGAGATCGGTTTATCGTGCGAAGCTCCGGAGAGTGGTTGGCCCTCATCAGATTCTAGCTGGCAAAGTTATTATATATGCTTGGAACCACTACTAAATTGTCAATCCCGTTTCAAGTTTTGAAAGAAAAATTTCTTCATAGGCTTAGGTCTAACTGTAACTGAGATTAACATCAAAAAAGTACAGAAACAAGACTTGAAAAAACATTAAAAATGTAAATGGATGTAGGGATGGCATGCCAAAAAGCATGCAAACAAGGTAGGGATGATATAATAGTGAAGGTAAATTTACAAAGCCCTATCCCTACATATTTTTACATTACAGTTGCAAACTAATGTGAAAAAGATGCAGGGATGAGGCTTTGTTAATTTACCTTCACTATTATATCATCCCTACCTTGTTTGCATGCTTTTTGGCATGCCATCCCTACATCCATTTACATTTTTAATGTTTTTTCAAGTCTTGTCAAATAAACAGTGTGGTAGCTAGGAGAAGCATGTAAGCAAGCCATCATGTACTAGAGTACTCTACTAGACATTTTTAAGGTTTTAACAATTGCATGATTCTGTAGTAAGACCCAAGCCGCTAACTTAATGAAAATGAAACAGTTATTGCTCTTTAGTAGCCATCACCATGGTAACAAGTTTTTCTTCCCTCATTGTTAAGACTCATGGAGGATCTAGGCGCTCATTGACCCATTAACAAGGACAGGGACGTTGGCTACTATCTTTTTTTGCACATACTATACTCACAGTTTCACCACTTCATAGTGTATGTGAATAACATGTATGTATATATACATAGACTTTTCAAGCTGGAAGGGTGTACTATATTGGTCCTGATCAGCAGCGATGACTAATTTCTCCTTGAATGTATTTAAGTCATAATAATTTGTTACTATAGCCACAAACTTGACCTAGAGTGTACATAAATAAGAGAGAAGGTGAGTGGGCCCTTCTTGTACACTCTCAGTAATCATACTACTCTTTGTTCCAAGTACCATCTTCTTTGTCTTCTTTGTGTTCTACCAATATGCATACACTATAACAGAAACCCAGTTTCGAGCAGAGCTACTTCTTGGACATGCACACAGGGCTACCAACAGTATTGTCAAATCTCAGGATCATTACCTCAAAGCTGAGCTCTTAGCCAGGAAATCTTCTTCCTTGACACCTGATCGTGAGCTTCTTGCTTTCATTTACCAACAAGTATGCACCTATATGACAGGTAAGAACGATGAGGCACTCGCAAAACTGAAACCGCTTATTGGGAATGCATCACTCAATAAGTTTACTGAGGGAATTCTAAAGCAAGCTCTAGGCAATATCTGTCGCTCTGCTGCCGACTGGCACAGTGCTGTGAAATACTTCAAAGAATCTATCAAATTGGCAAAGGATTTAGATGACAAAGCTAGAGAAGCAGAAAGGAAAGCAGAGCTTGGCAGGGCTTATCGTTCATCTGGGTTGTATGCAAAAGCCCTCAAACGGCAGCGCATATACTACAACTTTGCTCTCCATCGAGGTGACATTGCGGCCCTTGCACTAGCCTGTGGGTACTTGGGTTTTACAAACTACTCCCTCAACCAACCAGACTATGACACAGCAGTTGTATTTCTCTCTTCACGTCTTCAGCTAGCCAGGGAGCTTGGAGATGTACAGGGCGTTAGGTGGTGCATGAATAACATAGGGAAAACTTATCATAGCCTTGGGTATCATGATCTTACCCTTCCACTCTTTGAAAAATCTCTTGAGCTAGCAAAGGATATAGGTGATCTACTTGGAGAGGGAACAGCCTATGGTAACATGGGAAGTGCGTGTAGGGCCATTGGAAGACACAAAGATGCTATCAAGTATCACTTGCTTTATGCAGATAATGCTCAAAAGCGATTAGATACAGGTGGCCTTTCCATAATGCAGAATGAGCTAGCACTTGACTACCTTCTCTTGGATGACCTAGACATGGCCAAGAAGTATGCAATCCTTGCCTTGCAAACAAGCCTTGAAATCAGATCACGTCTGAGCAAAGAAGATGACCTTCTCAAGATTGCCAATTTTGAGAAGAACCAGTCCAGAACATTTTCAATGCTGCAGTTTGTTCTTGCAGAGCAGGGCCTTACCGAAGCAGCTCTGCTAGTGTCTGAAATGGGGAGAGCTCGTGCCTTGGCTGATCTCGTCCAAGTAAAGTCACACCCACGAGACGACTTTCTGGCTACCATAGCTAGTGTTTTTGATAAACAAGGGGATCTTGACCTTGAGGGTTTGTCACATGCAATGAGGGAAGTAGGGTGCCTAGCTGCTATGCTTTCCTCCTACCTTGTGGTTTACTCTTTGGTGGATGATCCACTTTTGCAGGCAAAAGGCACAAAGCAGACTTGGCTCTACATCTGGCTTATAGCACCAAATAAAGAGGCAGCTGATGTTGAGTTCAGAAAGGTGTGTATCGGAGATAAGAAAGCAGTTGAAAAGAATCTGGAACTCAATGAAGGCTTCCTTGATAGTATGATGCGTGAAATTGGAGTGGAAGAAATGCAGTTCAACAAGCTAGATGCATCCCCAGAGTCATCGGACGATACTATATCTTCAAGAGATCTTACCATTGTGAAGCGAAAAGTGAAGCGCAGTGTGCATGCAGAAAAGCTTTCCAGCCTGTATCACTTGCTCTTTCAACCAATAGAGGAATCTATATCTAGTGATGGCAAGAGGGAATTACAACGACTTATCTTCATTCCCCAAGGTAACCTTTTTAGTGTGCCATATCCAGCTTTGAAGGGTCCTACTCGACATCTTGTTGAACAATTTGTTATCTCCGTCTCTCCATCACTTCACCTTCTTCATCTTGTATTGTTGAAAGTTAGAGATCACCCCAAGGATACAGACCTGCATGCACTTGCAGTTGGCAACCCCCAAATGCCTTTAGCAGTCATTCCACAACTCCCAGGCTCAGAACTTGAAGCCCGGTCTGTTGTATCTATCCTGGGTGGTAAGCTTCTTACTGGCAGTGAGGCAACAAAAGAGGCAATAAAGTCACAACTCACCTCCTATAATATTGTCCATCTAGCCACTCATGCAATTCTGAGTGACTCGCTTGTTGATCACCTTTCTTTGAAAAGTGATTCTGACCCACATCATGATGGGGACTATTCTTCAAAGGGTGCCATTATCTTGGCTAAATCTGATTCACAATGTAGTGGAGTTCTCACTTCAGCTGAGATACAGCAGCTTGCACTCAAGAGCAAACTTTTTGTCCTAAGCTGCTGCAAAACTGCTTGCGGGAAGATCACGAGGGATGGAGTACTAGGACTGTCTAGGTCGATTCTCAGTGCTGGTGCTACCTGTGTCATTGTGACGCTTTGGTCCATTCATGATGAATCAACAGCTGACTTGATGAAGCACTTTTATGCTGAGTATCAAATTCATCAAGATGCTCCGTATGCCCTTCACAAAGCTATGCTTGCGCTCCTCACTAGAGACAGTAGCCCAGCAAAATGGGCTGCCTTCTGCATTCTTGGGGTATCACCTGGTTTAGTTGCCAAGAATTAATGATCTAACCATTTCCACAAGCAAACATCTCTCAGACTGATGAATATGACCTCATGCAGTGACTATGAAGATGTACATTTACCTGTTTATTATGTAATAGTATGTTTTCTAAAACTTCACTTTGTGCTCACTACAAGTAACTGCCACATGCATGATGATGTGATGGACAGGCAGTTTACTCCCCAAAATGTCTGCATGATTGAAAAGCAGCATTGTCCTGAATACCTGAATGAATACCTGTTGAGGTCTCATCAAGTGTGCATGATGACATCATTAAAAATGACATCATCATGCACTCTTGGTCTTGTATGTATACATCATGACTTGTCAAAAGTAGCGCACTAACTTAATTAGAGATGGGTTTTGTCAGGGTGTATTCTAATCACTGCATGCATCTCCTATTGGGGACTTACATATTTTATTTTATATGCAAAGTTTATTTCACAGCCATGGATACACAGCTGTGAGTGGGCAGAGGCCTGGGAACAAGGCTAGGACTTAACAGCTTATGTGTGCAATATCATGCCAATTAATAATTCAAAGCTGCTGCCAGTTCAGCACTTGCTATGGAAGGCAATTGTAGCTATTTTATGTCTGAATTTGAGGATACATGAAACCACTACTGCATTACGTATTTCATGTACATAACTAGCTACCTTGGAATGCACTTCCAACAACATGATTCAGATGTTTCCTCCATTCCATCATACCATTATTATTAGCCGTTAGTTTCATATTTGGTAGTCAGAGTAGATACATCATATAATCAACATGGACACTTCTTTCTAATCAAATGGTGCAGCAGACACAGTTTAAAGATTGTACATCTTTTGGTAGAGCATTGGGTCACGTATTTCACTTCAGAAAAATACCACCTAGCTACATAAAAATGTGAAAAGATGTTGGGATGGAATGCCAAAAAGTATACAAACAAGGTTGGGACTATATTAAAGTGAAGGTAAAATATTTATGCAAAGTCCCATCCCTACATCTTCTTCATGGGCTAGAGTTATAATACATAGCAAGTATCAGAAAAATTTCTCTAGTGACCTGTTGTGCAGAAGTTGTGTATATGTACACAGGAAATAATCAGTTTTAATGTGTATATACTTGGGTAGCCTTGTACCCAGGTGCATGTAGCCACAAGTGACTGCATGGATACAAGGCTGACATTACATGTAGGAGTAGAATTGTGCAGTGTAACAATATAGTGAGTAAAAATAGCTACTGAGGCATGTATAAAATGCAGGTTTAATGAACCAGTTAACTACTGTGAAGTACGTCGTCTTGTACTTATGTACATTATATTTAGTAGGGAATATCCCAGACTAGCAAAAATATAATTATAATTATGCCTACATCATTGTATTTCCGGGGAGTTTACCAAAGAAAGTCCCTTAACTGCATATTGATCACTGCATACAGTGCCACCACAAAACACTAAGGAGTACCACATTGTGGGCCTCATTTGTATCAAATTCCCCGCAGCTTTAACTAAGGCTAGAACAGAGATCAGTGAACTGAGGCTGTATGTACCATCTACTTTAAACAAGAAATAATGTGAAAAGATGTTGGGATGGAATGCCAAAAAAAAAAGGTATCAACATGAGTGAAAAGAAGCCATATTTGCTTGTATCAAAAGAAGATTCAGTGCCTGTTCAGTTGTAGCTATGCATGGCCAAGCTGGGAGTGTTACATCTTTCAACATGTATAATGTCTCAGTTTCTTAAGTAAACCTTCTACAGCTGGCTGGAATTAGTGTGTGCAGTGTGAAGGTCAACAGCTCAACCCGAAGAACAGTCAACTTCCTGATTCCTTCCACAAGTTTGGACCAATGATGAAAATGTATGGAAGATGAATAGAGCTTTCCTTCTATATACCCATGCAAGTAATACTTGAACTCATTCAGGCTAGCTCTGAGGTTGCAATTGTTTCATCACCATATTATTATGGTGAGAGTTCTGTGCAGCAAAATTGCAACTTTTTGTTGTTGTTGGCCACTGAGCCACCATATCTATATTTACATTTATATTTCCTGCTGGAGGAAGGTGCTGTTCAGGAGAAGTGGGCTGATATTTGACTTTTCCCGGTTGCCACCCATCGGCCAATCAGGCTCAAGTATTTCGCGAAATTACGTCACTTTATAATAGAATGACGTATCCCTTCCCCCGCAAGATCTTAAGACCGTATAAGCAGAACTGCTGCTGCATGCAGTTCAAACCTGACTCGATCGCCATGATGAATTCTCCAGATAACGAGAGTCTTGCATTTAGGCGTCTAGTTTACAAATTTTCCCTGAAGCTCACCAAAGAAGAGTGCGGAGCACTCGTGTACATTAGACTGAAAGATTGCGAAGGGCGCTACCAAGATGCAGACACTCTGGCAGTTCTATCCAAGCTCGAAACAGATGGCGTTTTTACGCCGAAGAACCCAGAAGGGCTAATTGATGTTGCCCAAGATCTCAATCGCTTTGATTTGAAAGACATGGTGAAAGAATTTATGAAGAAAAGACAGAGAAAAGAGAAGGCGAGCAGTAAAGTTGCAGGGAAAACGAGTTCCACAGTGAGCGACGAGGAACTGCATCTAAAATCCATTCTCGAGGTGACGCTGTCGCAGGCTGCACTGTTTGTGAAACACGTCGATATCTTGCAGCAAGCAGTAGTCGCAGGCACAAAAGAACAGAGGCAGAGAGCCGCCGAGGCCATCAGAGATGCTAGATACACTGCCCAAGCGTTAGCCGATCGCCTCAAGGAGGCCCAGAGGGAACTGGAACATAGCAATCGTAGCAGCACTTCAAGCTTGCAGAGTAACAGCTCAGGATCAGATCTAGGCTACTCTGGTAAGCGATGCAATAAGTGCACATTGCAACGCGCATATTAATTAAGGTTACGGGATACGAAAGTGGGCGTGGTCAGCGGTCCAGATGGACCACCTCTCGGTGGCTGCGTACGTTAGGCTACAGCTGCAAAACACGAAGGATGAGTCGAGAGGCACGACACAAACTTCCACAGCGAGAAGCAATGAGAGATCTCTAAGGGTCGGTCGTGCACGCGTGGTCAAAGTTCGCGAATTTTCCAGCCAAATTCCGCTTCCACAAACAACCGGAAGGGAGGAACGGCAACGCAGAGGGACAATTCTTAACATTTTCTAGGTCCGGACGAAGGTGTTTTTGAAAAATACCTCTTGCGTTTTAAGAAACAGTCTGTTTTCAGCTGAACTCCACGTACTACACAATTATTAACTTCTGTATACTTACGACAGCTGACGCTATCCCAAAAAGCTCTCCGTCCGGACCTGCATTGTCCATTTTTTAGCACTTAGGACGTTAAACCGCTTCATATACATAGCTGCTGAACTCTATATTTGGCTGGAAAAAATACACACCTAGTCGTGGCTGTTTCAAGTGAAAATCGTAACGTGCGTACGTAAATTTAGAATATACGGTAACTACGCGCGCGAGCGGTATCCCGTAACCATTGACATTATACAAGCAAACGTGGTCCCAAAAGAAAGTAAACAATCTTTTATGATGGATACCACCAGGGTTTATGAAAATTTTGCTGTGTTTAGGAACCATCTCGTTGCTGTTTAGCTTTCAGGAGCACTAGGAATCAAATTCTTGAAGACAGTTTAGAGAGTTGTCATTAGTATCATGGTAAAACTGTTTAACCATGTATGCATAGCTAATTATACCTGCATCTTACAGATCTAGAACCAGCCTCATTCCCAGACCTCCACAGTGTTCGTTGCTTGCAGTACAGCAATCAAACACTGCAAACTTAAGCTCAGGAATGAGTGTGGTTATCTAGAATGGCATCATGATAAAATTTGATTCTCACTATCTGCTGCAAATTTTTTGCCATGCCTCCTCTGAAATTAGGTTTCTGAAAACTGGCCCTACAAACCCTCTTCACTACACCCCTGTTTTCTTGGATATCTCAAAAGCCCACCAACATATATTTTTATGGCAGGATATGATATCATGTGCGAACCTCTGTTACTTAACACCACTATAATTTGGCATGAATTGGTCTTGATGCAAATTTTATAGCTCACAATTAAAATTCTCAGATCCACAGACTTTTAAAGAGGCAGAGCAGTTTGACATTTATGATAAACCATACCATACTCAAAATGTGACTGAAAGCTTGGACCAGGGCCAGGATGATGCAAGCCGCTACTACTGTGTAGCACAGGTTGTTCCAAGAATGTTGACTGGCCCACCCCCAACATCACCAAAACCAAAAAGAGCGACAATGGCTGGTAAGATGGCATATTGTACACGTAATTATCTTGAAAATTGAGGGTGCATCACTTCCTGACGGTTACTTTCCATTTTCCTAGGGGCACATGGCCAGCCAGCTAATGTCAGCACAGCTTGCAAGCTGCAGAGTTCATCAAGTGAGTTATGTATATCACTATTATATATACTATTGTCTGTACATGGTCATCAAAAGTGACAGCTGTCCTACTTTCCGGAAACTCTTTGAACTTTGAACTATTATGTTCAAGTCAACGTCAAATGCCAATACCAGATCAACCGTTTTCCTTTGACTTTCCAAAGCATGCAAGTCATTCAGCAAGATACTACAAAAACAGCTTCTTGACACCTAAAAGTTGACAATTTTTGCCACAGTCAAGGGAAACACCATCAATCTTTCTAACATTAATTGTGCCCAATGACTGCTCTACTCCAAGAGAGCTTCCAACATCCCTGCTGTGACTACTATACTCAAGTTGGGTTTCTGCTGCAGTTTGTTACATGTACCCTTCCATCCATATGATAGAGTATAGTACACACTGGACATAACACTATTGAATATGATTATTAACCCTTCTTTTATTTTCCCCTTTCATAGTGACATTCTCAGCAAGGCATAGTTCATCTCCTATACAGCATCACAATGATCTTTCAAGTGGCCTTGATGATAGTAGTGATTACAGTAGCACTTACTCGGGAGATGACAGTGGATTTTCTGAGTCCTCTCGGTTTCTAAAAGGACCATTGGTCAAGCACGGAACAAGGGTACTGCCAGACCTTCCATCGCAGGAAGCAAGCTCAAACAGTCACTACTACAAGAGCCTGAACAAGCATGAAGGTGTGAGCTACTACAAGACCCTTGAAAGAGAGGCAGTTGAAGGTCAGTTATATAATTATACAAATATTCATGTTACAAGTGATGGTTACCAAAATATCCCATAGCATAGTCAAAACCTGATCATGCAACCCTCAGGTATTTAGAAACTAAGGGTAATTACTGGTACATGTTCATGAATAAAATTAGTATATCATAAACGTGCCTGCATGTATAGCATTTCCTACAATGAAGCCACCCTGCTCCTCACCAAACAACCACTTACTCTCACTCGACTGTGTACTAAATAGCAAAGTTAGTGTTATGCCAAACTGTTCTCTATAGCGACTGGTTGTTATAGAAATCTGGTAGCTTTATTGCAAGTTTGTGATTTATTCATAAACATATACTTTTAACTTTAAATTGACACTTAAGTCAAGCTAAATAACACAAAAGCCTAAGATCACATGGCCATATAAGGTATGCATATACATTGATTTCACTCTCCCTCTATTTCTGCAGCTGTAACATACGAAGCTTCTTTCCAAAAACAAGAACCAAAGCTGAAAGAACACATCTACATGAATTTGCAACCTGAAAGGAAATGATCTGGACATACATTTATAGATGCTTACATGGCACAAAATTTGATGTACTGAGTGCAGTACGTACAGTATCATAGTAATTAGTATGTGTACCGTGTACACTATAATTTTTATTCGTTTGGAGAGATGTTTTTGACTCGTACAACCAAGTTCAGCTGCAAGTGTACAGTGTATAGCTATGTTGATTTCACAGTTAAACTTTAAGTGCTAACCCAGTTAGGTAGTAGTGTACTACAGCCTAATTACTGCACTAAGCTAGGTATGTGTGACTGCCCATTCCTATACTATAGCATTCCAACTATAAGTTGATATTAATATAATTATAAAGATTACTAGAAGATATTATATACAGCCTGCAGATCAAAGATGGGCATACAGCTTAGAGTATATTGAACAAAACAAGGCAGTGTACAATCATGGAAATAAACTTCATAGTTTAAGATAGTGTTCACTCAGGTGTACAACACTTGGACACTTGCACACTTGCAATATTCTTGCTATGCTAGTGGTCAAATGCTTAATTGACATTATATATATACCTATACCACAGCTCAGAGTGCAAAATTAAACGCTGATTAAGTACAGTTGAAGCAACAAGTGTCAGCTGCAATTCAATATATGTAGCAGAACCACCATGTGCTGCATAAATTATTAGCTGTATACATACCATGGCATGCACTTTCAATAACAGGGCTTCATGCAGCTGCATGTTTCTTTGCATTCCATTGTCACCATTAACTGCAATGTGATAAGAGCTGACACAACTGAGATCAAAATGGACACGGGAAGTATTCTTTCCTTGACACAATATAGTCAAGTGGGCTTACAACTTTTACAATTTACTTATTCAAATGGTGTACAAACTAGCAGCGAAAACAATGTCTCTCTTAATCAGCTTTGAAGCTTCCTGCATCTTTTCTTTGAGCACTGGGTCACCTATCACCCTGGCAGCATTGCGAACATCTCTGCATGTTTCTTCCAAACGCTGGATGCAGCGAACTATCATGCCTAGAAGGCAGTAGTACAATACAGTTGTGATGTATGTTCTATTTATTCGTATTTTTATATTTCCTGTATGCATTGCATATGTGCAACGGTACCTCAAGTGTGCTAGGTTTAGCTAACTAGATCCAGCCTGATCCACCATTAGTGCTCAATTAAACACAACAAAACTTCATGTGGGTTTCTAGTTTAGTACCCAAATGATACCTTGTTGTGATGTTCACTTTCAAGATTGCAGGCTAAATCCAGTAGTGTTAAGCCCATACTGTACCTCCCTTCAAAGAAATGGTCAATTCCTGGAACTAATTGCATGCCAGTTGTAAGGTGGTCCTTACTTTGTGTTAACACGGAGTTGAGCGATTTTCATAGATGATAGCAGCTAAGGTGTGACTTTTCTGTGGATGTGGCAGTCTTGTATAGCATTTTCAAAAGTTGGGATACAATCAACAAACTTCTGATCTGATCTACATTCTTGTATCTTGTAAGTATGCCTCTACATGGCTGCTATAGCACTCAACACTCCCAAGAATTGATAACAACAAAACAAGACCACTCCTTCCATAGCAGGTGTGGTCTGGGCATATGAGACTAACATACTTTTAACTGCATGAAAACAAGAGCTTGATGAGAGTTCGTTGATAAATTAGCGATTTGACACACTGTCAGAGCTGAACTATGTTAGGCTCTAGCCTCGGTCCCAGACCCAAAACCAACCCCAGCGCGGATCACTTTCAGTATTCCCGCGTGTTATACTGGAAGCGATATATGCGCCGGATGAGGTCTGGGGACAAGACTAGTTTGGCTCTTGATGAGACTGAAGTACCTTCTGAAACATCCGTCAGGTCGATGATCTCAAGAAATTCCTATGAAACACAAAAGAATGATGATCATGATTATACCAAACCCAACAGTGTGCCACTTTTATCTGCCAGAACCCAAACCAATCCTCCCTCCTCATTGGTTACACTAGCAGGGATATTGAGCACACTTAGATTCAACACATCTGCATATATACCTACACATCCTTACCATTTCCCTTGCCCACTCATAGACTACCTCCACTAGCCCGAACTTGAGCTCCTTCTGGTAGTCTTCCACTGAGGTATCAATGCCAAACTGCCGCTCTGTCTGTGCTATCTGTGCAGCCACATCTAGAATGGCCTCCTTGCCCTGCAGATATAAAGTCCAAATAACAAGTGCTTTAGCATTTTCCAACTAGTGTGTATATTATATGCACTCACTGTACATGAACAATCAATGAACCACATCTCCCTGAAGAAAGGTAGCCCTAGATGGTATGCATGCACTGTGCAGGATGCATTTTGGCCAATATCATGCACATCTATTATTAACGCCCAGCTATTGCCGGCCCTGTATGCATGGATGAGCTATAGAGGAACTCTGCTCCTACATTACAAGTGTGCTTGGTAAGAATAAGATCACAGATGAATGTTCTACCACACAGTATAGCCTCATACCGAGGCTAACCACACAGCCACATGATACCAAGCACTACTGATATGTAAGTGTGGTACAAGCATAATAATTAACACGGTAATTAAGCAGTGCACGAAGATACCTTTTGTAACTGGTCAGTGAGCTTTGGCTCGCTACACTTTGCCTGGAGAAATGTGGATACCAGTGTGTAAAATTAACCAGTGAATCATGCCATAACACCAGCCCAATACCCGTCTCCTTATGCATATAATTGTAGTAGCTAATACAGGATGAGAATTTACATAGGCATGTCATGGGACAGGGAATATAAAATAATTGAAAGAAAATTTGAAAAGGGGCCTGGAAGAAACAAAACGTAACCACACCTCGTGTTCAATGCTGAAAAATTTGAACTGTTCTGAAGTACAATATGGTATTATTAACAAGCACTTGTTCTGAACTCGCTCTAAACATGAATGATATTTTGAACAAGGTGGGATTTCACTAGCCTCGTTCCCAGGCCTTTTTTGTGTGCAGTCACAATAATACTTGAAAGAGGAAGTGCAATGGAGAAGGTCTGCATAGGTACGAGGCTAGGGTTTCACTGACTGAAGGATTCACCTGTTGGAAGACCATACAAGAGAGTAGAGCAGCAATCTCAGCAGGACTGTAGTCCGAGAACACATTCTGAAAGAGCAACTCCGTGAGCAGCACCTCGTGGGAATGGACCTCACAGGCCACCCGGCCCTTAAACACTACTGTATCATGAGAATTGATGAAACGAAAGTGCCTCAGCACCTGTAAGGAACAAGCAGTTGCTACTATATTTACGTATCATGTTCAGCATGAAGTGCAAAACAATAGAATGTCTGGCCTGTAGAAGGGCCTACATTCCTGCTTCAGAAAGGAGGGGGCTCAAACAGAAGCAGTGAAAACTCCTGACCTGTATTCTCTGCTTGTATTCTGGCAACAACTGCAGACTGGCCTCAGAAAGCATAAACTTGAGACTGGTCAGCTTCTCTTGCAGTTCAGCCTTTCTTCTTGCAACATCAAACTGCAGAAGTTATACAGAGACAGAAAAACATAGTAACAGAATCTTATGCCACTATCAGCAAAACAGTGTAAATATTTTGCCCTGATATCATACAGTAGGTTGGCTAAGTATACCCCTGGTACATAAGTTGGTTGTGATGTGGTGCAAGCAAATAATACGCACAACATCTCAGTTGTTCAAAAACAAACCATGTATCATGATGATGTGGGGTAGAGTGTGAGTGCTAAGACGTATATACTCTAACTTTTATATGTATAACCCATAGTAACATAAGTATAGTGATATATGATATCAGCTTGTGACTCACATGTTCTGTGAGGTGTGGGCAGCGTGTGCAGGCATAGAGCTCGAGCGTAGGCTCAAACTGCCGACACTCATCTCTCATCTCCACATACTCCATGTTGGTCACTCCAGGGTTGAAGCAGGGTATATCCCCACTGGGATGGGCCTCCACCAGTCGCAGCAGCTCTTGTGTGGCACGTGTGGCTGCTGGACCAGGAGGAGCATCTCTGGAAAGGAAGAGACAATCCAAATTATTAAGCATGTTCTTGTTTACTTTCTTTTGTTAACTTACATACTTTGGAGATTTAGATGCAAATGCAGACGACTTACAAACCGCCTGAAAGCTAGCATCAAATTATTGCCATGAGTGTTGCAATGCTCAAGAAGCCTTCATGACTAAGAACAGATACATTTGTATACCCAACACCTACTGAAATCTTGGTATTTGCCTCCTGGTGTAGTCCTCGATGATCCTTGCTGGTTCCACACTGAGAACTTCCTGAGTTATGTTCACAATACGCTGCCCGTTAATATCCACCACAGCATGTTTTACCACACCTTCTGGGTGAAACAGCTCGGTGAGTGGCTTGTATGGGGTCACACCCTTGTACTGGTCCAGTGAATTTGCTACATCCTTTGTTTCATCACCACTATTACACAGCATCAGTACTGTGAATGACCTGTCGACAGTTTTATGAGTTTGCTGCAAAATCACTGCCAGAGAGTAATGGTACTTTGCTGTGAATATTGTGACCACCCTGCCTGGTGAGAGTGCTTTCAGAACTTGAACAGTGGACAGCATGATGGTCTGTCAAATTGAAAGGTGCAACAACTTGTAAACAAGTCATGCGAGGTATCAATACGCTAATTGCACAGGACTTCAGGTTTACCACACTAGGAATACAATGATCACTATTGTTTTTTTATACTATAAGGTACCTGCATCTGTCTCATGAGATAAGTAATGCGGGCACATGCACTATAGTAGGAGTCAATGTCTTCAAAGCAGATAGGACAGTCTAGTTCTTGGAGTTCTCTGATGCTCTGCTCCAGGTCCTGCAGTGCCTGTTTGCGATCCACCTCATGACGAGCTGAGTCAATTTCTGCAAAACTGCGCTTCATCATGTCTTCAACCCTGTGGAAAGAATAAGCTATGTGTTAGTTAATAGTAGCCTCGTTCCCAGGCTCTCCCCGTTAAGGAGGGGGAGAGCCTGGGAACGAGGCTAAGTTAATAGTGCAATCCTAGTATTGAGCTTGATAGTCGAACTTTCATGTTAGGGACTCATGCCCCACTTTGGTGCAAGGGAGAGGGGGACTGTCTACATTTCATACTCTTTGGCATGCAGGAAACGTCTCCAGACACACTCTCTGCTCCTGCTGACTCACCTGAGAGTCTCCACCCTCATTAGGTTCAGCATCATGCTGTAGGTAAGCCTGAACTGAGACTGCAGTGTAGTTGGGTGGCCCTGCATACAAAGGAAAGTATGCTTCTTTATTGCCAGTATGCCGAACCATCACAGATCTCATAATAGTTGCTCCAGATCAACTTCAAGGCTTGGAAGTGTTCTTGCACTTTAACAAATGAAGACATTTAACAACCCCTCGAATTTTCAGTCTATAGGCTGTATAGTCTTCCCTCCAAAAATTCTGAATGTAGTACACTACAGTCACTGACCCTGTCCTTCCAAATGTAACAGCAGTATGATCTCTGTATATTTAAATGATCTATGTATATGTATATTTCACCCAAAAATGCAAGCAAGTTGCTATTTACCTTTTCTGGTGAGCTGCCATAATCATACTTTATCTATAATCCTAGACCTCTATCCTCTACCTAGTATAAGCACTATGAGAAGAAGAAGAGGTTTTATATTTACCAGAATCATCTTGTGAAGGTCACTGGCCTCAGGCACATCTCCCTTGCACAGCAGGATCACTGTCCCAGTAGTATCCAACCCTCTGCGACCAGCCCTGCCAGCCATCTGAACGTACTCCCCTAGATGAACAGATGGTTGAAACTTCTCCAAGTGCATGTATACACAATGTGGTTTGTTTCAGTCGATTCTGATTCTGTTTACAGACCAATGTCTACACATGCAAAACATCACCCTAGGAAGAGGCTGAATTTCCTCCCGAAATGTGTGCTTGAAGCAATTTCGCTTTCTGCCTATATACCTGGAAGGAGATCCCTAGTTTTAACACCATCGTGTTTCCTGGTTGAGTCAAACACCACAGTCCTTGCTGGCATATTCACTCCCATGGCAAATGTTTCTGTGGCAAACAGCAGCTGTGTAGAGGAAGGATTGAAAACTCAATCTGATGCAAGCTTATGAACCATATATGTAGCTGCTGTGAAACTTTTAGTCATCACCTAATACAGAGGACTTAGAATATATTCTAGCAACACAAAAATCCTTCAGTGTAGCTCAGTAAAGATAAAACAAATTATTACCTTGACTCGTCCTCTCTGGAATAACAGCTCAATTACCTATATGTTAGAAACATACATATTCACATGCGTAGTTGCTAACAAGGGGCAACACATTCATAGAGACAGTACAGCTATAGAGGACACTATAGGCTTGATGGTCACTAAAAATCTGATGTGGTGAAGGAGAATTGGTAGGTTTATGTGTGAAACCACAAAACAGATGCATCAGGAGATGGACGCACAAACACATTTCCACTAATGCTACTGATTCAGACGTCCTTAGTCTGAAGACAATGGAACACCACACCCACTGCAGAGTGCACACTGACTTCAAACTGCCTTACTTCCTTGATGATGGGTAGAATTCCACTGTGGTGAACAGCTATACCTCTCTTCAGGAGATCCCGCATCCATAACACCTGCAGGTAGATACACTTGGAACTATCGTTCTCTCAGAAACTTGGGCCTATTCTCTTCTCTGTAAGTTGCATCCCTCTACAGTGGAACCTCCCTTAACAGACATTCTCTATAGTGGACACCTCATTATACAGGACAAAATGTTGCGGTCCGGATTGAATTTGCATTACGCATAATACTTTACAGCTCTCCGACACCTATTCCGTAAAGCAGACAGATTTTGCGGTCTCGCTAGTACCTCGACTGTACAAAATTCACTCGATAATGTGGACGCTGCCAGGCCTCTCGCACAAGATTGCCCGGCACCGCTGATTGATTCACCAACTGGACATTATACTAACACTGGTATGCATAGTTCTAGCCTCTGGTTATCCTTCCTTGCTATCGTACAGCAAGGGAGAGCTCTGGAACGTGCCTTCGTAGCACTCAATGGCACGAGTACGCATTGCCACGCCTACCGGAAATATACCGGAAGCCTCCAAAATAGGGACACCTCTTAGATGGCACCAATGGTGTCCGCATTATAGAGGTTCCACTGTATATGCTGCATTTATGACACTCTATTCAACAACAAATTCTTGGCTTGCCAAAGGATTTTGAGCACAAAATAACTACTACTCAAGAGGTAATGAAACTACTTCTGGAAGCAGAGTGTTCTTAACACACAACCACAAACTGGACAAATCCTTTGTATGTAAATACACACTTGCCTGTGGTAGTTTCTGGTCTGACCCCTTAAGCCGTGAGATGGACTTTGTGAAGAAGACGTGAATCTCACTCTTCTCGGTGCTTGTGGTCAGGTTAAGGGTGAAGAGGGAGTCAGCATTGTCATTGCAGCGATTGCGAGAGAGAGTGAAGGCCACCACTGGAAGCTTGTCCTTCTTCTCAAGCATGTGGACCAAGGAAAGCCACACATTCTTGTCCTGTAGTGTAGTATGCATAAAAATAGCTTGATGGTGTTGTTTCATCAATAGAATGGTGAAGCAATACAAAAACACATACTCTTCTCCTAATGTCCACAGATTTACAACACACCACTAAAAGGCAAGTTTTCTGTATCATAACACAAAACTATTTGTAGCCTTGAATGGCAACCAGATGGAGAACAGCTCAGTAAAAGTTGTATGCAATAGTATAAGTAGTCATATAGCTTCACTGAAGAATAATCAAGGAAGTGCAAAGAATCAGGCAGAGCCTACTATGCTCTACTTGCAGCTGAGACATTGATTATTGAGAATCGTGAAGGTGCATCCTTTTTGACTAACTACATGTCATCACAAACATTGTACCAAGAGTAGCTGAGCCCACAAGAACATCCATAGCTCTTACTCTATACTATGCACAGTACATCATTACAGAGTGGTAGCACTGTAGCATACAAACCTGCTTTGGGTTTCCCTGGTATCTGACTTTGGGACCATAGCTGGCAGCTACCTTGCTAGTCCTTTCCTTCTTTGCTTCCAGGGCTGCCTTGTAGCTGTGAAGAGAGACATGTAGCAATGTACAGTACATATACGTAGCTATACCTTCCGCCAACCATATTTTAAGTGATGGTAGTCAGGTTGGTCATGTACCCTTTTGTGATGAACTTCTTTTCTTCACCCACAATCTCAAACAGCTGGTCACTGGTCTGCTTGCTGTTACCAGTGTAGAGAAAGTGCTTCAGTGGTACCGGTCGCTTTAGTGTGCTGATTACATACAGCTTCTTACGTTTCGTGTGCCTTATAATGGTAGAAAGAATATGCAGATTAATCAGTATATAAGATCATCCAATCAGCTATCCGCTACAGTCACATAAATCACTTTCAGCCCATTGTAGTTCTCGGCCAAAAAGGGCAGAAACGGCCACACAAATGTTTGCATGGTCAATTTTTTGAGACTTGGCTATGTTTGGCCCACCTTACTTCACTATAAACTAGTAATCCCATAATCCTATTTTGATAAAACACATATACTCACATACATCGCCCCCCCACCCCCTACCCACACACACTCACCCCACCCAGCCAGCAAACTCCATGGCATTAGGCACTGTGGCAGAAAGCATGATGAGCCCTATGTGCTCAGGTAGCATGATCAGCACTTCCTCCCACACCACTCCCCGCTACATGTATGTGTGTGTGTGGGGATAGAATAGTATCAACTCAAGTGCCAAGGTTGAATACATCTCAGTGCTATATATTTGGACCACATTACCAAAACACATCATGCACAGATCGTGCCTCCAGTTTAGACCAGCAATTGACCAGGAAGATTTAGTTATAATGTATAAGGCACTAACATCAAACCTCAGGGACTACATATGTGGCAGTCCCATGTAGAAATCAAAGGTTATTCTGTCCCGTATTTCGATCGCACCGCTGCCTTCGAAGCGCCGTATCGCTGAACTTGCATTAAGGGTGGGGCTCATATGCGCTTCGTAGATTCATTAGATATTCATACATCTACGAAGCATGTATGAGCCCCACCCTTAACAGAAGTTCAGCGATATGGCACTTCAAACACAGCGGTGCAATCGAAATACGTGACGGAATAACCTTCGATTTCTACGCGGGACTGCCACATGTTTTAGGCCAGACTGTGCCCGTAGTCTCAATAAGTATGACAGAGAAAGTAAACTACAAGCCTGAGGGTGAAAATAGAGACACTGAATGTACCTCTGAGTCATTGATGTAGTGGACTTCATCAAATATTACCCACTCCACATCTCGAATCACATCAGAACCATTGTACAGCATGGACCTGAGGAAATAGTGAGCATATAGTATACTGCAGATCAGAGGAAATGACAAAAATGAAATGCACAAAAAAAATGCTACATTACCATGAAGTGACGAAATATATATATTTTAATACCAACATTTCACCCCCATCTAGCTTTTTATCACATGCAATACAAAAAGTGGTGAGAGCCTGTTACATAAGTGATGAACACCTGGATAGGAGCCTGAGAATGACAGGGTATATAGCATATGCAGGGTATAAACCAAAATGTAAACAATTCACTGGCCAGAAACACATCCATGCCCCCATATGGTGGCAGCTGGCTTATAGTATGAAATTGAAATGTGAGATTTAATACTGTATTTGTCTGTCCATGTCAATGTACACATGTACCTGAGAATTTCTGTGGTCATGATGAGACAGGGAGCTTCAGTTCGGATCTGAACATCCCCTGTCAGCAGACCAACACTCACTTCACCAAATGTCTTTCTGAAGTCCCGAAACTTTTGGTTTGATAGTGCCTTGATCGGAGAGGTGTAAATCACCCTGGATAGGACAAAGATGGTAAGATATACTGTCTGTCTACCGGTCCTGTACCCTCATCCCTCTCCCCTCATCCCTCTCCCCTCCCCTCTTGCTCCACTCTTCTTTCCCTTCCCAACCCTACCCTTCCACTTCACACACTTCCCCCCCTCTCCCTTCTCCCCCCCCCCCGCCCCACACACACACACACACTTCATAAGTCAATACACACCTTGTCATGTGGTTCATGGAGAGGGCAATGGCGTACTCCGCTACCACAGTCTTGCCAGCAGAGGTATGAGCAGAAACAAACACACTCTCATGGTTCTCCAGGTAAAGAATAGCCTGCTTCTGGAAGTTGTCCAGCACAAATGGCCACTAGCATACATATTACAAGAGACAGTATGTTCACAGGAGGCAGGGGGACAAATTTATACCATCTTAAAAAAAACACAGGCATATCAATGCCATGAATGTTCACAATGTATGTATTGTGTTCCTGTAAAGTGGTATATGAACACTAAGACATACATGAATGCTAAATCTCGATCTACCTGAAAAGAACATAGTCTTGACAGCACTTGTGATTAAAGTTAAAAGCTGAATGCCTGGCTTACACTTGTGATTAAATCACATTTACCACAAATTTAATACTAGGCTCTCTACTTCGTCTTGTGGTGGGAAGTCTGGGAACAAGACAGCTATCTGCCAGCACACACATACCTCATGTGCCATGTTGGGTATTCTTTGGTGGAAGTCATCCACTGGAGAATTGAGGTCCACCTTCACTGCCCACTCTCCTCTCCTCACACTCTCAACAACACCTCCTACTTGAGGCTGCTTCAGAGTTTGGGAAGGCTGTAGTGTGCGCGTGTGTGTGATGTGTGTGTGTGTGTGTGTGTGTGTGTGTGTGTGTGTGTGTGTGTGTGTGTGTGTATATGTATGTGTGTGCAGGGGAAGAAGAGAAGGTAAGAATGCAAAATATGACGGAAGCTCTCTCTACTGTGACACAGATAGTCACTTATAAAGAGTGTGTACACACCTCATTGATAACTTCGTCAAGCACTTTGGTTATATCAGCACCTAAGCAGAAGGACGCAAACACATTCTCTCCTTGTTCTGATGCCTTCACCGAGTACAGTGGTTTGTTAAGTATCCACAGCTGTATTTACATACCTGCTGAAGATGTTTCATCTTGCACCTAGTCACAGGAAGAAATAGACACACATCACATACAACCTACTCAAGATACAAGCATGTAGATGCATATTTGAGAAGAGAATTAGACTTTTTGCAGTGATAGGTAGAACTTGAGTTACCTACAAACAACCTTTGAAACGTAGGGATTAAGTTACACACAGCAGTTGATAGACACTCTTTAGCAAAGACATCACAACAAAACATCCTCCCAAGGGCATATCAGAGCCCCCAAAGGGCACAGTGCCCTTAGTCTCGTCCCCAGACCCCACCCTCTCACAAGGAAAACGGTCTGGTGAACCAAGTCGAATTTCTCAGGCTAGTACACACTGTAGCGACAGTGTCACCTAACAACGTTCAAACATTTTATGCCAAACCCGCTCAAGAAAGGTACGGATATATACTTGATCAGAGATTAGAAAATAATTTACTGTTGTAAGGGAAGTAATAATTCCCGATCTTGCAATCTCATTGGTCCTTAACACCTTTTAGGGATAAGCCTAAATTCAACTTTGTTCACCAGACAGGTTCTCACCAGGAGGCGCACGTGGGCTGGGCATGAGACTACAGTGCCCTTTGGAAAAGGCAAGAACCCTTCCCATCACAAGTACATATGGTGCTATACTGCAGGTATACATCAGTAGATTTGTTCATGCCACAGACTCACCTCAACTCCATCTTCACCCTCATCGCCTGCCTGTTTTTCTCCCTCTTCCTTCTCCTCCACGTCTTCCTTGCCACCCCAGTCTAGCCCCAGACCCCCACCAGAGAGCAGCTCTGAGATACTGATAGTCTCAGGAGGAGTAATGATGTCTGCTTCGTCTGGTTTCACTCTTGACTGAGCCTGGAAGTCCAAACCATTTGAAAACCCAGGTGGAGTAGTCAGCAAGTCTGGTACATTGAGCAAGGGAGGTAATCACACAAACTGGCAAATGAAATGTCACTAGCACCGTACCCAGGCCACGTATGAGAGGAGAAATGCCTTGTCCTCCTCCCACATGGCCTTGATACAACCAAGGCTAAATATTTACACCAGATTCTGCTTGGCATTAGGTATGCTATAATAATATAGTGAGAATGTCAGACTACCCCCTGGAACACACTCCCTGGAACACACTCCCTGGAACACACTCCCTTGCCCAAAACTGAAGGAAAACGCTACTACTCACACTTTTCTAATTAGCAATTGCCCACAAGAAAACATCCAAATTTAGCACAGGGAGTGAGATATGTATAAGTGCTCAGAGTTTGTACTGCTTGGTTAGCCTTAAACCTAGAATTTTTTTTGCTGCTTTGAAGAAAGATTGGAAACAGAACGGAAAGCTAAGGGTTTGAGACTAGCGTTTGTCTATCAACAAAATCTAGCTAACTCATACATGTGTGAAATTATGCACATACACCCATAGTCCTCTGTACCTGTGTCAAAGTTCACCACAGACTGGGAGTCCTCATTCCCAAGTTTGCGAACTAACTCTGGCTCCTCTAGGCCACCTGAGAATATACAGTGGTCGGTGATGCAGGTGACGTGCATTAAAACACATCTGTAACTTCACACTTCCCCCTACACAGATTTTTACCCTCCAATCCAGAAACTCATATTGTTACTAACACATGCACAAGCAACACTTAGCAGTTAGTCAGTTTGTATGTGTCCGTCAGTTGCCCAAATTTTGGCAGTCCTCACCCAAGATAGATGACCATACATGCAGACAACACGGCCATTTGTTTGGGGCCAGGGTAGCTACAGTTTAGCAAGTGGTCTACACTTGAAGAAAGCTTAACACTCAACCCTTGAAGCTAAAAGGCTCGCTCCCACATCCTTCCCAGCTGTTCATCACTTGCAGGCATCTACACCCAGCTTTTCGTTGAGCAATGAAAAGCTGGGCAGGGCCTGTGAACAAAGCTAACAAGGAGACTCTTCACTACCTATCAGCTTGTCACCCACGGTTGGAATTATCAGTTTACTGGCAAGCAAAATTACATTTTCCCACCTGGCCAGAAAGGGTAGTTGGTTGACTCTCCCTTGACAGAGAGGGTAGGAGGGCCTGGGGCTCTCTGTAGTGAGGTGGAGTTCTTGGCTGTGAGACCTACACCCAATGTCTCCACCTAGGAGAAACAGATCATGAGATGTCTATCAAACACAGTTACTCAACCCTTCCTCTCACTAATGTGTGATACCGAAAAGCAATCCACACTGAGGTTGGTTGGTCTGATTACCAAGACAAAGATATATATGTATCAAGGGCAGCGGAACTACAAAGGGTAGGGGCTGTAGTCTCCTTAAAGTATACATCAAGGAGGGCTACTCATCATCCGGTCCCACTAAAGTGAGGACTTGTAATATTCTTGTTTCCTTTCCCCGCCCACATGCATTTTTACGTTCCATCTTTTGACTTATTAACCACAAGCACACAGTTGGTGGAAGGAGTTTTTGTGACAATCAACCGATTGCCAAATGCATTTATGGTTCTTGAAAACTAAACAAGATTTCGTAGAAAAGGTGGAGCATGTAGTTGATAAGTGGGTAATATTTTTGGCGATGATGGCAGTACTCACTGGAATCACTAATTCAGTATTTGCAATTGGGTAAAAGATTAATAACATTTTTGTACACATTAATAAAATAATTGCTAGACTGCATGGTTCTGGGATCCTTCAGGAAATAGGAGACAAGAATAAGTCTTGGTCTAATCTTTCACAGAGATGTGGTTCATTGATAGTTCATGCATGCACATACATGCACACGCATGCTTGCACGCACCTCATGATACCCTAGCAGCTTGCCAGTGGCTGGGTCTCTCTCAACTGCAATATCCGTGTGTGGGGGGCACACAGTCACGTGGAACAGAGACTCTGGGTGGGTCTCACGAGGCCACAACCTGTAGCAGAGACAGTCCCACTAAACACAAATCAGTGTGCACTGGCTAATTACAAACCAATGTGGTTATGAAAAGTGCCTCTTCTCTAGCCAACTCTTCCAGCACAGACCAATGCGTTCATGAAGAGTGCCTCTGAGAGCACGTATGATTCTTTCTCTAGCCAAGTCCAGACACTCTTCTAGTTCGACTAGTACATACATGCATAAAGACTCATTGCCTAAAACCTCTCTCCTAGTGCTGACACTTGGCAGCTGCTCACAAGCCTTACGGTAGAGGAGACCAACCTCTGAGCAGATCTGAAGCTGTGGATTGGAAGGTTTCCAGGAGAGAGAAGAAACTTCTCCAGCTCCAATGCAGGGGGAGGCAACGGAGGGAACTCCTACACAGAGAACATCAGAGAAGAAGTAGCTGTACAACTTTTATAGCAAAAATTTTTAGACATAGCTGATTAGCAAAATACTCCCCTAGAGAGAAGTAGGTCTATCCATTGCATAAGCTATAATTATAAGAGAATGTGATACCATGCAGGAGTAGTTAATGCGATAATATTGTGCTTAAACTAAACAACACTGCCCCACATGCAGTTTCCAAAAAAGACCCTTGAGAGGAGGGCCTAGTCAATAGGTTGGATAATGGTATACACTGCAGAATGTTGCAACTGTTTAACCTTCTGTCACCAGTCATTGGATCACAGGAGCTGTTTCTGCTCATAAAAGACATAGCAAACATGGCCACTTGCAAAAATGGCTCTTGTGCTCCAGTATCTCCAATAATTACACAAGTGTATTCTGGGTCCAGTCTAATTTAGCTGTGTATGTACACGTGCAGTATGTGCGGCAATATCTGATTGATACTGATGGTGCTATTATAGAGCCAACTTAACTGACTCAGCGTTCTATTCTAGAAAAACTAAATCCTCCAACAAAATTGAATTTAGTACGCAAAAGGAAGACTTGAGTTGAGAATCCTAAATCTACAAGGGCTGACAGGCTGGTTCATCTTCCCATTCCGTGATTCACTTTCTATTGATTGGCCTATTATGCCAGTATATCCTCCTATGCTAGAATCCTGGATAATTTTGGAATCATTCCTAATAAAACAAGAAGTTGAAGCATAGACATATCGGTAAGTCAAGATCATATCGCAATGAATGGCGGTATTAAAGGGGCATACTCACGTTTGGAAAGTGCCAGTGTCGTTTACAAGCAAGTCTGGTGTTCAGTTACCACCACAGTTTCGCAGTTACGTTATTATCCATGCAGTGACTAACCATGTTTCTGATCCGACTCGCCAGTGGCAGTTCGAGGCCACCACCCTGGATCCCAGCCGGGATCCCAGCACAACCAAACCACGTGAGTAGACCTGGGAGTGATTTTTCGATGGTTTTTACGGAAATACGTAAACTTCCGTGTTACGGACCTGTTACGAGACTTAGCGATTTACGAAGGGCAGAGCCTCCATGACTCAACCATGAATGAGACATCCAAAAGTAAGCTTATGTTTTCTACAAGATCACTGATCAGTTGCCACATTGTAGAATCTATGCACAGCGAAATTTTACGTGATGAATTAGAACTGGAATCCATCTGATCCAGATCTGTAGTACTGTACCCAGCGGAAACGCAAGCAACGGGTCTGACACCGAACTGTAAATCGGATCTGTATCAGTTCTACAAAAACAGCCCTAAGACATGCCATTCATACAGGTCTGATACAGATTATGTGCGTACTGATCTGATACTAGTCTCGCAAGCCCGACCCACTTCCGCTAGAGAAGGGAGAGGGTCTGGTGAACAACGTATACAAGCTGTGTCCTGCCGCACTGTACAGTGCGGTACAATCACATTGCAGTATTTTGTCACATGACGCATTACATCACTGTTTGAGTAACAATAGCAGTCTCGAAAACGGCGAAAGAGAGCTAGGGCATCTTTTCCGCTACTGCAGAAGCTTTAAAAACACTTCGACTATACTTCTCGGGGAGCGTGAGCACTCCGCAACAGGTAATTCAAGAGTGCATTATTCGAAATCTGGTTACGTCATCCAGCTAATTGCATTCCGGTGGGACACGGCTTGTACACGCAGTTCACCAGACCCTTCCCTTCTTTTGCGGAAATGGGTCGGGCCTGCGAGACTAATCTGATACTGTCCTGATGCTACTGCGGTACTGATTCAGTTCCGAAAATACGTCCTTAACAGAACTTTCTGGCAACAGAACTGTATTGGGTCAAAACATTTTGGGTGTGTAATTAAACGGGAGGCTGTCTTTTCACCCAATCCCATGCGGATCACGTGATAGGCCTGCAGGACAAAAGGTCATTGATGATGGAGGCAAAGTGTTGGATACTGTGGTTGTGAAAGGCAGGAGTTGTGTGTTCTCCTGAACAGGTAAGAAAGCTTTATAGATATATTGATGTTTTACTTTATGTATGAATAAGGGGTTAGCTTATTGGATATACTGGGATGGGATACACATGAGACTTCTCCAGTGCCACATCTAGTCAGTTTTGTCTGCTCTAAAAACCAAGAGAGCAGTTTATAGCACCAGTAGAGGTAGACTGGTTGTAAGATAGCTTTGCCATAGAATTTTCTGATTCACTTGCTTCCTAATATGGACCGTGGATGTGAATCATTAGAAGGCACACTATTTGTTACATATTAGTTTCTCACCTCCTGCCCGCTGGGCCCTGCTTCGCTGGCCCATTATAAAAATCATTGTGTAGTTTTCGATTTTGTGCTCTGTATGCATCGGTACTGCAAGTTGCATGTCGATTTGAGCGTACTGACAACCAGCCAAAAGAAGTCTCCTTCCTGAAAACGTTAGAGCGCTCATCCCACAGATGCTACATTTCATGCATCTTTCACAGGATTTGTGGCCTGTCGAGTCCAGGAGCCCTTTTTTTTGGCAGTCGACGAATAATGTTATAATGGCCCCCCGCCCACATTAACTTTAAAAGACCCTGATGAGAAACTAATATTCAACTAATAGTGGCTAAACAAATACATTTGTGCTAATAAGCTTATAGCATGACATCAACTCTTGCTTACAGCTATGTAGCTACTTACGAGACTTAAGCAAACTGCAATGCATACATCACATCATGTGTGATTCTGAAAGTATAGTAAGAGCCATATGATATAGATAGAAGCATAAACTATCAGCGTATAGCCCTTCTAACTGGTCTTCTTGTTTGTGGTCCTTGAACCCTTATTATATTACCGTAGTCTTGCGAAAGAGTGCCCATGGGCGGAGCACCTTACAAGTCTGCCAAAGGTGGGTGCTCTTTCAAGTGTTTCCACAACCACAAAAGAGCGCCCATGTCAGCAACTCGATGCCCTCGAAGCAAATAATTGAGCAAACGATAACATACAACGAAGCCACCAACCTTCGAAGTCAAGTCCTGATGGCACACAACACTTTGAATTCCCCGTCAGCATGTTATAGCTAGTGGGGTGCGACGGCATTAGCAACATCCATCTACACAAAGCAGCCTTGTAATAACCTTTGGTGAATAAGCTTATAACACTCAGTTATATATACATAACGCTTGAAGCTGTGCTTCTCAAAACTCCATGAGTGCGCTCTGTTAGTCATACAAAGCTCGCTCCAGGGTGATTTGAATAAACTTGGAGAATAAAAGATGGAGAATAAAAACAGCAGGTATACATATGCCATGTTGTTGATTCGTGTAAAACTGTCAACCCCCCCACTGACTGAGCATGAGGAGCCTCATTCATGTGACCAGCATTTCAGCCTTTCAACCTTGGCATGTCTGAGCAGGGTTTCATCTACAGGAGGGGGAGGGGAGAAGCTCCTCCCCAAAGAGATTGACTTTATCATTACATCATAGGTTGGATGCTGCATAGAAATTGTTTAATCACAAATACATCTTACTAGTTGCTTAATAAGCTAAGAACTAACTTCAACCACATCCCACTAGAAGCTTGGTGTTCACTAATTAGCAAAGTGCAGTGAGCTACACCCTCCAAAAAGTCGCAAGGTGCTTCGTGCTGTGCAATTACTCCCTCCCCCCCCAAACATTTTAACCAGATGAAACACTACACAGGTTAGCCACATTTAAAGTGAATTTCCCGGCCGCTTTTACAAGAAAGTATAGCTTCAGTCATCCAAATAACCCAGGCGGAACTAGTACCACAATGTGTTGGCCCCTTAGAAAAATTGTCAAGAGGGGGCAAAAGTTGACGGTTAAAAACTTTGGGGAGACATCACTAGTCTTGTTCCCACACAGTGTTCACTGCTTGGACTGTGACTGAACTCTTTGTACGGCTCTGAGAGGCCTGCGAACAAGGGTAGGACAACTTCCTGTTTGCTGTGCTTTATACACAAACTATACAGGGGTTTGGAGCTTGGGCCCAGGAAACTTTAGACCCTCTGAGATCAATTTTTCAAGTAACATTTTCAACCTACAAGTCAAGAGTGCCTTACCAGTTCATGTACTAGTAAATGTGGTAACCAGTTCCATTCATAGATAATAGTGGGGGGGGGGGCGGGGGAATGCCCTGGGGGGGTCATAAATAACACACCCCAGGTGCTCAAGGGTTACATGACATTTGTTGCTCTGTTATGATACTGCAGTATTTACTGCATTCCTGGCCCAAGCTGAAGGAGAGAGTACATGTACTATAAATGTAGTAACCAGTTCCGAAGGAGAGAGGTAGGGTTGTGATACTGCAGTATTTACTGCATTCCTGGCCCAAGCTGAAGGAGAGAGTACATGTACTATAAATGTAGTAACCAGTTCCGAAGGAGAGAGTACATGTACTATAAATGTAGTAACCAGTTCCGAAGGAGAGAGGTAGGGTTGTCAATAGTCTCAGAACTAAATCCTCAAAAAATCGAAAAGGAGGGTCTGATAAACGGGCTGGGGTGGAAGTGTACACTCCACTTGGTATGCAGGTGCACTTCCAATTGGCTTTTGATTAGCATTCTGAGGTGTGTTTATTGGAAATGCTAACCGCACAAGAGTCATCTTCACAGGCGGCTGTGTTTTACTTCATTGTAGAAAGTTGTGAACACCAAGCAGAAAGATTAGAACACTATTTGGTCCAGCTGAGGGCTCTACTGGTGACAGAAGGCTCAGCAATCTAACATTCCGTAGTGAACACTTCCATCCCAGCCTGTTTATCCAGACCCTCCTTTTGGGAGGGTCTGGGAACGAGACTAGGTTGGGAAGGTGCACTGCAACTGGCGGAACTTATTTAGAGTATGCTACAAATACGGCCACTATAATGCAACTTTTCAAACCAATGCAGATGGAACATGTTAGCAATGAGATATTCAAATGATTGCAGGACGATGCCAAAACTTTTGTCTACTGCACAAGAAAGGTGAAACAAGCTTCACCTACCAAACTGAAAGTTACACCCTTCTGCACCAGCGTCTGCGCCAAAACAAGGCAGCAGAGCGAAAGGAAAGACCACCGACTATTCTATGAAACTCTGGCATAAATGGCGAAGACAGTGTGTCAAGAAACTCAGGGTGACACTATCACAAACCTGAAAGCTGAACCAGTCCGTCTGCACTGTTCCCACCATAATTTGAATATCAGCACCATTATGGGATATGTTTACATTCCTCTGCATCAGTAGCAACTAATTATTTTGTTTCAACAATACTGTGTTTTTATCAACACTTTTTTAATGTATCCATAAACAACATTGTTGTTACAAATGTAAGTCTACCCTATGCCTGGAGGATGGTGGCTCTAAGTGGTTTAGAGCCCTCACACTGACCAATCAAATTCAAGCATTTCATGATAGCATACTCTAATGCTAGGGGGATGTGGAAGTGAATCCAGGTCCTCCCAAGATGGAAGGTATTGTGTGGATATTAGACCTACTATTAGTCTATTGGAATAAACAGCAGCTGAGTATATATTGTATACAGCTGTAAATAAATGTGACAGCAGTCTTCCACATTTATTGTATGCAATTATAAATACATGTGACAGAAGAGTCTTCCACAGGTACAGCACTGACGTTAAAAGCTGCCATCAATGCACTGCATTCAGTGTGTGACAAGTGGTATACAATTGGAGTGCAATTAGATGTTCCAACATTTGAACTCAGAAATCTTGCCAAAAAATCAGGTCACTCAATGGACAAGCTGTGTGATACACTTGATTACTGGATGAGCAAGGTGACTGCCCCCTCCTGGAGATATCTTGTTGATGCGCTGAACACTTCCAGTGTTGGTGAGAATCGGTTGGCTGAGGAAATAGAAAAGCAGTATTGTGGTCCAGAGAACCACAACAGCTTTAATGAGTCAGTGGAAGCCAGGTGTCACCAAGGTACATTTACTCTGACTAACAGTGCACTAGTATGTGATAGAACATGTGCTTTATTTTCTGCAGAAGTTCCAAGCCAAGACACGAGGATAATCCAAGATCCAAAAGAAACAGCTCCTGCTGTTGCTCCAGCTGATGCAGTTATTTCAGAAAGCCCTTCTACCATTGCAGCAAAGCACAGGCATAGTATCAGCCCCTCTCCAATTGAGAAGCCACCGTTTGGGTGTGGATGTGGCAAATGTACATTTTTCAGCTTCATACAGAGAGGCTGTCCAACACCCATCCCCTCGGCAAGCTCTTTTCCCTACCTCAATCTCAGTGGACTCACCCATGAACAGCAGCAGGATCTCAGGGGAAGGCTTCAGTTTGAGTCTCAAGAGATAATGATGAGATTCCAGGAGCTTGTGTCAGCAACAATTGAGTCTCTCATCAGTCAAAATGTGTCGTCCGATAAGTTGGTGTCTCGTGTCATGACTTTAGGAGCATTTAAACCTGTATTCAAGGAGCCACAAGTGCCGTTGTTTCAATATTGCTTCCAAAAATTGGAAGCTACAGATAAAATTCCAAAAGTTTTCCTGATCCTAAAAGACTACTTTTCTTTTTTTAACTACCACATAATTGAACACATCATAAAAACACTTGGCGCAGAGGAAGATAAAGATAGACTACAGAGATACAAGGATGATTTTAATCAGTATGCAAAGCGAAGAATCTTTGAATGCCTGCCAGATTTCGGGCCAGTAAGTGATGCTGACCATGCTGATATATTTGTGAAAGTGGACTCACAATATGACAATTACACTGTTGCAGAGATTGAAGGTTTTCGTCATAAACTAAGTGAAATCCTACGTGTTTCACCCCAAGGAATTCTACGTCTTTGTCGAATAGAGGAGGGCTGTGTCAAGCTGACATTCCAGGTGGCTTCATGTGTACAGCAGGGCATATTTCCACTGTCCAGAGAACAAGAGAGGATGCTGGAAGCCGAAGGTGTAATCAAACTTGCATGTGGAGAGTATCAGTTCCCAGATTCTGCTATTGTTGCAAATGGTAAGTTTGTGCATGTGGCTTTCTATGTCAGAGCCATATAACACATATTCAGATTTCCTTACATGCATGATCCTCTGACATTGATGAAGCAGAAGTTTTGTAACCAGTGTGAAAGAAACTGCAACTTAATAATGACACAAAATCTTGGGGGGGGGGTGTGTGGTTATTAGCTAATATCCTAACAGTCTGACACCACAAATAGTACTAGTCAAATGTTATAGTCATTGTTCTTGTAATAATTATCCCAGTTGAAGAAGTTGACGTTAAGGAACCAGTGGGAAAGAAGTCTCAACCTGATGTTGACAGAGATTCAGCCATTGGGTTCAGTGTATTCACAGGTGGAAAGAGCACTACATTATCTGAGGTAACACAATTATCCAACCAGCAACCAGTATACATGACTTCTGTATAATTATACCTTTACAACGGTTTTGCATTGACGTGGCTACTCATTTTGTTTTGGTAACAATAGGATCCTCTGGACAAAGAGCTGGAGGAGCTAGAGTATGAACTAAGAGTGCAGGATCTTGCTGAAACAGTGTCCTCCTGCATGTCTGGAAGTAGTTTGAAACTCCACCGTGCAGCAGCAAATGGACAGCTGGAGGATGTCAGGTTTTTTGTTGAGAAGCAGCACTGCAACCCAATGCAGAGAGATCAGCATGGCTTTACTGCTCTTCACATGGCTGCAATAGTAGGAAATCTGCAGGTGTTCAAGTACTTCATTACTGAAAGTAACTGCAACCCAGCATATCCAGGCCCACTTGGCTTAACACCCCTTCATTTAGCTAGTGAACAAGGTCATCTTGATGTGGTGAAGTTTCTGGTTATTGAACAGCAGATGGAACCACTGTGTGAAGATGAATTTGGAAACAATCCATTACATAGAGCTTGTGCAGGTGGGTGTCAGGCTGTTGTTGAGTTTCTTACTTCAGAACTTCAAAGATACACTCCAATTACAAGTGACCTCAAGAACAAATGGAACAGCACTCCTCTACACACTGCAACATGGAATGGCCACTTAGACATACTCAGATTCTTCATCTCTGACCAGAACTGTGACCCAAACATTCCAGGTCAGTATGGTGGTACTCCTCTTCACTATGCTGCTCAGTTTGGTCATCTTCACATAGTCAAGTATTTGACTGATGATCAAGGCTGCAATTCATCATGTTTGGATGAACATAAGTACACTCCATTACACTGTGCAGCAATGAAGGGACACATGGACATTGTGAAATTCCTAGCTGTAGAGAAGCATTGTGATTCAATGTGTAGAGATTTTAATCAGAACACACCTCTTCACATGGCAGCACGAAATGGTCATATAGACATAGTTAGGTTCTTCACATTTGAGATGCAGTGTGATCCTAAAATTAGGAATATCAACAAATCCACTCCTCTACATCTAGCAGTAATAAAAGGGCATTTGGACATTGTCCAATTCTTCACTTCAGATCGGAACTGTGACCCAAACATTTCAGGTCAATATGGCAGAACACCTCTTCACCATGCTGCTGAGTGTGGTCATCTGCACATAGTCAAGTACTTAACTGATGAGCAAGGCTGCAATCCATCATGTTTGGATGAACATAAGTACACTCCACTTCACAGTGCTGCTGCAATTGGGCACATGGACATTGTGAAGTTTCTTACTGTGGAAGAACAATGTGACTTGACGACAGATTTTAATCCGAACACCCCTCTTCATATGGCAGCACTAAATGGTCACGTAAACATAGTGAAGTTCCTCACTCTTGAAATGAACTGGGCCCCAACGAGTAGAAATGCTTACAATGACACTGCTCTACATGTAGCAGTAATCAATGGACATTTGGACATAGTTAAATTTTTCATCTCGGATCAAAACTGTGACCCAAACATTCCAGGTCAGTATGGCCAAACTCCTCTTCATCGTGCTGCTGAGTTTGGTCATCTTCATGTAGTCATGCACTTGACTGAAGAACAAGGCTGCAATCCATCGTGTTTGAATGACCTGGGATGCACTCCACTTCACCGTGCTGCCATGAAAGGGCACATGGACATTGTGAAGTTCCTTACTGTGGAGAAGCACTGTGACTCAATGTGTAGAGATTTTAGTCAGAACACTCCTCTTCACATGGCAGTACAAAAGGGCCACATAGACATAGTAAAGTTTCTCACTCTTGAGATGCACTGCGACCCAACAAGTAGAATTATCAACAATGACACTGCTCTACATCTAGCAGTAGTGGAAGGGCACTTGGAAATACTTAAATTCTTTATCTCAGATCAGAACTGTGACCCAAACATTCCAGGTCAATATGGTAGAGCTCCTCTTCACCATGCTGCTGAGTGTGGTCATCTGCACACAGTCAAGTATTTAACTGATGAGCAAGGCTGCAATCCATCATGTTTGGATGACCTGAAATGCACTCCACTTCACTGCGCTGCTGCAATGGGCCACATGGACATTGTGAAGTTCCTTACTGTTGAGAAACACTGTGACTCAATGTGTAGAGATTTTAGTCAGAACACTCCTCTTCACATGGCAGTACAAAAGGGCCACATAGACATAGTAAAGTTTCTCACTCTTGAGATACACTGCGACCCAACAAATAGAAATGCCAACAATGACACTGCTCTACATCTAGCAGTAGTGGAAGGGCACTTGGACATTATCCAGTTTTTCATCTCTGACCAAAACTGTGACCAAAACATTCCAGGTCAGTATGGTAAAACTCCTCTTAACTATGCTGCTGAGTGTGGTCATCACCACATAGTCAAGTATTTGATTGAAAAACAAGATTGCAATCTATCATTGAAGATGTACTACAATCCATCATGTTCAGATGATATTCCTTAGAAGCACTTTACATTATTGATGGTACTGCCGTGCAAAATATTGTTCTCTGTTGAGAAGGTATGGGCATTCCAAGACTGCTTATATAACATGACACCACTCTTGCTCCATATCAGGGCAATGCAACACCTTATATACATACTACGTATACTATAGCAGACTGTTAATCACGGTGTAGTTATGTTGTTGATACCAATTATACAAATTTACCCCGCTTCAGCAGTTATTAATTTTGTTAATGTGTTCTCTAAATTTTGACATGACATTCTGATGAATTGCTAGAGTTTGTAACATTCTGGCTACAGCCTGATTATATCAGCTGATTTTACTTGCAATACTTGCAATTAAAATTGGTTTACGTACCACACTACCACTGAGGGTGCTACAAGGTACAGTTAGGCCTTGGACCTCAGCTGACATTTGTAGGTACCAGTACATTGTTCTAAATTTAGCTGCAAATACTTCCAACTTACATCATGAATAATGTAACAGTAAGTTGAGCGCCACAAGTGTTTTATTCAGTGGAGTGCACAATTAACTTACCTGGCACAGGGGATATGTACCGTGATCAATCAGGCACTTTCTCTAGGTGGAGACTTGGGTATTGCACTGAGCAACGTTGATGCCTGTGATCTCCCCAGGTGGGAGGGGAATGCATTCATGCACCCCCTGCACAGTCAATTGAAAATTGAAGAAGGAGCTTGCTGAGGGGATGGGTGTTAAACAGCCTCTCTCTATGCAGCTGAAAAATGTGCATGTGCCATGCCTACGTACACCCAAATGGTGGCAACTCAATTGGAGGGGAGCTATAGCTAGTACTACTGTTGTGTTTGCTGTGATGGTGGGAGGTAAATACTGCTGGATCAAATGCTGGAGTTAATCCTAAGGCTTGGTTCAGATATGATGCTGGCAAAAATTGTTTAGTAGACCTTCAATTTTTATTATTTGAAGAAGTGCTACAAGACATTTTGAGTTGCAGAGGTTCAAAACCTTTTTACACTCAGTGTTGCAACTCCAGCTTGTTGGGACTGCTAGAATAAGGGACCAGAAGCAAAATTATCAAGTTCATGTTTAAAATCCAATGTACAGGGGTTGTGTGAGCATACAATTATTCAACCGGATTCATACGGCTTTGCTGTTTCGGAAACAAGGATAGGGTATAAGGGTTGGGCAGGGGATTGTTTCCGAAACATGCGTGTGCCATCCATTGTCCAGGATATGCTACCTACCAAAAATTGCACACTCGAGTTTCCCACATTTGATAAGATCGCAGGCTTCAACTTGGTGAACAGCAATGCCTGAGTAACCTCCCACTCCACTACTTATCTTTTATACCCACAGTGCGAACAAAACACTTGTGGGTTTTGACTTAATTAATGAGGTGATGATAATGTAAAAGAAGAATAAACACTTTGACTTTATGTGGGCCTGGGAACAAAATTAGAAGTCAGTATATTATTCTAAGTTCAGCCACAAGCAGCAATTCTCTGTCTGTACATGTGTGTGTGCGTGCATGCGTGCATGTGTGTGTGTGTGTGTGTGTGTGTGTGTGTGTGTGTGTGTTGTGTGTGTGTGTGTGTGTGTGTGTGTGTGTGTGTGTGTGTGTGTGTGTGTGTGTGCACAAGTGCATGGGTGCATGAACTATCAGTGAACCACATGTAGGCCTTGGTAGATTATGCTAGCATAATTTTGGGAATAATAGGTGCTCCTGAGCATCAAGAATTATGCTGACATAATAGGTACACTTTCCTGATCAGGTGGCCAGAACATTGCAAACTTGCAATCTCTTTCGACCAAGTGCACTGTAGCCTCATTCCCAGTAACATGTTTCTTATGTTTACAGCAAGAATCTTCTTTAGAGGACTACATACAGCTTTCAGTAATGCTAGAACACAACCACTGAGAAAGGCGAGAATCCTATAATTGTAACCACTTTCAAATTATTGTCATTTTTTATATGCATATGTGTGAAATCCAGTAGCATAATTGAGAATAATAGGTGCATTGAAAAGAATAATAGGTGAAGTTTATGGGAATAAAAGAATAGAATAATGGGTAGAAGTTGGAGCATAATCTACCAAGGCCTAACCACATGCATGTAGTCTGAAGTTTGTTAATATGTAATGTAAACTTGGAGAAAGTAAAAATTGCTACAAAATATTGTGGTTAATTAAGTAGTCTATTTATTGTGTGAACCTGTTCTGTCTGGTCCAGTGTATATGCCTTGACTATATGGTTGCTAAATTTAATGTGCTGAGCTGACGGGTCATGCAAGTCATGACAACTCCATTTATAAGTATAAACCTTTCCATACCTTTGAAAATCCAGATCATGTTTTACTGCTAATTATGTGTAGATAGTTAGCCAGGGCAGGACATGTAGTCAAGTCATCATAGCATGTTTGCTATAAATAATTGTTAAACAATTGCATGTGTGTGAGAGAACAAACAGATGAATCGGGGAATTATTTGTAACTGCACTTCTTGCCAGTTATGTATTTTGGCCAGTAGCTCAAGGTCAGTTGAACAAGGCACTTAGCACAATTTTTGCCACTTACAAGTGATTACTTACACAGTATCAAGTTGCTGGCTGCCCCCTAATGCATCTCATCTCTGCAGTACAATTAACAACTGGTAAGCAGTAAGAGTGTGTGAACATACACATACTATTTCAAAGCTATGGCAATCTGCACCGTGGTAATGTACGTAGGCTGATGAACATTACCTGCACACAAGTGTATCAAAGCTCAGCACATATCTCCATACTAAAACATGCCCAGCAAATTTCATTACAAATTTATGCAACCCTGTTTGGACTTGGAGTGGGTGTTTACAAAGTTCACGTAGGTGTATACTATACAACCATGTGTTTGCACAGTAAAGAAATGCGGACACATTATGAATTTCATCAATACATGTATCACCCCACTCCCACCAAAAGGTCAACATGTGTAAGTGTGTATTGTCTGGAGTGGCTGCAAGTATGAAAAAACAAACATTATATATTGGCCACCTCCAGTACACTATGAAATAGTGCCAGGTAATCTTGGCAGCTTTTTCTAGGCATGTGAGGAAAATATCCTGTGTTTGGGTCTCAACAAAGATTTCACTTCCGCAGCGAGGCATAAGCCATAAGAGGCATAATGTGTGTAATTTTTGGTAGAGAGGACTGGATATCCACATCTCTTGCATTAGGCAAATTCAGGCGCTCAGTGTTCTAATTAGCTAAAACTATAAACAAAAACAAATTTTAAAGGCATGTTTCATTTTAGTAATGAAAAAATTGTACTGATAGTAACCATTTGTGGATTCAATAACTAAAATTAAAACTAAACTAACAGTTTGAATCTGTAGCCTAATTAAGCTGAAGCTGAACTACAAGTCTGAGACGACACTGACTTAGTGCTAGTATGTATGACTTGTTTGGCTTCTTTTCCTAGACAGTATATAGACAATACCTTGCATAATGATTGCAGTAGCTGAATTATTTGTGTTTACGTAGTCTAGATTACTTCACCACCAACCAATAAAGGAAGATAGTTGCTATGATCAAATGCTTTGCAAGAGCACTGATTGCAAGAGAAACATGGTGGTATTATGCATGACCACCATGCAGAGCACCTGAAGAATTAACATGATAGTCCCACTGGTAGAAGAAATATCTACTGGCTCCCATATAAGGGAAAAAAGCTGGGAGCTTGGTGGGAGCCTGAGGGGGGGGGGGGGCTAATTATAAGTCATGCATCATTTTCAACCTATATATAGTAGGCACTGCCTTCTCCAAGCCCCCATTCATTCACAGCAATTGTAAGAATATTTAAAAATTAATAGCAATTAATATATATAAACATAACACACACTACTACACTAAGCCATCTGTTTCTAAATCGGTTGCTAGTTTGGATCCTGTAATTGTTAATTCATTACGTAGTTGCTAGTTATCTAAAACGGAGTTTCTGGTCTCTCTTTTAGCCACTTGGCAATGTTGGGCAGAGCCTCCACACTGGCATGCTGCTTTTTCAGTGTGGGAAACTTATCCAGAAGGGTAGGCATTTGCTTGAGTATGTTCTCCAGTGCAGTGTAAAGGTAAAAGTCGGCATATGTCGGCTGTGTGTATGAGGTGGGACAGAGAAAAAGGATAGAAAAACAAGTAAATATAGCTTTGACATTGTGTGGGCCTGAGAACATGTCTGGACACGTCAGAAGTTAGTATGTAACTGCATGCACACTGTAAAAACACTTGAGTTACTTCAACCATATATTTAGGTTGTCTCAGTTGCATCTGTGTGATAGTACTATTATCCAAGGAATGCTACCAAATAGGGGTTTTAAATTCCATTGAGGAGCTTCTTCTTTAGCCACTAACGTGCTAGTGCAGTTACATACTAACGTGTCTGGATACACCAGAAGTTAGTATGTAACTGCAGCAGCAACCATTCTTTACCTTTCCAAACATCCATCCCTCAGGAGCACCACTAGCGTTGGCTTGTTTCTCAAAATTGCCCAATATACTTGGAAAGGTTTTCTCCTGCAACTCCTTCACCAGCTCGGCCTACAAATAGTGAAGAACAGTACATGTAGCTACGTATCTAAAAGTGACTACATTGTATGGCTATGTACACACACCTTCTTGGCTTCATCCTTTTCAAAAATGCTTTTGAATGCTTTCTCGAGCAAGTCAGTTGCTTCATTTACAAACCCAAATATCTGTGCATTTTCAATGTCATTAGAGCCAGCCAGCCCTGTGTGTGTGTGTGTGTGTGTGTGTGTGTGTGTGTGTGTGTGTGTGTGTGTGTGTGTGTGTGTGTGTGTGTGTGTGTGTGTGTGTGTGTGTGTGTGTTGTGTGTGTGTGTGTGTGTGTGTGGAGGGGGCACATGTACATGTATGTGTGCATTTAGACTGTATGTATGTATGTATGTATGTATGGGAGGTATGGCAGACAATGCAATATGTAGTGGCAGTCTACACGTGGAAAACTGTGCACCTGTTGTGAGAGCACCACAAGAGAAATAGCATTTTCTACCACTAGTGTGGCCTACCACCAGTGGACCAGAGATGCATAGCAACTTGTTAAGGCTGAGAGAAGTTTCTTGCTTGTTACTAGAGACACCAGGACATTGCAGAACGCTAAAAATAACTTGAAGCTCATATAGTTCAGATACAACACACAACTGTTAAGTCCATGTGTACATGTTAGTGGTGGCAGCAAGAAATCAAGAGCATACAGCACATTCGAGGGCCATTCTGAAGGCAAAGCCCAAGATAAGAACCTGTTTTTGGCTATCACGAAGCTCACAAGCCACACCCGTCGCAATTTACAACCGGAATTTTTCCTATCCATATAGAGTTCCACCAAATCTCCTGCAATACACGATGGCTGTAAATTATGCTCTCTTCACAGGGGAAGGAGTTTTTGGATTTAACTGATTTCATGCACAGCTATCACATGCCAATTCCTGTTGGGTTAATACACCCTTTATTTAGTATATATCCTCTATTAAGTGCATGTTTGCTTACTGCTTAGAGTCATAAGCACATGCACCTATAACCAGAGTGTATGGTATTTTCTCAACATTTTGTATTTGTATCACAAAAAATGTGGCTTGTACAATGGCTGCAGCTGATAATCTGGTGGAGTGTATTCATACCAATTAGTATTATGATCACAAATTCATAAAGTGTCTAATCTGTGAGATCATGTGTCTCTCACAGAAATACCCCTACCTACTGGAGGAGTGGGTTTAGCATTTCCGCCTTGTTTATGTGCATGTATATATCTCTCCAAGTGCAGTCAGAGCCCATGTATGTGAAGGTACAGTGCTTATACAAAGGTAGCGACTATATATTCAATGGATAATGTCTGATCAAAAAAAATGCGATATTTCTAAGGCAATCAAATCATATTATGCAAGAGTTGAAAGAGGCAAAGAAGGAACACATGGTCTACTGAACAGACTGGCCTTAGATGGGCATGCCTCAAGGGGTGTCACTTGTAAGTCCCGTGTTGAGGCATTTGCAACCGAGCTGTCGAGATCAAAATTGAATCAAGCAATCAAGGCCTTTTTGAGAACTGATCAAGGGATGAAGGTGACCTGAACTAGAACGCATGGCTGCAATTTGACCTTTGAACCATTGAAAATCAAGCAATCAAGCTGAAGGCAACAACCAAGTGATCAATTAAACTTTTCACTGATCAAAAATCTTGATTCCAGTCGCAAACACATCAACAGGCAACATGTAAGCGACTAGCCCTTGTGCCTTCAGCCCCTCCTGTTTAGCACAAGCACAAGAGAAACATTGGCTGTTCCAGCAGACCAGACCAGTACTGCCTAAAGTTATTGAGCACATCCTGCTAGCTACCTTGAGACATAAACTTTGCAATAATTATGCTCCACCCATTGGGGTGTTATGCTGTTCAAACAACTCGTGTCCAGTACTATATACCGTAGATCGAGAAATTTTCTACCCTAAAATTATTCGTCTGTGTCCAGTACAAATAAACTAATTGGGGCGAGCCTGAGCGAGCCCCACATTAACGTGCATGTTGAACGCAAGCGGTATCTGTATGTATGTATGTATGTATGTATGTATGTATGTATGTATGTATGTAGATATGTATTCGTACGTCGTACCATAAATACATTCGTATTCGTTGATAAACAATACTCGCATTGTGAAAATTTTGAAAATACACGTGTAGCTATTTCTCGGCAGTCTCAAACGTAAATCTAAGGGTAGTTGATATGGAACCATCGTGTTCTCGAAGTGAAGCTTCGGGGTTGTTGATATGGCACCATCTTGTTCTCGAAGTGACCCGCGAAGGACCCTGCAAACAACGGAGGAGAAAAGGAAACGTAGAATCGAACGTGACAGAGCGCGCCGCACTGCTGAAACATCAGAGCAAAAAGAACACAGACTGGTAACCCTAGGACAAAAGATAGATTGCTGAGGTAGTCTCGCGAGACTGTAGCCTCGTTCCCAGGCCCCGCCTAGCTTTCCGTCGCTTGCAGTACAGAAAAGCTGCAGAAAGCTGGGTGGGGCCTGGGAACGAGGCTAAGACTACTGCTGAGTAGCTTCGTCTTCTCTTCGGGCCTGGGAACGAGGCTAACTGCTGAGGTACCAGAGACCAGACCAACGACGACAGATGGGTGCGAATACAGCTGCAACGTGCCGGTTATATAAGTGCAAAAGCAATAACCAACCAGATTGTTACTCTTCTCTCCTTCATGCTACTGCTGGCTCAGGCTCGCCCCGCAATGCAACGCATTCTGCTAGTATATACTTGTTGGGGCGAGCGTGAGCGAGCCCCACACTAGTGAGTTCTATTGCAATTTTATTATTATTTTCTGTCGTACGTCATTCCGTATATTCTTCATGCTGTATGCGGAGTGCAAGTAAGATTTTCGTACAACTTGATTCTCTGGCAGCAAGCTAGGGTGAGCTTGAATGACGACAGTTATGAAAGATAGCCAGGAATAACAGCCGGAGCGTGCACACCTATTGTACGAGAGATAGCAATTGTGTTTTGGCGATGACATTCGGGATAGGGAGCTGGAGTGCAGCACCTACTCAAGGGCTAACAGTTGTGTAGAAAGGTTAATTCATGCAGCTTACCGAACGCAGTAGGTGGCAGAGTTTTTGCTCCATATAGCTGATGCGTGGCGACTTCCCTCTGCTATTTCTCAAAGATGCCTCAAGTCTTGAAGGACTATGCATGCATGTCAGACTGTGTTCTGACTCAGCCTATAACTGCAACAACCGGAGTAGCTGTGTGCTGGTAGGACAAATGGCTCTGTTGTGTGGTACTACTACCATGAAAAGCTCTTCTCTGCAACCATGACAATTTTTCTAAGCTATTGAGTACTTTTGTAGACAGTAGAGTTACAAACCTCGTTTTAGCTACATGCAATGCATAAATGGCCTGTGTGCTGCGATCTGATACTTCACTGGTAAAGCCTTAGCTACATAACAGTCAATGCTGTAGTGCATTGCTTGCTCACGCTCGCCCCACAATGTTCTACATTTCCCTAGTTGTTCACTTACCAAACCTTTCGGCCAGGAAGCGAGCAATTCCTGTACTTCCGCAGATCGTCTTTCCGTCGACCTCCAGAATAGGCAGATGTCCCAGAGGTGTGTCTGAAGGAAGGAACAGGATGGCAAACGGAATAATTATGGTGACATCCAGGAATCTTGACATGACCGCAAGCTTACTTGGCTTCAGCTCGGGCCAATTCTCCTGTTTGATGCGCACATCCTCGTACTTGACCCCAGCTTGTGCGAACACAAAGCGGATGACTTCAGCACGACCACGAACTGGGAAGTAGGTTAGTTTGTAGGTAGACATAGTGACGCCACTTGAATCGAGAAAGCCAAAGGTGACACTAGCAAAATATCTGTGTCACATGCAGCAGAACTATACACGTCAGCAGGAAAAAGGGTGGAGTTAATTAACTGACCCCCGCGTGCTTCCTCCGTCTCTTGCACTGAAAGGGTCTGGAACAGCCTCCGGATATTGTGCACGAGTTCTGTCAATTCTCAGGCTGGATCAATCTCTTTGCCAGGCTTGCCTGGTCTCTCAGTACTGAAAAGTTGTAGTAAAGAAATGCATGAATTCTGGAATTCTAGGTTTATGCATAGATTAAAATTCACCCACCCCAGTACGTGTCCTGTCCTGAGCATTGGGCTATGTTAACAAGTGGTGTCAGAGAAAAGTTCTTAGGGTTCATGCAGTACCAATGTGGTGTGGTAAGGGAAGAACAGTGATCTCTGTGCCCAATTCACTTGTCTTTAGCTTCCCCGCATCCACCCTCCTCCCTCCAATTCCACATGCAGCCATCATCACAAAGGACACACCCCTACTTCATTGTCTACCTCTGTTTTGGCAATTATAGTCATTGGAAGGGGAGGGACTTGTTTGCTGGTAGGAAAGCTCAGGCAGTATGTCCAGGTTCAAACCTAGTACACTAACACTGCGATCACGGTAGGCACCTCCAAATTGTACTGATGTGTGTAAATGTCCCACAATGAGTCAGCACATGTCCAGCCTCATACCCATGTTTTTAGAGGAAGGGCCTCAGTATGAGGCCGGTGAATGTCGATACACACTCACCACATTGCCAAGTAAGTGTCTAGGAACAAGATGGTGTGACAGCGGACCCTGCTAGCTAACTATGTATATATTGTCATGTATGACTTACTTAGCACATTGATTTAGCTGTGAATTCGTACACCAAATGTACCATAACATGCCACTTGATTAAGTTATAAGTATAAATTATACTTATAACTTCTATTAAACCTTTCATGCCTTTGCCAGTCCACATCATGTTTTACAACTAAGTATGTGTATATACACATGCTCAGATAGTTAGCCAGGGCAGAATATGTGTGATGCAGGGACTATAGTCTGTGTCTTGCAGAAATACGCCCACTTTGATTCTGCAGGTCAAGTTATGTGCTAATAGCATGTTTGCCTAAAACAGAAATCAATTGCATGTGTGTGAGAGCACAAATAGATGTAACTGCACTGCTTTAGAAAAAAATGCCTGTTAGCTACGTATTCTGGCCAGTAGCTCAAGGTCAGTTGAACAAGTTCTTTATTATGAACTTAGCACAATTTTTTCCACTTACAAGTGATTACTTACACAGTATCAAGTTGCTGGCTGCCCGCTAATGCATCTCATCTCTGCAGTACAATTAACAACTGGTAAGCAGTAAGAGTGTGTGAACATACATTTGCATATATTTGCATACTATTTCAAAGCTACGGCAACCTGCACTGTGGTAATGTAGGCCGGTGAACATTGCCTGCACGCAAGTGTGTCAAAGCTCAGCACACATCTCCGTACTATTTTTTGTAAAACATGCCCAACAATATTGTCCTTTCTCGACATGAACTTTGCAAACACACCCACTCTAAGTCCAAACATGAATTCATAGTGAGAAACCACTATATAACAATGTTCATGTTTGCTAGCCTCATTCCCAGGCTCTCCCCTCCTTAGTGGGGAGAGCCTGGGAACGAGGCTACATGTTTGCACAGTTGAGTGTAGACAGACACACTATGAATTTCATCAGCACATGCCACTACCAAAAGGTCAACGTGTGTGTGTATTGTCTGGAGTGGCCGAAAAGTCACCTCCAGTGCTATGATTGTAGGTAAATCTTGGCAGCTTTTTCTATTCATGTGAAAAAGTCATGAGGAAAATATCTTGTGTTTGGGTCTCAAACACTAATTGCAAATGCATATGCAGATTTACACAAATATTTCGCTTCTGCAAGTATACTTCAAATTATGCGAGGCCTAAGTCATAAGAGGCATAATGTAGAATTCTCGGGTGTATAATTTAATTTCGGACGTACTACTATATTGTGGTCTTGGCATTTTCAGGGCTGTATATATTGTTTACCCTAGCAGGCTGCGAGCTATTCTGTTCAGTAGACCATGTAGCTATGCCTTCTATCGTCTCATTCAACTCAGGCATAAAGTGATTTGCATGCCTTAGATGTATCGCATTATACATGATCGGACACTGTCCCTGAAGTAGTCGCCACCTTAACATGTATAAGCACTGCACCTTCATTAACCTCATTCCCTGGCCGGGAATGAGGCTACACCTTCATGTACATTTCACCACTACGAATTCATGAACTCTGACTGCACTTGGAGAGATATATACATGCGCGTACACAAGGCAGAAATGCTAAACCCACTCCTCCAGTAGGTAGGGGTATTTTTGTGAGAGACACATGCATGATCTCACAGATTAGACACTTTTGATCAGAACACTAAATGGTCTGAATACACTTCTACCAAATTATCAGTGCAGCCGTTGTATTCTAAACAAGACACCTTATTTTCTTGTGATACAAAAATGAGAAATACCATAAACTCTGGTTTATAATGCATGCACTTATGAGTCTAAGCAGTAACTGGCAATCATGCACCTAGTAGAGAATATGTGCTAAACAAAGGGTGTAATTAACCCAACAGGTATTGGCATGTGATATGTAGCAGTGTAGTAGATCAGTCAACACGCTAGCATTGACAAAGAGAGCGTAATTCACAGCCATCATGTATTAGTGGATAGGAGAAATTCTGGTTGTAAACTGTGAGGGCTCTGTTCGGTACAACCATATTCCACTAGAGTATAACCATATAAAGTGAGCTCCACACTAGTGAATTTGTGTTGCACACATGGTGTGTATGGTGAGTCAACTGACCAACCATTTACTGTATTGCTGAGTGTGGACTGTGGACTATAGGCAGTGATTGTTATCAAAATGAATATGATCACAGTTGTGTGTTGTATCTGGACTAGCACAAACTTCATTGTTACAAGTTATTTTAGTGTTCTGCAATGTCCTGTAACAAGCAAGAAACTTCTCTCAGCCTTAACAAGTTGCTATGTACCTCTGGTTCACTGGTGGTAGGCCACACTAGTGGTAGAAAATTTTGTGGTGCTCTCACAACAGGTGCACAGTTTTCCACATGAACTACATATTTGCATTGTCTGTTTCTTAACATTTCTTGCCAATATATGAACACAACAAATAGAGTAAATAGTGCATGTGGGTAGACTCAGAAAAAGAATGCTCCAGACAATATTAAGCAGTAGCCTTGTTCCCAGGCTCCCACTCAGCTCTCTGCATTTTCAGTACTAACAGAGAGCTGGGTATGGGTGTGAGGAGAGGTTAATAAAGCCATGCATCAGTTCCAGAGAACCTATAGTAGCCACTGCCTTCTCCAAGCCCCCATTCATTCACAGCAATTGTATAAGAATAATAAACACAACACAAACTACGCCATCTGTTTCCAAATTTGTTGCTAGTTTGGATTGTGTAATTGCTAATTCATTAGTTGCTAGTTTATCAGTTGTTAGTTCAGTTATTAAAACTGAGATTCTGGTCTCTCTTTTAGCCACTTGGCAATGTTGGGCAGAGCCTCCACACTGGCATGCTGCTTTTTCAGTGTGGGAAACGTATCCAGAAGGGTAGGCGTTTGCTTGAGTGTGTTCTCCAGTGCAGTGTAAAGGTAAAAGTCGGCATATGTCGGCTGTGTGTATGACAGAGAAAAAGGGACAGGTGATGATGCAAAAACAAGTAAATAGCTTTGACATTGTGTGGGCCTAAGAACATGACTAACGTGTCTGAACACATCAGAAGTCAGTTTGTAACTGCATGCACACTGTATAAACACTTGAGTTACTTATTTTTAGGTTGTCTCAGTTGCATCTGTGTGACTATCCAAGGAATGCTACCAAATAGATTTTTTAAAGTCCATTGAGGAGCTTCTCCTTTAGCTAAATCAGTATCTTTATTTATTTAGCAACCAAGGAACTCCTCCAGGTGCAGATGTGTAGGATCGAAGAAACACTAAACCACACCAGAAATGCTGATTTACATGCTTTCTACAAGAAGATCCTAATTTTCAAAAAAAAATGGAGAAGCTTCTCAACACTGAAGCTTTGATTCAAATTGGAAGCATCCCTTGAATTTTGTAACATGTCATGTACACAACAGGCATGCAAGTGAGACTGTTTTGACAGTGCAGCAGCAACCATTCCTTACCTTTCCAAAAATCCATCCCTCGGGGGCACCGTTAGTGCTGGCTTGTTTCTCAAAATTGCCCAATATACTTGGAAAGGTTTTCTCCTGCAACTCCTTCACCAGCTCAGCCTACAAATAGTGAAGAACAGTACATAGTAGCTACGTATCTAAGAGTGACTACATTGTACGGCTATGTACACACACCTTCTTGGCTTCATCCTTTTCAAAAAAGCTTTTGTATGCTTTCTCGAGCAAGTCAGTTGTTTCATCTACCAATCCCCATATTTGTGCATTCTCAATGTCATTGGAGCCAGCCAGCCCTGTGTGTGTGTGTGTGTGTGTGTGTGTGTGCATGTATGTGTGCGTTTAGTGTGTATGTATCAATGACTGTTCTTCATCAGCTACTAGGTGGCTATACTACCAGTACCATACTCCAAGTCTACCCACACTATATACTCTATTTGTTGTGTTCATATATTGGCAAGAAATGGTAAGAAACAGACAATGCAAATATGTAGTTCATGTGGAAAACTGTGCACCTGTTGTGAGAGCACCACAAAATTTTCTACCACTGGTGTGGCCTACCACCAGTGAACCAGAGGTACATAGCAACTTGTTAAGGCTGAGAGAAGTTTCTTGCTTGTTACAGGACATTGCAGAACACTAAAATAACTTGTAACAATGAAGTTTGTGCTAGCTTATATAGCCACAGCCCTCACAGTTCACAACCAGAATTTTTCCTGTCCATGGAGTTCCACAGATCTCCTTTAATACATGAAGGCTGTGAATTACACTCTTTTTGTCAATGCTAGCATAGCGTATCGACTGATCTACTGCACAGCTACCTATCACATGCCAATAGATATTATGTTAATTACTCCTTTTGTTTAGCACATATTCTCCACTAAGTGCGTTTGCCAGTTACTGCTTAGACTCATAAGTGCATGCATTATAAACCAGAGTTTATGGTAATTTAACATTTTTGTATCACAAAAAAAAGAAGGTGTCTTGTTTAGAATACAATGGCTGCAAGTGATAATTTGGTGGAAGTGTATTCAGACCATTAAGTGTTCTGGTCAAAAATTCATAAAGTGTCTAATCTGTGAGATCATGTGTCTCTCACAAAAATACCCCTACCTACTGGGGTAGTGGGTTTAGCATTTCTGCCTTGTGTATGCGCATGTATATATCACTCCAAGTGCAGTCAGAGTCCATAAATTCATAGTGGTGAATGTACATGAAGGTGTAGCCTCATTCCCGGCCTGGGAATGAGGTTAATGAAGGTGCAGTGCTTATACATGTTAAGGTGGCGACTACTTGAGGGACAGTGTCTGATCATGTAATGCGATACATCTAAGGCATGCAAATCACTTTATGTCTGAGTTGAATGAGGCGAAAGAAGGCATATACATGGTCTACTGAACAGAATAGCTCGCAGCCTGCTAGGGTAAACTATATATACAGCCCTGAAAATGCCAAGACCATGATAGTACCTGCCTGGGAAGAATCACTACTTCATGCATCTGAATCAGGACAGTTAGTACACAAACTGTTGGATCTCTTCTGCTTGACAATTTGCTATATAGCAGAGCTGTATGTTTTGTTCCGAATTTCAGGTGTCAGTGACTAAATTTCTGTACAGCACACAAAAGCCTGTCCAGCGTTTTGGTCTGACAGCAGTCACTGCTTTATTGGCTATCCCACCTGCAGCAGACCAGCCTGACCAATAGTTGCTCAGAGCATCTTGCCTCACGCTGGAAATGAAGGAATTTAGATGTTCTGAAGCGAAAAAGTGAAAAGGCCGGCAGTCGCTGGGAGTCGAACCTAGGACACCTCTGGCTTGAGCCGCCAGTGCTTTGCCACTGAGCCACGACAGCCAAACAGCCACCATCCATGATGGTTGTCCAGCTGTCGTGGCTTGAGCTGCCTGTGTGAGCCAGAGGTGTCCTGGGTTCAACTCCCAGTGCCGGCCTTTTCACTTTCCTCTATTTTCGCCTCATAACATCTAAATCCCTGACTAATAGCTATTGAGCGCGTCTGCTAGCTACCATTAGCCACTAAGTAATACCATGTGACCTGTCGTTCACTTACCAAACCTTTCGGCCAGGAAGCGAGCAATCCCTGTACTTCCGCAGATTGTCTTTCCGTCGACCTCCAGAATAGGCAGATGTCCCAGAGGTGTGTCTGAAGGAAGAAATAATTTACGGTAGCATCCAGGAATCTCTACATGACTGCAAGCTTACTTGGCTTCAGCTCGGGCCAATTCTCCTTTTTGATGCGCACATCCTCGTACTTGACCCCAGCTTGTGCGAACACAAAGCGGATGACTTCAGCACGACCACGAACTGGGAAATAAGTAAGTTTGTAGGTCGACATAGTAGCGTCACCAGATGAATCACAGGAAGAGAAAGCCGAATGTTGCACTATTTGTAGCAAAGTGTCTCAATTTACATGCAGCAAAATTATTCATGCAGCATGTAGCTAATTATACATGCAGCAGAATTATACATGCAGCATGTAATTATACTCGTCAGCAGGAAAGAGGGTGGAGCTACTTAACACCCCGTGCTTCATCCGCCACTTGCACTGAAAGGGTCTGGGAACCGCCTTCGGAAGTGGCTCCTGGGTTTGAGCTCCATCAATTCTCAGGCTGGGTCGATCTCTGGCTGCAAATCAGTAAACTGAGCATTAGCTAGCAGCCGCTTTGCAGCCATAAGTTATCCCCGGATGTATGAGAGGATTGCAATAGCTAACCTGTATGCATTGCTCTGAAGCAAGATAGACATTTTGGTCACACCCCCTACAACAGGAGTATGAGACCGAATGTTGATACACACTTACAGCTAAACCACATTCCCAAGCAAATGTCTGGGAATGTGATGTGATCCTGCATACTAGCTAACTATGCTCATCATGTATTGTCATGTATGACTTATACTTAGCACATTGATTTAGCTGTGAATTCTTACACCAAAGGTACCAGGTTCATGCACTACCTACATAGGTCATGTAGCTACGCCATGCAGATTGGCGACTCATTAGTAATAACGTGGCTGTTCATTCTGAACCACACCTTTATGCAACTGTACAATTATGTCTAAGATATACGTATAAAATTATACCAGTAGTGCTAATTACTAACTTTGTACACATGGTGCATGTGAGCGTGGTAACTATCCAGCCAGTCTAATCATTTGGAGTATGTGTACACGTTGTGATAAAACCTGACCCAGATTGGCAAAGGCACAGAAAGGTTAATACTATCAGTAGTAAGTATGCATATCTTGAGCCCTTGATGTGTGTCAGTTAGCGATTAATTACTGCCTACATGTTTACATTACAAATGAGCACATGCACATGCATGAACAATCAACGAGCCACATCTCCCTTATGTTATGCAAAGTTACCCACTGCATGCACTCACATGTGCATGCATGCACACACATGCTTCTTCTGGTAGTGGTCACACGATCCAATATCCAAAACTGCTTCAGTGCTTGTAGCTATTTCTTTTAGTTGTGGTAAACCCATTTTCATGCACCACTAGCTGGTAGAAACACCACTGTATAGTGTCATGATGGGACCCAAATTCTAATCCCACTTTGTAACATGGATACTTGTGAATAATATTATCCCCAGAGAATGATAACTTCAGACATTCCGTCTGCATTTCAAGGAGCCTGGTCAAACTGTAGGTTCCTGCCTTCTCCCAATCCTCATTTCAAGGAGCCTGGTCAAACTGTAGGTTCTGCCTTCTCCCAATCCTCATTTCAAGGAGCCTGGTCAAACTGTAGGTTCTGCCTTCTCACAATCCTCATTTCAAGGAGCCTGGTCAAACTGTAGGTTCCTGCCTTCTCCCAATCCTCATTTCAAGGAGCCTGGTCAAACTGTAGGTTCTGCCTTCTCCCAATCCTCATTTAGCTATAACAAATGTGGTAAATGGTAAACACAAAAAAAAAAAAACTTCTACATTAAGTCATCTGTTCATAATCAGTGTGAAGTCAACTTAGCTGCCACAGGTGATACCATGATCAATCAGGCGGTTCCTCCAGGTAGGGACTCAGGCTTGCACTCTGCCGAGTTGAAGCTTGCAATCTCCCCAAACGTGGGAGACTCGCAAGGGGAATTGTGTTCACACATCCACTGCACAATTCTAGGATACCAAAATGTGGTTTACTGGAATTGGTGTCTTGCACTTTATTTCCAGGCATAGGTCTGCTCATATCCTATGGTACATGTAAATGAATTCTTTCACATTCAAGTTCACTGAAATTCAGATGGTTCAGTTCTGTTTTGGATCCTACCAGATCATTTGTGTAAGTGTTCTGACAATGCAGTATTTAGCAGATACATTCAAGCATCACATCACATAGATTGTATGCTTCAATAATTAATACTCACTGGTGACAGCAATGTGTACAATTGACTATTGTTTCTATGCCTGAAAACAAACAAACAAAAATTGCTACGTAAATCCAATGACAAGCAGTATTCTGCCACCCCAGGGGAGATATGTATTATATACCTCAAATCACCAGATATGATAGGGAGGCTACTGGTACCTCCATCCAGTATATACATACAATGCTACATACCTAATTTTGTACTCCAATTATCTGATGATCTATTGTGTATATATATAGCATTGATCATTTGGTCAATTCTTGCTACTGCAGCTATGAACATAATTATGTTAAATGAACCCACTTTGAAAATACCACAGTTATTAATTATTAATTTCTCCCACCACTGAGATTTTCTTTCACTTTTGGCAGACATGGTGACTCCAGAGGAAGATGATATAATAGCCACATCCTTGTTCCCATGCCGGTTCTCACTTGCAGTATTTCCTCTCTAGTTTAAAAGTAATAGGCTGTGCCATTACCAGCAATTGTGAAGATAATATAAATCAATATAAAAACACACGAAAAAAAAAAAAAAAACTACACAAAGCTATGTCTTTCTAATCAGTTGCAAGTTCAATTGTTAGATCCTATTTGATTACAATTGTTAGAATAAGTTTAGTTATTAAAACTGAGATTCTGGTCTCTCTTTTAGCCACTTAGCAATGTTGGGTAGAGCCTCCACACTGGCATGCTGCTTTTTCAGTGTGGGAAACTTATCCAGAAGGGTAGGCGTTTGCTTGAGTGTGTTCTCCAGTGCAGTGTAAAGGTAAAAGTCAGCATATGTCAACTACAGGTGTGTGTGTGTGTGTGTGTGTGTGTGTGTGTGTGTGTGTGTGTGTGTGTGTGTGTGTGTGTGTGTGTGTGTGTGTGTGTGTGTGTGTGTGTGTGTGGAATAGTGTGAACATGAGCACAGGGCACCGCCTGATGGCGCCACTCAGATCATCCCTCGTGTGTTCCCCTGCGGAGGGCTTGCATGCCTCTCAGGAGGTTACTACTAAACATGCACATCGTAGAGCAAAGCTAGGAAGTAAAGCTTGGTACTTTGGTACTTGGAATGTGAGATCACTTGTTGACAATGAAGGCACAGTCGAGACAGCCAGACTGAGTTCTGAGGTGAGTGAGTCAGAAGATCGAAGGATTGATCTAGTCATCAGAGAACTGAACCGGTATGACATCAAGGTTGCTGCTCTCCAAGAGACCAAGTGGTTTGGGAGTGCAGTCTACCATGTTGGGAAGAGTGTAGTGCTGACTGCTGGCCGGAAAACACCTCAGGGATGTCAGCCAAGACATAGGGGAGAAGGCGTAGCCATTGTCCTCACAGGCCATGCAATAACTGCATGGAAGGCGGGAGGAGAACAGTGGAGATCATGGGGCTCCCGGATCATCAAAGCTACTCTTGGAGGAGGCAGCAGGAAGACCAACTGTATACACATCTTTTCATGTTATGCACCGACCTTTGCCGCAAGCAGAGCTGAAAAGGATAACTTCTTTGATCACCTACAGCAAGCCCTGGATGAGATACCATCAAATGAAACTTACGTGATATTGGGAGATTTTAACGCCCGTGTTGGTTCAAGGGACCCTATGGAGGAAGATCACTGGGAAAAGAGCAGAGGTCCTCATGGATTTGGTGAAATGAATGATGCAGGGAAGGAGCTTTTAAGCTTCCTATCCCTGAATGAAGCGACAGTCTGCAACACGTGGTTTCAGAAGAAAGATGCCTATAAGTGCACCTGGCAACACCCTAAATCAAAGAGGTGGCACTGTATTGATTACGCTGTCGTTCGTGCGAGAGATAGAAGGAGATGCCTTGATGCCAGTGTTAAGCGAGGCGCTGAGTGCAACACAGACCATCAGTTACTCCGCATTAAGCTGTGCATGTCTAAGCTGTATCAAACAGCAAAGACAACTGCTACCCCACGCAGATTTGACGTGTCCAAGCTGGCTGGCCCAAGTCTTGATGAAGATGGAAAGAATACACCCAGAGGCCAATTTCAGGAACTTGTTAGCAAATCAGTAAAAGAGCAGTGGAAGGTGGATGGGTCAACCCAAGATAAGTGGGTAGTAATACGCTCGGCTTTGACGGAGGCAGCCAAGTCAACTCTGGGGGTTGAGAAACGCAGACATCCAGATTGGTTCAGAGAGAGTGCTAACTCTCTTGAACCCATTCTCCAGAAGAGAAACCAACTCTACCTAAGATGGCTTGGGAGTGGCCTCAGCAGTGATAGACAGAACTTTTCCAAGGCACGGAGCGAGGCACGTCGTGCAGTGAGAGCAGCAAAGAATGCTTGGTTCACCAGCAAGGCAGAGGAGGCACAGATGAGCAGATTTGGAGGTAAAATGGTATGGAAGTGCATTAGGGATATGCAGTATGGTAGACGTGGACTTGTACCATCCAGACTAACCACAGTAGTTGACGAAGAAGGCAACCCATGCACTACAGTAGAAGCACAGCAACAGCGGTGGAGGAGGCACTTTACCAACATTTTGAATATCCAGAGCCAATTCAATGAAGACGAGATCAAGAAAGCCAGACAGAGACCAGTGAGACACCAGCTGGCTGAGGTGCCAACTATGGATGAACTGACCGATGCAATTGGCAAGCTCAAGAATGGGAAGGCTGGAGGTGCATCTGGCATCCTACCTGAAATGGTCAAAGCAGCATGTTGTGAGGATGACTTTCTTGAGCTACTACTGGATCTAGTACAAGCAACGTGGAAGGAAGGTGAGGTGCCAAAGGATTGGTCGGATGCTTTACTAGTCCCGATCCCAAAGAAAGGAGACCTAAGTAAATGCGATAATTGGAGGGGCATTGCCCTGCTGGATACTGTTGGGAAAGTAGTTGCTAGAATCATCCAGGAGAGACTGCAAATTCTTGCTGAGGAAGAGCTCCCAGAATCCCAGTGTGGCTTCAGGAGAGAACGCGGATGCTCAGATATGATATTTACTGTGCGCCAGCTTGTTGAAAAATCTTGGGAACATCGAGCGAAATCGTTTCTAGTGTTCATCGACTTGAAGAAAGCCTACGACTCTGTCCCTCGTGAAGCACTGTGGCTGGCACTGAGCAAACTTGGAGTTCCAGAACCAACAATCAAACTCATCAGATCCTTCCACTGTGATATGCAAGCCCAGATCAGGCTGAACGATGCTACGCTAGAGTCAATTGACATCAACAATGGCTTACGTCAAGGCTGCTCCATGGCCCCGGTGCTCTTCAATCTGTACTCATGCTTAGTCATTGAGCGATGGAATGCAAGAGCGAGCAGTTTAGAAGATGCTGGCATATATCTGAGGTATAAACTTGACAGGAAGTTGTTCAGACGATACACTAGAAATGCCGAAGAAGTAAAGGTAAATGAGTGCCAGTTTGCTGATGATGCCGCCCTCCTGGCAACAACTAAGAGAGGAGCAGAGTTGATCACCACAGAGTATATGCTTGTAGGTAGGGACTTTGGGCTCACTCTTAGCATCCCAAAGACGAAGGTCATGACAGTGGGAAGAGAAGTGGCAGCTGAAGACAGAACGCCGCTGAGTGTAGGGGAGGAAGAGATAGAATCAGTCAACGAATTCCCATACCTTGGATCACAGATTGAGTCTTCTGGCAGGGTGAAGCTGGACATAGAAAGGCGGATTGCACAGGCCTCCAAGGCCTTTGGAGCACTTAGGAAACCGGTCCTTTTGGACCGCGACCTGAAAATCATCACAAAATGCAAAGTGTACCAAGCCTGCGTGCTGTCTGTACTCCTCTACGGGTCAGAGTGCTGGACGCCATTGAAGAAAGATCTGAAGAAGCTAGATTCATTCCACAACAGGTGTGTGGGAACCATCTTGGGCATTACCAACAAGCAGCAGTGGAGCCAACGGATAACATCACTCGAGATAAGACAAAGGTGGGGTGACCCAGAGACTGCTACAGTGAAAGTGATGAAGCGCCATCTTGAGTGGCTGGGCCACGTAGCCAGGATGCCAGATCACCGCACTCCGAAGATCTGCCTCTTCAGTTGGCTGCCACAACCCCGTCCACGTGGTGGTCCTAGACTAAGGTGGAGAGATGTGATTAGGAAAGACCTAAGAATGATAAAGGTATCGGAGGACAAGTGGTATGGTGAAGCCTCAATGTCTAGGTCGAGGTGGCGAAGCACCTACAAGGAAGGACTCAAGAGTCTCACTGCTAATGATAATCCAGAAGCCCAAGAAGATGTAGCCAACCAGATTAAGTGTGATGAGTGTAACAGATCCTTCAGAAGGGAAAGTGACAGGAAGCGACACAAGTGCATCTCAGAGAGACAGAAGCCTGTGAATGAACAGCGTGGAGCAGTGCAATGTACAACATGCAATCGGTGGTTTAGAAGCCGCGGAGGGCTATCTGTCCACAACTGTAGACCTGACCAAGCAAATGAAACCTAGCTTTGCTCTCCCCCCCTTGTTGGGGGGTCGCGTGGCCGTTAAACGGCAGCAAAACCGAAGGAAGGAAGGAAGGTGTGTGTGTGTGTGTGTGTGGTGTGTGTGTGTGTGTGTGTGTCAGGGAGAGAGAGAGAGAAAGGTGAAGAGGTGATGATACAAGTGAAAGGCCTAGTGAAAAGGATTTTGTGAGCCTGAGGAGTTGGAATAAAGTGTGTCTGGATGAACTGGAAGTCGGTTACTACTGCAGCAGCAACCATTCTTTACCTTTCCAAACATCCATCCCTCGGGAGCACCGTTAGTGCTGGCTTGTTTCTCAAAACAGCCCAATACACTTGGAAAGGTTTTCTCCTGCAGCTCCTTCACCATCTCGGCCTACAAACAGTAGAGAATAGTAGCTATCTGAGGGTGGCTACATTGTACAGCTATGTATAAATACCTTCTTGGCTTCATCCTTTTCAAACAAGGGCTTGTACACTTTCTCGAGCAAGTCACTTGTTTCATCCACGAATCCCCATATCTGTGCATTCTCAATGTCATTGGAACCAGCCAGCCCTGTGTGCATATTGCACATGTGCATGGATGGTGCATTTGTGCATATGTGGGGCCTGTATTAGTGTGTATGCACTTAGAGAAAATCTTGCATGATAAATACACATTGTGGCAATACATGCATGAAAACTGTTCAACTGTTGCTGGAGCACCACAAGAGAAATAGTATGTTTCTAACACAGATACGGCCTACCACCAGTGAACCAGAGACGCATAGCAACTTGTTATATGCTTGTTATGCATTTGTTACAATACTACTTTCTCATCAGGGTGTTCATCTGAAGTTCATGCACCAGGGGGGACTAGCATTCCTTCCACATGCTAAAGCAGTGTGCTGAAGTTGTTTGGGTCTGTATAGTGGTCAGTGTTCACAGGACTAATACTGGATACATATTTGTACATTCAGCATTCAAATTTATTAAATTCAAATTCGTTTACATTAACGTTTAGGTCTTGCTCACTTACCAAACCTTTCGGCCAGGAAGCGAGCAATCCCTGTACTTCCGCAGATTGTCTTTCCATCAACCTCCAGAATAGGCAGATGTCCCAGAGGTGTGCCTGAGGAAGGAGGGTAAACACACAACATAGTCAGCAGAACCAGGATGGGGGGGGGGGGGGGGGGGGGCAGGCAGTCTTGGCAAAGTAAGTGAGGACAAAGCAGACAGCCAAAGAGGGTGGGCTGGAGGCCAGGGGATGAGGCTGATACCTGGAATCAATCCGACACCACAAGCTACCAAACATAAGGCCAGGTTTCACATCAGTCACTTACTCAATTGCATGCATGGGCGGTCATTATTCATTATTTGTCACCAGCAAACACTATAATATTATATGCTCAGCAAAACTACAGCACTACAGCCATTAAAAATGGGTGGAAGGTCTCAATGAAACGGGTGCTGATGCGAAACAATATATCTACCTTGTCTGGCCTAAACTAGCACTGCAAAGATGCTCTCATCAGAGTAGTAGCAAGTTTTGGTCTAAAAATGGCCTCAGAAGCAATCTCAGGGTATCTACAATTTCCTGGGGGGGGGGGGGTAGTCTCGCGAGCCAGCCGTATTTTTCTTTATTTCCGGTGGGAGGAGCGAGAGGGAGAGAAAAATACGTCTGGACACTCTGGCCAGCTTCCCGTGGACATCCGCACTGATGCATGAGGTTCAAATCTGATTGGTCCGTTCTAAATTAAACACATGACTTCCTGCATGCCAACCCGTATACTACTCGCTTACGATGGCATTCTACGATACTGACTTTGCTTTGGGCTTTATACTCCACAGGCGCGTGACGGGGACCTCGCGAGTGCAAGAACAGCATCAAGACGACTTGCTTGAATTCTCAAGACGCCGGAAGCCGCGGGTGTGGCCGCTCTTCCAGTAGGTGAAATTACAGACCGCGTCCACTCTCAAGACGACTCTTTTTTCAACGTGTGCTAGCGGGATCAGGCGTTCTGAATGAGCTCTCTGTCGCGACACAGTCGAATCGCCAGTGTACGTAACGTCAATACCTGCCCGTACAAATTTATTTACAGCGCGGCGTGCGTACGTGCGCAATAATATACGGAGGTGCGCGAAAATGCACGGAAGCTGCATGAATATTTTAACCGCTGTAACTCAGAAAGCCAATACAGAAATAGCATAAAAATAGGACATGCAATGCATAAGTAGGCCTTCATGTGTAGCAAGTTTAGGACTTATTTCAGCTTTTGGAGCAAAGATACTGCAGCTGCAGAGTGGTATTCCGGGTCTGTGCCAACAAAGCTGGAACATTTGCCGTAGCCACCTGCTGGAACTATTCCAAAGGCATGCTGTAATCTGACTGGGTATATTTCATAAAACTAGACCATAAAAATCAGTGTCCACTGTGGTATAACAGTTCAGCGCATGTTCCAAAAACATAGGTATCAAATACTGCTTTTATGGTGTACGTGCATACATTGTTCGATCTGTCAAGTTCACACACAACTCATTTCGGTTGATATATCATCTTTACATGTAATTGGATACAAATCAACAGTAAACAGGTGAACACAGGTTGCAGTGAGACGACAATAATGATTGAGCAGAATTCCAGCTAGAGGGCTCTCAGTCCAGGGATACCATGGGAATTTCTGGCAACTTTTGGTAACTCCAACAAGGCCTGTGTGGTGAATATACTCAACTGGTCTTTCAGGCACACTCTGCTGGAGAACAGGAAGTAACTATCATTATCAAATTTATGGCTGAATCAATGATGGCCTGCACAGCACACATTCGGCATGCTACTAAGGCATTTATAACCCCCACAGTGTCCTGAAACACCTAGCATGCGGAATGCTACACAGTGATTGAATGCTCTTAAGCAATAGCTAGATTGCATCAAAATCTAATGTGCTCTTGGTAATAGTTATAACTTGTATTCTTGTCTTTGTATGGAAACACTGGGACACAAGTCTTGTACTCGTTGAGTAGTCTGGGGCAAATGGAAGTAAAATATCCCCGAAATATCAAGTAGATAGGCTCCAGTAATGAATGATGGAGTGAAGACCCCCACATAATCAAATGGTTAGATCATATTTCGGTGGCACATTTGCTGTAGCCAGCACCTACAACCTCCAAAATTCATGTGTGTTACCTACAGTTGCTGTAGTTCTTAGCAGCGCATATATCGTTTGTGTCCACTACCCTAGTATGGAAAGCGAGCATAAAACGTTCCTGCCCATGACCACATACCCCACACTTACGACGGTTTCCTGGACCCTGTTTAACCTTCAACTTGCTTTCAGTACTCATTCCTACATTCTATTATCTTAGTACTAGCAGCTGAGCTTACCTCTAGTCAGGATTTCTACCTACGTCTCCAACGCCAGCCTTCCAAACACAGCTGAACCGCTCCTGCATTTCCCGCTCCAAATAGTGCCTCTTGGATTACGTCATTGCAATTAAAGTCCCCGTTTTACGCACGCTGGCGATTCGACTGGACAGTTTCCCAGTGTGGGCACAAGCTTCACAAAACAACACATAGCTGGATAAATGTTTTAATTTGCATACTATCCGCGTGACCTGCAGCAATTATTACATTCCTTCGTGGCACGGGAAGCTGGCCAGAGTGTCCAGACGTATTTTTCTCTCCCTCTCGCTCCTCCCACCGGAAATAAAGAAAAATACGGCTGGCTCGCGAGACTAGGGGGGGGGGGGGGGATGCCCCCAGACCCCCCCAGCTACTCCCATAGATACATCTCACTCTACTATCTATGCTACTGCGTGCTCCTTGCGTCGAAGTCATGTGTATCAGGGAGACCTTTACATGCTGCCTTACGTGGCTTCAGCTCGGGCCAATTTTCCTCTGTGATGCGCACATCCTCGTACTTGACCTCAGCTTGTGTGAACACAAAGCGGACGACTTCCGCACGAGCACGAGCTGGAAAGTAAGTCAGTTTGTAGGTCGACATATTCTGCACTCGAATAGAGTCTCGATTTCCAAAATCTCGTGACACTGTTTACTAACCATGCATAGATAATATATACCCTACCCTCAATCCCAGGCCACTCCCAGATTTTAGCTCCCATGCAAGCCCGTGGACTAAAATTAGCATGGGGCTATGTGTGGGAGGAGCCCGAGTTGTAACAACGGTACGATTCTCCAGGTTCTCTCCTCTTTAATTTGCTAAGTTGATCCACTCCATGTTCATGTTCTCAATTGTTTTCACTGCTCTCTCAGTTCTCAGTGTTCTGTAATACAACTCCAATGTTTTCTGATGCAGTTCTCCCTTAACCTTGTAAACTCCATACCAAAGAATGGAAAACACTGGGAAAGAGAGAACACTGCAAAGAAGAGGGAGCCTCAGAACAAGGAGATCACACAGTACTGTACTGAATGTTTGTTGGCAAGATGCATGGAAGCCTTTGGATGAGACTGCCTTACTGGTCTCTAGTCTGATGGTGGCCAGACCACACAAAACTAACTAACTGCCTCTGCTTCAGTTGAGCCTGTACTCCTTGTGAAGGCTTTTCCCTTAATTGATTTAACAAGCTTGGACCCACTTTCAAATCTTGACATGCATCTGTATGCAACCATGAAACCAGCCTGGATTGAAATACATAGCTAACACCAGTTGATAATATAACAGGCAACACTAGTTGCAGGTTTAGTTTTAATAACAGTAGCTATTCCAAATGGGTACTGTCAAATAGTATCCTAGTGGCCCAACATTTATTGGCTGCATGAACATATGACTTCAGACATACTGATTTTCCAGAGAGGGAAGACTTGTTAACTCATGCGTAACAAAAACACTTGCTAACTATCACTGGTTAAGTAGTAACTTGTATCATCAGGTCCTGCAAGTAGTGACTTATACCTATAAGTTTTTACCAAACATTACAGTTTCTTTGGCATAATAAACCACCACCAGCACCTGCTCTCCCTTAAAAATGTTTTGTACACACAATTACATGTACATGAATCTGATCTAATTTCACTTGTGTGCCCTCCCAACCCTCTTAGAACTATTTCCTTTCACCAATGGATGTTGTGTGGGATTGGAAAAAAGGTTCTAAGTACAACTAGACTTTTGGGGTCCTTCAGCCTCCCACCTCGAGACATAGATTTGATATTCTTGATCTTAGACTGTCGCCATAGTTGGCAACTTGTCACACTTTGACAAACTTTTCAATCAAAAATTGGGAGACTAGAGGACCCCTAAAGACTCAAAATTGTACAAAGAAGTGCCACACAACATCCATTAGTGGAGGAAGATGGTGCTGATAGAGACACACCTGTGAAATTGGAAAAGATTGTCATTTACAAAGGAAGAGGGAGCAGGGGATCAAGGGCATCAGCCCCAGGTAACTCCCCTGGTCCTGTGACACTCATAGTTTTATTACCAATAAAGCTTGTTTAGTTGCGATTTAGCTGCTTCTCAGCTACTTGATCCCATGCATTTCACTTGAAACATGATATCAGCTGCTTCTCAGCTACTTGATCCCATGCAATCACTTGAAACATGATCAGCTAGTTTATTTTATAGCTGCATTGGCAGATTCGACAATACTGCCAGTTACGCTGGCAACAGACACCAGCGCATGCAGCTGCACTGGATTCATGTGATTTGCAAATGAATTTCCAAAAATGCTCACTTGATGGTTGATGACTGACAGCAATGATTATGCTCAAAATAATGCTGGCGTAATAGACCCTTTCTGAGCATTCAGTTCCCATGGTATTACATCATATTGGAGGTCAAGGGACATACATGAAACTCAGTGAGAAGTTCAGTGAAAACTGTCAATAACTTGGGTATACTGCTTCCTGTCTGGCTTTTCCAAAAATTGCTGTACAATGCATGTTCATGTCACCCACATCAGCATGAGTACTGACCTCCATATATAGTTAGTACTCAACCTCCAATTACCATGGGAACGGAATGCTCAGAAAAGGGTCGTCTACTGGTGATACCACTCACGGGACCTGGTGACAGTAGGGTATTTTGGCTACAGTGACTGTATAATTATGATCAAACTCACCAAATTGGAACAATGGTGCTACTTCATGAACTGTGAAGCTAGTTAACCCTTTAAACCCTATAGTACACTTTTGATAACGTCATACTGCGCACTGCGCAGAAAAGATAGTCTCTGCGCGCTGGCGCGCAGGTTCTGCGTCAGCAGAAAGGGTGGGACAGGGGGAGGTGGGTGGGACAGGGGGAGGTGGGTGGGGTCACCCGCAGGGTGCTGTGCACATGGCAGCTGCTAGGCTTGGCTGCAAAAGGACCGTGGTGGGACAGGGGGTGGTGGGACAGGGGGAGGTGGGTGGGGTCACCCGCAGGGTGCTGTGCACATGGCAGCTGCTAGGCTTGGCTGCAAAAGGACCGTGGTGGGACAGGGGGTGGTGGGACAGGGGGAGGTGGGTGGGGTCACCCGCAGGGTGCTGTGCACATGGCAGCTGCTAGGCTTGGCTGCAAAAGGACCGTGGTGGGACAGGGGGAGGTGGGTGGGGTCACCCGCAGGGTGCTGTGCACATGGCAGCTGCTAGGCTTGGCTGCAAAAGGACCGTGGTTGGCACCGGGTGGGCCAACTCTTGGCCTGGCTGCATGAGCAGGCTTAGAAAATGCTACTCTCACCTTTCAGGGGGTTCATTTCTGGCAGGGAAGGCTTCTTGGGCTCTAAGCGGGTGTTTGCCAATCGAGAGTGCTGACCATTGCATGCTCGTTAATGAGGGGGCGTGGTTAAGGTCACGTGTCTGCTTGCTAAGGCTAGAAGTGGAGTTGGCCTCAGCTTTGGAGTCAGAGCCTTGACACAAATGGAGATACGGTGCGTTAAAGGCATGCTTAGGCTAAAACTAATCTCCAGTGAAAAAAATTCAGTGTTTAAAGGGCTAAAAGGTTGACATATAGGTGTTATGAATTTCATGCATCAAAACTTGCATCTCCAAGCACATTGTACTCACTTCAACAGAAGTCCTTCAACTACCTCTGCTTCAGATCAGTTGTCTAGACATTCACTGTTCATTGTAGGGTTGCCTAGTGGGGTTGTATCATTGTAGGGTTGTTGTTTTAGCTAGTGCACTCGTCATAAAGAGTGCATGATCTAACTACTGTGGCCTGTGCACTAAATCATGCAACTAAATCACACGCAAAGCTTGCCCACATTTTCTGCACTCCAACTGGTAATGAGAGGTTGGGTGGCAATGACAAACCACATTCTACAGTACTCGCACGTTATGCTCTCTTGAGTCATCCCAAGAGGGCATATGGCCGCCTAAGTAACAATTGTTCAGCCTGTGTAAGTATCTAGCTAGAATAGTGCACTGCCCATAGAAGCATTGCAGGAGTAAAATGGCATTGAACTAACCTTCATTTCCCCATTATACCTGGTAAGCTTACTTCCCTCACTAAGAGATCCATAGGCACTACCAACCACAGCAAGACTAGCACTACTTACAGGAGTCCAAACTGTCTAGCAGCAGCAGAGTTGCAGCTACGTACAAGTTAAATGCTCAACCAAAGCTGGTCCAATAACAGTTTCGAGATTACTTGAAAGGTTTATTTCAAACCTGTGCATTGTCTATTGCACCATACACTTACATTAACCTGTTTATTTCAACACTTGCTTGTCTGTGTATTGGCTATTGCATCACACACTTTCTACAGTAACCAGTTGTAGCAACCTTTAGTACACCAACAACACCAAGGGCATGCTGGAGAAATGCTGGAGAAATGCCCCACAATGATCACCTCAAATTACACCCCAAGTGGAAAGAAATAAAAAGCCGAGGGAAGAATATGGAAGAAAGTAAAGGCCACACAAGTTTCGTATCCACAGCTAGTAGCATGACTTGTGTAAACTCTGTATTCAGCATGTTTGCCCTGAGTGGCTTCACCATCACAACATGTGCTTGGATGTGCAAGTACAAATTATACACCGTTTTTTTTTCACTTGGGATGCAGGTGACAGAAGGTGCAAGCAAGTGGTATGCATCCAACATTGTTACAAGTACACATTGAGAATATGGTCACAGTATACTGGCCTTTCTACCGTCAAGATTTTGTTTAGCGGATGGTGGGAGGATAAGCTAGTGGTACCACCACCACAAGAGACCTTTTCAGTATATAGTCACAAAATTAACCACCTTGATGTTGCAGTGGTGAAATCTGGGCTATTATGGAAGTCTTCAGGCATATGGTAATAAAATTTAATTGTCAACGTATGGAGTTTTGTGCAGATGGCAACTTTTTGTGATCCACCACAGAACTCTATATATTCAGGAAGCAAGCTTCTATGATCTTGTTATATGACATCACCACAACATAAAGTACCACTTGCTAACTTGTAGCTATGCCACAGGTAAAGTATTCATGTTGAGGTTCAGGTACACCACGCCCTGTGGTTTGTCCAAACATTAACGCAGTTCTCCAACAACTGATTGGATAAGAGACCAGTAAAGTGAGTATGATTTCATCAACACCTAACCTACTTGAAATTGGAAATGACAGTCCTTGGTGATTTGTTCAGACACTTAAGAAAATGTATAGAGCTTTTTCACCTCAATTCCACATCCCAATCTTGAGCCACCAGCTTGGCTTACAGCTTGTACAAAACATCAATGGCAATATGTGTTAGCCTCGTTCCCAGGCCATTCCCGGCTCCAGTTTTGATCACGCAGTATAAAAATGGAGGGGAAGGCCTGGGAGAAAGAGTCACGTGCGTGACGTCAGGTAGACGTGAAGGGGGGCGGTGCCCGATCATTGTAATTCACAAACTTTGCGTTGATCAGCCTCGAGTCTCTCATACAACGAGCTGTATTGACGCTGTCTTTCGAATGTTACAGTCTCAAGTTCTTGGACAAGATATTACAAGAAGGACCTCGAGATTCTTCGTCGGGCACCGCTCCCCCTCACGTCTACCTGACGTCACGCACGTGACTCTTTCTCCCAGGCCTTCCCCTCCGTTTTTATACTGCAAGCGATCAAAACTGGAGCCGGGAACGGCCTGGGAACGAGGCTAAATATGTGTGGTATCAATTGACATCAGTGCAGGTAAACCTTTATACAGGTGTTTGGTCAAATTTCATGGTGGTCAACTGATTGTACAATGTGATAACAGTGGCAGGACGATGATACCTATCATCCCAGTAACAGATTTTCCTCATAGCCCCATCCGTAGTTTTGTTCTCACTCCACTATTACAGTCCTACTATGACAAAGTTCTGAATATCACTTAATGAAGGCTGACAGAAGCCATAACGCCTCCCCTAATCCAATCACAGTAGACACAAATTGGAATATTGAAGTGAAGGTGTTCGCTTGGCTGTTTCTCATTATTAGAGCAACAAGGCAAAATATTGAAATTGAATTGCAGTTATACACTTGGTTGTCACTTTCAGGTTAATTGAATACTAACAAGTTAGCGTCAATGCTAAACGAAATACACAAGTCAACTTAAGTCTAGTAAACCTGCCATGTACACAATAGTACACAATGTTCATAAGCAAGATTCATGCCAGGACACAAAAAGGTAGAAGCAACCCATCTTCAAGCTTGTACCTGCTCAAGTTGAAACAACAAACACTGCATGCAACTTCTAAGTTTAGAATGCACCACAATGGAAGGTAAAACACTGCCATCTACACATAACGACACCACACGGCTCACTACTATACCTAATAGCAGACCTCCAATCCCCCTGGATGTCTTCACCTGTTAAGATACTTTCAAATCATGAAAATTTAGCAATCATAGCTTGGGTTAGCTCCTATTTATTGCTGCATACCCCCAATGTTAAAAAATCACTCACAAATATATGGTATGCGTAAACAAGGAGTTAATGCAGTTGAGAGAACAAGTTACTTTTCCAGCAACGATAGCAATCACATCCATGCATGAATGCAATGCAGTTCATGAAGACACACAGCAGTAGCAAACATCGTAACATGGAAGTGCATTGTCATTGTGTTTTGTTACCCTTTCTGTAGTGAGTGGCAACTTCAACAGCTGAGCATGGTGCAACCTTTCAGAATTGAAGCCAAAAGCATTTGCAATATGCACACATCAAGCAACCACTGCTTTAGCAAAAGATTCACAGTGCATCAGAAAAGCATCAAAGTCAAAGGTATTGACAAGTGCACATGATAAAGAGGATCTATTCACAGTGCATCAGAAAAGCATCAAAGTCAAAGGTATTGACAAGTGCACATCATAAAGACGATCTATTCACACCTCCCCAAGCCCCAAAGGAGCTTGGGGCTTACATGGAAATACAGTATCACCATGGTCATCAAAATCCATCACCTGGTAATGTCATGTAGTGACCAACCAGCAAGGGGTTTTGTTTGTGCACGTTTTCCTCTACCGGTGCTTCATATCTACGGGCATGCAAACTGACGAAAAGAAGTGGATATTATACCATAACACAAGTGTGAATACACAGAGTTACCAAGTTTAATGAGTATCACTATAGCACTAATAAAAAAAAGCGTAATACATAAGTAATCATATACCTTTTTCCGGCAACTTTTCCTATAGTCTGATACAAAATAAACTTAAACAGGGCTATCTTACAGAGGAGTTGTACATTATAATAACAGGATATGCAAGTCCGAGTAGAACATCAGAGAACCATGTGCAAAATAGCAATGTCACTGGCAAAATAGTGCATCAACATAACGCAGTTCACTACAAAGGAAAGAGACAGCAATGCACACAAATCACATGTCACTTCACCAAACCTACCCACCTATGCATGCAGTAATGTGTACATAGACGCTACGCAAACCTTTGGCTCAGGGCCTCCAGGCCCACCACCGACACCACCACCTGCTCCTGGACTAGATTGTTGTCCCCCTCCCTGTTGTGCTCCTCCTGGCTGGCCACCATAGTAAGCATAGCCAAGCTGCCGGTAGTATTCTGCCCACTGAGACTGCAGGTCTCCTGATGCCTGCCCAGGCTGCCCCTGTCCTGGCTGAGCTGCTGCTGAGATAAGCAAAACACCAAAAAAAAGTTAAGGCTAAATTCTGTAAGCATCGGAGTGTGGGACTGTAATCAGGTGAGAGCCAATACCTTGCTGTCCAGCTTGTGCTTGTGCTTGTGCTTGTGCCTGAGCCTGAGCCTGAGCAGCATACAGCTGTTGGTAGTAGGCAGTCCATGCTGCTTGGTGGCCTGCAAAAGCACAAATCAACCAACACTTACACTGTTATTTCAGTGAAACTCGCAAAAAAGCACAAAGCCAAAAGTGAATTGTAAGATCTTGAAAGACCCATGCACCAAGATAGACCTTTTCCTACTAGGAGTTCCTCTACTCTTTGCTTTGCTTGTTGCTAAAACGACAGTACAGCTACCAGAAGCAAAACAATATGTGGTGTAAGCCTGTCTGAGCCCTACAGTTGGATTAGGAGTGCTTGAGTACAGTTTTACAGCTCAAATTCATCTGTAAGCATCTAGAACACGTAAATCACCATAGAAGTTAGATTTATGTCAAGAAGAACAAAACTAAACTGCTAAGAGAGTCACACTGGACCCAAAATGGTCAAAAACACAGCAGAGGGAAACAAATGCAGTGAAAGGCAGGAAAGCCCTTAGAAGAGTGAAAGGTTCTGGATGGGTCACAACAACAACACAATGTAAGGCAGCAAGCAGGACTTGAGCACTAAGAGGGACTTAGCTAGAGATAGTTGAGATTTTAGAACTGGTTGATCATACATTCACCTCCAACTGCTGCAGTATAGCTAAACCATTACATTAGTCGACAAAATCAATGACACACACACACTATGAACACAACTTTCGTCATGATCATCCATTTTGCTCAAGCATTAATCAAACAATAATTGCTCATAAACTCACTTGGATCAGTAGCTTGTTGCTGGCACAAGAGATAGAGAAGAAACATTATCAAACATACTATTATCTATGTATATTTATTTACAACATACATTTGGTGTTAAAATAATTTTGTAAGTCGAACGAAAATTAAACTCCCCAAAATCAATCAACAGCTAATTAGAGAAATGAAAATTACTGTGTGAAAGTAAATCGCTGGTTTCTATCTCGCCTGTAAGGTAAGCACTGCTAGCAAAAACAATACCAGGGTCAGAAGTCCTGGATACGAAACTACGTGCTAGTGCGGCGCATTCATTTTGAGATCCAAAGATTCGATGGTCATCTCACAGGGTTGCTGTCTACTCACCGGCCTCACAAGTGACCTACATAATGGTAGCCTCAAATGCAGCAAGTTTTTGGCCAGCAGTACATGTAACTCAGCCACACCTCACATACATACGCCAGCGCTCACTGATGCTTGATGTAAAAATTTTGGTGTTAATATTTTCGTAGCCCATTGCTTCTACATACTTTTAACATAAAATATTTGTCTTATGACATTTTACAACTTGAAAATTTTCTGTGTGGATGGCTTTACAATACCAGAGGCCAAGTATATTGGCCTTCAACAGTGTGTGAAACTGGAGACCATGAGTCTTTAACGCAGGTAATTATGTAGATGTATGCATCACGTTAAAGCCTTGACAGTTACAAAGTTAAACACAATACAGAGCCGTCAGTCATCAGCATGAAGAAACTCAGACCTACCTGTGCAGCAGCACCATAGGCCTGCTGGTAAGGATACTGAGCCCAGGGTGTAGCTGCTGCCTGGGCACCAGCAAATGCTGCCTGCTGAGGATTGTACATTTGACCAGGCTGGTAGGGCATGCTGTGGAAAGGGATGAAGCTTAGTCAAACATCCTAAAATTGACCCTCTTGTCAATGCAAGACAGTCATAAACACAACAGCAACATACATGTACATTACAAGCATACACACTCACCCAGGCATCTGCTGTCCTGGAAATCCACCGGGACCACCCTAAAGGAGGCACAGTGTAACATGCACTTGTTAGTTTCTCTTACCATAAAATATGTGGTCAATAATTGGGGCGAGCTTGAGTGAGCCCCACACTAGCAAGTTGAATGGTGGATTTTCTCTCTCTATATATTTCTGTCATACGTTGTTCTGTATATACAGCTACACTACAATTTATGTAATAGCATGCGTGGCCAGGTACGGACAATAAGGAAGACTTTCACTCTAATCTGCATGGCATCAAGATGGAGCAAGTGCAGTGCAGCCAATAAGTCAAGTGTTTCAGAAGGATAACTGTTTGAGTAGATGAAGCGCAAGCACTGCACATGGCACAAGCAGTTGTGTAGACAAACTAGGCTACTTACACAATGCAGAAGGCAGCAGAGATCCTTCTACCGCTTGATTGATAGCTGTTTACTTTCGACACCTCTGCTATTTGTGACTATGCTTGGCAAGCCATACAATGTGTTCGCACTCACAGACAACAGAGGCCAGCAGGAGGCGGGACTTTACTGTGTGTAGCTGCCTAATGCTCCTGTATCCTTTTATCAAGAACTTGTGCATGGGTTGCTTACAGAAAGTAGACAGTGGTAATCCCTGGTAGCTATACAGACATGCATGGTCTGTATGCTGTGAGCTGGTAATGTACTGCCAAAGCCTTGCTAGCCAAATGATGATGCTCTGTATTGCTTGTTCAGGCTTGCTCCACAGTATTCTACATTTACACCAGTTACTAATAACTACTTTTTCATCTATTAACTCACCATCATGTCACATTTCTGTCGTATGAGTTGCTGAGCATGCTGAATTTGCTGGAGATTGCCTGTGTGCACACAAGTAGAGTAGCCAGGATTGATTTACGCACAACATGCTACGAGTAACCATGAAGACATCACCACTTAGTAGCTTAAGTTTTATCCCAGTGAATTTATCACTGTGATGTTAATACAGTTTGCTAGCTTACTATGCATAAATACTCACATAAATACACAAGCATACTCAGTAATCTAACCAGAATTTTGTTTATGGAGCAAAGGGCTCTTCGAACCCCAGTCACCTACAGATGCCTTTTCAACATGTCCTTCCTGGGTACAGTCGGCAATCAATTGATGATCGCTGAAACCCTACCCACCAGCTTACAATGCTTGGAACTAACGTATCTCTAAGAAGTTTGTGCTGATTCTTGGATATGAGAAGTTTAGCTACATGCTGGTCCTCAGCATGTAATCTTATCTTACTTGTGACGTGAGATAAATGCTGGCGAAAGTTAGCTGTTGCGTTCAAAAGCAATAAATTATCGACCCACATTGTGGGGCCGCTGCACTCCCGTGCTTTAGCTACAACACTGATGCTGCAAGAAAGATCCCTTATGGATTACATGCACAAGTACCTCTGATGTTGAACAACTTCTCATGTGGGTTCGGCTGTGCGCCTCTATGTAGTTCAATGTGGGCTCCAGACTGCACTTGCAGCTGACGAATAGTATCACCACCTTCAGAGTGAAAACATTGCTTATGATGTTAACATGTAAACAGCTGCAAGGACTGTATCTGGTTATAATTGCAATGAACCCAAGGTGCAAAGTGCCCAAGAATAGACATTACATGTGATAAAACTATGACTACAACACATACTATGGGGTATTGTGAAACCAGCTCGGGCCAAGGACTGTGATACAGACTTGTTTAAATCGTGGAAAGCTCATTTTGGTAGATTCTGGAACAGTACGTGCTTCGGTGTTATATATATATTGACCAAACTCTTATGCTACATTAAAAACTGAGTTAGTTAGCCAGTCATGCAAGGCACTCTCAACAGCTACCACGAAATAATTAGTAAAACCGCCAGAACTTGTATCCACTGAATATGTGATCCACTGTCCAGCCTAGAGCTTTACAAACATAGAAGCTGTCAACACCAGAACTCGACTCAGTGGCCTATCTATATCATGTGACTGTACACGGTGCTATTGAACTGGCTGGAAATATATGCTCTACCAATAGAAGCACCAGCAACGGGACTATTGTACACGGTGCTATTGAACTGGCTGGAAATATATGCTCTACCAATAGAAGCACCAGCAACGGGACTAAAGAGGTCAAAGAAGAAACTGCATAGACCAGAAGGGGTTAGAAAAAGATTACTAAGGCCAAGAGAGCTGGGGGGGAGGGGGGGATTGGAGAGGGGGGAGAGGGGGGGGGAGGGGGGAGAGGGGGGGGGAGGGGGGAGAGGGGGGGGAGGGGGGAGAGGGGGGAGCATACATCTTCCACAGGCAGAATGTCATCAGCTCAATCAACTGTTATGAACTCTTAGCCCTTCATATACTGGCATCCACCACCACATACCTTTGCCAATGACCAGTCCACACTTCCCAGAGGGGACGGGGAACTGCACAGTTTGGACACCAGGTCCTGTAGGGTTTGGAAGCTCCAGTCTTGGCTTGAACCCCATCTGTTGGTGCTGCTGTATCAAAGGCATATGAAGCAAATTTTAAGTGTAGAGGCCATGCTGTGCCGCACAATGCGTGGCAGAAAAAATGTGGAAAAAAAAAAATCGCTCGTGGCGGCGAACTTTTTCAAAGTATGCACCTTTAGACTGCAAAAATAAGGCCTATTTTTCAAGGGTATAATATTCTAGCCTCGTTCTCAGACCTTCCCAACCGTCCAGTAAAATATTCAATTTACGTGGAAAACAGCAAGATTATACTGACTTTGTCGTCGTTCTCAGGAGACCGCCCAGCTTTTGTCGCTTGTAGTAGTCTCTGTGCAAATGTGCACTAGCCTCGTACCAAGCCATCTCACCTCCAAGATTTTGATTGCTTTATAGTGTACATTAACCCTTTGAGATCGATAGGCATTTCTATTATAAAGTCACAAAAAAGTTTTCTCAATGAAAACAAGCACATGTAGGGATGGAACCCTCAAAAACCAACCAAACAAGATAGGAACAACACCACAATACTTTTACACCATCCCTACATCTTGTGCCATTTTGCCGACTATGCATTGTGTTTGTTACTTGTGTGCACAGAAGGGTTGTCTTGGGCATGGAAGCCTGTGGAACGAGCAGTACTGGGTGTGTAGTGCACGTTGTTGTGTATGGAGAGTGCGTTGTGTTGTGGGTGGCTGTAATTTTGTTACGGTTGAGTGTGGCAGGCATAGTTAGCTAGTTTAATATGTACAAGCTGTGGGGTGCAAGATCAGTGCTGAGTCTGTGTGGCATGTTGGAGTGGGTTGCGTATGTTGTGGGCTTTTGTAGCTGCTGGGCATGGCAGGTAAGGGTTGTCTTGTAAGTGAAGGCTGTGGTGTGAGCAGTACTGGGTCGGTCTGTAGTTAACGACATGGTGGTGTGTTTGAAGGGTTTGTGGGGTAGGTAGCTAGTTGTAGGGAGAAAGGTTGTTTGTTGGTTTGTGGGTGTAGCTGGTGTGCAGTGTTGTTTTAGTTAGCTATAACTTTAACTAAATATATTTTAGTATGGCCTTTTTAAAATTTAGTTAACCAAAAGTGCAACTTAAATTTCTTGCTAACTTGGGGGCTGTAACTAAAACGTCCAAGGACGTACAAGAAGAAACCGTAACTGTACTAAAACAGAATACAGCCTGTTTTCAACAATAAGTGTAACTAAATACCTTTTAGTAAGGGGTTTTAGAGTTTCAGTGGTTGAAACTATAACTAACTAAAAATTTTGTAAAACTGGGAAACTAGAACTAAACTAAACCAAAAGTATTTTCTAAATAAAAACTAACTATAACTAAACTAAAAGCACAAACCCTAAAAACTTAAATTTGAAGGGTTTTGTGGTGTACGTGGTTGGCAAAATGGCACAAGATGTAGGGATGGTGTAAAAGTATTGTGGTGTTGTTCCTATCTTGTTTGGTTGGTTTTTGAGGGTTCCATCCCTACATGTGCTTGTTTTCATTGAGAAAACTTTTTTGTGACTTGTTTGCTTTGTTTTTTTTTGGTTTAGGAATGGTAAGAGAGAAGTGACATGGGAGGGTAGGCCGAGGGGAAGATGCATGGTGTGTACAGTATGATAGTAGAAAGAGCTAAGAATTGTCATAAATTCAAACGCTTTGAAGTGAAATCGTCAATCCAAACATCAAACTTCAGGGGGTTTAGAAGTACAGTCCAAGCAAAGCCTCATAAAAACCAAGTGAAAAGCAGATGAGTTTAATAAGGCTTCGCATGCAAGCTTATAAATCCTGTGCTCATTTCACGTGGACTAGTAATGGGTTCACCGAAAAACTCTCCATAGACTGTCACCAGAGTATTGAGTCGTAAGACCCCATTACAGAACTGTTTGATGGTGAGTAGCTATAGTCTAAATGGGTTTGAAACGAACGCATAGGGGTCTGTGGAGCTGAACAACCGCCAGTTCTGTGGCCACCTCTAGTGCAGAAGTTTGGAATGAAGCCATGCACTATTGACTCGGTGCTACTAGAGTTTGAGTATACCAAGCTACCAATAGGCTGCCACTTGCTTCGTTGGAGGAATATGAAGACTCAGGCACAACACAAAAGGAGGATGTTAAGAAGACACCAGCCAAAGTGCTACCATCAACTCGCAGTAAACATTGTATGTGTACTATATGCATGTAAATGACTATAACAAGCAACTTTGAAATGTGAAAGTTGACAATAAAACTTGAAATTGAATATCAGTGGCTAGTGTTCTAAGTCATATGAAGTACTTGATGGTTAAAACACTAGCTGGCATAGTACCGTCTATACCACTTGAGCTTGGCTTTTGCAGCCTTCAAATTAGTCATACGAGCTGCTGCCCTTTTTTTGTCAGGGTTCCTCCAATAACAACTATGGGAGGATATGCGGGAAGCTGCCCTTCCTTTCTCAGGGTCCTCCCAATAACGGGTATGGGAGGATGCCCTGGAAGATGCCCTTTTGGTCTCAGGGTCCTCCCAATAACGGGTATGGGAGGACGCCCTTTTCGTCTCAGGGTCCTTCCAATAACAGGCATGGGAGGACACCCTTTTCGTCTCAGGGTCCTTCCAATAACAGGCATGGGAGGACGCCCTTTTCGTCTCAGGGTCCTTCCAATAACAGGCATGGGAGAACGCCCGGGAAGATACCCTGTGTTTCTCCGGGTCCTTCCAGTAATTATTACGGGACGATTGCCTTTTTTCCCCCTTTGTTTCGCAGGTAGTTCTGCTTGTACTGCGCTCGTTTCTTGCGGACATTACGCATATTGCGTTCGATGTAAAGTGCAGCACAACTACGTCAACTGATCCACGAAATCAGATTTGCAAAATGCAACGCTCAATTCTCACCTTCTCTACAAAGTACTGAACCACGTGCTCAGTTGAACCCTGGTGACGTAATTATGAGTAATATTTAATTCGAGCAAAATGGTGTGTAGCAGCTAGCGTAAGTGTGAGATTACCTGGGAATCACCGACAAGTTTGAGTTCTTTCTTTTAGACCGATAAGTGGCAGGTGCAATACCTAGTGATTTATCCTGTTGTTTTGCGTTTGAATCGTTGTAAAAGCTCCAGCCGTTATGGTGCTATCGCGGTGAGAGGCAGAAGAAGAAGAAGAAGAAAGAAAGTCAGAAGATAGACGATTTGTCTGTTTTGGCGACTTGCCGGTCTGGTGCTTAGCGATACTTTCCAGCAAACTTAACAGTCTTTTTACTCATGAAAATACTCGATAATGCCTGATATGGCTCATACAGGCCTTTGACTAATCTAACGAAGACATTTCGAGCGTGTTATTTGTGCACTTTTAATGTGGCGGCCATTTATTTTCGGGGTCATCCCTACATATGGCGTACTACCGTACGCCATGATACCTAGTATACGCGCCAATAATATTTCCTATAGAGCAACATGACTAATATTTTCCCATATTCAATAGTTCGTATTCGATAGCCTGCAGGGCATATGCTGCGTAGCAACCGCGGCATGTGCTTTAATTGGAATGCACTCGTAGCCACTGCTGAAACAACAAATAAACGGATGAAGATGGCATTATTTACTAACTTATGGTACTTTCTTCCACTGGTAGAGGGTTTGCTACGCGTGCTGGTGCTGTCCAAAGCTAGAAACAGGCCAGCAGCCTGAAGCTCATTAAATATGCATGCAGCAACGACCTTTGTACTGCACATGCGCAGTAGCTGTCTATCATCTAGGTGCTGCTAAATCAGAGTAGTATATTTGATGTGTGAGAAGGCAATATGGCTGGATATTGCACTCTTGTGCTGTATTTTCACTCACCTACGGCTCGTAAAAATACGGCCACATACTCGTGCAATATCCAGCCATATTGCCTTCTTACCCATCAAATATATACACCCGATCTTTACTTCCTGTGAGCGTGATAGGAGTATTTATACGCCTGTTACATTTGGGCCACTACTGTGCAAAGAAGCGAAGCCTTGCGGCTCTTTGGGTAAATCCCTTTTTATTTAGTGGTAATTGTTGAGACCACGCCTTTTCACTTTCTATCCAGGAAAAGCAGGAAGGGGCAGTACTACTTCGTGATCGATCGTGATTTGGCCAAGGGCTGCAAAACACGAAGCTTTTTCCCAAACAAAGGAAGCCTCCAGTTTAAACATAAGTACTTCCTTCAAATAACTTTTAAATTGGCTGACTCTGTCGGAGCTGTAGGTACCAAGTGAGAAAATTGGCACTGTTTCAAAACGCTGGTAAGTTGCGAGTATAGCCATGCGAGTATAGCCATGCGCAAAATGGCTTCAAACAAGCACAAACAGCTTACCTAGTAGTCCAGCCTAGTTATGCACTGTTCATGCAAATCAGGCCACTGGCTACTCCTAGGGCTTGCTAAGCAACGCTTGACACTTTGACCTCGGAGTAGTTACGCTGATTGTGTAACAGCTGTCACGGTTAATTAATGATGACATAAAATTGCTGCCACATTCAAAGGGTTAAGCGGAAATGAACGCATCTAACTGCAAATGAGACTGATGCAATGAAGAGGCTGCTTGAGCTTGGCCTCGTTCCCAGGGAACAAGGCTAGCTTGAGCTATTAGTAACTTATAGCAGGCTATGAATACTAATTTGTGGCCTAAAAAGTGTAGCGGCCAAAGCCGCTACGGCCACTACGGTTCCTATGCCACTGTGTATATCAAGGCAGGAAGATTGTCACCCACTATGCAAAACACTATCCAGTATTCACCACAAACAGCATTGATGCCCACGTCAACTACATGTTACTCATAGGACATCCAGTTTGCAAGTTGTGTGTATACAGCCTTGTTGACAGCCACCACTCAGCCTTCCATTGTTCAAGGTCAAGGCCTTCCTGCTTTACAAGTAATCAAAAGCTGATTTGGGAACAAGGCCAGTGTGCATACCTTCTGAGTATGTGGCAAACTGGTCTGACGTGTTTGTACATTACAAGTAGCAGATACCACTGACATAAAAGTTCTTGTTCAGATGCTCCTAACTTGAGTAACAATTTTGATGACGACTAAAACTAAACACCACAATCATAAAGAGCAAGAAATTTGTTCCTTGAAGATCGACATGATGGTGGTGAATGGTTCCTTACAAATAGCAGGTCGTATATGTTGATGTACATATGCATACTTGTAATAGTTTTGTACCATAACAACGTAAAAATGGTGCTGCACGTGCAATCGAAATAATTCCAGAATGGCAGCCGTAGCAAGCATAGCGGCAGCTTCAACATAATTTGAGTGTTTAAAGCACCGTGTTCAAAACAGACCTGGCTCTAGAGATGAATAGCATTCCTTTAGGCCCATTTGTGTCTGCTTCTACAGCTTCACAAAATTGGAGGCAGTGACTAAGTTCCCATTCCATGTTATACAACAATCATACTACAGTGGTGTAACACAGTTGCATTCATGGGGCATGCACTCAAGTGCTGACTTGACAATCACTGATGCTGAAAGTAAATTCCTCTAAAAGCAAGACAACACAAAGCAAGTGGGTAGGAACATACACCTCACAGAATTCATCAAACACTGTCGCCGAAAAAGGACCTAGGATTACCCAACTAGATAAGCCTGGTCAAGCTGATTCACAGATGTGCAAAAAAGTGCACACATAAATACAAAGGTGACAGCATAACTGATACTACTGACGTTCCGCACAAACTGAACAGCAGAGACTTGAATTTCTTTTACACTGCACCCTGGCTTTAGTGCTCAACACAGTTGTGATCAGCAAAGCCACCATCAATAGACTTTGAGGTGGAAATGCATGTGGAATGCAAGTATAACCTTTCCAGTCATTCTCAACAAGCTAAGCACTAAATGAGAAAGCACACGCATCCTTCACGAGCATCCATTTGCTGCTCAGGCTTGCACCAGTGATCAACAATAAAAGTCATACGTATGTTCTTGAATCGCATTGAACAATCTTCTAGCTTAAGGCACGCAGCACCACAGTACGATTGTTGTACAAAACGGAAATGGAAACTTCCTTTCCTACTTTTATACATGACAGTTGTCGACTGAAACTCCAGCTTGGAACAAATTCCAAGATGGTTTCAGGAGGCAAACACAAATACCACTTGGAATTCATCGCTCTCGTAACCACGAACCGAGGGAAATGACACTGCATTGAAATCCTGTACACCTCTCTGGAATAAAAATAAGAAATACTAGTTACCAAGATAGCAGCACCATCTAATAGGTGATGCAATGTTTAGTGTATGCTATCATGAAATGCTTCAGTGTAGTGGTTCTAAATCACTTAGAGCCACCATTCGCCGACTCTACATGCAGAGTCCACTCCACCAGGTAGAGCTAAATTCGCAAAAACTTTGTTTATGGATACATTCAAAAATTGTCGACAAGAACACACCATTGTTCACCACTACCACCATCTAATACTTTGTTGGTGCAGTGCTGACAATGTATATCTCCTCCAAGGTGAGCATAATGAAACTGCATGGAGTAGCATTTAGAACGAGCACTGACCTCCGCCACAATATCTTCCACCATTTTCTTTGCTCTATGACAAGACTCAGGGGGACCAGCAATGGTGGCCACTCGGTAATCTGTCCCAGGGATATCTGTGGAAAAGGGCAAATGAGAGGCATTATCTGCTGTTTCACTAGCCTCATTCCCAGCCTACTCCTGAGCTTTGCGGTGCATAACGCACAGCCAAGCCGGGGCACACTGGGGCACGTGCCCTAGCAACTAGAGGCTGTGCCCCACCGGTGCAGGCACCCCTGAAGATTTTCAGCGCCAAATCGGGAAATGTACCGTTGTCAATCACGAATTGAGCGCTAAAAATGCATGAAGGTGTTGAAATCAAGCTGCAAAGTGTAGCTAGTATCCTCAGAGTAACAAGGTCTTATATGCTCCCCTGATCTCATTATGATAGCAATGTGTCAATCAAAACCATTTGTGGTTGATATGGAGACAAAGTATCAACACAGTTTTACTATTTCAAGGAATGAACATCCTGAAGAGCAGATCCCACCAAACTCTTGAAAGACCAATGACAGGTACAGTAGACACTCACTTATCCAACCGTGACAGGGACCAGACTATGGCCAGATAAATAAAACGGCTGTATATGCGAATCATCAAATATCGTTCGGCTGTGCTAGCCATCAGTGATGCAAATGATTGTACCTTCGCCTCCATTATGTCGCCAAAGGTCAAAATCCCGAGTCTGCTGAATTCATCTGCCACCAGTACTACCTTCACGGGGGGTCACAAACTCTCCAATGCAAGAACACCTTTTCTCTTTTCAGATTTTTCAAAGCTAGTTTTTGTGTCCAGGATCATGCACGTGTATGGTGTGCATTAATTAGAAAACAACACGAACACAGTTTGGATAATTCGAGCAGTCGGATAATTGAGGGCTGGATAAGTGAGGGTCCACTGTACAATGATCCTAAGATGACATGTCACTAAACCAGTACGTTTGCGTGAAAAAGGTAGTATAGGATTCATTGTCATTTGTGCACGCTGTCAGCAATGATACATAATTGACATTGACAGCAATCTTGACTGTCACGTAGGTAAGGCACTGCATTCAACTAACTGCCATACTACACTTGCAAGCTCAAACGTTCCATGCTATTCACGTCATGATGGTAAATTGCACTCTGTAGGTACATACACTCACCATTCTGAAACTGGAGTCTCACCCCACATGTGTTCTGGATGTTATTTATGTGTTCACCATTACGGCCAATCACGAACCCCACAAGAGGTTTGGGCACATGTACCTGAGGTAGATTGTAAGTGTACTCACTCAACAACAAGAACCTAGTCAAAAAAGTTCATGACAACGTCCACTTTCTGTTAGGCAAAAACTCATCAGGTGAGCCCCAGTGAACAGCACCTTCCTTGGAGAGTAGCACTGAGGTTTCTGCACTCAAGTACAAACAGTCCTAACCCTACTTCTAACTTGACTGCTACAGTGACACATCTTCTATTCTGAGATGTTTGAGGCATTGCCTAACCATACATGGTTCCTACCAGGCACTCTACACATTTGCCTTGTCCAAGGGGCTCCTCCCCAGACTTTTGTCTATTGCAGCACAGGAAAAATAAGGTTAAATCCCGAGGTGGAAACCCAAATGGGAGCCTTGAAATAAGACTACCACACAAGATAAGGTCTGTGCTCAAACCATACCGTAGATCTGAAAATTTTCGTTGTAAAAATACTTTCACACTTTGCGTAAACCACGAAAATAAAGAACACGAAATATATTCTGCAATGAATAATCATTACAGTCAGCAAATTTTGTGCACGCGATTTCACAATGCAGCTAGCTAGTTGTTTTGCGGCTTTTTGTTTCACAGTGCAGTTAGCTATCGATAGTTATTTCACACGAGACAGCCTCTTCTTCGATCAACACAGGCGACTCATGGCAAACACGTAACAACTTTCTGAGTGTTCAATAATCGTCCGTCTTTACTGCCACGGTATGTGTTTACAGCGTACGAAAATTTCCAGATCTACGGTATATATGACAGGCCCATGTAGAAACGGAAAATTTTTCCATAGCATATGTGTAACTCACGTAGAAATTTTCCATAGTATAACTTGACTGCACTGTCACATTACTTTATTGTCAAACATCCGTTAAGGGCAGGGCTTGTACAATGCTTCATAGATGTATCAGATATTTGTGCATCAATGAAGTGTTTATGAGCTCCGCCCTTAACGGACTCAGTATACTGTGCTTCAAACGCAGCAACAATTAACCTTTGATTTCGACACAAGACTCCCATGTATTTGATATCTTAAAACATGGCTAAAATGTTGGTTGAGAAATCTCTTTATCATCCCAGCCCTAGTTTAGTTTGCACGCACAAGACAGACACACTACATGAACTGCAGGTGACCGAGTACAATCCCAGTCGGACTAGTGTCACCTCTATTGTTTGCGGCATCCCTCGAGTGAAGTCTCCAGTCATCCCTCTGGCCTGAGGCACATAAAAAGTAGAGTCAAAATAAACACTCATAGCACACAAAGAACACATCCAGAATCACCTAAACCTACATTGTTACATTGTTACACAATGCAAAAACATTTGAAAACCGAGAAACAGTCAACACTTCAAGCTACAGTAGGCGTCAATAAAACGTTCCCGTATCGTAATCGTACTACGTGCGTAGTACGGTGCTAACTGTAGCGTATTCGCACCGTAGCACTATCGTACTAGATATCCGTACCATTATTACGAAACGTAGTACGCCACGTAGTACGGACGTGCCTCAGGTAGCATTGGAGACTGTACAACGAGTGTTCTCTTAGTGAGAGTAAGCTAGAGCTAGTGCCTGTTGTGTATCGTCGCTGATAGCACGCAAGAACGACGGCGAACCCTACACTATCACTTCCACACAATACCTACCGGTTTTCTGACCTGTCATCTTTCTTACGATCGTCGTGCATGTCATTATCGGGCCTTCGAGGGTTGGATGGGGTCTGGTCTTCACGATACTCACGCTTATTCGCTTCGAGAAAGGTAAAACTGCGTAGACACTTCGTCTCCATGTCAGCCATGGCAAGCTTCGATCGACATGTGGCTGTTTAGATACCGAAATTCTAAGCGTAAAATTTTCGTATTACACTACTACGCACAGTACTACGTTCCGTGCGGAGCGTAACGATTGCGTACATCCCGCGTACTTTTCATTCCGTACCAGCGTACTACGCGCGTAGTACAACTACAGTACGGGAATGTTTTATTGACCCCTACTGTAGTAGCCCTGGGCTAAGATGCTTAGTAACAATTGCCTTTTCAAATACACAATAGACGTTAATAAAATGTTCCCTTATCGTAATCATACTATGCGCGTAGTATGCTGCTAACTGTAGTGTATTCACACCGTAGCACTATCGTACTAAAGGTCTGTACCGTTATTACGAAGCGTAGTACGGACATGCCTCACGTAGCATTGCAGAGTGTACAACAAGTGTTCTTTTAGTGAGAGTAAATTAGAGCTAGAGTTTGTTGCGTCTCGTTGCTGACAGCATGCAAGAACGGCGGCAAACCCTACACTATAACCTCCACACAATACCTACCGGTTTTCTGACCTGTCAGCTTTCTTAGGATCGTCGTGCATGTCATTATCAGTCCTTTGAGGGTTCGATGGGGTCTGGTCTTCACGATACTCACGCTGATTCGCTTCGAGAAAGGTAAAACTGCCTAGACACTACATCTCCATGTCAGCCTTCGACATTTTCATATAGTACGTCCCGAAAGTCCTTGAACAAACGTCTAACGTCTGGACGCGTCTTGAGGTTGCGTCCGCCCACACACTGGACGCAGCTTGCCTTGTGTTTCTCTGTGTGCGCCTGCGTTCGTCTGCATTCGTCTGCATACGTCTGTGTGCGTCTGCGAGCCTTCCACCGTAAAGTCTAACTTTCGACAGTATTTATCTTAGGTTAAATGCAAGCTATCGACAGAGATAAAGACCATCGTACATCCAAGACCTCTCAATAAAACATATCCAAGAATCAAGTAAGGTCTCCCAGGGATACGCTAGTTCTGAGCGCTGTAGGCTTGTGGGTGGGGTTTCGGAAACGATCGATCGAGTGCCAACTGTATTTCTGGATCTTGAAAAGCTACCAACATGGGACAAGGATTGGCGGGGAGAGAGACTCAAGGCCTAAACATATAACAGCTTGGACATGGAATGCAGCTGAAGAATTTCGCATGCGTCTGCGTTAGTCCGCGTGCGTGCGTCTGCGCACAGAAAATTAAACGACCGGACGCGTCTAGACGCGAAAGGATCTCTGCGTCCAGACGCATCTCTTGTTCAAGGACTTTCGGGACGTACTATATTACGCTACTACGCACCATACTACGTTCTGTGCGGAACGTAACGATCGCATACACTCTGCATACATTTCATTCCGCACTAGCATACTACGATCGTAGTACGACTACGGTACCGGAACGTTTTATTGACACCTACTGTATGTACAGGTTTAACCCTTTTAGCCCGGCGCGCATGCGCGGAAATCGATCGCGTGGTTACGAGAGAAGCTAATAAAAAATGGCGATTTTGTGTAGTGTTGATTTATTGCGTTATATCTTTTAAAATAGCTGAGTTCAGGCAATGATAGTTAGGCTTAGCTTAGTTGAAAACAAACCTGCTTTACTCAGAATGTAGTCAGAATACCTGCTAGTGAAGTCCGAAGAAGCTACAACGGTGGAAGCGTAGGTACCCGCTGTGTACCTGAAAATGACCGATAATACACGGCAAAAGTTGGCAGAGATTTCCAGCGAAGGTACGTTTCAACTGTCGTTGACACAATTAGATAGTAGATAGACGACAGAACATGTAGCGTGTGGATATAAGCTGTACTGTGGCCAACTACGATCGACAGGCAAACTTCGAACGCGATTTTCAGGGGAAGTCCCTATAGAACACAGCAGCTAATTATGCTTCGATTGACTTCCTGTTACACGTAATAACTAACTACAAGTCCAAAAAGGCGCAGCGATCACGATAAATAGCGGAAGCGAAGTGCGGGCGCATTTGGCCGCTATCGGGTGTAATGGTCAAGAAATTTCGCGGGCGCATTTGGCCGCTATCGGGTGTAATGGGTTAAACAGTTATTATGTTTAGGAATGCAATATAGAACATCAGGTTTTATGCAGTTGAAAGGTCAAAGCACATGGATGTTTTGAGATCGAAATACAGATACAGAAAGCTAGTTCCTAGGGCTTCTCAATCCTCTGAATGAAAATCATGTTGCGTCCCAGAAAAGAACTCTCTAATTAGGCATCATACCGTATAGCCGGAAAATTTGGCAGTTTTGGCGGTTGGGGTTGAAACTTTTTTGCCGTCGCCCGCAACATTAATGACGTAATAATGCAGTATTCTTGGCCCGACCCTCTATGCCAGCTGTACATGTAGCTAGCTCGGCGCTAGCACGCTGTCTGTAAGTTTGTGAACTCACAGCTTTGTTCAAGTACCCCAAGCGAGAGATGGCAATGCTCCCTGATAAATGCCCATCACTAACACAAAGATCAAAATAGCGAACAAACGCGTGCAAGACAACCTACAATGCGAATCTCCCAAGGCAAGTACAACGACTGTACATGTAGTAAACATGGTGTCCTCTAATACAACTCCAGTGCGATCCTCACTCTGACGGTCAGTGCAGCTGCTCACCTACACTCCGCCTACTAAGACAGGTTGCGATGGCGATCGCGATAGACTAAACTAGACTTATGATGATGTAACACTCTGCTGGGGTCCGACGCCCACCGCAAAATTCAAAATATTTTTTTCCGCCAGGCTTGGGGCCAAACCGCCGAATTTAAAGACCACCAATATTTCCAGATATACGTATTGCATCATATACTGCATGCTTGTTGACAATTGCTACCATTTGATGCATGCACAACAACATCCAGCTGCAAACAAGCAGCTTCTGGCGTACTAAGTCACCTGTACTAAGAAGCGTGGACCAACCTCAAGTTCTTTTTGCTCAATCAGCTGCACTACCAGCTCCCTTGCTTTCTGCAGACAACAACAACAAACAAACAAATTGTTAACAAACATGTATTGTTCACTTATGTACTATATTTGCCAGATAAAAATTCGACCCAGGTCATTTGTGCTTCCAAACATATTGGTAAACGCATAGTCAGCATTTATCAGTAAGCTAGCTATCAACATAAGATCAAAGAGCAGCATATACAGTAGGCGTCAATAAAACGTTCCCGCACCGTAATCGTACTACGCGCGTAGTACGCTGGTACGGAATGAAAAGTACGCGGGATGTATGCAATCATTACGCTCCACGCGGAACGTACTACGGTGCATAGTAGTGTAATACAAAAATTTTACGCTTAGAATTTCGGTATCTAAACAGCCACGTGTCGATCGAAGCTTGCCATGGCTGACATGGAGATGAAGTGGCTACGCAGTTTTACCTTTCTTGAAGCGAATCAGCGTGAGTCGTGAAGACCAGACCCCATCTAACCCTTGAAGGAGCGATATGATGACATGCACGATGATCGTAAGAAAGATGACAGGTCAGAAAACCAGTAGGTATTGTGTGGAAGTGATAGTGTAGGGTTCGACGCCGTTCTTGCGTGCTGTCAGCGACGATACACAACAGGCACTAGCTCTAGCTTACTCTCACTAACAGAGCATTCGTTGTACAGTCTCCAATGCTACCTGAGGCATGTCCGTACTACGTTGCGTACTACTCCTCGTAATGATACGGATTTTTAGTACGATAGTGCTACGGTGCGAATACGCTACAGTTAGCACCGTACTACGCGCGTAGTACGATTACGATACGGGAACATTTTATTGATGCCTACTGTATGTGTAGCTACAGCCCCTTGATAAAACATATTTAGGAATCCAAGGATAATGTTAGCTTCATGAGACATAGATTGGCTACAAGAGAGACTCTGGACATATGTGGACCTCTCTACAAAAATCGGCCACTTGGCGCAAACATTGAATTTACGTGACATGAGTTCAAAGTTCAATGCACAGCACACGAATCCAATGCATTTTTGAGCACTCATAGCGAGTGAACGCATTGGAGTTCCACCTTGTAACTCGAGAAGGTAGTATGTGCACTTGTAAGGTATCACTTTTATGCAGCAGGCCGGGATTTACGTGCATTTGAAACGCCGCACAAGATCAAAACAAACTTGCGCACTGATCGCATTTAGCCGTGAGTAGCTTCGAAACAGTAAGGCCGATTTAAAAGATAAGTGTCATTGTGATCAGCAACAAATGCACTCTCAGCTGGTGTAATAATCTCAAGTGTCTGAAGCGGTCAGTTCTTTGCTGAGAGGGTCACATATATGCATATATTCAAACCATAGTTGGAGCAGTATTAACACCAATGTAGAGAGTACCTTGCAACTTTCAGGCAAGCCTGTCATTCTGAGGGGTTTCTCAGGAGCATTGGCAAACTGCCCATCCTGGATCATCTGCATCTTGCAACCTGCACGTTCCTGAAGGAAAGAGAAAGAAGTGGATGGAGATGATGAAATGCCAGTTGAGTCTTGCAAAAGAGCACCCATGTACGAAGCACCTAACAAGTTGGCCAAAGAGAGGGATTTAGCTACTAAAACAATTTCACTTGTTTACATTCTTCATGCATGTACATATTGAGTGGCCATGATACAACATATGTCACAATAATAAGCACATAGCAGACGTTTCACAGTATACACACAATAAACAAGAGCATTACTTACTTACAAAGTTTCTGAAAGCTTAAATGAAGCTCCAGTAACCTCTATTAGCATTTCTGTCTTCAGAAAAGCGTTTTGCGCTCTCCATTACACACACTGACACACACCCCAACATGTTGAAAGGTACGAGCTATTCACACAGTATACACACACATTTAGCTACTCTGCTCTTAATGTAACTTTTCACATGGACACACACATACCTGCAAAGCTTTGATCATTTCCCCACCTTTTCCTAAATAAGAAAGAAACCATAAACATCACATTAGTACAGGTAATAGCACAGTTTACTGTGGTATTCGGGAGAGTAATGCCCTAAATAGCATTCGGCTTCGCCTCATGCTATTTAGAGTGCTATTAATTTCCACAGTAAACTGTGTTAGTATAATTAACAGCATGGTTTCGAGTGCAATTTGGGATTAATAGCACGAGTGAATGGCTGTTAATTGCACGAGGCGAAGCTGAGTGCAATTATGCCATTCATGAGTGCTATTAATCCCAAATTGCATGAGAAAACATGCTGTTACTTGTTAATCATAAACTTCGCCTAGTTTACAGTATGCTATAATAAGTATGAGTATGTATGTGATGTGGTGGTTTATAGTATACAAGTTTACAGTAAACTGTATAGTTTACACCAAATTGTTGTCACTTACAAGTTACAAGTTTACATTATGTTAATATAGTTTACACCAAATTGTTGTTGCTTACAAGTTATAAGTTTACATTATGTTAATATAGTTTACAGCAAATTGCTACTGACCAATCAGTGAGCGATTACACCTTGCACGGTTTTGTAGTTTTTGTATTTTTTGTCCAATCAGAATCTTTCCTACCTGTGCAATTACAAAAATAATTGCACACCTTTCTATGGGAGTAAATGTATTGACACTAAATAAGTATATGATTATTACTTATACTGTATTTATTCAAATAAATGCATGATCCAATCTAGCCCATGAAATTCAATTCTGGGAATTTATGGGTGGATCTAACTTAGCCCAATCCCTCACTAATTAATTTTGAGCTGATCCAATTTAGCGCAACACCAGGAATGAAGCCTCTCAGTTGTCCCAGTCAGTTTATTTTGTGGCAACAAAAGGCAGTCAAGAACAATTTCCAAGCTATCCCATAACCGTTCTACTTTGGCGTTTGTAAGACTTTTTGTTGCAGCTGCTACTGTCTATCAAGAACCTCACTTGTGGAGAACTGAAGGCCAGGAACTCTTTGCATTTCTGTTTGACCAATGAAAATTTCGTGTTTGAATCCATTGCAATGCATGATCTAATCTAATGCAAGAAATTCAATTCCTGGAATTTATGGGTGGATCTAACTTAACTCATGCCCACTCAAAATATTAAATTTGCATGCGTTTTAATAGAATAAATACCTACCGTAGTCTAGCGAGACTGAACTTACCAATGACCAATCCCACTTTGTTTGCTGGGATCATGAGTTCCACCACCTCTTGGCCAGGCTCCAAGCTTACCTGGGGAAGTAGAAGTGTAGGACCACCCACAGAAAGCTATAGTAGGAATCAGAGTTTGCAATGAGAATCAGTCCACATATAACCCTCAAGTTCACTCCCGAGGAGAAGCTAACGTACGCACAGAACAGCTCAAAACAGTTCCTACTTCATTCGATTTAAGTTCTACAACTGCAAGTGAATAGCTGTTACTAAAAGTACGCAGTTTCCCATTATCCTGCATCCTGGGTATTGCTTACCATAAAGTCTGGTTAACCTTTGACCCCAGATGAGTGCACGGAAATTGACCACAAGAGAGGCGAATATGACACCATAATATGTGCATATGCACAAGGACATATACATAGAGCATGTAAATACACACCCTATCACACACACAGATGCACACACTACCCACACACACACACACACACACACACACACACACACGTACACGTACAACACACTCAGCACAGACACGTACAACACATACGTACAACACATTCAGTACACACACACACACATACCGTAGTTTGGGAAAATTTCGTGTATAATAATTTTCACGTTTTAATATTTCGAGTTAAATAATTTTCGGACATCACCTATTTGTCCGAAAAATTTTTAACACAAAATTTTAAAAGGTGCATGTGCGTGCTGGACTGCTACAGTACAGGTACTAGCCAGGCGAAGGCCCACAGTGAAGCAGCTCATCATGTAAGAGTTTGAAAGGCCCTGCCGTATTCGAGGCTACCACATTTATCAGGAAGTATGGACGGCAGCAGTTAGCGAATAGCTAGTTTCTTGCTCTTGTCTCTGGTGGTAGCCTTCGCGATCTCAATATTGGCTAGCAATCGCTTGCGATGGAATCAACTGCAACAAGGGTCCTTTGGGATTAGGCAGGCCATCCTTTGGCTTGAAGTAAGTCCGGAGCGACATGACGGCTAACTCGAACTGTAGTACACGTGGTGACACTTTCCGGATATGGATCGATCTTCGATTTTATTCAGACCATAAATATTGCGTCGCTTTTTTAACGCCGAAATTTTCCCAAACTATGGTACAACACACTCATTACACACACACACACACACACACACACACACACACACACACACACACACACACACACACACACACACACACACACACACACACACACACACACACACACACTCACTCACTCATGTACAGTATACACACATATACAGTGGAACCTCCCTTAACGGACATTCTCTATAGCGGATACCTCATTATACAGGACAAAATGTTGCGGTCCGGATTGAATTTGCATTATGTGTAATACTTTACAGCACTCCGTAACGTAGACACCTCGCTATTCTGTAAAGCGGACAGATTTTGCAGTCCCGCTGGTACCTGCACTGTACAAAATTCACTTGATAATGCGGACGCTGGCAGGCCTCTCGCACAAGATTGTCCGGCACCGTTGATTGATTCACCAACTGGACATTATACTAACACTGGTACGCGTAGTTCTAGTCTCTGGTTATCCTTTCTTGCCATCGTACAGAAAGGGAGAGCTCTGTAACCCGCCTTCATAGCGCTCAACGGCACGAGTATGCATTGCCACGCCTACCGGAAATATACCGGAAGCCTCCGAAGTAGGGACACCTCTTTACTCAGGATTTAGATGGCACCAATGGTGTCCGCATTATAGAGGTTCCACTATAACACATTGCACACAGATAACAGAGAGAAAAGCATGCGCACATGCATCCACACACGTGCACACACACTCACACACACACGCGCATGCGCACGCACACAACACACGTAAACACACCTGCTCACAGCAACACACACACTTCTAAGACATGTAAATCATTGGCCTAACCGGCATGCTGGTTGCCCCTCCTGCATCTTCTACAACCTTGTTCACCAGAGCTTTGGCTCGCCTGAAAAAAAAGCAAGAGTTATAAAGAACTTTTTTCTCACACAGAACGAATATAGTTGCCTCCATCCCAGAAGTGCACAGTAAGTCAGCGTTCGGTTTTTTCATCTTTCAGTGTGTTAAAAACAGAATCAGAAAGGCCTAGGAGATTTCATCATGTGAGTGACGTCAGCATTTACGACAGAGGCAGGAAAGGAGGGGGAAAAGGTCTGAAGGTGTATGAGGCTCTCATCGGCAGTGCACATCCAAAGACTGAAAGCTGGAGTACTTGCAATACAAGTATCAGAATACCTGGACACCAGGCTACCCTCATTTCCAGGCCTTCCCCATCTCCAGTTTTGATCACTTGCAGCACGTAAAATGCAAAATCGGAGAGGGAAGGCTCTTATCACGTGATTCAAGGCAAAAGCTGACATTCCAGATTCTAGACAGAGGGGCTTATTCACATTTATGTTCCGCGCAATCTGAGAATTTGCACAATCTCGAGATTGCGCTGCGCATTCCCAGAATCCCAAGATTGCACAACTATAGCGTGCAATCTTTTACACCAACGCGCATGTGGAGAAACCATCTCGTGGTTACGAGAGAAGCTACTAAAAAATGGCGACTTTGTGTAGTGTTGATTCATTGCGTCATATCTTATAATACAGCAGAGTTCAGGCAATGATAGTTTGGCTTAGCTCGGTTGAAAACAAACCTGCCTTACTCAGGACGTAGTCAGGATACCTGCTAGTAAAGTCTGAACAAGCTACAACGGTGGAAACGCAGGTACCCGCTGTGTACCTGAAAATGACCGACCAATAATACACGGCAAAAGTTGGCTGACAGTTTCAGTGAAGGTACGTCTCAACTGTTGCTGACACAATTAGATAGTATACACTCGATTGAACCAGTAGCGTGCGGCATATAAGCTGACTGTGGCCAACAACGATCGACAGGCAAACTTCGAACGCGACCTACTCCTCTTCCGTTGCTCATCAATACACAGCATTACTCATTCTTCCAGATCGCAATATGTCTCCTATGGAGGCAGACGCTGCTTATCAAGGATGTCTTCCATCCTGCGAGCTACACAGTAGATCACTCGCTGTCAGGCATATAGGCAAAGTTTACAGATTGCGCATGCGTGTTACGCAATCTCCAGATTGCGCACAGGTGTTACACAATCTCGGGATTCTGAGAATGCGCAACGCAATCTCCAGATTGTGCACAAGTGTTACGCAATCTCGGGATTCTGAGAATGCGCAACGTAATCTCCAGATTGTGCAAATTCTCAGATTGCGTGGAACATTTATACCTGCAGCAACAGAGAAACTAGAGAAGCGAGACAGGTTCCAGCAGAGAAGCAAGTCCTACTTCCATAACACAACCAGCTTTAAAGAAAAACTACTGAACTGTGATGTGAGCATTACAACTCCAAAAGCGTCTTCTTTTCACTCTGTTGGCTATACTTCGCCACTACAAAACATTTCATGCATGTTGCTCAATAACTCTCGTCTTCATAGCTGGCATTCTACCTCAAATAGGTCTTATATGCTTCATGAGGCTCTCTGCTGGTGCTCTCTGCTGGCGTTTGTCTCGTCTTCATAGCTGGCACATAACGCTACATAGATTGTCGCTTGGCTATGTAAAAAGGCAGTACATTACAGCTGTGTCACAGATCACGTGGTATGATTCCTCCGTTCTAGCATACTGCAAGTTATCAAAACAGGAGCCAGGAAAAGGCCTGGGAATGAGGCTAAGATAGGAAGAGAACAGTATTCAATCACACACAAGCAAACAATATGCACAAATTCAAAATTTTAAATGGCAACATACTCTACTGTCTCAGGTGTTCCACATATTGTCACTTGTCTCTCTCCTGCCACTTCCGACCCGTCTGTGTGCAAAGAGCAGACAGTATGTCTAACATTGCTGGGGCTAGTGAGCAGCATTTGTAGTGCAGGTCCAGATCACAGCACACAGTCTATGCATACAGCAAAGTGCCACAGTCTACTGTTTGTAAACCAAGCTGCCTACCATATTCACATGTCATTTACTGTATGCTACATACTCTCCTCAAAAGGAGGTGGATATATTTTTTGAAAATGTTCCCACCTGACACGCAATCAGTCTAGCCTAATAGAGGTATGCAACAGCGACACTGCAATGCCTCTTCAGTCATGAGCTAGCTTATGCAATAACAGCAAATGATGGCTGCCTTCATTTGTTAGTCCCTCCTCTAGCCCAGTGGTGGTTCACAAGTGCTTCTTGTTTAACATAACCACATTCACTACTCCATAGATTATAGGTGGGTGTACTTTCGAGCACCTTAGCATGCATTCAAAAAGTGAGCACTTATTCTTAAGGGTGGGCCTATGTTTGGACTTACATGAAGCAGCTTAGACATGAATGCAGACATTTGTCCAGTCCATTACATGATGGGCTGAAGTTTAGCCTGCATAGCTACATGATGGGCTGAAGTTTAGCCTGCATAGCTAGCAGACCACCCTACACTTTTCCACGAGTGCATGATGCATCATTTTTGTTGCAGAAGGAGAGTGTGTAAACTACCAAAATTTGAACATCTTGTGTGTACTAAAAACAGAATGCACTTTTCCGTGATCGAAGACTTCATGTTGCACTGTTACCCATACAGTGCTAACCAAGCCTGACAGTCAAAGAGGTCCGCACAGTCTTCAAGTCAAAGTCTTTAGTTTCTTTTTGGGTAACACACAATCCTTCTTCGACTGACGAGCTTTCAACTCACCATTTTACAGCTACTTTCAATTACTCGTTCGCCAGCACGCTAGCTACAACTTGATTTATAATTGTCATCATGCACTTTTGCTTCCCCCCAAAAGGATTTCTCACCAGGTGCAACTTGTATTCTTGCTCCTGACTCAGCCTGTAGTCTGTTAATCATCTCACCCTGTCTGCCAATCACTGCAGAAAATACAGCATCAAAACAGCTCTTAAACATGCAATCCAAAAACAGTTGTCTACTCCTACCAGAAGGACAGCTTTACAAAAACTAACACTGACCACAGCCACTAGAAAGCATCAAGCTTCAAGCAAGCAAATAAGAGGTGGGATGCTCTTTTGTAAGACTGCAGGACAGAACAACCAACAGGGTTAAGAGCTTACCCAATCCTACCATCCTGTTTGGGACCTTTATCTCAATTGTGATCATCTGTTGTAGTCCTAACTGTGCTCCAACCCTATAGAGAAAGAAATACGGAAGGAACTTATACAAACATGAGAGGACCAAACGGGGATCTAGTTACAATATTACCAATGCATAACAAAGTATGATCTAGTAACAATATTACTAATGCATAACAAATATGATCTAGTAACAATATTACTAATGCATAACAAAATATGATCAGGTTATAGGACTACTTTCCATTTAATGCACACCAAAACATCATCACTTTGAAGGTCAGGTGAGTGTTGAACACCACTGTACAAAAATGTCCCATACGAAACATCACTACGTAATATTTATAACACTCTAAGTAGGGCTTTATGCATTTACCAATTTAGTGTACTCGGATGACGCAATAACGGTCTCGGTTACGTAATGCACTCACCGCAACTAACTCTTTGCACGCGAAGTGCAGATTTATATGTATACGTGATTTATTCAGCCTACGTGAAGTGCATATAAATATGCACGCAGGTCACAGTAGCAAAGGCGAATGAGACTTCGGGGTAAATCCCTGCCTATTGAGTAACTGGTGGATTCGTGTCTGGAGCGCATGGGGCTGCCGCTCAAATCAATGTCCTGCACCATAAGTTCGTTGTCGATGCTAGTAGACTTGCTTACTGGTTGGGAAAGCCGGTAGACGTGTCACGGAAGTCCGAAAAGATAGCACCAAGTAAGCTAACACTTCGTAAGTACTTTCGTATTCGTGTTTTTGTATACTTACTTCTGTGCTGTTTTAAAGCATTTCCGTGAAGTGAATAGTAGACTTGGCATCCGTTCATTAAGCGCAAACGACACGCGCTTTAGCACTTCTCAATGACATTGAAGGCTTACCAGCCCGTTCTGTGCAGACACGCGTATGTGCGCAGAAACAACCAGTTTTAGTACCTTCAGTCGGCAATATACTTCCATGCATGTCGTTTTGCCTGTATTTCACGCCTTAGACTTGTGGAAATCACTCGTTGTACTTAGAAAAGTGTGCACTAACAACTTAATGCACACTTAAGTGTACATTAAGCGATTTAATGCGTAGTCACCCGACCAAATTCTAAACACCTGATTGGCTGAAGGTCACATGATCAGCAATAAACAGATTTAGATGGGCAACATGATGAGGTACAGTTACATTAGCCTTGTCATTAGGCTCTTTTGCCGCCTACTGTACTGTACAGACGAGAGAGCCAAGGAATCTTGATCAGGCACCCACATAAAATTGAGTGCATGGTTTGTTGGGATACTATCCAAGCAGTCTGTCGAGTTCAGTCATGCACTCAAATACCAGTTGGATAGATGCATGGTTATGAAGATAAAGTTATTGACATTTTACTCCAGTGCAGCTATATCTGAAAAACTAGCAATGTGTATCACACACAGTCTGTCAGCACTTCCTACAAAAGAGAGACAGTAAGGTAGCTTGCCTCATCGTGGCAACAGGAGACATCCCATAAGCCTTTCACTCATACTGCAAACAGCTTTGTATAAAGTCTGCCAAAATTTTATATTCGCGGTACTGTGGTCTACAAACAAGGCTAGTGGTTTCGTATGTGTAAACTTTCCAAAGGAAACAATGACATCAACGGGCATGTCACTGAAAGCTTTTCTACATAACATGCATATATACTTTAGCAGATGCCCACCAGGGGGCAGGCAGTTAAATGAGTGAAAGTTGGGAATTGGGGAGGAATTGACTGATGGCAAATTAGCTACTGTCCGTGGTACAAGTACACACCATACATTTTACCTTCTGGCACTAGCTTCAAGATCAGTAGACTTTGTAACATAATTGCACACACACACACACACACACACTTCAAACCTACTTTGCAATTGCTGCCTGAGCGATTGCCTGAGGGTCTGCCATTCCTACGGCAGGTATCATAATATTGTTGGCCTGAGATGCTGGAATATCTATGCTCGGCTTTTTAACTTGAGGTCCATCGTCTCCTAATGAGAGGGGAAAAAGAGGGTGGATTGCATCAAAGTATTAGCTACACATCATGAATAAAAAACAGCATGTCACACACTTGTCCCATACAGTACACAATCAAGTGAGAGTGACCAGCAGCTTGGTGAAGTATGAGTACAAACTGCTACTTCAGTTCACTACAATGATTAAAGGAACTGTTGCGGCTCAAACAGAGCCAAGTGCAACTTACTGCAGGAGACAAGAACAGAGTGGTAGCGGCTGAAAAGCTGGTGGATACCTGCTGGTGCCCAGTATTTTTTTTTAACTCTCCGTGTGGCTTTGCAAGGAGTCACACAAATTGATAAACACTACTACATTAACCTCCCAAAAATAGCCCCACCCTCAAAATAAGCCCACCCCTTTTTTGAATGAGTTATTGCAAAGGAAACTTCTCTCTAGAAAGTTTGCCTACCTATTTTTGCTGGAGTACATTGGGTTACGCTAAGAAAGAAGCACCAAAGAAGCAGTATTATGCAAGAGGGGGACTAACAAATGAAGGCAGACACCATTTGCTGTTATTACATAAGGTAAAGCATGACAAGAGAGGAGTTGCAGAATCATAGCATGCATACATCTATAGGGCTAGACTAATTACATGTGAGGTGGGAGAAAGAAACAACTTTTGAAAATATGTCACCTCCCTCTTTTAGCAGAAGTCCATCATCCAGAGGATTTTCAGAAATTATGGCATACAAAGTAACGACATGAGAACTCAGTCTGCAGTTTGTACACATTGAACATTCGCTTACCCCCACTCATCCCAGTATTGTAGCAAAGTCAGTGTTATGCCAAACTATATAGCTAAAGCCTTCTGTAGCAACCGGTTGTTGTGGAAATCTGGTAGCTTCTTTTATGACACATGTAAGTCTGTGATACAGTGGACCCCCTATTTCGGACCCCCTAAATTGCTAACAGCTAGCCAAGACCACTAACTGAAATCACATCTCCACCAGGCTCAAAAGTACAATAGAAATCGTGCACAAACTAGCTCTCACACCCAACCTAAAATTTCAAGCTGGGCATATACAAAACTACACATTCTGCACGGTGACACTATCTAAGTAACCAGCATGTAGATAAGCAGTGGTGTCATTTACTGTGGGGTGTGCATTAAATAGAATAGCGCCGCCGTGCAGAATGAAATGTGTAGTTTTGTATATGCCCAGCTGGGCAATATCCAGGATTCATACAAGGATTACTGTCAACTATATAATTGCGATTATCGTCATGTATTCTTACAAACATATGACTTGTTGATTTGTGGGTTGAAACCATGCACTTCAAATTTTTAGCTAAAAAACAAGCATGCTGACATTCTCCACAAATAAACTGTAATAAGGCTTATCAGGTATGTGCCTAGCCTCGTACCCAGGCCGTTAATTAGGAAAAACGGCCTGGCAACTTCTCCGAGTTCAAACTGTTGACTTCCGCTGCACTGGAGTTGTCAGTACCAATCAGATTTCAGAACGCTTCACGTGACAGTTGTACAGAATTTTAATTGCGTCATAAATGCATCACAGTATTAATATACCCGTCCCGTGGTACCGCTAGCGCTTGGAATGACGCTTTTGTTCGAACTCCTTCCGTTGACTTGTGTGCAACAACTACAGTGCCTGCGGACAAAACGGATTCTTTATAAAAAAGGACCAGTTCGAGAGTAGCAGTGTCAGGTACTAGTTTAGTACTTACTGTCAGTCGGACACATCGACATCGGTGAGCGAGAGCGAGTCTACTGCAAGCAGTTCGTCTACAGATGACAAGTAAGACAGTAACCATCCAATATAAGCCTGTAACGAGTCTACTGGCAACAACAACGCGCTTGCACAATTACAAACAGTCACGTGGCTACGATTAAATATCACATGCATTATCCAATATTCATGGCTTGTATGGGTGCAGCTGTAATCTTTTTCACGTCACATCCGTATACAGTTTGAACCCGGGTAAGTTGCCAGGCCGTTTTTCCTAATTAACGGCCTGGGTACGAGGCTAGTATGTGCCCAGCTGTGTACTCCCCCCGACTGTTGGTGTAGATACACACGGCAGCCATCTTCAAAATCTGAAGGACACCATGTGGTTGTAATAAAATGCGCATGCGCAGAACATCACGATAATCACCAAACGTAAAATCGTGATATAACCGTCACACCGGCTAATCGCTGTTTCAAATTTAACAATTCTGCGTTGTTTATGGCACTACTTTGGGCTAGGTCAGGCAGGAAATCTGCTAGAATTTCCTTAAACAGTTGTCATCATCTATCATCGCTGTACCAATTCTGTAGTGAGGCTTGTTCTGTAAAAGAGAGGGTTGTTCACAACATTGACACAACGATAACAGGCTTTCCTAGACTGGCGTCTGAGGGATCAAGCTACACACAAACATACAGGCCATTACCACTGGCTTCCCTGTCAACTCTACCTAAGTGCTGTGTGCTAGGGAAGTAGTAAGCTAGCTACCACCCACAACATTTTCCACACAGATTGGCTGCTGTACAGTAGGTACACAGACTGTCTGCTGTACAGTAGGTACACAGACTGTCTGCTGTACAGTAGGTACACAGACTGTCTGCTGTACAGTAGGTACACAGACTGTCTGCTGTACAGTAGGTACACAGATTGTCTGCCGTACAGTAGGTACACAGACTGTCTGCTGTACAGTAGGTACACAGATTGTCTGCCGTACAGTAGGTACACAGACTGTCTGCCGTACAGTAGGTACACAGATTGTCTGCCGTACAGTAGGTACACAGACTGTCTGCTGTACAGTAGGTACACAGATTGTCTGCCGTACAGTAGGTACACAGACTGTCTGCTGTACAGTAGGTACACAGATTGTCTGCTGTACAGTAGGTACACAGAAACAGAAAGCCTTGCACCATAATAGGCTCTGCCACGTGTTCCAACATAATCACGTAGTGTCGACTTACACACTGTATCATTCACAGGTGTTCTGTACATTTCAAAATGACGCAAAACCAGTAAAACTAGGATTTCAAGCAAACAATAAAGGCTCTGGCATTAACGATAGCTGGCATGCTCATACATAGTGACGGCTACTTCAAGCCAGATGAGTGGCTTTGAGCAAACAGGATTCTGAATAATGCCCTCTTGCAGTCCTCCTGCTTGTTGACTGTCACAGTGCTATCCAGTTCACTATCACCACCCACCCCTGAAACTCACTGAAAAACAGCTCACAAACCTATGTGTCCAATTTCATCCAAGGGTCTCTTTCTGGAATTACCATCTGTGGAACAAAGCAACATGTGGAAAGTCGTCTACCATATACTGTATACACCTTGTGGTGCTGCCTTGACTTAGGAAGAGGGCCTCATTCCCAGGCCTCCAAACGACATTGTTTCCAGGCCACCGAATATGCACGCTTTATAGCATGAAGTACGAGGCCTGAAACAAGGTTAGTATTGCTTTTCCAAAATATTCAACACACAAGTTCTTCTTCCCCTTCTGATCCTACTTGGGAAAGAAGTGTTGCTTTTCACTGTTAGCTAGCCCAAGAGCGCATGATGACACCATTTTTATTGCGGAGGGAGGAGGAAGAGCGTGTAACTTCCTATTCTGGCCATGGTGAAAGCAGAATCTCTCGCGTGTACTATAAATAGCACATCCAGTCGAGTTGTAGCTAGTGTGCAGGTGAAGCGTGAGTAAAAGTAGCTGCAAAAGGATCGAGTTAGAGGCTTATCGGTTGGGTAAAGACCGTGCGTTAGCCAAGGAGAAGCTCAAGAGTTTGACTGAAACGCTACGCGGCCCTCATCGACTGTTAGGCGTGGATAGCATCGTAACACAAGGTTCCTCGCATCAGGAAGGGCCGACAACTGTTCCCGCGTAGCTAGAATTTGCCAGGTAAGCTTGGAGCATTCCCATCTTGTTGACTACAAGGGCAACACTGCGTTGTGAGGTCGTAGATCGTGGAACTGCGAAGATGTGTTCTATTTTTAGTACACACGGGAGATTCTGCCTGTTTCGAATTTTTGCCAGTTACACGCTCTTCCTCCTCCCTCCGCAATAAAAAACGACGTCATCATGCGCTCTTGCTAGCCATAAGCACTTGTATGGACGTGCGTGATATAGTCCAGGATAAGCAGCACTTGGTAGCAGCGATGAGGCAGCTGTAGGGGTATGACAGTCAGTGAGACTGTATACAGGATGTGAACTAGATATTAGAAGTCATCAAACTTGAAGTGGCATTCAAATGCCCAGGATTGATCATGAACAAGTAGTCATCAAGCCTGCTCCTCCATTCCTAAGCGTAACTCTGATTACCTCAGACTGCATACAGTGGAACCCCGCTTAACGGACACCCCTCAACAGCGGACACCCACGATATAACGGACAATTCTGAAAGTTCCGACTGTCCTTGCATTCACTTCAATACTTAAGCAACCCCTGAATAGTGGACACCCCGCTACTCCGTATAACGGACAGTTTTCGCGGTCCCAATTGTACGCAAACAATACTCAACGATCCCGATTTAGCGGACACTCGTCAAGCTGTAGTTAACAACTTGACATTAGATTAGCGTTGTTACTCATAGTACTAGCCTCTGATTAGCCTTCCCTGCCAGTGTACAGCAAAGGAAAGCTCTGAAAACGCAGCCACGTTGTGGTCGACAGCGCGATTACGCATACCACGCCTACCGGAAATATACCGGAAGCCCCTGAGTTAGGGACACCTCGCTATAATGGACAAAATGTTGGTTCCCAATGGTGTCCGTTATAGAGGGGTTCCACTGTAGTTAAACCGCGTGTGTCAAATCCCCAGTAATCTCCCACCTTTTTCGAGGGGATTGGATTACAGGGCCTGCCCCACTATAGAAGCAATTGACATTTTAATTAGTCAAATCCCCACCTTGCCCTACTATAGCCCGATTAGGATAGTAGGGCATAACAATGCTAGGCACATAATTCATTCACATTGCTACCAGCTGCCACAACCAACATTAAGCTTACTACAAACATGGCAAAACTATCATCACCTTCACTTCCATTCAGTGAGGGTGGGAGCATTTTAGCAGCAATCTGTAAAAGAAGACACAAGACAAAATTCGGATTGACACTTTATAGACTAGTTTCAAAAAGATACAGGGTAATCTGACCTCTTTGGCTCGCTTCACAGCATCAGCCACAGGATCTGAAATGGTTCCATCGGCCATTTTGATTAAAAGCGATACAGTCCACTGAGGATAACCTAACTTTCTTTCGCGCTTCACACTTCACCTGTTGTCTGAGTGTTGAACATGCCTCGTGAACAAAGCGCTTCTATTACGCATGCGCACAACAGGCCTAAGTGTCTATTTAACCGTTGTCGTTCGAAATTTTTGATCAGCCAGGGGGTCCGGTTACAGTCACAACATGTCGCAGACTCTAATACTGGACAATGGAGCTTACACTATCAAGGCTGGGTTGCAAGATCAAGAACCGAGGACCATTCCCAATTGCATCACAAGGTATCACTAGACACAAAATTGCTTATGCAGCTGGTGGTGTACAGGTAGCGTGACCAGGTCTTGCAAAGCATGACTCTCACAAGTCATGAAAATTTTTGCACATGAGAGTCTGTTTTTGCAAAAATAAGTGTAGTTGACCCTAATACAAGAATAAGTGTAGTCGACCCTAAACCTTCACTTATTACCAAAGGGTCAGCAGACGACATAATGACAGTATAGAGCGTTTTCATCACGTGATCACAATTCCGTATACTAGAAATAAACCGCCATCTTGGTGTACAACTTGTACAGTATGTTATTAGCAGTATATGCTATATCGATTAAAACACCCACAGGTAAGCGTTTATATAGCTGTTTTAACTTATGTAGCAATGGTATTTTGTCCGATTCAACACATATTAGAAGCATTACAAGTATATCACTCATTTCGTGAAGATCGCCATAGAAGCTCCTATCTCGTTGTACACCAAAATGGCGGCTGTTTTCTGTTTTCCTTCGTAATCTCGAACGTAATGACGTCACGTGCAATCGCTCTATTTGCTGACTGGTGTTTCTCTTGCACCCTTTTTATCCAAGGACAACTTAACTGGATGTTCAAACATACTGGTACTTTCACTGTTGCTAGTTAAGTAGTGTGGTATATAGTTGACTAGTGTTTGAGAGGTGAGGCATTGACACCTGAAATGCTGACAAGAAATAGCTTTATCCAGTAGTCCCTAACTACCATTGCTGTACACTACATACATATGCATGCATATGCACACACCGTCCACCTGATAGGTCAAAGACGGAGCGTCGTAGGAACTTCATTGGAGACCAGGTGGATGACTGCAAAGATCTCTCTGGCCTCTTCTACCTGCTACCCTTCCAGAAGGGCTACCTTGTCAACTGGGACACACAGAGACAAGTGTGGGACTATGTCTTTGGCAGTGAGGTGCTCAAGGTGCGCCCGCAGGATCACGGACTGGTCTTCACTGAGCCTCCTTTCAATTTCCCCTCCATCCAAGACACCCTTAATGAAATTTTCTTTGAAGAATACAAATTTAAGTCATTGTTACGCACACCTGCTCCCACACTATCTGTTCTAAACTATGTGCACCATAGCCCTGCTAGTCTGTGCTGCCTTGTCGTTGATACGGGCTACTCCTTCACTCATATAACACCCTACTACAAGAGCAAAATCATTCCAAACGCAGTGTTACGGATTGACGTTGGGGGCAAGCTCCTCACAAACCACCTCAAAGAGATTGTATCGTACAGACAGTTGCATGTGTTGGATGAAACATACGTCATAAACCAGGTCAAGGAAGATGTGTGCTATGTATCACAAGACTTTCACCGAGATATGAAGACTGCTCGAAAACGTGGAGAAGACAATAGCATAGTCTGTGAGTATGTGTTACCAGACTTCAGCACACGGAGGCGGGGAATGATTCGAGAACAACTTTCTAAACCTTCTGCAGCATCTGATGAGCAGTTTCTGCGGCTATCCAACGAGCGATTCACCATCCCAGAGGTTCTCTTCCATCCTTCTGATATTGGGATTGAACAGATGGGAATTCCCGAAGCCATATCCCATGCAATCTCACTCACTCCCAGAGAAATGCACCCCCACCTGTATGCTAATATTGTCCTCACTGGTGGGAATACTGTCTTCCCGGGCTTCTACGAGAGAATGTCCACTGAGATCAGAAGACTTGCCCCTTCTGACTATGATGTCAGTGTGTTTATGCCCAATAACCCAATCACATATGCATGGCACGGTGGCAAGATCATCCCAGACATGGACAACAGACCCAGCCACATGGTACCAGTGACACTGGCTGAGTATAAAGAGCATGGACACTCAATTTGCCACAAGAGGTTTAGTGAACTGCAGACATGGACTTGCCCTTCAAAGTGAACCACCTTTTTGTTGCATATCAAAACATTGGCTCTGTTTATGATGGCTTTGTTGATAAGCTGCAGTTCAGTGGGACCCTTTTCATGTAGACAGACACTCCTGCATGGAGCCTTCATGATTAACAAACAAGAGCATTCCTCACTCATCTTCAACTGTTAGCTCTAAATGTTGTATATAGCAGTTTGGAAGGGTTGGATGTCTCTTGAGAGGGATATATCACTGTTTGTACGTATGAAACGTGTGTGTGTGTGTGATTGGGGGAGGGGGTGGGAGCCTGAGGAGAGTGCTCCATCTTGTACTCAGACAATTAACTTCACCCATTTTTTGCAAGTACATAAAATGCAGTCTGGGAATGAGAAAACTACATGCCAAGATGTCCACACCTCCATGCAAGAAGTCTCGGAACCAGACTCTCGTAAAGTCAAAAAAGCCCTCGATCCATTCTGTTTTTCTGGAGGGTCTGAAACAAGACTAGCAAAGACCTTTCCACCGTGCAGCTAGATTGAGACAAATCATTAATTGACAAGTTATAGTGTGTTTGCTATATCTACATACTCCAGAGATTGCATGAAATTAAGTAATGATGTGAGTGAACTATAATTATGAGATGACATTATTGAGATGATCACATGGGTTTTGGCATGCTGAACACAGCTTTGTTGAAGCACAGTAGCCACTTTAAGCTGAGGCCATTGCAGATCAGCAGTATGAGTCCGGCAACGAGGAAGATTAGAATGGCCTCCACCACATACTGGTGTGCAGGAGCCCTAAAGTAGGTGGAGATTCTGTCCAGTGTCTCTGAAATTTGTTCTGCTTCCTTCTCGACTGCCTCCTGTCCCTCTCTCACTTCACAAAGCGTTGATGTGAACTTGCTACTCTCCAGACAGCTCTTGATACATTCTTGCTCAAGCTGCCGTGCTCTCTGTAATTGGAACAGTAGGGCGCAATGTCACAGCTGGATAACACCCATGGTCAAATGGACAGTCATGCATTCCAGGGTACCAGATATCTTTCTCACTAGCCTCGTCTCCAGGCCTCACCCACTCTTCACCAAGATTCACATTAGCCTCATTCTCAGACTTAAGGCAATCATTTTTCCCCAAGTAACTCAAATTCCAGCTATATAGTGGAACCTTTGTAAAGCAGGGATCATTGGGAATTAACATTTTGTCCTTAATAGTGAGGTGGGGTCACCTAGAAATTGAACATTGGTATTTCAATCATGTTACCGTAATAGAAGTGCTGTAGCACAGAACTTCTGTTAAAGGCGAAGGTGCTGTGTAAATGCTTGACATGTCTCATAAGAGCCAACCTTTACAGAAGTTCTGTACTGAAGCACTTCAAGTGGATGGAATTTCTACCCAAGACTGCCACATATAGTCTTATACCTGGTCTAACCATAGATAATAGAGTAGTACTACAACCCTACTATCCGCACTACTCTACACTAACCAAGCCTCATGCTCAGACCCCATTCAAACAAATGGGTTTGAACCCTAACCACACTTTAACCATATAGATTAGGCCATTCTGAATTAATTGTTTGTTTGAACTAACATGACCACAAGAATGTTGGGTCGGTCGGTCGGTCGGGCGGGTAATATTTTATTTAGGCCCACCGGATGTATTAATAACTACAACAGTTTGGCTCTGAAATGGTAACCTACATGGCCTATGCACATCGCACAGGTTACTGCATGTACTACGGCTTTTGTGGTAGCGATAGTGACTTGTCTGGGTCGGGAACTACTGAGAACAGTTGTAAGGACTGAACCTGAGTGGACTTTTGGCGATTTGTATGCGTATACATGTACTTCTCGGCGTCAAACAAGTTTATCCTACTTGTGCTAAAATGTTTGAGGCGGTGCATATAACAATTGTTACCCAACTATGAGGCACTTTTAAAACTTCAGGTCGGTCGGGTTAGTTCAAACAAACAATTAATTCAGAGTGGCCTTACTGTGTATTAAGACAGTACTGTTCTAAGAATCCCTCTTTACAATAATTTATGCCACAGAATACTAACTGGACAAGCCCACAGGCAAAAAATACCTATAAACATAGCTACTTAGCGCCCATTGCCAGGGTACGTTCTGACATACATAACAAAGTGTTCACCTCAGGATTTATCAGAGCTCTCACTTGACTCATGTCCGGCTGTAGCTGTGTCAAGAAAGTCGGTACCTCAGGGCCATCCTCACACCATCCCACTTTCCCGCTTCCGGAATGACGTTTGGGAACGAGACCGCGCATGCAAGTGGAATGGTATGCTAGTTTATTTCCCTTGAAAATTATTATTGCCATAGGCTTATCGATCTTCATAGTGTGTATGCCCCCATAAGGTACGAGACTAGGTATATTCCACACCATTATTAACGTTGAATGAACGATTTGTCATATTTTTGTACAGGCAGGAATTGAATACCTTTCTCCTGAAGGTCAGTAACAGTCTATGTGACAAATCTAATTGCTTGCACATGTCAACCATTTGTGATCTCTACCATCTCTTCATGTGGGTGTCAGGGCTCCGTGTGGATGGACGCAGACCTCCAGAACTCAGAAAGCTGCAGTGTCAGCTGGGAGTGTTCCAGCAGGCTGATGGATCAGCCATCCTTGAGCAAGGCAACACAAAAGTGTTGGCTACCGTCTATGGACCCCATGAAGTGTGTTGTTTACAAGTAACATGACCTTTTTCACTAGCCTCGTTCCCAAGCCCCGCCCAGCCTTCCATCACCTGCAGTACTGTAGATGAAGGGAAGCTGGGCGGGGCCTGGAAACGAGGCTACTTTTTCACTCTTGAGTCCAGGCAGAAATGAAATACATCTTTGTAGTTCTAGTTCCTACAAAAGAACGAGGCTGCTTTTTATGCCCACCATTCATATTCAGACAGAGCTTAATAAAGACTTCAATGTTTAATACAAGCAAAGTCAGTGCTTGGTGACTAAGCCAGCCTGGATCCTTCATTTTTTCATCTGCACACATGCAATCTGAACATGCAGGTCACTCGCAGATCAGAAGCACTCCACGACAGAGTAATGATCAACTGCCAGTTTAGTATGGCTACGTTCAGTACCTCAGAAAGGAAAAAGAGACCCAAGGGAGACAGGTACACCATACCCCCCTAAGAGACTAAATTGATCCCTAAAACATCTATATTTTCATTCTACTTTTTTTTTTGTAGGCGCTCTGCGGAAATCTCACTGGCCTTGAAGAAATCGTTTGAAGCTGCAATATTAAGCGAGCTCTTTCCACATTCCAAGATAGACATATACATTCAAGTACTGCAATCTGATGGGGGTATGCACAGGTTCTCCATTCTCAACTCAACTCCCAGTTTTTATTGCATTAGTAGCCATTTTAAGCAGGAAGTTTTATTCTTTGTTTCTTTCATCTACTGCGCAAGTCCCACCAGAAGATTAGATGAATGAAAATAGTTCACCATGTTGTGCTTCCATTGCATTTAGTCTGACCTCAAACCCAGGCTTTTTGTTCCGGATTACTTCTCCCAGCTTTAAGAACGAAAGCCTGCATCCTGCCTTCACCTAGTTGTATGTACCGGCACATGTAATCATAAAAGACAAGCTTTTAGTCTAGACCCTATCGAAAAATCCTAGGAGAGAATAATATGCTACTACTGCTATTTTTGAGCTACCTTCACCGTGTTTCCTTCAGGGAATCGTTGTGCAAGCATAAATGCAGGCACACTGGCCCTCATAGATGCTGGTATTCCAATGAAGGACTTTGTATGTGCCTGCAGTGCCACATATCTTGAAGACACACCATTACTAGGTGAGCTTGGAGTTTATAGTGTGTGTGTGTGTGTGTGTGTGTGCATTTGCGGGTGAGGGTGTGTTGGAACCGAGACGGCTAAGCCATTCCTCCTTGAAGCACAGATTTTAGGGGACATCCAAGAAATTTTTTCCTTCTCTGAGGGTTATTTTGTAGTAGAATTTATGATCCTGAGATATGTTGGTTACAAGATTTTAAAACCCTCCTCCCAACCCTCCCCCCTCATCCCAACCTTTCCTCCCACTCCCTCCCCTCAAAGTTTTTTTCTCCCCCTGTATGAAACCCTGAAGTGTGTGCGTGCATGTGTGTGGCGCCAAGAGTATACTGTGACTCACTGTCCTCATTGTACGTGTACACAGATTTGAATTACTTGGAGGAAACATCTGGTGGACCAGATCTGACTGTAGCCACACTACCCAAGTCTGGGAAGATTGTACTATTACAGGTATGGTAAAGGTTGCATGTGAGTGGGCCTCATTCAGAGGAGGTCGGACACGGTTGATCTTTGCTCATTAGGTCGTTAACGAGGGTACCCTTCGAGGGGCCCTAATTACGTTCCTGGCACATGACCAACTCGTCACTTGAGTCGTAGTTCACGTGGTCAGGAGTAGCTTGATGAACTACGGCTCACGTGACTACTACGACTCACGTGACGAGTTGATCATGTGCCAGAAACGTAATTAGGGCCCCTCGAAGGGTACCCTCATTAGCGACCTAACGAGCAAAGGTCAACCGTGTCCGACCTCCTCTGGGCCTCATTTTGCTATGTTGCTATGCAAGAGTGCTGCAGTGCTGCTCACTGCTTGGCTCATTTGCGGCAGTATCTTTCCCATTGGCTGCACTCCCTTGAAACAAATCATCCATACAAAGCCTCGTCTCCAGGCCCTTCCTGGGGATGAGGCTACAACCATACAGTCATAGCAGTCACTCATCTTCCTATAACAACTAAACAACACTGGGTGTAGGCAGTTCATCCGACTATTTTCTTGGCAAAAAGTGGTCTGGGTGTGTGATTAATTGTCACTGTGTAATCACCCAGTCATGCTCCCTCGTGCAGATGGACTCCAGATTACATGCAGACAATCTTGAGAAGGTTCTGAGTGTGGCAGTGAAGGGATGTGATAGGGTTCACACCATTCTTGACCGTGCAGTCAAGGACAACTTAGAAAGATCTTCATCATCCTTTGCATTTTGACATTGAAGCATGTTACACTGAAGTGATCCAAATGAATGTCCAGTGGTACTTCTCATGATCCTGATGCATCATCCTGCACAAACCTGCGTGCTAGAATGTTTTTATTAGCCTTGTTCCCAGGCTCTGCCCATACACAAGAACCTGGGCAGGGTTCTATCTAGGATTTTGAATTTGGGGGGCCGGGGGGGGGGGGGGGGGAACTGCATATATGAAGCATTGTCTAGGAGGTCGGGGGCATGCTTCTTGAGAAAAATTTGGGGTTTTAGGTCCTCCAAGATTAATTGTTTCTGAGAGGTAAGATCACACCTATAACTGTATTTTTGACAAATTTGGGGAGAAGCTTCCCCTCCCTCCACTAGATTGAACCCTGCTGGGAATGAGGCTAAATTTGATATACTTTAAGTTTAACTTCCCAAGTATATACTGATACTAGCTTTGTTCCCCGGCCTGTCTAGCCTCGTTCCCAGGCGCTCGAAAAATTGGGCTCCCTCCGATTTTTCGAGCGCCTGGGAACGAGGCTACGGCCTGTCCTGCCTCCAGTATATGTGATCACTGGCAGTATTTGTTTCCCTGCCTCCAGTGCTGCAAAATCTGGAGGCGGGGGAGCCCCTGGGAATGAGGCTGTAATGATACAACTCAGTCCACAATTGGGTTTCACCCACACAGATATGTAACCATGGCATTACTAGCTCTAGGGTTTATTGGCAGCTGTCAGCCACTAAGTAGTAGAGAACATGACAAAATAATAGCCTTCGATGGTATCAAGTTGCAGTTGCAGGCCACCCAACCCCATGCATCTTGAATGTACACTAAACTGTCCCTGCATGCAGCAATTTAGGTATAGCCTCATTCTGAGCCTTCACCATGTACTCCTGTCTTCTTAGCCTTGTTCCCAGGCCCTCACCCAGCTTCCCGTTGCTTGCAGTACGGGAAGCTCGGCAAGGGCCTGGGAACGAGGCTAAGTCTTCCAGTATTTGGAATATCTACTTTTTTCTCCACTCACACAAGGGAGCTTGGGAACGAGGCTATATATGGGAGCAACTGTGATGGAGGCAGCGAAGGCATGTAAATGTTCATACTGAGGTAGAACGATCAAGACTGTTTTTGCATGGAGGTACAACAGCAAGCACTAAAAAGTGTGCAAATTGTTTAAATGTGAAGTCATTTATATATCATCACAGATTTCAATATAACAATACATGTACTTTACAAAACTCAGTACAAAGTTATTTTCAAATAATGTAAATATAGTTGAACTGAACATCATCCTTCAAATAAATGAGCAGAATTCGGTTACCTTACAAATACTTGCATATACACAAAGAAAAAAATCTGTAATCTTGCTTAATAGTCGTCATCATAGAATTCATCATCTGATTCATACTCCATTGACTGGAAGTCTACTCTGTAACGCAAGATGCCACCAATCCCTCCGAACCCCTTGCAGAACTGGGACCCTTCTTGTGACCGGTCTGTAACCAGCTCCAGCGTAGCACCGAAAGACTTGTAGCTGTTTGCTAGCCACTCCAGGAGGGCGCACTTTTCCACCAGCTCTAGCTCAACACCAGATTCTCGGTCAAGAAACAGAGTCTTATCTTTCTCTTGTTCTGGGTTCAAGTGCAACACAACCTCTTCATTGGTGCCGTGGTTCTTTAGAACATACCTCGTAATGTCAAGATTCTCCCAAACAATCAGCGTCTCAATGGATCCCATTTCTAGAGCCTTGAGGGTGTCCTGGACCCCAAAACAAAATTTTCCCGTGTCTTGTGAGATCTCGTCAAAGTACCTCCCAATGAGTTTCTTCTCTTGAATAAACTTGACATTTGAAAGCACCTCAGAGGCAAGCTCTATAGCTTGGTTGAAGCCATTTTCACCACCATAGGAAACGTCAACTATCTTAAGCACCTTGACTTGCAATCGAGGGTCAAACATGTCGGACTGGCTCAACTCAGTCTTGAAGTCAGCAGACCCAGCTAGGATCATTCCTTCAATGTTTGGCCGATCGTTGGTAATGAACAGTTGGACTGCTGTCTCCGCTACTTTGCGAATGTAGTTGTGTCTTTTCTCCATTCTTAGTCGAGCGAAACGGAGAGCAGACTGCCCTCCTCTGCCATGTTTCTTTGGTAAATCTACTGTAAACTTGTGCAGTACATCCCTAGTGTTGCCACACAGTGTTCCAAATAGTGCTCCGTTGCCATCCATCACTATGAAGCCAAACTTATTGTCATCCTCTAAGAGAGCGCTCAGAGCTTCCGTGTGAAACTTGTTATCACAGAGGTAGAGAGACGTATTGATCGGCTTGAACGGCTCAAAGTCAATGTTCACTTTCTTCTCCTTGCCTTCATCAGTCACGATTGTTCCACAGTATATCACAAGCCCATTGGGGGGTACTTTTGAGTACAACTTCAGTCGCTGCTGCACAGAGGTGATGGCTCCTAGTACCGATAGCCTGTTCACCCGACTCTTGATGTTAGAGGCAGTACCAAATTCATCTGCCAACATCTTGGATACTCGAGAGATCTGATCCTTGGGGGGAATGATGAGAGATATCATGCTGGTGCCATTGCCCCTGGCTGCTTCTAAGCTCTTGATAAGTTTTTTGACCTTCCACATTTGAACATTGCGGTCAGCTGCTTCATCAGTTGAGCCAGTGGCAGCTGATGACGCCATCTTGCTCCTGTTTTGCCATTGGAGGAAGGGACCAAAAGGTAGGTGTGTGTGTGTGTGTGTGTGTGTGTGTGTGTGTGTGTGTGTGTGTGTGTGTGTGTGTGTGTGTGTGTGTGTGTGTGTGTGTGTGTGTGTGTGTGTGTGTGTGTGTGTGTGTGTGTGTGTGTGTGTGTGTGTGTGTGTGTGTGTGTGTGTGTGTGTGTGTGTGTGTGTGTGTGTGTGTGTGTGTGTGCATGTGGGCATATGTGTGCGTGTGTGTGTGTGCATGTGGGCATGTGTGCGTGTGTGTGTGTGCATGTGGGCATGCGTGCGTGTGTGTGTGCATGTGGGCATGCGTGCGTGTGTGTATGGCAGGCAAAAACGAAGGAGGAGAAGAAGGTCACAAGGAGAGCAAAGTGCATACTTTTGGCTTACCAACTTGTTCTATCACATATAACAATGTAGGCACCCCACCTAGGCCATAAGGTCAGAATGCACATGCAAACATGTCACATTGCCAGATGCTAGCTAGTACCTCCTTGGTAGCCTCGTTCCCAGGTCTTCCCACCGTCCAGCTCACTTGCAGTATACAAAATCAGAGGGGGGAGGCCTTGTCCATTTTATCACGTGAAGGACGTCAGTGTCTACCTAAGTAGACAGAGGGGGCCATCATAAGAACGCATTTCACGCATGCATTCTTCGTTTTGAACCAGGAGCGGTACATTTTTTGCTTCGCGAATGTTCGAAACTCCTGGGGCAGAAACTACAAGATAAGGCCTCAACCTCATTCTTTCGATGGGGGCCCCCTCCGTCTACCTAGGTAGACGGAGGGGGCCATTGAACGAATGCATTTCATGCACGCATTCTTCACTTTAAACCAGGAGTGGTATGTTTTCCACTTTGTAAATGTTTGAAACTCCAGCACTTGGGGCAGAAACTATAAGATAAGGCCTCGAACTCATTCTTTCGACGGGGGACCCCCCTCCATGTACCTAAGTAGACACTGACATCATTCACGTGATAAAATGGACCAGGCCTTCCTCCTCCATGTTTGCATACTACAAGCGATCAAAAACTGGATGGTGGGAAGGCCAGGGAATGAGGCTAGCTCCATGGAGCATGCCTTCCTATCCTGTCAGATAAATCTGACCTCACCAATTTTGGTGATGCCCAAAACAATCACTGGAAATTCCAACACACTCCTTGAAGGAACAGAAAGGTTTACCATCAAAGACGAGTTTAGTGAAACAACTAGGAAGCTAGTGGTTATCTCAGAAGTCTCCAAGCTACACATATACCTGATGTATGGCTATTTAGCATGATAGCTTTTCCCTTTTAAAGCCTTCCAGAGCAGCATTCAACCATACAGTACAATACCCCTGGTATATTTCTGTCCCAACAATGAGCACGACAAAACTTCTTGTGAAAGCTACACTGTCTAGGTCTATAGACAAACACATGTCTTGTGCAAAAGTGCTTGCAACCGAGATCAAAAATGGAATCAAGTGATCAGCATCCTTTGAAAGTTGATCAAAGTGACCTTCAAATGGCAAAATCAAGGAGTCAACAATACTAAGGAGGCACGGCTACCTTGAACCACTGTAAATCAAGCAATCAAGAACTTCGGAAAGGGACAATCAAGCACACATTTTGACAATCAACTACACATAATTTTTGCCGATCTAAGCTTTTGATACCAGTTGGGAACACTTCAACAGGCGACATAGTACGTTACAAGTGACAATCCTATGATAAAACTATTGTAAGACTTCCACGGAGATAACTATAATACAGTGAGGCAGTAAAGAAAGAAAACAGTTAAGGATGGGGCCAACGAAATGTCATCCTTTTGGCACACAATGTACTGAATAACGGGATACTATTCTCTCACAACGACACTTGACAGCATAAAAACTCACCACAATCTGAATTCTTGTATAGTACAACACCAGTGTCCTTCGGGGTACCTGGTAGAAAAATAAGACTCTTGCACAACCTGTGGCAACACCCCCGGCAGTCAACAACCACGTGGCGCTATAAAAATTCTTACACGTCATCGTTTATTCTGATTATTAGAGATGACAGCCGGTCGCGCTGCGTCGCAGCATTATGGTCGCCGAGATCACAGCCCAGCATAGTTTGGTTCCCAGATCTCGCCCCGCCCATACAGGAAGGGTCTGGGAACCAAACTAGGATCCTTCTCTGGCATGTCTGGGTGAAGTGATGAAGAGGATCTTATTCATAGAGCCCTTCTATGGCGGCTCCCACCGGCAGCTGGTAGACTTGCTGCTGTTTGAGTTTGGTGGAGAGTTGTTCACCCTGCCGCCCACAAAGTGGCACTGGAGGACAAGGGTCTCTGCTCTGCACTTTGCCATAAACATACCACACCGTGACAGCTATCAGTGAGCTGACACAGGATTGTAGGAAGACTGCACCTCAGCAGTATCCTTATATTAATACATGCTAGGCAAAGCAGGCTACCATTGGCCAACAGTGAGCTAAAATCTCCACTGATTTAGTCAGTGATGATGATCCACAGGCCTGCTACATGCACCTCAGTTCTCAGCTTTGTGCAGTTTCTAATTCTTCAGAATTACATCCTCAAGCTCTGGGACCCACTTAAGATGTAGTCATCCTATCAGGGTTAAATGGAAAATGTTCTTTGATGTTTACTGATAGGACTTTGTTTGCTAGCAGTGTGCTGAATCTGTGTGAGATGGTTTCTCTGCGGCCAGACCTTGCCCGGCTCCACAAAGTGCTGTATTTCCATGAGAACCAACTAGTCTACCCAGTGAGGAAGCAGCAGGAGAGAGACTTTCAATATGGATACAACCAGATCATCTCTTGGTAGGCATTTTATACCTTACGGTGGTTACTTATATTGGCATGCCTTTGGTAAATTAGTTAGCCTCATTCCTAGGCCCTCACAAAAATCCAATGTGTCATCTCCAACATTGGTATTGGTTCACATATTTTTTTTACCAGTTTTGCATTCTTATTATATCTGTGTGAGTAGATCCTATGTTTTTCTAGTTGCACTTTCACACTTATTGTAGTCTTGTGGCGGATGCCATCCTGTTCAATTCCCATTTCAACATGATGTCATTCCTCAACACCATTGATTCATACCTCCATCTGATGCCAGACTACCGCCCCAAAGGACTGGCAGAGCGGATCAAACCTAAGTGCTCTGTGCTTTACTACCCAGTAGAGATACCACAGTCCATTGATAAAGTCTGCTCACCACATAAAGGAGTTTTAGGAGCAGCTGTTGCTGATCAATTTGATGAAACATCGTCTCTGAGCAGCATCTTACCCAAAGCAGAAACCACAGATTTAAAGACAAGTCAGTGCATTAGTGAATCTTGGGAGCAATCATCTGAAGAGGTGAATGATGAAGGCTTAGTTTTTGATGGGTATTCACCACACGAAGGCTCTGAAGGTGCTATCAAAGTCTACTCTGATGATGCTGTGGATGCAGGTGTTCGCAAAGAACTGACTGCAAGTGAGGATGACAAAAGATCTTGTGATAAGATGAAGAGAGCCCAGGAAGATCACACTGTACTGACTCTGCCTGGAGTAACCAGGCAACTTGCTAATAAATCTGCAGCTACTTCCACATCTGGATTTGTGACTGCTCCTCTGCACATCCTCTGGCCCCACAGATGGTAGGCAACCCTGTGCTTTCATGTTAGCCTCGTTCCCAGGCCTACCCCGTTTTTTGTTCTTCGTTCAGTATAATATAGTATATCCGTGTATTATACTGAACGCAAACCGAAGAACAAAAACGGGGTAGGCCTGGGAACGAGGCTACTTTCATGTGTTACTTGTAGTACTAATGTGGGTATTGCAGATGAAACACAGTGGGGTTAGAAGCCTAGCCTCGTTCCCAGGCCTTGCACTTTCATCACTTGCATGCAGTACGAAATTCACACAGAATTTCGTACTGCAAGTGATGAATGCGCAAGGCCTGGGAACGAGACTATAGGAAGCCTGGGTATGTGTAGATTGATATGTAGTACAGAAGTAATGTACCCTACTGTCATGCTGCTGTGTTTCAGGCTCTGCATGCAAGTGTAGCGCTGCATGCATGTGAATGCACTACATCTCCCTGAAAAAGGCAGGCCTATAATCAAAGAGGATTGTCACTGCGCAAATGATGAAGTTAGTCCATACTGAAAGTGACTAAAAGCTGCATCGGTTGTGACCTGGGAACATGCAAGGCTACACAAGCGTTCTTCACCATCAGATGTTTGCATTTTTTGGCACACAGGGAGCATGATAAAGGTCCAGATGAGTTTTGTTCAATATTGATGAAGCTGATGGATGCAGGGTTGGAGTTCTGTGTGTCAATATTAGGAGCACATACCAGTGATATTCCAGGTAGGTAGTTGATCAATGACAAGAAGTGGTAAGTCAAGTACACATCATGAAGATTGTCTAGGCCTCTTTTTGTTATGTCCTTCTCTTTAATTTCAGCATGGAAGTCAAAAACATTTGAGTCCATGGACACTTACATCCTTAGTCTTGTTTTCACACTCTCTGCAGGGTAGGATTTCTCTCCTCTTCTGCATTAGTATCATTCCCAGGCCATTTTCTTATGGCCTGGGAATGAGGATACACCTGCATGAGAGCCTAGGAACAAGAGCTTACTGTATAATATAGGTGGAGACTCAAGCCTACAGTACATCATTGTTGTTATACCCTCTCTGCCCAAACTGGCTTGTCTACCCTGAAATCTATCCTGCATGGTATAACCTGTATGTATCACGGGTTAAGTCTTTTGCAGACTGAATCCATGGTTCCATGCACCTTCCAGCTTCCTTTGAGCATACACTTCCCAAGCTGGGATGCAGAGTGTTACAAAGAGGCCATGTACCCAGGGATGAGTACTGGAGGGTGCTGCAACAGGCTGATGTGGTCGTGTCCACTGCCAAGCACGAATTCTTTGGTGTGGCTATGTGAGTGTCTGCGTGTTGTGAGTTCCCCAACTGTTACATTAACTGATGTATCGAAAAGCCTAGTGTCATACCAGCCCCAGACCCTCTCACACACGCCCGTGTGAAAGAGGGTCTGAGTTTGCTTGTCACGTGGGGTGGGGGTCACTGTCAGTCACTGTTGTCACTGACTGTTCCCACTGTCACTGTCAGCTCAAATCAGATTGATTGGAGAATTATCATTAAATCAAAGAACTTGCCTCAAGAAACCTTGCAGCCACTTTTTGACCTTTTGTAAAGCATACCGTACAGCAGTAAATGAACTGTGTCTTGTCAGGAAGCTTGAGCACCAGATTTCACATTTCCCATTTGACAACAAAGTCACTCAGAACACCAGACCTTTTCCGCACATGCAGGAGGGTCCGTATAGTGAATTCTCCGACCGTGGGTATACCCCATACACACACACAGCACAGTGATGTTTGATCTGAACTGCTCCTATCCCAAACTTTGCTGCTATTGGACACTATATAGACTAGCCACTACATTATACTAATCATGAGTTGCCATACATCTCTCCAGGCTTGAAGCTACTCTCCGTGGCTGCTACCCTCTCTGTCCGAACCGGCTTGTCTACCCTGAACTCTATCCTGGTACATAGAAACTGAATGTCTGACTTTAAACTGTTATAGTTTCACAGTATTTCTGTTGTTACCCAGCTGAACACCTGTACAACACCGAGCAGCAGCTGTTCAAAAGACTAAAGAGATTTTGCCAAAGACCTCAGCTTGCAAGATGTGCAACCACCAAGGTATAGTAAGAGAAGTGGCTCCGTGGTACTCCAAGCCATTTAAGGAAATTGGAAACATGTTTCTACGTATTTAACAGCAACTAAAATTATGTCTAAGGTGCAAGGTACACTGCCAGGCCTTTTCACAAACAAAAACTGGTCGGTGGGAAGGCCTGGGAGTGAGGCTAGCTACACATTTTACTTTACTCTGCTCTGTTTACAGATCAACTTGGCTCAGTTTACCTGGACCAGTCTCAAGAACAAGTACTCAAAAGCTTTACATCACAATCATAGGTAGCCATGTCTTGTGTGCATGTTCTGTACAACATTCATCAATTGTGATCGATAGTATACATATTTATATGTCGAGTTATTAGTAGCACCACGGCCCCAGGGAATGTCTTAATCCCCCAGCTTTTTATTGCTAATACAAAAGTAGAAAAAGCTTTGCCTGCAATAACCATTAATCAGCAGCATGGTTGATTCTGAAAATTGCCAACAACTTTTGCCAATAACTTTTGCCTCACTCCCAGGCCTTCCCACTGTCCAGTTTTTGTTTGTGAAAAGCCCTGGCAGTGTACCTTAGAGATAATTTTAGTTGCTGTTAAACATGTTTCCAATTTCCTTAAATGGCTTGGAGTACCACGGAGTCACTTCTCTTACCTTGGTGGCTGCACATCTTGCAAGCTGAGGTCTTTGGCAAAATCTCTTTAGTCTTTTGAACAGCTGCTGCTCGGTGTTGTACAGGTGTTCAGCTGGGTAAAAACAGAAATACGGTACTGTAATAACAATGAAACCATTATTAATCAGCAGCATGGTTGATTCTGAAAATTGCCAACAACTTTTTGTCTGTCTGTCACGTTTTGGCCCAACAAATAAACAAAAAACGATGGTGTCTGTACAGTGATGCCTGATGATGTAATGCTGAGAGTGTTGATGTGTTCATGTAGTAATTCTTCATGTAGCTAGAGCAGTCGGGAGACAAGATAGGTAACCATGGCAACCCAATGGCTGAGGAAGTTGAGGTGGGCCCACTTTCGCAGAGTATGCATCATTGAGTAGCCCTGTGTGTGTGTGTGTGCGTGTACGTGTGCATGTGTGTGTACATGTATGCATGTGTACGTGTGTGCATGTGTGTGTGTGTGTGTGTGTGTGCACGTGCATGTGTGTGTGTGTGTGTGTGTGTGCACGTGTGTGTGCATGTATGTGTGTGTGTGTGTGTGTGCATGTGTGCATGTGGGTACATGTGTGCGTGCGTGCGCATGCATGCATGTGTGTGTGTGTGTGTGTGCACATATGTGTTAACAAAAGGCCCCTGCCATCTCGGGATTGCTTACATGTATGTTCATGTATGTCAATGCAATTTTACCAGCTAGCACCAGACTTCCTCCTACTTTAGTGTACTGCAGGTGTGTACAGAGCTTGGGGCGGAAGCTTGGGTATGAGACTGAAAATATACACCATATGCTCATCAAGTCCTATTACACAGTCGCTCTAAACCACCCTTGTTTGAAGGAGAAAATTGATCAATGTGCTTCCTGTGCTTGGGGGTTAGTTGGTACATTATACCCACCTGTATCTCCAAACTGGCCTCCTCTTCTGACTGCCCTCCAAACATCAGTCCCAGGTAGGCCAGGTGAAACATAGCTAGCAGGGTGAAGCCAGCATTTAGCAGAAACACCCACGACACTCCCTGGGAACACAGAAGATGGCCAATGCTGGTAAGAATTACAGGCTTTTATACCACAACACAATAAAAATGGCTACTAGGATGGGTTGTGGTGGAGTTAGTCGGTGGCCTAACAACCCCCAGTGGATCCCACTACCAATGCTTTGCTACATGCACTGCAAACAGCCAAGAGGAGCTACTGCATTTTGGAGAACTGGTTTAGAAAGAATTGTGTTGTGCCAATTCTACTATGAAGAAGACTATACCTGTTTGTGATGATGGTTGCAGTTTTCAGGACAGGGTCTATCTAGCACGCATGCATCAAGCCTCTCACTCAGTTTGTAGCGTAACACTGCAGTTGATGTACATGTGCATGGAGGAGAAGAGAGTGAAGTTAACTGAGCTCCTTTGAGACTATGTCAATGGTGGCTGAGGGGCAGCACATGGCAGAACCACTGAAGGAGCCACATTATGGTACATGTGGCCCATACAATCTATGTAGTATCCAGTGTATTGGCAGCCCTCCTTCATATCATCAAACTGGTCTTGATTTCTATCTTACCATTATGTCTGTGTTGCTTCCTCTCTTGGATATCACAGAGAGATTACATGTATACCTTGGCTATGCAGTGGTGCAACTTCGTTCCACCCACACAAGTTAGAACAAAGTATGATTCTAGTCATGTCATGTACATGGACCTACCACTTTCAATGTATGCATAGACGCCTATGGACAAGAGGACAGCAGCCAGCTGGAAGTTTAGCCCCTGGAGGTGGACACAGACATGTATGTCATCTTTATGACTGGTTGTTCATACTAGACTTGTACATGTACATGTAGCCTCGTACCCAGGCTGCGTGGCCTGGGTACGAGGCTACATGTACACCCACTCACATGTAGCAAGGCACTGGAAAAGTATGTCATCAAGATGGCACCGAATCTTCCCACAGTGAGGCGAGCAGGCTTAAATACATCTGTGTAGGAATGGCACAAGGTAAACCCAGTGGAAGCTACCACCCTAACAGACTAAATCACAATGCAACCGTAGATTGTAAATCTACATATCCAATACCTCAGGGTGTGAAGGCCTTTAACTGCTAGTTTCAAGTTGGAGCTTGAACTATCCTAATATTGTGTTGATATCCTCTGTGCTATATTAGATCAGAATACAATCACTGTATTCACTCATGTAGCAGTTTATTTGGCACTCAGTTGAAGATACTTTATCTGAAGTTGTCCATGACCTGATCAGCAACATATTGAAATGCACTTGTCCCATATCTCAACACAGTAGGAACTCTGGAATACCCAAACGTTGTCACTGGTAGCCTCGTACCCAGGCTCCTCCCCATGCAGAAAAGCGGGTCTTTTCTGCATGGGGAGGAGCCTGGGTACGAGGCTAGTCACTGGTACTACTTGGACATTTGATGGCAACCCCAGACACAAGGTACATGTGTAGCTAGGTCACTATTAGTATGGAGCTTGCTGCAGGTATTATTGTCTGCCCGGGGGAGACATGAGGGTATGTGTGTGTATACTTCTCCAGCTCACAGTTCTTGAGGAAGAGGTGCATGGGGAGATTCCAGTGGGTGACAACCATCCCAAGGGAGCGGGGCAGCTCGATCGCAAGAGGGTGTACCACTCGAAATGACGACCTGGAGAACACAATGCAGTGACCCTCCAATATACAGGACTGGTATAGAGCAATGTAGGCCCCTATACTTTCCTTGCAGTAGTGAAAAACTAGTAAAAGGCCTGGAATACCCTTCCGCCTGGGAATACAGATTCCTTCCAGCTATTTTTAGTTACTGTGAATTTGGAAGCATAGAGACCAAAGTACCGAATAGCTTAGTTACATGTACGGAAATAAGGTACATGCGCATACATGGTAAGGAACTGAAAGATCTGTTAGTGTGACATACCCCATGCTAAACATCACGCAATACAATCATGGCCTCATTTCCCAACTCCTATGAGAGCCTGAAAAAATCTTCAGGACAGGCTAGCCAATGGGAGTGAGCTAAGTTCAGTAGAGATGTAACATTGAAAACCACTGATACTGTATAGATTGATGCACCTGGAGGGCTAGTGTTTACATTGTATACCCACAATCTCAAAGGCTATGAGACACACCATATGAGTGATCCATCAGGCTGGGGCTGATACCCAATGCCAGCTGCCAGCGTAGAGCATTCAGAGAGGAAACTGACAAAGTAGTGGCTGTACCGGAAAGAGGCAGCCGCAGAGTATGCTGCAAACCACCTACAAGCATGGGTGTGCATGTGCGGTTGCGTGGATAGGTAGGTAAGAGATGGTACAATAATTGAAGGGCTTAGAACCAAATGGTTACAAAGAGTGTCTTTCTTACTGTATACCTTACAATCTAAGAACATGTTAGATCCATTTTTGCATCTACCACAAAGCTGCAAGTAATATGTGCAACATGATACTACCCTATGGGAGCAAAGGACTGGAACTCCCTTCCAAGCGATTTTAAGGGCATTACTTCCAAATATACCTTTAGAACTTGTGTTAAGTCAATTTTGTAATATACCCACATTTGTTTTTTTTTATTTATTTTTTGTTTTAGTTTTTGTGCATACTGTAAATGCTATCTAACTCGATAATTATGTGTTCAGTACTGTTTATATGTTAACTTTAAAGTTCTGTGTAATTACCTATTCCTTGTATCACTCGTAGTGTCTTTGTTGTTGTTGTTGTTTACTTTGTGCATATATAGATGCAGGACTCCCTGGCAGATCAGCCCCAGGTTGAAGGGACTACCTGCTAAAAATTAAATTCTACTACTACTACTACTACCCTGATTGTGAGCCCGCATAATCAGAGTCAAAGACTCCTGCAGCCAGGTATGATACCCATTGCCATACTAGTGGTAAATGGTATGTGCCTAATTGTGAGCCCATATAAATTCAACCTGACATTTCCAGGTATGATGCCAGTCACATACTGGTACGAGAATCCACGCATATAATGAACAATCCCTGACCTGATTATGATGTGTTTCCAGGTATGATACGTGCTCTGTGATGCTACTAGTGCATGATGTGTAATAATAGAATTATTAGGTTAACAACTCTGAGCCCCTCCATTGTTGTACAAAGAACGTAATCATCAGGAAAGGCAGTCACAGGCAGTTTGTGTGACCATGAGCTTTCTGCTCCTGAAAACTGTAACAATGTCGTATCGCATAGTACCAGGAGAGAATGATTGTTCTCTCACTCAAGGGTACTGGGACCTACTTGTTCCACTCTGGCTCATTGAAGAGAAATGGAGCAACACAGACCGAGATCCCGAGGCACACGACTGAAGACAGCAAGCTCCTGAGCACCTGAACCAGCCACGACCAGCTCTACTGAAAGAGGAGAGGAAAGAGAAAACAAAATAGATAATAGCTTGCCCTCATGTGTGTGCACTAAGAGTGGGACACCGTCCCAAGCAAGTATTATTTATGCACATCCACAATGTATTAGGTTACAGTTCAAAAAGATGCACGGAGTGATAGGCCAAGGCCACTGCACTATAGAAACTGGTACGTAAATCATAACCACGTTCAAAAGTTGATGCCAATGAGTACAATGGAACTCCTTTAACAGTCAACAGTTCAGACTTGCTAACTGTGAAGCGATTAAATGCACTAGACTACAGCTGCATTCCACAGAACATGAACAGAGAGGTACTCAATGTGTCTTCACCGAAGTTAATTATGGATGCATGGTCCCAAAATCTGATCATTGAAACAACCAAGAGCAATGAGCAACACTTCAGATTCATAGTCAGACGGAGCGTCTATTGCAAGCATCATTCAGTTTTGAGCAGTAGCTCCTTGTCCAGTAAACTGCCGATACCTCACAACTTTGTTCCCAAACCTTCAATCTCTAGCATTTGTTGCTTGAAGGCTAATAATTGTGTGATGCTTTAGATATTCGAGACGCCACTATTGGGCTCTAACCTTCCTGCATCCACCTTGCGTCCCTCTGACATCATTCCCACAATTAAACAATGTTCCCCAGACCTTCCTCATCTGCCATTTGGGCCACTCTCCCACTTCCATGCACAGGTATTGTAATCCCCCTTCCCCTCCCCCTTCCCCTCCCCCTTCCCCTCCCCCTCCCCCACCTAATAAAAGAACAGGAGTTGTGTCTATTGTTCACCAGCTCACCAATGAAGAAGGTCTCAGAAACTTGCAGTGTTCATCAAACGTAACAAAGGGTCCAAATATGGTCGTGGCAGGGAAGACACAGTAGCTAGTGTAGTCAATAAAGTCAGGCAGCTCATACAATACTGGTGGTTTTCTCTCTCCTCCCCTCCCCCTCTGTTCCTCCAGGTCAAAACCTAGGGACACCATCTTCATCACCATCACCAGGAAGGACCCTAAGGCAGGTGTTGCCAGTAATGATTAATCATCCGGAGAAAGTACAAAAGCAGCCACTTCTAGCTAGCCAACAAACCCATAGCATGCACGTGAGAACATTCTTTCCATCAGTGATTGTAGCCACATTCCTATATGTCGGTTGCATGTTGTGTGTAATGATTGCTAGTACTTTCTCAGTTGATGGAACACCTAACTGAGTGCACAAAAAGCACACAAACTTACACTTGAAGTTACAACAAATGTAGTTGATTACCTCTAACTTTATGCCAGTCACTTGCGGTAGCAAGAAATAGTTCGCTGCAAAAGAAAAAAACACCTGCAACATTGACAAGAAGTCATCACAGAAAGACATGCAAAGTCAAGTGTCTGAAATTCCCCCACAGGCAGGAACCTGGCCCCTATCATACATGTACATGATATGCACCTACCAGGAAGCAATGAAAGCCAACGACACTGCACCCACTGCCACACCTCTCCTTCTTCTCACCACCCGTAGCACCACATACACCAACACACACAGCACCATGAAGTACACCACACTACTACCATAGTACCACCATAACACATATAGCCCCAGTGTAGCTGCTAAAGTGTTTAGTGTGACCTTGTGAAGCCTGTCCCATATGACACACAGTCTCAGAAGCAAAGCACACAATATCAGTGGCAGACAGGTGAGTGTCCCCTGCAAAACAATGGGAAGCAGACATCCCTGAAGTATCCACCACAGCTGCATTTTCGAGGGTTCGTGCGGATTGACGTTCTAATAAAAGCCCATCCGTTGTCGTCGTTGGTGGTGGGCTTCATTTAGAAACAGCGTGACGTCATTTGTTGTGCGTGGCACACAAAGCCAGCTTTGTTACTACTAATGACATGTTAGATAGATCTTCTCTCAGAACAGCCCTTGATGTATCTGTGAGCAAGTGACTTTGTAAGAAAAGGGTAGGTGAGTGTAGCGGTAGTTATATAGTCGTATTGGGCTGGTCAACCTTAGAACTTCTTGTGATTTATAAGCTCACGCATTTGTGTCTGTTTTTTGTAGGGAATGGCTTCACTTGACGCCCTGGATCCCAGCACTGCCCAGGCTTCCAATGGGCCAGGGGAATGGGCTGAAGCTAACCCTGTCAATGACGCCTCGTTGAATGCCCTTCTAGCCGATCTTCACGAGGGGACACTGCTGTCATTGATGGAAGATCATGATCTCTTTAGTGACTTGAATGCCTACCCCCTCTCTCCTTGTGAGGCTGGTAGTGGTGCGGCTGACCTGTCTAGCAATGATTTGGGTCTTAAGGAACTTCTTGGTGACCAATGGCAACTAGTTGATTTTGAACTCAATGATCAGTCACTCGAGGTACCGTCACCACTTGGTTTGAACGACTGTGATGTTGCCAAATTGGCTAAAGGGAAGTCGGAGGGACTACTCGTACCTAGTTTTCAGGAGAGTTATGCATCTCTCAGCAAGCAGAACAGTTGTGCAGATATAACTCCAAGGGAGGCCTTCTTAATGCAGACTACTTCAGAAACAGCTCACAGTCAATCAGAAAGTAGTAATCTCTCACCGCGTGAGGTAGGTGAGTTGAAGCCAGCCTCTGTGACCCAGCAACAACAGACACCTTCATTTACCATCATGAGGGAGGACGGCTTGGTGCCATGTCGCAAGAGACTGAAGGTGTCGCGACACCAGAGGGATCTGTCTAGCTCAGGAAGTGACACTGACATTAGCAGTAGTAATGACAGTGACGTGATGGAGTGTGAGGAATTGGGGGAGCCACGAATGCGGGCCACTAGAGGCATGGCTGCCGTTGTGACCAGCCACAAGCACCTTTTGGCATGTGTGCAGCATGACCACCCCTATGCCACATCTCAGCACCGCTCAGGAGGTCAAAGGTCACCTGTCTTTACAGATAGAGGAGATGCTGGCATGGAGGAAGGAAGCAACTCAGATGCTGGTACATACGTAGTACACATATAGAGTTATGAGAGGTATGATCTACACCTATATTTATTCTTATCTCTCATGTGCATAGGCTATGAGACCATGTCAGCCTCCACTTCACCTGGGAACCACAGTAGTAGCACCATCACCCCTAGCAAAGAAACACCTTCACCCAAACCCTCTCCTCCATCACCACCCTCATCCTTCCCCCTGTCCCTCCCACCCCTCCCACCACTGGGTGGAAATGTGGATCCTGTGGCCTTGATAGATGCCAGAATCAAGGTGAATGTGCATCTGTATGCATACACTGTTTGTATCACTCAGTGGGTATTTGTATTGCCATTTACCGTATTTCTTTAATCAGACGCCAAAGCTACTATTTTTTTCGCTGCTCGGTTTTGTGCGGCTACTATTCGAGGGCAGCGGATAAGGTACATACGAGCATTACAGTGATGACTGTTAGACGCTGTTAGCCTCGTACCCAGTCCTCCACCACAGCTATCGTCGCTTGCAGTATGAATAACACGTTATACACATGGTGGAGGACTGGGTATGAGGCTAAGACGACTGTTAGACACTGTCAGTAGTATGCACAGCCTCTCAATCCTGCTGTCAGCCATGGAAAAGAGTTGTACAACACAAGCAGCTCTAGCGTTAGCCCGAAGACCGTCGTCAGAAATTATTCGCGTACATGTGCGTGTGCCGCGTATACTAGCCGCAGCTACTATTCAAGGGCGGCGTCTATTGTTCATTCTGAGCCGCGGCGTCTATTCGAAGAAATCTGGTAACTTGTTTTCCAATTCACACACACACACAAAAGCACTTCATGTGTAGTCGCCAAGTGAACCTAACGGAGGAGGAAAAAGAAACTCTGACAGCTGAGGGTCTGCCTATTCCCACCACCCTGCCCCTCACCAAGGTAGGCCTTACTCTTCTACTTCCTTAAGTTTTCATGCTTTTAATTTTTGTCAATTGTTGCACTGAAAATTTTTTTTCATGTCATAGAATTCATTTGATCTATGGCACGCCAAAAATCTCTTGCGTTCTAAATTACAAAAGAAGTTATCATGGTGTTGTATCGACTATGAAACTACTACATGTTGTGTAACATACCTCGTGTTTCCCACTCAGGTTGAGGAAAAAGCACTGAAGACAGTCCGACGAAAGATCAGGAACAAGGTGAGCCAGCCAGATCACAATGTAAGCAGCCATTTTTCAATGCAATAGAACCCTGGCACATAGTATTGTCGTGAGAAAGGAGTTACTGCTTTACAGCTCAATCCATGAAAGTAGGTTTGTCCAGTGGGAGTATTGTGACAGCCTAGCCTCATGCCTTCCCCACCTCCACTTTTGGATCACTCGTAGTATGCTAGGACGGAGGGAGAAGGCCTTACCACATGATCTGCAGCACAGGTGTCACATATCATCACCCCTTCGATGCACAACCTTGCTATGGAGAAGACTGACCTTGCATTCTGTACCAGCCACGAAGATGGCAAAAAAGGACAACATCAAGCATATAAAACATATCTGAGCTAACAGATATGGCTTTGAGTGGTTGCAAACGACTTGTATAAAATATCCACACTGACAAATTTAATTTTGTTAGAACCCTCACACACAGTATTAGACACTGTAGTAGCAGTTATTGCTCAACCCATGCAAGTAGGTTTGTCCCTGTAGAGCATAGTGGTCTCGGGTGTATGGGTGAAAAGAACGAGTGGGGTAAAGCTACATGTCTTAACACACAGTGTGCTAACATTTCTAATGCAGCTTGCAGCTAAGGAGAGCAGGAGGAGAAAGAAGGAAAATCTTCATGTCCTTGAAGACAGGTTGGTTAGAGGAGTTAGTAGTACTTACACATGAGTGAAAGAAGAAGGGGACAGGACAAGAGGGGGATGAAGATATGGGATAGGAGTAGGTGGGGAAGTTGTACTGTGATTGAGTCAAAAAAGGCTTTGGGAAGAAGTGGGGTATGACAGGGAGCTGGATGGGTGCCTTTGAAAGAATGAACTGGTACAAGTTGCCGTACAACTGTGTATACTAGGGGGTAGTATTCCTTCGTTAAAAATACCCATGAAAACCACAGAGTGTGCATTTTCTTCCATGTTACATGTTTAACACACCTACACCTGCACGTTTTCAGGATGAAGCAGTTCTCAAGTGAGAATGTTCGACTGAAGAGGAGGGTGGAAACATTGGAGACTGAAAACAAGTGAGTAAGAGTACTTTACCCGATCTTCTCCGATAGTTAGTAAGGTATACAAGAATTAGACCACATTCTCTGGCTGTGGTAAATTAGTATACTTTATATCTTAATCTTGTCCTAATGCTGCACACGTGTCCTACAGGTCATTGTTGTCTCAGCTGCGAAAGCTCCAGGCCATGCTTGCTTCCAGTGCAGCAGTGGCTAACACCAATCGAACTACCCAAGTGGGAGCCTGCCTTATGGTATGGCACGCAACATGCAGCACAAAGATTTCCTTCATACCCAACATTTGTACAGTGTTGTTAACAATAAACATTGCCGTCCTGCAATTTTGATCACACTGCCACATGCGGAGTGTTGTATTGCCAAACTATCACTAAGGGCTGGCTCATATGCACAGTACACACCTGTCAGATACTGATATACACAGCATGCCCTTGATGAAAATACAGCACTTATCCTGGACTGCCATTATATGCTGTTGAGTATCTTGTTTTCCGCCATCTGTTGCAGGTTGTTGTGCTGTGTTTTGCCATCTTCTTTGGCAACTGGATGCCCCACAAGTTCTGGAGCACCCCCACCAATGACTATACCACTGCTGCAGGTACAGTTCTTATAGGAGGAAGAGTACATACACATTATACCATCGTGCTAATGTGTTTAATATCTTCATATATTGCACAGCAACTGTACAACTTGCGATTTTTTTTGAACCTTGGTCAGGCCTAGGACTATCTGTACAACACCCTTGTGCAGATAGTCCTACCTGGCCTGACCAAGGTCCAGAAAGGTTGCAAGTTATACTGTTGCTATGCAATATCTAAATGATATCACTACATTTTTTTCTACTGTGACTGTCTTCAGATAAGAGGCCTGATTGTTAGAGAGTCACCATAAAAGAAATACTATGTCCCACTTGCGTTTAGTCCGAGAGTTGATTTCATTTTTGCATCTCATCCCGTGCAGTGAGATCTCGGTCTCTGTTGTCAGTGGAAAACCCGCAGAACTTCCAACAAGCAGCCTGTGACTGGTTCAGGCATATCTTCTTCCGAGATGAGGGAGAGATAAGGCAGCAGTCAGACAGTAAAGAAACACACCTCAACAGTAACTACAGAAGCTACAGGACAGATATTTATGCTGCACTTACACCCTTTAATGCACTCCAGATGGACAATGGAACACAGCGTAATAATTATGTCTCTGTAAAAGCTTGAAATTTTTTGTATGATTTGCATAACTTTAATCCTAAACCATGACGGTACACTGTATCATGCAATAAGGTACAAGAAGTAAGGAGTGCAAGGCCTACTGTTAACCTGACCTTGATTGTTAACTCTATAAACCTGGATCACCACTGTATGGTTATAATTATGCATGATGTCATAATATTGCAAATGCTGATGTTTCCATGCAGTATACATACCTTGTAGCCTGAGACAGTGCAAGTGTAGTGTTACTGAAGCTGGAATTGTGCTCACCTTGTTCCATTTGAATGGCCTGGAAACGAGGCCATAATTATGTATGATATCAATGTCAAGACTTTCAGACACTGTACCTATGACATTGTGCTTCTATACAATCATCCAGCAATGTACGTGTACTAAGTACAAGGAACCAACACTTCCACTATACATCAGAAATGGCTTTAGTGCATGTTTTTAATTGTTGGTGAAACAGCGGTGTTCTCTGCAGTGGCCAAGGGGGCTCTGCATGCACTCTGTGTGTCTACCTTGATTCTGCATGCTGGAGTTGTATGCTGGTGTTGTTTTTAGAAGTACAGAGCTTGTCAGGGGTTCAGAATTGTAGGCGTTATGTAGCTACTAGCTACAGCATTCCATCAAGGTTTATGTCTTGTGGGTTATGTAAATTTTAATAGCCAACAACAAAAATTGGAGGATTGAGAAGAAATTGCAAAGTGGGGAAAATTCCCAATAAAATATACTAATATATAAAGCAGTTCATCCTAGGTACTAGTACCCAGGCTGTTCTCTCTACGAGGCTACCTTCAGCCTGTTTCTCACTATCCATGTTATGTTTTTTGGCCTTCTCTTTTTTCTTCTTGGCTTTGTCCACTTTTCGTTTCTGTTTTTGGCTTTTTATTTTAGGTCAATCGCTTATTCATGACCTTGTCTGCTTTCTTTTCAGCTTTTACACCCAGGCCGTTCTGGGTACAAGGCTACTTTCAGCCTGCCTCTCACCATTCATGTTACGTTTTACTTCCTTCTTCTTGGCTTTCTCCACTTTTTTTCCGGCTTTTATTTTAGCCTTCAATTTTTTTTTCATGGACTTTTCTGCTTTCTTTTCAGCTCTTTTTCTGGCCTTCTCTTCTTTCTTCAGCACCTTTTTACTTGCCTTCTCCTCTTTCTTCATCGCCTTTTTACTTGCCTTCTCTTCTTTCTTCTGGGCCTTTACTATGGCCTTCTCTTTCTTTTTCAGCGCCTTTTCACTTGCCTTCTCTTTCTTCATCGCCTTTTTACTTGCCTTCTCTTCTTTCTTTTGCGCTTTTTTACTTGCCTTCTCCTCTTTCTTCATTGCCTTTTTACTTGCCTTCTCTTCTTTCTTCTGGGCCTTTACTACGGCCTTCTCTTTCTTTTTCAGCGCCTTTTCACTTGCCTTCTCTTCTTTCTCCTGGGCCTTTACTATGGCCTTCTCTTTCTTTTTCAGCGGCTTTTCACTTGCTTTCTCTTCTTTCTGCAGCACCTTTTTACTTGCCTTCTCCTCTTTCTTCATCGCCTTTTTACTTGCCTTCTCTTCTTTCTTCTGGGCCTTTACTATGGCCTTCTCTTTCTTTTTCAGCACCTTTTTACTTGCCTTCTCTTCTTTCTTCTGGGCCTTTACTAGGACCTCCACTTCTTTCTTCATCGCCTTTTCACTGGCATTCCAACCTTCCTTTTCCTCCTTTTTACTGGCATTCTCTTCTACACCCTTCACCTCCTTCTGGGCCATTTTAACGGCCTCTTCCTTAGTTTTTGTACTGGCGGTCCTTTCCATCATAGCCTTTTCACTGGCCTCCTCCTCCTTCTGAGTATTTTGACAGGCTTTCTCTTCCTTTTCTTCTCTTCCCTCTGACTCATTGTGCTGCATGGTGAGCAAAAAAGAGCAATGACATACTTAATACTTATGTTGGCGATGCATATTCCTAGAAGTTTAAGTACAGTATGTAATGAAGACCTTGAAACTCACCACTCTAATTTGCTCCACCCTTGTCCTCTTTTGTTGCCGCATAATGATACGGCGGAGTCTTGGCAGACTCAGGTGACCATGAGTCTTCCTCAGGTCTGCCAGCTTGTGTTTAAAATCTTCATCTATCAGTTTTCCATGGTCACCATCATTGTCTGTAGACTCCGGGTGACCGAAGATGGGTGGGACTGCAGGACAGAAATGCCGGGTGGTGGGAGGGGGATTAGGCAGTGGGGGTAGCTTCACCAGTCTAGGATTCTCTATTATGTTCGGAAGAAATGGGTGGAGGTAGAAACTGGATGGAGTCATCACAGTGTTCTGCTTAGCAGTAGTTAATGGTGGCAGCTGGATTTTGCTGTTGCAACTGGACGGAAGAGAGGGGCTCTTGGGTACAGAAATAGTACAGTCAGCCATCCTGTGAAGGGAGGAGATAACGATCACAACAAACCCAAAAAGCACAGAAATATTACTAACTAGTATAAACCACGTACGTACCTGTTAGTTGCCTGTAATTTGGATGTCGTGAAGATACTAGTTGACAGTCAGAAGTTTGTTGAAACAAGTTCAAGTTTTCAGTCGGTAATTTTCGCCAAAAGGAACCAAACTGACACAAAAAACAAATGCTTCAGGGGTTTTGTAGCGACGCGGACGCATTGACGCGTACATGCGTACGCGTCTTTAGCGTTTTCGGGTTTCCCGGGAGATTGCTGGCGACAATCTGATTGGTCGTTCTATGCGCGCGTGCGTCCCAGCACGCGCACTACACTGTACCGCCGCGCTCACTCCCCTATGTCGCGCGAGACTGTATACTACACGACCACCACGGCGTCCTGACCAACCGGTGGGCATGATTGGGGGCATTGTTGTTTCCCGAACAAACTCCACAGTGTAACTCTTACAGTTCACAACATGACATGATTATGTTTAACCTGAGTCGTGACCGGTTTCAGTAGATCAAACTTCTCGATGCGCCCTGAGTAAATTGTGCTATTAAAATCCCCTTGAAATCAGGTTTGATACGGGTGTTTATCATGTACTACACATCGATGCCATGCCTGTATATACGCTGCACATACAGGCATGAAACGCAACCGGAAGGTAAAAACAGGGGAGGCCTGCATGGGAACAAGGGTATCTTCCCTCAGCTGAGTGAAAAAATTATTGAATTCATATGACAAAACAGCTAAGGAGTGTTGTTCACAGCAGTTGATTCTGATGCTTTCACCACACCAACCCTAGCAGGTCGAATGGTACGACCATGAAGAGTATATCCCACCCTAGAAACCATTGCTATGGTTCCTGGCTTCTCTCCAGGGACTTCACATAGTGCTTCATGAAAGGCCGGATCAAACATTTGACCCATTGGGTTGATTTGCACCAATCCATTCTTGCTTAAAGCCTTCTGGAGCTCAGACTCTGTCATTTTGAGGCCTTCAAAAAGAGAGGAGAGGTATGGATTGGATTTGTTATCCAATTCTGTTTGTGGAACACTCTCTGTGGCCTTCTCCAAAATATCGGCCACTTCTAATATGTCCTTAGAAAATGACTGGATTCCAAACAGTTTTGCTTCTTCCACTAGTTTTAACATTCTCTGCCGTACATTCTCAGTCTCTGCTAATGCCCTCATGTACTTGTCCTGTAAGATGAATATGAAAAAAAAAGAAATAATTTTGTAACTAGTATTTACTGACCAATATACCAATAGTCTTGCGAAAGAACACCCACGAGCAGAGCATTACAAGTTTTCCAAAGAGGAAGGTGGATGCTTAGTCTCGGAACCAGGATGGTCTGGTAAACTTGTATATGGCCTCCTTACTGGCTAGCCTCATCCCCAGGCTCTCTCCTCCCCCCGTTTATAAATAAGCATGAGCGCCTCTAGAGGACATATGGACTTACGTCTGTCTCGGTGACTTCCATGCACCAAAATTCACCAATGAATGCAGACTATCGTAGCAAAGGGACTTTCTACAGTTCCACTGCCCGGGTAGTAAAACTGAAGACTTCTATCCCTTTCATAACAGCTTTCCAGCTGCTCGAAATTAGCTGGGCAATATCTAAGGTTGGCGAACGATGGTCGCTTTGATCCTTGTTGCTGGAGCAATCGCTGGTCCTGTCAATCATCAAATTTGCCATGTTGTTATTACACATGCCATCGTGGGCAGAAATGTAATTACACAGTCATCAACCAATCAGATTCATCCCACCAAATTGCCGTGGACTTCAAATCTTTATGTATGCAAGTTTACCAGACCCTGCTCCTCCTCTGCGTGTGAGGGTCTAGTTCCGATGCTCTTTCAAGTGTTCCTTCATTTAACCACAAAAGTTTGCTTACAATGACTCAATAATGCTCTCAAATCAGTTGATGGGCCATAAGTAACGTATATACCAACCTTAAGCTACAAACTTTCAGAGCTCAAGTCCTGACAGCATACAACCCTTGGAACAGCAACATGCCACTGTGAGCATGGTATACAAAGCGAGCGCAGCCACATTAGCCACATCCATCTACACAAAGCCACCTTGTAATATTAAGTACAAGATTTCTTACCTAAGGTATACATAGTGTTTGAGACCATGCTTCTCCAGTGTGCTGCATTAGCCACACAAAGCTCATTCCAGGTTGGATGCTCATTAAAGTAAACTTTGATCCTATAAAGTAAATTGGGCGAAAAGTAGGGGGTGGACGCTCCTTTGAAGGTTGGGTGTTGTTTCATGAGACTACAGTGGAACCTCTCTAATATGGACACCCTTGGGACCAAAATATTTGTCCTGATTAGTGAGGTGTCCTTATTTCAGGGGGAGAATAATATGTATCAAGAGCGTACTCTAGCCGGCCGTTCTTATGCACTCTTGTATGTATTTATACAATGTTGGGACTCAGTCAAGTGTCAGATGTCCTTATATCAGGAGTGTCCTCTAACAGGAGTTCCACTGTACAGCACACAGTTGATTGAGTTTCCAAACTGGACTACCAAACTCAACAATTACCTGCAAAGCATTGATCTTTTCTTCCTGTTTTATAAATAGTTCCTCCTTCTCCTTCATGGCAATGTCCACATCTGAACCTTTCTCACTGTCCTGTTGCTGTTGGCCCTGCTCTTGATGTTCATCCTTATTCAGGTCCTGCAAAAAAAAAAAGGATTTTAAGCCTTTTTTGAAACTACCTCATTCACTATAATGACACTATGAAGGTGAATGGAATTCCATTATGAAAGGAAGGGAGGAATGAGTTGGAGTAATACTTTCTGTTCATACCAAATACCAAATGAGGAGCTAGCACCACGTGACCTTTTTCACCTCACATCATGTGACAAACACAAGCAGGGTGGCTCATAGCAGCTGCACATCACAATTTCTCACACGATCAACTTCAAAACAACTTGACCCCATTACAAACATGACAGTGACTGTTCTTTGTGGAGCAGGGGGTGACCAGTAAGACTAGTTCTAGGCTATGACCCACAGAAACAGTGTGTACCAAAGCCCTTTCTCATAAGGCCAGACAAACTGGATGTATTGTTTCGCATCAGCACCCGCTTCCTCTGAGACCTGCCGCCTCAACTGTCATTATCACCTTCCAAGCAATGACACGCCCACTTTTAATGGCCATAGCGCCGTAGATTTGCTGAGTGTATATAGCATTTGCTACTAACGAATAATGAATAATGACCGCCCGCCAGCATGCAAATCGAGTAAGTGGCTGATGCGAAACAATATAAGCGTAGGAACAAAACCAACCAGTGCAAAGAACAGTGGCTACAGCATATTCCATCAGTACCAGATCAAGTAGATCAAAGCATTCTGATGCAAGAGATTGAGAGACATGATGTATGATGCAACTGCAATTTGCTGACTTAGCATAATTTGGGCTTGAACATGCACAAAACACTACACTGTTTAATTCATTAAGTCTTACTAGCCTATCCCCTAGACTTTAGTATACAGCACGGTAATACAAACCAAATAACGGAGACATTAAGACCTTATCGTCCTTTTGTCCTCCAGATTGCCATCGCTTGAGTCTGTCAGTCCACGTGGCCATGAACTGCGCAGATCCCACTGGCTGCACGCGGCTTCTAGGGACACTGGCTAGTGTACTCTGGCGTTGGGAAAGGACCAGCGCGTGAAAACAACGCGCTGATAGTCTCAGCGGTATACTCATTTATGGAGCTCACGGTCAACACTCCAGACAGAAGTGCACGCAGGTGGTCTTTAAATAGAATGCCTCTGTCGCAATTTTGCATGACGTCATACAGAAGTGCAATGAACATGACAATGCAGCTTGCTCTTGCAGTAGTTCTCCTGTGTTGCTGGGTCCTCCAGCCGTCTCACGCTGCCAACACGACGAATTCAACACTCGGTTAGATGTTCATGGTGTGCCATGTGCTACTTATAGACCTGGGTTCGGTTCTCGACCTTTCAACTGGGAACTATTAAACCTGCGTCTGAAAGTTATCCGGCTATATGGCAAGAGTGTTGACTGTTTAGGGTACATGCCAGTTCCCTGTTAGTTTTGCAGAGGTACAGTAGTTGGCAGACCTTAAAATGGAAGCATGCTTTTCAGGTTCTGTTTTGTGTTTAGCATGTTTGTTTGGAATTTGTTAACTCTGCTCCCATGGTTCTCACAGGACAATACTTAGTTGAAAAAACAGTATCCCTTCATTAATGTACTTATTTTTCCTTGGGGGTGAAATTAGCTCGCCAGGAATAGAACTCGAAGATGATCAATTTTGGGCTGTAGCCAACTATAGAGTCATTCTTAAGCATCTGGTACGTACCTCTTTTGAGGGAGGTCCTAGCCTCGTTCCCAGGCTTCCATGGTGTTTGTCACTTGCAGTACAAATTTGAGGGAATTTCATACTGCAAGTGATTAATGCTGTGAAGGCCTGGCAACGAGGCTAGAGAAATCTTTCCATACTCCTCCTCTGTGTATGAAACCCTTATTTGTTTGCTTACTGTGTAGCTGTTGAACAGCCTAACAATTTTTTGAATCGTGGTGCTTCCAGAGAGCAGGAATGGATGAACAAGCTCGTGAGGAATGTCATCATAATTGTAAGCTAGCCTGAGTACATGTTATGGCTATAGTAACAACCAATCTAATTTCTGGATTAGGGCATGTAAGATACTGCGCATCGTTATGTATGTAGTCTTTCTAACCACACCCTCTTGGTGAAAAAGAAGCACACATTTCAGCTACTGAGCACTGATAAGGAATTTGCAGAGTGCAGACGGGTGCTAAGTGAGAAAAGCCATTAGGAAAGAGGAAGCAAAGACTAAAGGCAAATGTAGAGGGCAAGATGTAGTAATGATTTGCAGATTGAAACAGATGGTTGGGGCACATTTGACCAGTGTTTAGGGCCTAAGTTATATATAAAGACAGTACAGGTCACTGTTGGAGCAACAAAACAGATGGCTTCATGAAAACAATGACAACAATGGCTGGGCTGGACACAACAATCTCACAGTATCCACAAAGCCCTTGGTAGGACATTAGGACATTGACATTTTTTAATAGTGGTAGGAGTACATCCATCACTGGTCGCAGAAGTGAGCTGAGCTTGAGAGACTATTAGGATGCATTGACATAATTTTTAGTGACTTCACTGTATTAGAGTTGATAAAACATGCTTCCTACTGGGGGCTGTTCCTATTATGCAAGTTCACATGTAGATGTGACCTTGTGGAACAGCTCACATCTGAGGAGTGGTGAAGATGGGAGCCTTTACCAATTGCCGTTAGTATGCCAGTAGTAGTAAAGTTATTCTGCACCCTCTCAGGATATACACTGCCAAGTGTGTTTCACGACTAGCTGGGCGTAATTATGTATCCAGCCTGAATGTTTACTTGTTGAATAAAAGGCGTGTAAGATGTGGTTCGTTGATTGTTCACACTACCTAAGAGCCAAGTCAGAGGTGCTCAACAGTATCATTTCCAGTCCCTTCCCTTTCTTTGTGGGTGGAGGACCCAGGGACAATGCTACTGTGCATGCAATGCACTGTGATATCACCTCTTTCCCAGGCCTTCTAACACCAGCATTTGGCACTTGCTGTAATTTCTGGCTTTAGACTTCTGTACACTGCATGGCTATAGATGGCTTTCAGAACCCGAGAAGTGTCATCAAGACCCAAACATTCAGTCATTGCGAATGAGCTGTTGTACATTTCTCTAACTCAGACTTGCCTCATTCCCAGGCCCGTAAGGGTTAAAATCGGTTAAAACCCTTACGGGCCTGGGAACGAGGCTATAACTCAGACCAGATCAGAAGTGCCATACCTCCAGACTTCTACTGATGTCACTTTATACAGGAATTTTACCAGGCCTTCCCCACCACATTATAATGTACTGCAAGCAACAAATGCTGGTGCATGTTAGAAGACCTGGGAATGAGGGTACTGTGGTTTTGTCATAGTTGTGTTGCTGTTCCACAGGGTATTGTGGCCTGCATCTTCGTCGCTATATTCTTCCTGTACAAATACTACCGCTCTGAAAGAAGAACAACATCCTTGCGTAAAAGGTGAGCGCATATGATAGTCATAGCTTTCTTTTCAGGCTATTCTGTCTTTTGATCACTTATAGCACCTAACAGTTAGGTCTTCCCAGACCCTCAGTGAGACCTCCAGTACTGAAGGTCTGGGGACCCGACCAAGGAGGTCTCTCACATGAATAAAGGGCCAGATATGGAAGCTCTAACTATCTCCTGCTACTGCTGCTATATAGTACATGTAGCTACAGACAGTGTGTGTACTGGTAGATATATAAGTAGTCTTGTACTTGGTCTAGTATCAAGGACACATTAAGCGGCTGAAGTGTGTACAGAAAAGCTTAATTAGACTCATCTTCGACTCTTGGGCGTGAAAACACTGTGCTACATACATTAGACAAAACAACTTATTACAAGCCTACAACCCTAGATGCTCCCTAGAGGAAGGAGTCAGACATAAGTTTCATCTCTTGTGATCAGCAAAACATGCCTTCACTTCCTTCCTTTGCGCTGCTTGAGAACATAAAAGTAAAGTGCTGTGCCTAACAATAAGTCAACCTTAGGAGTGCATGTACAATGTGAGCATAAGTACGCCAAGGGGCACTTGCTTCTTTGTTAGCGGATGCACTATAATTATACCAATCTTAATGTTACTTCCGAATCATGTGTACTCAAAACAAACTTGAATTCACAGTTAGTAAATAAACCCATACAGCCTTTGATATACTAATCGCTTGCAGGAGTACAATGCATGATTGTTGAGGTTTAACTTCACTTCCGAGCAAAGTAACCACACCCCAAGATGCTCATAAGAGGTTAGTGCTGCAGGTTTACCTTGGCTCGAACACTTTAGAGTTCAGTGCTATGCATAGGTAAAATGCTTGTTAGTAGGCTTTAGGAAAAGACAAAGTTCACTGCTACTTAGCTACACGACCAGAAGTAGAAGGCTTTAGAGATCAGGATTTATTTACCTGAAGTAGAAAGCCTTAGAGTTCAAAGTTTTATGGCTTCTTAAAAAAAGCTTTACCCTCAAGGGAGGAGCCAGGCATCAGTTTAGCAATCATGAACAGCAAGGCACGCCTTCACCAGCTTTATACTCGCGCATTACGTGCGTGGTATTAGCCCGAAGCACGGTAGTGCGCTCAATACACGTAGCAATGATTTTATACGTAGTTATATTGTACGCGTGTAAAAATTGCTTCGGGAGTCGCTGTGAGGGGTGACGGTGGTGTAGCTGGTGAAGGGAGAGTTGTTGGTCTACCAAACTTTCATTCATGGGGTAAGTGCACCATGTCATTAACGAATATCAACTCAGATTAAATGGATGTCCAACGCTTCCTCTGGCCTGCGTATTATTTATTTATATTACGTGGGTCCTGCATCTTGGGGTGTAATTATAGTCCAGGATCTTTAATTTGATTATATTCTACTGTTTTGACAGGTACCATCGAGTGAAAAGCAACCTGGGAGATCAAGGACAAGTGGATGATGACGATGAAGATATAGAAATGTCAGTCTATGAGAAGAAATAATTAAACCATGACATACCACAACTTGACACATTCTGTTTCCCAAGCAATTCTAATTTTTATACTGCAGTGTAAGAACTGTTGGACACTGCCTACCTATGGTCTGCTGGCATCATACCTTGCCCATGTGATTATTATGTGCAGAATGTATCTATCAGTGCTTACTATTGATTGTCATCTGTTTCTTAGTAACCAAACTTGAAATATGAATAGATAGTAGCGGTTGCTTAGCAACTTGACATCGGTACACCTGGGATGGCTCTCAGCTTGAACATGGCTATCACAAGAGTTGACATCGGTACACCTGGGACGGCTCTGATGCTCCCAATGATAGCTATATATATACTACTAATAATACCCCTCCCTGAGTGTGTAGCCCAACACCAATATGCAAGACCACCCCCAGGGAGCTAGCTCCAGAGGCATCAGATAACTTGTTACTTAGACAACACCACTATAGAAGTGCAATATTCTTATTTTATTGCCTAGGTAGTGGGTTATAGCAATATTACACACACAAATATACACATACAACAAATGATGTTAAATAACAGAGCATATAGTGCAATCACATACCATGATGAAATGTACACAAAAGCACTAAGTGATCACTGGAAGTCATTTAGGAATTCCAAAAGTTGATTACAGTACCTGTATGATGAAACCATAACTACATAAAATTAACGAACACAAAAATATCATTGGGGCCATAAATACTGGAGCAGAGGCAGGTGAACATACTAATAGCTAGTCTCGTGCTCACGCCTCATCCTCTCACGAGGAAAAGGGTCTGGTGACCATTGAGCACTTTCTTGGTTGTGCCAAGTCAGCAGTCTTGATTCTGAACAAGCCAACGAAGTAGCCCAATGTCATACAAGTGTTGACGCTAGCCAATGAAATAGCACTACGTCATAAAGACACAATCATTCACTCACTCATAAATTAAGATTGCTAAATCGGCACAACCAAGGAAGCGCTCAATAGTCACCAGACCCTTTTCCTCGTGAGAGGGTAGGGTCTAGGCATAAGACTAACTAATAGCATGCATCAGCTGTGTGGATTATAAAGTTTTCCTATAAGCAGCGTAGTCTCAAGTACTATGCATAAATAATTTTTTTTCAATAGCCACTGTTCCTGTCCTTGTTAACTGGTCAATGAGTGCCTAGAACTACCATGCGTCTCAGAAATGAAAGAAGAAAACCTGCTACCATGGTGATGGCTGTTAAGAGAGACTGGCCTAACTCCTGGAAGCCTAGTACCAGTACTGCAGCAGTCAAAACTATGAACTGTATACGCCTGATGACTATGTAAATTATGTAGAATACTGCACCTGGAAGTTCTGTGTTTGTGTTTTACTTCCTCCACCTGCTGTCTGAGGATGGTGCTGTTCAACCTGGCAGCTTGCTTCAGCACTGACAGTATAGCTTCCTGTACAATAACCAAGACAACCTAAAATACTGAAGCAGCTGGAACCAGAAGTAATGAACACAGATCACTTGCCCCCCCCTCCCTTCCCCTCAGTCTGCCTCTCTGCAGGCCTGCACAAATATCGGGGAATCACTTTCCAAGATGTTCTCGGGGGAATTGCCATTGAATGTCATAGTATTCCAAAAATGTACTGCAGCCCACTACTTTCCAAGATGGTTTTTACAGTAAACTACACACAAACAGGTCCTGCCCTCCCTTCTGATCATGGGCTGCCCAAGGACTTCCTGCATGCAACATAGACTTAAAAATAATTGCCTTGTGTGAAAGTGATCCCAGATCCTGTAAAGTTTTAGGTTGCTGCCCATGCAGAAATTCTCGACATTCTGTAAACTACATTGCATATAGAAAAAAAAACAATACTGTAGCTGAACATCCTCAAAAGCATTTTTCTGCAGTAAGCCACACCACATGTAATATCTCATCACTCTCAAGCAACTCCAGTAATATCTCATCACTCTCAAGCAACTCCAGTAATATCTCATCACTCTCAAGCAACTCCAGTAATATCTCATCACTCTCAAGCAACTCCAGTAATATCTCATCACTCTCAAGCAACTCCAGTAATATCTCATCACTCTCAAGCAACTCCAGTAATATCTCATCACTCTCAAGCAACTCCAGTAATATCTCATCACTCTCAAGCAACTCCAGTAATATCTCATCACTCTCAAGCAACTCCAGTAATATCTCATCACTCTCAAGCAACTCCAGTAATATCTCATCACTCTCAAGCAACTCCAGTAATATCTCATCACTCTCAAGCAACTCCAGTAATGTGTATTCCAGAGCACACTTGTTCACTGATACAGCAACTCTCTCTCATGTTGGTGGAGCCATGTACGGCATCAGCTTAGCAAGTATTATTTCCTACCCTCCTCCAAAATAGCTCACCTGGATTTCACTCGAGGGGTCATCTAGATGTATTAACAGTCCTTTGTAGAGAGCCACAGTATGTGCTTTGTACAAGTCTCTGTTGTAATCATCTGGAAATGCACTGTAACAGATGTGGAAGAAAGGTCTAGGTAAGGTACAACGCTGAACTGAATGTTGAACTAGCTACTTAGCTAGGTAATTCTGTAGGTTCTAAATGAACTAAGGTAATCAGAGTAAGCACGCCTGTGTACTCACTGTATATATGCCTCCAGTGTTTTAGAGAGAGTAAGCCTGACCTCATCACTGCTGTCGTCCAGCCTCCTGAGGAGGTCACAGTACAGGGAGTTCAGCTTGTCCACTGTGCATACAAGTATAGAGAATAAACTTGCTAGCAGACGGCGTTTCTGGTCTCAGAAGATAATGCATTCCTGCCGTCTCTTTCTAGGATACAAACACACACAACTGAAAAATCCTTGATTGGTTAGCCTTCCCAGGATATTCACATCTCCATTTGCTGCGCAGTATGACAAAAATGGAGGGAGGGGTGGGGGGGGAGTCTGCAATTAATATCAAAGTGACATCAAAGATAGAAGTTACCCTCTACCCAGCTATTCACCACAGTATAAGAAAACAGACATTATGTCAATGCCTCAGGTGGTATGGTGGGTGAGATAGCTGCCTTCACTGATCTTACCATTCAAGGTGGGGCTACTATTGCTGGTATGGTGGGTGAGATAGCTGCCTTCACTGATCTTACCATTCAAGGTGGGGCTACTATTGCTGGTATGGTGGGTGAGATAGCTGCCTTCACTGATCTTACCATTCAAGGTGGGGCTACTATTGCTGGTATGGTGGGTGAGATAGCTGCCTTCACTGATCTTACCATTCAAGGTGGGGCTACTATTGCTGGTATGGTGGGTGAGATAGCTGCCTTCACTGATCTTACCATTCAAGGTGGGGCTACTATTGCTGGTATGGTGGGTGAGATAGCTGCCTTCACTGATCTTACCATTCAAGGTGGGGCTACTATTGCTGGTATGGTGGGTGAGATAGCTGCCTTCACTGATCTTACCATTCAAGGTGGGGCTACTATTGCTGGTATGGTGGGTGAGATAGCTGCCTTCACTGATCTTACCATTCAAGGTGGGGCTACTATTGCTGGTATGGTGGGTGAGATAGCTGCCTTCACTGATCTTACCATTCAAGGTGGGGCTACTATTGCTGGTATGGTGGGTGAGATAGCTGCCTTCACTGATCTTACCATTCAAGGTGGGGCTACTATTGCTGGTATGGTGGGTGAGATAGCTGCCTTCACTGATCTTACCATTCAGGAGGGCAGGCAACGAGGCTTACTATTGCTGGTATGGTGGGTGAGATAGCTGCCTTCACTGATCTTACCATTCAGGATGGTGGCCGATGAGGTTTTTTAGACTATCTTCACTTGTCTTATGATTCAGGATGGTGTGGAATGAGGCTACTTTGAATAGACAGTAACTGTATCTCACCATCCATGGTGGAGGGTCTCTCCAGCAGTACCAGCCGCATCACCTTACAGGAGACCAGTCGTGTTGACTGGTTGTCATCATCCAGGCAGGAGACAACCTGCAGAGCAGTGGAAGGTTAATCATTTACAACCAACAATTGGGAGTATAACACGTAGCTTGGTACATAACCAAAAAGGAACTACATTGCAGTGTATGTGGAGGGATGGTAGACCAGGTTGCCAGATTGTCATAACTACATTGCAGTGTATGTGGAGGGATGGTAGACCAGGTTGCCAGATTGTCACAACTACATTGCAGTGTATGTGGAGGGATGGTAGACCAGGTTGCCAGATTGTCATAACTACATTGCAGTGTATGTGGAGGGATGGTAGACCAGGTTGCCAGATTGTCATAACTACATTGCAGTGTATGTGGAGGGATGGTAGACCAGGTTGCCAGATTGTCATAACTACATTGCAGTGTATGTGGAGGGATGGTAGACCAGGTTGCCAGATTGTCATAACTCAGTGGTCAGAGCCCAAGCCAGCAACTCCCAGTTCTTCATTTCTTCCTGTTGATTTCGTACCACAGAATGTGTTCTTTTGCAGCTGATTGATCATGAGGCAAGATGGCCTAAAGTGTGCTGTGCACCGCTCCAGTGTCAAACAGTTAGAACATAGAGAATGTGAGCATTCGAATCAAGTGGGAGGCTAGTTAGAGTATCTTCAAACTGGCAACAGTGCTCCTAGTTGCAGCAGAGTACTTCATGTTCATATAAAGATGAGCGCCAGAGCCCGGGAATGAGGCTAGCGGTGATGATAAAGATGAGCGCCAGAGCCCGGGAATGAGGCTAGCGGTGATGATAAAGATGAGCACCAGAGCCCGGGAATGAGGCTAGCGATGATGATAAAGATGACCGCCAGAGCCCGGGAATGAGGCTAGCGGTGATGATAAAGATGAGCACCAGAGCCCGGGAATGAGGCTAGCGGTGATGATAAAGATGAGCACCAGAGCCCGGGAATGAGGCTAGCGGTGATGATAAAGATGAGCACCAGAGCCCGGGAATGAGGCTAGCGGTGATGATAAAGATGAGCACCAGAGCCCGGGAATGAGGCTAGCGGTGATGATAAAGATGAGCACCAGAGCCCGGGAATGAGGCTAGCGGTGATGATAAAGATGACCGCCAGAGCCCGGGAATGAGGCTAGCGGTGATGATAAAGATGAGCACCAGAGCCCGGGAATGAGGCTAGCGGTGATGATAAAGATGAGCACCAGAGCCCGGGAATGAGGCTAGCGGTGATGATAAAGATGAGCACCAGAGCCCGGGAATGAGGCTAGCGGTGATGATAAAGATGAGCACCAGAGCCCGGGAATGAGGCTAGCGGTGATGATAAAGATGAGCACCAGAGCCCGGGAATGAGGCTAGCGGTGATGATAAAGATGAGCACCAGAGCCCGGGAATGAGGCTAGCGGTGATGATAAAGATGAGCACCAGAGCCCGGGAATGAGGCTAGCGGTGATGATAAAGATGAGCACCAGAGCCCGGGAATGAGGCTAGCGGTGATGATAAAGATGAGCACCAGAGCCCGGGAATGAGGCTAGCGGTGATGATAAAGATGAGCACCAGAGCCCGGGAATGAGGCTAACGGTGATGATAAAGATGAGCACCAGAGCCCGGGAATGGGGTTAGTGATGATGATAAAGATGAGCACCAGAGCCCGGGAATGAGGCTAGCGGTGATGATAAAGATGAGCACCAGAGCCCGGGAATGAGGCTAGCGGTGATGATAAAGATGAGCACCAGAGCCCGGGAATGAGGCTAGCGGTGATGATAAAGATGAGCACCAGAGCCCGGGAATGAGGCTAGCGGTGATGATAAAGATGAGCACCAGAGCCCGGGAATGAGGCTAACGGTGATGATAAAGATGAGCACCAGAGCCCGGGAATGGGGTTAGTGATGATGATAAAGATGAGCACCAGAGCCCGGGAATGAGGCTAGTGGTGATGATAAAGATGAGCACCAGAGCCCGGGAATGAGGCTAGCGGTGATGATAAAGATGAGCACCAGAGCCCGGGAATGAGGCTAACGGTGATAATAAAGATGAGCACCAGAGCCCGGGAATGGGGTTAGTGATGATGATAAAGATGAGCACCAGAGCCCGGGAATGAGGCTAGTGGTGATGATTGAGGAGTAAAGCAAAGCGCACCTTGGGTAGGAGGTCTACAAGGAGCTGGTCGAGCTGTTCAGCAGTGAGCAGTCGGCCACGAAGGAGGGCCTGCAGACATGTCATGGAAGCAGTGCGAATGGCTGCAGCAGTCCTACAAAAATAAAACAGAATTACTCAATTGTATACCAAATGCTTTTACCAATTATTCCAGTGTGAGTTTTACACACATACCGGTACACAATGTACCTACAAATGTGTTTCTTGCCAAGTTCATATATGATGTAATCAAGTCCAACAGGAAGTATACAATATCACAGAGACAGCAAACAGACCTTTCTTCATTACAAGTCTAAAATGCACCCAGAATTGGTGCCTATTGCTGAAGATTTGCCAAATAAAACTGATCTGCCACATGGTCGAATTTACTTGTACTTGCAATGAGTAAAAGTCTGGTTGCTGTATTTTGACCATTCTACATGTATGAGCTAGCCTGCCAGCAAGTATATGTGTGTTAGTAGCTGTTAGTAGCTTGTAGTATGTGCTGCTTACCTCCCTCCTCTCCAAATGGAATTTGGTAATACAATATCGGAGACAACACAGCTAGCAAATTGGGAGAACAGCTGCTGGGAGTCCACTGTTGAGGGTGCATCCAACAGCAACCGAATCAGTAGGGTGATGAAGCTGCATTGTACAACATACGTAGAAAAGAGTGAACTCAACACTACACAGGTAAGTGGGAGGCTAGTTTGAGTATCTGACAACTGACACAGGTTTTATGTAATAAGCACACACACTCGATACCCACTGGCTGAAAGGTATAAAACCCCACTAACAACACAGATCACTACATACACTTGAGGCGTAAGTCGTGTATTGTGTAACCTTGTTCCCAAGTCCTTGTCCGGCTACTTAAACTGAAGGTGATGAAAAGCTAGGAACTTATACTGCAAATAAAAAGCTTGGGAAGCTGTGAATGATGAAAGCCATAGTAATACTTTGTGCTAGTATTATAAAAGTATGCTAGTATTAGGGCTGCCTTAGCCTCATACCCAGGCCACATTTCCTCCTCTCACATGGCCTGGGTATGAGGCTAACAGCTGCCTATGTAGCACCTAGATATATAGTACTCAGCATCCATACTTAATCTATGTATGCACTGCAGCTCCCACTGTAGTGTAGCTGAAATAAAAGCATCATTGAGTACATACCGTAGTCTCATCTCAGGGTCAGTGTCAGGGCTGAGGCAGGAGGTGAGGATAGGGACAATGTCATCCAGCAGCTGACCAATCACAGGCCCTGCTCCAGACAGTAGGCTGCCAAACAGAGCACAGTCTGGAGAATGCACACTCCAACTCTTGTAAGTCTTCTGGGTAGGGGTGATTGCAGTGAGGCACAGCAGACATACACAATGCTGCTGTACCATGTGCTTGATACATTACATGAAGTACAGGTTGCACAGTTTGGTTAATACTGCTTGTACAAAAAACTAGCAACTATAGCAATCCCGGGTAAAAATCAAACATTATTTGTTGCGCATTTCGATTGCACTGTTGTGTTCAAAGTGCCATAGCTCAGAACTTCCGTTAAGAACGGCACTCATACACACTGCGTAGACTTGTCAGGTATTCATGCATCTACACAGCGCATATGAGCCCACCCTTAATGGAGGTTCAGCGCTACAGCTCTTCAAATATGGCAACGTGATCAAAACACACAATGGTCTATCCAGGACTGCCACAGTTTACCTTAGCTGTTACTTAAGTTTTAGAATGGCCACACCCACCTTCATCTCCTGGAGGATATCTCTTGCATGGGCCTGGTAAAGGCCGAGTGTGGTTTCCATACCCTGAATGCTGGCTAGCAGCTCAAAACCATCACCAACCTGACAAAAATAGCGCCCATGTAATTACATAATTACCCTTATGAAGCAAACATGCAACCTCAAACACGAGCACACATTAGAAGGTACTGCAACAACATGAACAACATGCATGAACAACCAATGAACCACATCTCCCTGAATAAAGGCAAGCCTACAAATTACCAGGCCTCATCAGCTGTGCTAGGAGATGAGGACTGCTATTTCATGCAAGAAAGACCATCAGGTGGCTGGCCATGTGTTCATATACACGAACAATGAACAAATCACATCTCCCTTAAAAAAAAAAAAAACTAGGCCTAGTTGTTCTGCAAAGTCATTCGGGCAATACCAGCACTGGGGTGACATGTACATGTATGTAAGCATCCAGGTTGTCTGCCTCCATTGTACAATCACAATCATTCATGTAGTTGAAATAAGGTGGAGTCTACTGGAAGGGGGTCAACACTACACCCATAACACGACCACACCTACCTGAGGCTTGAGGTGTTCCATGTGTTTGGAGGCTGCTATCCTCAGCAGCACAGTGAAAGCTCTGAGACTGTGCTGGGGGAGGGTCTCCCCAGAGACCCTGATGGCAGCCATCACACAGTGGAGCAACTGCCGGAGGAGGGGTAGGTGCTCAGACTGGCTCACCTCTGGCTCAGCAAGACACTCAGTGATAGCCTTGGGAGGGAGAAGAGACCAATGCAGATCCTAACATACTCCATCCACCTTAGCCTCGTTCATTTGCATGGACAATGCCAGCATGCAGTAATACACTGAAACTGAACAGCAGACAAGCCAGCATGCAGTAATACACTGAAACTGAACAGCAGACAAGCCAGCATGCAGTAATACACTGAAACTGAACAGCAGACAAGCCAGCATGCAGTAATACACTGAAACTGAACAGCAGACAAGCCAGCATGCAGTAATACACTGAAACTGAACAGCAGACAAGTTATTCATCAAATCCTCCTCCTCCCCAACTCTAAACGAAGCCCCTACAATCATCCCACCTCAACCATTCTACTCTCTCCCACTCCCTCCCACTATACCTGCAGGTGTGGCTGTATCTGCTCCTTCTTGGCTCCCCTCATGAGCGCAGCCAGGACGGTGAGACAACTGGTGCACTGCACTGGGCCCACAGCCACTGGGCTCGCCATGTTTGCACCACTCACCCTGCACCCAGCACTGGTTCTCACTGCCGGCAGAACCAGACTACACCATACCTCTGGAGACACATAGAAACCAATCAGTTCACTGCATTTCACTGCCTGTGGTAGAGAGTACAAGATTTGGGCTCAAGTTCTCCACACACAAGTTGGGACCTGTTGCTGTCAGCCACACAAACTGTACATAGTTTTTTTGGTGTCATTCTTCTGGTCTATCACATAGACAACTCAACATTGTTAGCACAGGTGAAGAAGAAGCAAGAACCCGCAACTGTCGGAACTTTAGTACTACAAGTATGCTGTGACTAATCAGTACATAACAAATTCCAAGTCTTGATATTCAACTGTAGAAAATTTTGTGTGGCTAATACCAACAGAATGGTGTGCATAACTTTCCCCAAGGCTTAGCCGTGTATCCTTCAAATGCACTAGTTAATATTCGATCTGCTTAGCGTTTGCAAGAGCTCATGATGATGTCATTCTCTCCGCAATAAGAATGACATCATCATGCACTCTTGGTGTCATAGCCTTGGGAGTGAGATCATTAAACTCTCGTTTCAAAGCAGAAGATGTTGAACTGCTGTCCTCACCTGCTCAAACACAATGGCTTCATCATCCTGGCAAGCCTTGTACAGTCCAGTCAGGATGGATTGAATGTTGTGCGTAGCGTGATCTTCCAGGTGGTAGAGTAATGTGTGCAGCAGCTGGGAGGACTACAGGAGGGAGGCGAAGGAAGCAAGAGAGAGGAAGAAGGTCCAGGGGGGGGGAAGGGTTGGAGGAGAAGAGAAGAGGAGCAGAAGAAGAAAAGGAAAAGGGGGAAAGGATGAGAAGGGGGAAGAGGAGAACGAGGAATGGAGGCACACAATGACAGAGACAGTAGTTGGTGGACTTCCTCCTTTCTTGGAAATACAATGTACCTTGATTCTGCTGTTGACGGTCCAGTCAACAATGTCTCTCAGAATGGCAGGTAGGATCTTAGAGAAGTTCCTGTACACCAATACTCGACACCCCAGCCTCGGGCGAGGAAATTCTGTCAAGAACAGACATTACCATGTGTAGTAGCACATACAACACATGGGGGCAGAAAGGCTAATAACTGGCTTACTTTTTTGTGCTGATCAAAAGCTATTTACCTTTCTTTCATCTGCATGGCTCCCCAAGGAGAGGAGCCACCTAGCCTCATTCTCAGGCCTTCCCTGGCTCCAGTTTTTGTCTATACTGCAAGCAATCAAAATCTGGAAGCAGGGAAGGCCTGGGAACAAGGCTAGGGCCATCTAGGTGGGAGGCCACCTGCATGACTCACCTAGGTGAGGGGTCACCTGCATGGTTCCCTAGGTGGGAGGCCACCTGCATGGCTCCCCTAGATGGGAGGCCACCTGCATGGCTCCCTAGGTGGGAGGCCACCTGCATGGCTCCCCTAGGTGGGAGGCCACCTGCATGACTCACCTAGGTGAGGGCTCACCTGCATGACTCCCTAGGTGGGAGGCCACCTGCATGGCTCCCCTAGGTGGGAGGCCACCTGCATGACTCACCTAGGTGAGGGCTCACCTGCATGACTCCCTAGGTGGGAGGCCACCTGCATGACTCACCTAGGTGAGGGGCCACCTTGCATGGCTCCCCTAGGTGGGAGGCCACCTGCATGACACACCTAGGTGAGGGCTCACCTGCATGACTCACCTAGGTGAGGGGCCACCTGCATGACTCACCTAGGTGAGGGGCCACCTTGCATGGCTCCCCTAGGTGGGAGGCCACCTGCATGACACACCTAGATGAGGGGTCACCTGCATGGGTCACCTAGGTGGGAGGCCACCTGCATGACTCACCTAGGTGAGGGGCCACCTGCATGACTCACCTAGGTGGGGGGCCACCTGCATGACTCACCTAGGTGGGGGGCCACTTGCACCAGCTTAGTGAAGTCCATCTGGTCTTTCAGCTCCTCCTCATTCTCACTCTCATACTTGGCACCAATCTGAAGAGTCAACATGTAGTTGGTTGTGCTCAATCACATTATATTACAAATCCCCCTTTTTTAGCAGCTTGGGGTGCAATAAAATCCAACAGGGTGTGCTTACTTTCTCCCAGAGGTCGTGGCTCTTCTGTCTAATCTCCTGTACCTCATCTGTCACACATGTCAGCAGCAATGGGATCAGTTTGTGGTGGAACGAGTACCTGTGGGAGGAATTGCACTTTCTGATCCCACTGTAAAGTGGTTTAATTTGTCAACTTCCCACTTTGTCAATATTGACAATGCAGAAATTGAAATGGAAACAAATGTTAGATGGCTACAAACAGTATATGAAATGTGAGATTGTGGCTGTGGTGGTGTTTTTCTCAACAACCAACTCACCACTGACTTTAGAGGCCAACTTAACCTATGGGTCCCTTCAACATGTTATACTTTGGAATGTAGCTCTTGTGACTTCACACACAGCGCTGTGCAGAGCCTGCACTGCTTGTATACTTGCTCTGTTCAGTGTGCAGAGTGGCCTCGTTCCCAGGCCTCCCCTGTTTTTACCTTCCGTTTGCATTCACAATAATAGTACACGAAAGCGGAAGACCGACTGGAACGAGGCCATGTGCACAATAATACATGGAAGTGGAAGATCGACTGCAATGAGGCCATGTGCACAATAATACATGGAAGTGGAAGACCGACTGCAATGAGGCCATGTGCACAATAATACACGGAAGCGGAAGACCGACTGGAACGAGGCCATGTGCACAATAATACACGGAAGCGGAAGATCGACTGGAACGAGGCCATGTGCACAATAATACACGGAAGCGTAAGATCGACTGGAACGAGGCTATGTGCAGAGCTGATAAGTACACAAGTCATCTGTGATTAGTCACTGGTTAACTTGATGCTCATGTCTTGGGAGACAAGTGGAGAATTTGTACCTTACATACACCATATTCACTCGTTAAGCCCATATGCTTATATCTCCACAGGAAGGAAATGAGCGCTTAGGCGCAAAATGTAGCTACCTAACAGCGAGGAGGTGCATTTGTGTGTTACATTCAGAGCACCACACGCAAACCAGCACTTAACAGCAAATACGCACTTATAAGCGGAATGAGCTACAGTTAATTTGGAAACTTGTAAAAAAATATGTGATACCACATTGTCTTACCTATCAGGCAGATCAAGCAACCACCCTCCCACCACATCTGCAAGGCAGGAACGGACAGAGGGAGTGGCGTCACACGCTCTCTGTGCCAGAGCAGGTAAGGCATCGTTGATGGGATTGGGAGAGCCATAACGAATTGTGGCACCCAGAGCCTGTCAGTGGGCAGTGGAGGAAGGTGTCACATACAGGTCATTCAACACAAGAACAGCTTTGAAACGTACACAACATGGAGTATGCACCGTATATGAGTAGAAGAATGCACTGAGGATTTCTGCCACACTTACTAACGTTGTACACCTCCCTTTTAAAAAGATTTTGGGCATTCCTCAAAGTGTATTGTAATGCTTTCCATTCCAAATTTTGTTCTAAAAAGCTGCGAGACAAAACCTGGAATTGAAAAACCTGGGTTTGAGGCTATTCAATAACAGCCAGTTGGCATATGCAATCATGTATGCTACAGTGCATGGGTGGATCAAAGATGCCACATAGATACACTGTATAACAAACACATGTAAGTATGTTGAGCAAAGCTCCTGTCAGGGGTTTCATGGTGACTTTGTCCCTGCTAGACCAGTTTTGACCCTGGTCTGCAGGCACTACACTGGCACAGAAGATGTAGCTGACAGTTGTCTAAGTACATGAGCAATGTGGTGGTGGCTGCTTCTGACCTTGAGGCAGGCGACCCTCACTCTGGAGTGCTGGTGGGCCATGGAGGTGAGCAGAGGTTTGGCCAGAGACTCGGACTGCTGGTGAAATGCCATGGGGATGGCTTCAGCCAGCTTGATACAGCAGCTGCAACTCTCCTGGAGATGCAAAGCAGTGATCACTCCACATCAGCAACTTCCCAGCTAGCATCTCAGCTTTAAGCAGGTAAAACAGTTATGTACATGTATACAAGGCTTTGTTTCCAAGCCTCCTTCGAGATTGTATTTCACAGCCATTGATAATAATCTTTCACCATGGTACATGTACAATATTGGAGAAGGCCTGAGTATGCAGCTGGACATTCATACATACATACATACATACATACATAAGCACACACATGCACACACATACATACACATACACACATACACACACACATACATACATACACACATACATACATACACACATACATACATACACACACACATACATACACACATACATACACACACACATACATACACACACATACATACATACACACATACATACATACACACACACATATATACATACACACACATACATACATACATACACACACCAGTTACTTTGCAGCACTTCCTGTAATACTGAAACAATGAGCTCTCTGTCCACGTGACAAGCTGCTTCACTAACAATGAAGGGATAAGCTAGCAATTACTCTTCCATATGCATATTTTCTGCCCATGGCAGGCCTATTGCTAGAGTAATAAAAGACACTCCTTGAACTGATGGTAGTGTCATAATCCTTGAATCCCCCTTCCTCCTGCGCAGTCATACTTTGTACAGCACAAGAGGTGGTTCCATGTGTTCCCTAACCTTTTTGACTTCAGGGTAAGGGTCTACTATGGTTCTCTGTAAGATGGAGACTGTGTCACTGAGATAGGGAGCCATACTGCTGGAGGAGAGGTCTATGAAGGATGACAGAAGAGAGACGAGGGAGAGCCTCAGTTCCTCGGAGGGCTCGGTGATCTCCTGCATACCCAGTCGGGCTACCAGCACCGGTACTATGTATGGGAGGAATACTACAGTGTCCTGCACAATGGGAGCAAAGCTGTGTGTGTGTGTGTGTGTGTGTGTGTGTGTGTGTGTGTGTGTGTGTGTGTGTGTGTGTGTGTGTGTGTGTGTGTGTGTGTGTGTGTGTGTGTGTGTGTGTGTGTGTGTGTGTGTGTGTGTGTGTGTGTGTGTGTGTGTGTGTGTGTGTGTGTGTGTGTAAATATATATGGCGGGATTAAACAGACATGTGACACTAAAAATGTATGTGGAATATTTATCTTGGACTTATGAAACGATATGTACAATGTATGTTCATTCAACGTTACACACCAATAAACCACCATATATCAGTCAACAGTGAAGTCAGCACACACATACTCTGACAAAAGGCCTACTGCAAGCTCCCTACACTTCTCAACCGGGTCGGAGAGCACTCTCAGAAGGGGCTTCACCAGGAACTCCATCAGCCCCTGCAGTACCTCTGGTGGGTGGGCAAGGCTCCTCCCCACCGTCTCCCGCTTCAAGCGATCCAGAGCTCTCCTCCGAGTTGTGCGGTTGTCATCTGAGAGGCAGTTCACATCACGTTGAAGCTTCTGTGGATGGTAGGGTGGAGTTGAGACTCAAGTGAACTTGCAGTTTACTTGAGGGGGTGAATGAGATAAATACATGTCTAAAGGCATCAAACGGCTCTGATCACAGCTGTTACTACGTTGGATGTGGGAATAGGTTGGACTAATCATAGATATATGACACGTTTCCAATCCTGTTCCGTGTCATATATCTGTGGGCTAAATCAGTGTACGCACCTGCAGGCTGCAAAGCTAAGTGTGCTTTAAATAGAAATCATGTCTTCCACTACGCCATGGGACGTTATCATGGTACCTGTACAATCTCTTCTAAAGTACGATTCGGTGAGCCCTCCATTGAGTTGAGGTCGCAACGCAGCAAAATAGAGATAGCTGCAATTTTGGGGCGGGAAATACACTGTAATCTGTACGCTTGAACTTCCCGCCAGTAGCGTGCGCACGCCCCTTTGAAGGGGAACTCCCTTCCATCACGTGCAGCGGCATGTGACTGGTATTAGGAGCAAAACTGACTGAGTTCCTGCATTATCCGTCAGAAAAACCGTCGACTGTTATTCTATACGGTTGAGAGCTGATCGCGCTTTCATTGTGGTCAAGGAGCTAACTGTCATCGAAAGAAGCGGTGTAAAGGCAGCTTTACTGAAGTTACCAACTTCAAGGACATACCTGTTGTAGAAACGCCTCCAGATCCTATTACAAATTAGTGGAACATCAAGGTGATCAACCATGAAGCTTCTGTACGTTTCCCCGCTGTTTGTTGCCATTCTTGCGATACTGACTCCACCTGTGAGTGCATTGCAGTTTGGTGTAGGAGACGGTCTAGCGATTGCCTTGTTCGTCATCCTGGCCATTGTTGCACTGTGTGCTGTACTGGGTTATATCGCACGGAGACAAGCCAACAGCTGAACTGGTACCACATTTGAACACACTACATCCAAATAGTGGGATAGTACCTGTGTTATTACTAATGTGCATAGATAGACACAATTGTAAGTGTGAAGAGTGTTTCTATACTCCGTTATCTCTGGTTTGTCTGGTGTGTAGACCACATTGTGTCTTAAGATACTTGTATAATAATTTGGGATCTCTTGGTTGTACACGTTGTTGTTTTTTCCAAATATTTTGATACTTGAAATTACACATTATTTCATTGCTATGGTTACACTACAGCACTATTGTGCAATACAACCACACAGCCTTGTTCTAAGGTCTCCTCCACATGCAATTTTGTGCTGCAAGCAATGAAAGGCTTTGGAAACAAAGCTAACTGCCATGCACATGCATCATTTGGAATTGCAAGGCACAGACTTGTGATCAATTAAGGTAGTGTAGATGGGGTTAAGTTTAGGATCACGGTGCATGGCATACTGAAGATGATGCATGTACGTATACATTGAAGTAAACAGTCCTTAATGCAGTAAACATTGCAAAGGCATTCCAGTTTTCAGTAGCAATGTATATGCACTCTAGATGCACTATACCCCACAATTTTGCATTGGTGTCCAACAGCAGACTATATTTGTAATAGCAGAGCACATAGAAATGGCACCCACTAATACAGTATGTGGTTCACCACATCATAGCTGGTGAAGAGAGAACCCCTTTAATTTCTGTTTTTGCAGGCACCAACCAAGAAGCAAGCATAATAATATAATTAAATAGCACCATGTGTACAATCATATAATTGATAAGTATGTACTGATCCATGTTGATTATACATGGTACAGCACTTTGTAAAGAGCAGTTACATCCATAGTACATAGTAGCACGCACACACACAACTGATCAAAGGCATGCACAATATAAAGAGGTGTAGATTATAGGATAACACTGTTAGAGGGCAAATATAAGCACATTGTTGGTACAGAAAAGGAGATATAATGACAAATTAGCCACTGATTAAGAGCATGATTGCAGAATTGGTTGCAAGTGTGTGACTACAAATACTAGTCATGCTCCCCAGGCTCACTGTTCCATCTTGGGAGCCAGCTGATAGGCCCCCCCACTGCAGACCAGCTGCTGTTCCCGAACTTTTCGGTCAAGAAAGACCTTAAGTTCGGCAGGAGAACACTCCTTGCCCCCTTGTCCCTGCATTGCAAACATCCTCAGCATCGTGTGGATCCTGTCCAGAGGAAGTTTGCCCAGGTTGGTCAGCATGCCCACGATGTAGGACCAAAAGACCTGTTGGAAAGAATCCCATATCCCTCATGGAACATATTTATACAGGTATACATAGCACCTTATGCGTCTCCTGAAGAAGCGTCTGCGACTGGGACCAAAATGAACTCAAGCAATCAACGTCCTTTTTAAAAGTTGATCAAGGGATCAAGGCGACCTCCGAACAGCAAAAATTAAGGAATCAACAATACTAAGAAGGAGCAGCTACCATTCTGTTGTTTGAACCACTGTGAATCAAGCAATCATAACAGCTTCGGAAGAATCAAGGAGCAGCTACCATTCTATTGTTTGAACCACTGTAAATCAAGCAATCATAACAGCTTCGGAAGAATCAAGGAGCAGCTACCATTCTATTGTTTGAACCACTGTAAATCAAGCAATCATAACAGCTTCGGAAGAATCAAGGAGCAGCTACCATTCTATTGTTTGAACCACTGTAAATCAAGCAATCATAACAGCTTCGGAAGAATCAAGAAATCGAGTGCAATTTTTACTAGTCAAAGACCTCAGATCTTGGTCGTGAACACTTCAACAAGCAACACATAAGGATTTTGATTTAGGTAGCATCCTGGGGGAATTGAGTTTTATATGTACCTGCAGTTCACTCTCCTTTTGTTCCTCAGCTGAAGCCATAGCTGATTCCTCTTCATCCTCCACATCACCTGGAGGGGAGGGGAGGGGAGGGGAGGGGAGGGGAGGGGAGGGGAGGGGAGGGGAGGGGAGGGGAGGGGAGGGGAGGGGAGGGGAGGGGAGGGGAGGGGAGGGGAGGGGAGGGGAGGGGAGGGGAGGGGAGGGGAGGGGAGGGGGAGAGGTGAGAAGGAGGAGGGAGGGAAGGATAAAACTAGTTCAAGACAGCACCTACCAGACATGTCATACCTCCACTTGTCCCCCTTGCCTCCTCCTGCTGTTCCTCAACAACAGTGAAGGAATCAGTGGGATGCTCCTTGAGCACACCCTGGCCTACCCAGAACCCCAGGTGCCTCCGAACCACACTGGGCTGAGCCTCCAATGTACTACTCAAAGCATCCACCATCCATGTGCCTGCAATGTTGTGTGTGAGCATGAGGAGCATCAATCTGTTTGTGTGTAGATGCACTTATGTGTGTTACATATGTATCTGTGTAGATGCACTTATGCGTGTTACATATGTTTGTGTGTAGATGCACTTATGTGTGTTACATATGTATCTGTGTAGATGCACTTATGTGCATTACATACGTTTGTGTGTAGATGCACTTATGTGCGTTACATATGTTTGTGTGTAGATGCACTTATGTGTGTAGTTATGTATGGTATATGTGTATGTGTGTAGATGCTCATGTACATGTATGCTGTGTGTGTGTGTGTGTGTGTGTGGGGGGGGGGGGGGGGGTGGGGGTGTGGGTGGGAGGGGGAAGGTCCATATGTGTGCATGTGTGTGTGTGGCAGGTGTGCCCCCTCACTTTGGTCCTGGAAGAGGTGTATGATGGCTGCTCTGATGGGTGACACACTCAGGGAGAGCTCTCTGTCAACCAGCTCAAGGTCCACCTGAGGAGAATGAAGAAACACCACCAACTGGATATATAACTATATGTCATAATTGCATCATTCTACATTTTTCTACAGTGTAACTACATACAGCTGTTTCATCTTATGGTGCAGTATACCATTGGCCTTGTTCCCAGGCCTTGTGCAGCATATTTTGTCACTTGCAGTACGAAATCAATTTCATACATACTGCAAGCAACGAATGAGCCGAGGCTTGGGAATGAGGCTAGCATAGCACTGGGTAAAGCAACAAGCTGACCAGCAGTGCATGGCCTTGCACCGGCGATGATCCATTCAAATTTCTGCCCTATCAACTTTCGATGGAAGTCCCAGCAACATTGGCAGAACTATTCGGACAGACGTCCAGGGAATTCACTCAAAAAGCGGTTATGGGTTTTGGCAGGCTAAGGCTGGCAGGATGATAGCACGGGAGCAGTGAACATAATAAGGGAGCCAATGCTCAACTCTGACAGTTGTGAAGATGCACATGATAGTCAGTCCTACACAGCTGGTCTCTATCCTAGGAGAGGAGGCCTGTGAGAAAGTTAAGTACAAGGGAAGGGCCTGTCAGTCAATTCTGGAACGAAATGGGACATCATCAGTAATTTGCATAGAGTATTCGATACATCCTATAACTCTCCCCTCCTCCCAAAATCTCTCTGAAGGATGGCATAAACATCCAGTCAATTGTTGGTGGGGCAGGTGGGTGGAAATGAATGGTGTAGTTTCAAGGATTCAATTGGGAAGGTGGAAGGGGGTTAAACCTGGGATTCCGGTCCGGGAGTAACAAACATTTAACCCTTAGGTCATCAGCAAATTACTGGAAATAAGGAGTGCTGCTCACCTGCACAAGGCCAAGGTGAGGCTTCCACTCCAGTGTTCTCAAGCCCTTTACACTTTGGTACACCTTGCAGTAGTGGTCTAGCCTCCTGGGTTAGGAGGGTTGAGGGGAGGGAGAGGGGAGGGAGAGAGAAGGGAGAGGGGAGAATGAGGGGAAGGGAGAGGGGAGGGAGAGGGGAGGGAGAGGGGAGGGAGAGGGGAAGGGAGAGGGGAGAATGGGGGGAAGGGAGAGGGGAAGGAGAGGGGAGGGAGAGGAGGAAGGAAAAGGAACTGAAAGAAAATGAAGTTTCCTGTTTATTAAACAAACAAACAAACATAATCTCCTGCACCAACATGCTGAATGAACTCTGAAAGTATGTACTGGTATCTTGTGGGTTCATAATGTACATACTTTTGAAAGACTTCAGGAAGCTTTAGTTTCTCTTCCCGGAATGTTGGCCAAAAGATGTGGGAGAGAATGAATGCACTCAGCTCTATCTCATCCTGTAGAGTATTGCATGAGGGCGTGAGGGGGTGTGAGGGGGTGTGAGGGGGTGTGAAAGGGTATGTGGTGGTGTTTGTGAAGGGGGGTGTATGGTAGAGGTATGTGTAGGGATCTAGGAAGGCAGAGGGCAATAAATATCAAAGAAAAAGTCGACACATGATCAACCATGTGACTGTGAAGGTATCACTTAAATCAATGATGATCATGCAAATGGGGCCTTTCCTCCTCATTTCACTCAGGTCTGGGAACAAGACTAGGAGGAGGTCCATGTGTCATGGAGAAGATGTGAGTTTGTTGGAAAGGTGCATGCATTGGCCATGCTGACAGGATTGAGAGACATCAAATGTCAGTAGCCTTGTCCCCAGGCCTCCCGCATTTTTACCTTTCATTTGGGTTCACAGAAGCAAAAGAACAATGCTATTGTGAATGCAAACAGAGGGTAAAACTGGGTAGGCCTGGTAACAAGGTTAAAATGTCAGAGTAAACACATAATAATAAGCTTCCCATGGAAAGCTGTGCTGATGAGGTCTGGTATTGACCAAAATGCGTCCTGCACAATGGGTGACATATATTATTATTTTCTTTTTTTAGGGAGATGTGGTTCGTTGATTGTTCATGCACAACTAAACTAGAGCTGATATCTCATCTTGCACAATTGTGTTGATGATTAGAACATACAATGGCATACAATATGCATGAACCTACTGTAATAGCTACATCACTATTGGAAGCCATTTCATTGTTTATTATGTACACACATTAGTTATCTCTCGAATCACTGCTGACTATCACTTACCACACATGCAGAATGCATGCTCAAAGAATAACCCCCAACTTCACATGACATAATGAAAGTCTGTGAATCAACATGCAATCTAGTATACAGTAAAGCTGAAGTGTGGCTCCTTGTCATGGATGGTGGTGAAGTCTTCCTGTCCTGCAACAACTTAACTCTGGAGCAGTACAGAACCATTGTTCTCTCAAGAGCTCTCACTGGAGCAGGAGGATGTGCTGTCTCCATTGCTGTGCTTGTTATTGTTCTACTCACCACCAAGAGAAAAGCATGGGAGAATCTGACAAAGAGGGTCTATTTGGCAAATATTCTCTATACCTTGCTCTATTCCATTGCAGCTATAGCAGCAGTGAACTACTCGCGCCCTCCTTCCCAGGAATCAGCATGGTGTGAGGCCATGGGCTTTCTCCTGCAATACTCTGGTACACTAGTGATTGTTCATTACTGTGCTCTTACCTTAGTAGTAGTGTTCAAAGTAACTTTACCAGTGTTTCAAGCAGTCAGGCATAATAAAAAACCCTGTAATCCCAGGAGAACAAAACTCAGGGAAGTCTTTCTGTACCTGATCCTGTTTCTTTGTCCACTTCTGAACTCCTGGGAGCCATTTCTTCCACAGTTACCGTCCTATGGCAACTATGGGCCATTGTGCTGGTTTCGCTTAGAGCTGACCAACAACTGCACTTACAGTACATTCAACGAACGCTTTCTTGAGGCAATCCCTAATGCAGTTGTGTGTTTTGGATACTTTGTGTTAACTTCCACAATATCACTTGCTCTGTGTGGCATGTATTGTAAGTTCCGCACAAATAAAAGTGGAAATCGCATCATCAGGGTCATCCCAACAATAGCAGTTCTGACAATACTAACATTGGTGATGACTCTGTGGTTCCTACTGTCAGCTGTAAGTTCTAAAGGCTTTGGCAAAGTCGGCTCCTTCTCAGCTTGGCTAAAAAATGTAACAATTACAACAGCAACTACTATTGGAATGCTAGTAGCTGTAGGAATGTATGTACACTTTCCAACACATCTGTGCAAGCAGCGCAGGAGAGCAGAGGTGGTGAGGACAGCTCCACATCAGCAGCTTCCTCCAGCTGGACAGAATGAAGGAATTGAACAGCAACCTGCTCACCCTCCAGAACACAACAATCTTCCTGAAGAAGACTTCAATAATCCCCCACCAGATCACATGACTGCTCCATTGGTTCCTTCTCCCCCAAAAATGGACCACCGCAACAATCCCAGGCCTAGTCACACAGGGTATAGCAATCCCCATTCACTAGTCACTACAGATCACGAGACTGCTCCTTTGCTCCCAAAAGTGAACCATCGTCACAATCCTAGTCACAATCCTAGTCGCTCATGGTACAGTGCTTCCCATGAAACAGTCACTACAGATGCTGTTCCATCAATTCCTCATCCCCCAAAAGTGGTCCATCAAAACAAACCTCTTCAAACAAGGTCTACCAACCGCCATTCACCAGTCACTACAGATCAAGAGACTGCTCGATTGATTGCTCACCCCCCAAAAGTGAATCCTCACAACGATCCTAGTAGCACATGGTATAGTGCTTCCCATGAAACAGTCACTACAAACATATGATTGATGACAAATCTTTTTTTTTTGTGCATAGAAACTAACAGGTTTTTGAAACTATGTACTTTTCAGGTTTGTACTGTTTTTGTTGCATATACTACTTGTAGCTTCACTGCTTCATAGTATGTGTCCTTAGTTTCATTGACCGCAAAACAATGCTAAAACTACTAAACCTGAGACAGCCATCCTCATTCACCCTTGCTACAGTAAGTGTTACATTGACTACTCAATCTCGAAATGAGCCATTACAAGTCACACTATAGCAGCAATTCCCACAAACCAGTCAATAAAGAAATTACTCACCTTTAAGTACTGTGTTGAATCCATAATGTGCAGGATTTCTTACACGTGCAAGTCTGAAAGAGTACAAGTAGCTAACCATATATATACCTTTTGCAAATGCCTGGGTAGTTTGTAATATAGATCACTGTCGGAGTATACCATTGTTGCATTCAGACTCCCATAACTGTAAAAGATAACTGTAGCCATCCTGGGTAGAACACAAAACAGCAAAGCAATGCAGCACATGTTGAAGATCATCAGCTTGACCAGGAACGCATGATGACGTAAAAAATTTTGCAGTCCTGGTTGTGAGAGAGTTGTGAAGGTACAATATGAAAGTAGCAGCACTGGAAGAGATAAAAAGTTGTGGCAGCCCATCGCACAAGTGACAGCAATGTCCTGGTAGAAAGCCAGAAATAGAATGTGTAGGTGAGTTCCCTCACCATGGCTCAATGGTTTTGTCTAGTAGAAGGCTAGATGCAGAAGTGGACCGATGCAATACCTATGCCAGCAGAGCCTTTGAAGCCTTATGCCTCATATCGCAACAAAACAGAACATAGTTATATCAGGCCTGTGTGCTATCTGTACTTCTCTACTGATCAGAATGTTTGGACCCCTCTGCATAGACCTCTCAACAAACTTAAGGTAGGACAACCTTGAATCACAAATTTCCGAGTCATGTGGACGGATGGATGGGTAATGTCTAAGTGTACACAAGATTCACAAAACGTTTGTACCAAACTGCTTTCTCTACCTGGTAATGCCAAAAAACTCAATTTTTAGTCCCTCAGCTAAAATAAAAATTTGCACCCTCTCCAAGGCTCCACCCCCAGTCTGACCACATCATCAACACACACACAAAACAAGTAAAAACTTTACGTATGGATTTGTCCTGGGACCACCTCATTTCCAGTCTACAAGCCAAAACACACATTTGACCTCAAAAACAGTAATTTTGGCTATGCTGGCTTTCAAGAAAAATTCGACACACCTCCACTCAAATCAACCAAAACTGAGCCCAGTTTCAGAAAGCTCAACTCACCCCCTACAAAAATATGTATGCTTTTTCCCGCTCACCTCCAGGCCAGGGAGTTATGCCCACAAACCTACTCCCTGTCATTGCCCCTAGAATGGAGCCAAGTTACACACATTCCCGCTAGCATAAAACCAGGCAGGGCCTAAAAGCCCGAAAAGTCAGCTTTCTACAGTACCTTTGCCAGACAACTGTGTGATGACACCCATCTTCCAGGATGGCTCTCTGCCTTTCCAGTACACTCACAAACATTCAAGCCCACTCAGGCAAGCTTTGCACACACAAATAGCCAACCCTCACATTCAACGAGGCTATTTTTAGTGTGTGTTTGTTTGTTTTTTGTTTTGTTTTTTTAAGTGTTGGAGGATTTCTTCAAAGTTCCGCCCAGCCACATGAAAGTGCCGCCAGACCACTACAAAGGGCCGCAGGCCACATCAAAGGGACACGTCCCCCTTGTTGATTCCGGTTGCCGCCATGGGAAAGTGTAAACAAGCCAATGAATTTCAATCACGCCATTATGGTCACCCGACCTCATTAATTACTCATGAGCAGAATCGGCCCGATTCCCGATTCAAGGTTGTCCTACCTTAATGCGCCTATCAATGTTACGCCCCACTACCCCCTGTACGGGCTATAGTGGGGCAAGGTGGGGATTTGACTAATTTAAATATCAATTGCCCCAATATACGGGACATACTCTATAATCAAATCCCCTTGCAGAAGGTGGGGGATTACTGGGGATTTGACACACGCAGTGTAACTGTGCAGTATACGGAGACTATTGCCGTATTCAAGATGTCTTCAGAGGTAATCAAATGCCCGACTATAGGGGCAGCCTCCTTCGGTCAAAGCCCCTATATTGCCCGCCATCTGCCTGTAGTGGGGCATAATATTGATAGGTGCATAATGCCTTTTACCACCAATGCATTCGCACTGTGCTGGGGATAACCAACAGACAACAATGGGAGCTACACATCACCTCAAAGAGTGGGGTGATAGTGTGACAGTGACAACTAAGATAGCCAAGAGGAGACTGGAGTGGCTAGTCCATATTACCCACATGCCTGATCAATCCATGCTAGAAGTGGGTCCCCGTTTGGTTGGGTCCCCCAGACCTGCCCACGAGGAGGACCACATATGACAGTGTTTCATACCGAGAGGAGGGGGAGCACTGGGATCCCCCCAGAAATAGAAAAATTATGATGTCATATTGCCCCAAAAGTTACAATAGGCAATAGGGTACACAACACAATAACAAAGTACAGCATAATTATAGACTTAATGCATTAAAGCTGAGTCTGATGATTCTTGTCCTTAAATATGTCCAGAATTTCATTAAAATCAACAAAACCCTAGCGGGTGCACCGACACACGCATACCCCCTTTGCACGCGTCTACATTTCCCCCTCCCAGGAAAAATTCCTGTATGAAACCCTGTATGAGATAGCAAGACCTCATCTAGAAGGACCTGAAAACAGTTGGTGTTCCAGAAGTGGAGTGGTATGATGAAGCAACATTCTCAAGGGATGTGTGGCATGCAACCAGTCTTTAGAACAGCTTAGATCAGCAGCAAGCCCTGCCATAAGACCTGTGTGGTGCCAGGTGTGTGGTAGAGGTCAGACCTGAAGCAGCATAAATGTGTGAAACAGTATTCCAAGCCAGTGTGGGAGCAAAGTGGTGCTGTACATGTGTCTTGTCAAGCTCAGAAACAGAGCAGGATGATTGTCCATAGATGTTCAACTATTGGTACTGCCTGAAACCTGAGAGCATCTTGCCTTTGATGTATGAGATGAAATACATTATGAGGGGTGGTGGTTTCCTTGATGTTCATAGCACTCAACTGGTTAGTAAACATGCACTCAGAGGTCGTTCCAGGTTTACAGTGATATATTATGTGTGTGTAGCCATGTGTGTAATTAAGTAGTAGGGACTTCACTGTGGTTGATGATGCAGACAAGAGGTGTAGGAAACTGTAAGAGGAAATCAAGTGAGTCAAAACAACCTTTCATTCTTTGTGCATGCTCAGTATACAGTAAAGCTGAAGTGTAGCTCCTTGTCATGGATGCTGGTGAAGTCTTCCTGTCCTGCAACAACTTGACTCTAGAGCAGTACAGAACCATTGTTCTCTCAAGAGCTCTCACTGGAGCAGGAGGATGTGCTGTCTCCATTGCTGTGCTTGGGATCATTCTACTCAGAAGAGCATGGGAGAATTTGACAAAGAGAGTTTATGTGGCAAATGTTCTCTACAGCTTGCTGTATTGCAGTGTGGCTATAGCTGCAGTGAACTACTCACGTCCTCCTTCCCAGGAATCAGCATGGTGTGAGGCCATGGGCTTTCTCTTGCACTACTCTGGTACGCTAGTGATTGTTCATTACTGTGCTCTTGCCTTAATAGCAGTGTTCTCAGTGTACCAAGCAGTCCGAGATAAAGATCGTAATCTCTCAAAACTTGGGGAAGTATTTCTTTTTCTGATCTTGTTTCTTTGCCCACTTCTGAACTCCTGGGAGCCATTTCTTCCGCAGATACCATCCTATGGCAACTATGGGCCGTTGTGCTGGTTTCGCTTAGAGCTTACCAATAACTGCACTTCTAACACATTCAATGAACGCTTTCTTGAAGCAATCCCTAATGCAGTTGTGTGCTTTGGAAATTTTGTGTTAATTTTTGCAATATTGCTTACTCTGTGTGGCATGTATTGTAAGTTTCACAGGAAGGCAACTGGAACTCGCATCATCAAGGTCATCCCAACAGTAGCAATCCTGGCATTACTAACATTGGTGATGATGCTGTGGTTCCTACTGTCAGCTGTACGCTCTGAAGGCTTTCGCAAAATTGGCTCCTTTTCAGCTTGGCTAAAAAATTTAACAATTACAACAGTGACTAATATCGGAATGCTATTGGCTGTAGGAATATATGTACACTTCTCAACACATTTGTGTAAGCAGTGTAGGAGAGGTTCAGTTAGGCAGAATGGAGAACTTGGACAGCAACCTGTTCATCGTCCAGAACACAACAATCCTCCTGAAATAAGGTATTGCAATCCTACAGATTGCGAGACCACACCATTGATTCCTCGTCTCCCCAAAACGAGCTCTCACTACAATTCTAGTCACACAAGGTATGAAAGTCTCTATTCACCAGTCACTACAGATCGTCCAACAGCTGCATTGACTGCTCACCCTCCAAATGTAGAACAATCCTAGTCACACATGTTGTAGCATTTCCCATGAACCAGTCACTACAAACACACAATGATGAAAAACTATTAATATGTTTCTTGTGTACAGTTTTGTGCATTATGTACATCCATATACATGATGTATATACTTTGACACTGTGAATGTTGTTCTCTACTTCACTTTTGTAACATGTTCAGTACTGTGCCCTGTGTAAGGGGCAGGGTGTACTATGTACTGATAGCACAGTGCCTAGACTTTATGGCTGTAAACGAACACATATCATGAACAATCAACGAACCACATCTCCCTTATAAAACAGGCCTAGATGTTATGCAAAGTCACGGTATTGCCAACCCTTGTCGTTGGTCTCAGTAGGTTATTGAATACCATGATAACCTAGCTATTCAGGTCACTAATGATCATTGATCAATCTTCCCCCAAAATGGGACACTGCAATAATTCTTGTTACATTATTCCACAAACCAGACTGATAATGTCATGGGTGAATACTTTGCTAAATGGTCCAAGTCCAATGATGCAGAAGGTATGAAACTGATGAGTTATCCAAATAAGTGACTTTTAAAAAAAAATTATAGTGTGTACATGCAGGTTTTCTACATATGTAAGTTTGCATTTTTATAGTACAGGTCACTTCTTGACTACCATTGTTGCAATGACTGTTATATGCCCAACACATAGAAACTACAAGAAGTCAGGCCATTGGTTTTGGCTTTTCACTTTCCTTTATTTCACCTCATACTGTACAGCACTAAATTTTTGTGGGTCTTTAATTTCACAAAAAATTTTTTTTCCGTTACAAAATTAATTCAACGACATGTGAACCACAGTTTTCTTGCTCCGGACTGCAAGAGCGTCAATACACAACATCTCGGAGCTATGCTGCCGAATCCGCAAGGGACGCCCTCCAAAGAGATACCTTCAGCATTGCTTTGCTGACAGCTGCGAGCTTGAGGTCAATTGTGCATGCACAGCTTTCCATGGGAAGCTCATAATTATTCTGACATCTGATCACATAGGTGTCTGAATGGCCAGTTTGTTCTCAAGAGCTTTTTTTTTTTTTAAATCAGTGTCTTCTGCACAACACCTACTTGGCTACATTACATGGCATCTCAACCTAACAAAAACTCCTCCACAATATCAATTAAAATCAGTCTTTTCTCTCAGAAGACCTATTAATCAGCATTTCTGGAAGAGTTTTGGTTAGTAAGGTAGCTAAATAGCTAACTACAGGTCTTCTAACGGAAGATTGAAGGTCTTCTAATAGAAGATCGAAGGTCTTCTGACAGGAAAGACTAACTCAACTACTTCTCAGCTAGGCTTTGAATTCAAGGTATTCAGAAAACATGTTTGGAGGCATCCTTTGAAATTCATGGTTTGTCACTCACATGGGACTGAGACAGCTGAAGCAACCCAAATGTTTTACAGTGATACTTATTTTCTGCAAACAAAAATACAACCTTCTGTTTGGATTTAAAGCTGAAGTGTGGCTCCTTGTCATGGATGCTGGTGAAGTCTTCCTGTCCTGCAACAACTTGACTCTAGAGCAGTACAGAACCATTGTTCTCTCAAGAGCTCTCACTGGAGCAGGAGGATGTGCTGTCTCCATTGCTGTGCTTGGGATCATTCTACTCAGAAGAGCATGGGAGAATTTGACAAAGAGAGTTTATGTGGCAAATGTTCTCTACAGCTTGCTGTATTGCAGTGTGGCTATAGCTGCAGTGAACTACTCACACCCTCCTTCCCAGGAATCAGCATGGTGTGAGGCCATGGGCTTTCTCTTGCACTACTCTGGTACGCTAGTGATTGTTCATTTCTGCGCTTTTCCCTTGATAGTGGTTTTCCAAGTAACTTTACCAGTGTTTCAAGCAGTCAGGCATAATAGGAAACCCTGTAATCCCAGGAGAACAAAACTCAGGGAAGTCTTTCTGTACCTGATCCTGTTTCTTTGCCCACTTCTGAACTCCTGGGAGCCATTTCTTCTGCAGATACCATCCTATGGCAACTATGGGCCATTGTGCTGGTTTCGCTTAGAGCTTACCACTAACTGCACTTCTAACACATTCAATGAACGCTTTCTTGAGACAATTCCTAATGCAGTTTTGTGTTTTGGAAATTTTGTGTTAACTTTCACAATATTACTTATTCTGTGTGGCATGTATTGTAAGTTTCGCACGAAAAAGAGTGGAAGTCGTATTATCAGGATCATCCCAACAGTAGCAATCCTGACAGTACTAATATTAGTGGTGATGCTGTGGTTCCTAATGTCAGCCATCCGCTCTGAAGGCTTTCGCAAAATTGGCTCCTTTTCAGCTTGGCTAAAAAATATAACGGTTACAACAGCAACTACTATTGGAACACTTTTGGCTGTAGGAATGTATGTACATTTTCCAACACATTTGTGTAAGCAGTGTAGGAGAGCAGAGGTGGCGAGGAGAGCTCCACATCAGCAGCTTCCTCCAGCTGGACAGAATGAAGGAATTGAACAGCAATCTGCTCACCCTCCAGAACACAACAATCCTCCTGAATCAAGTTTTAATAATCTCCATTCACCAGTCACTACAGCTCACAAGCCTGCTCCATTGATGTCATATCCTCCAGATGTGGATCATTGCTATGATTCTAGGCCAAGTCATACAAAGTATAGCAATCCCCATTCACCGGTCACTATAGATCATGAGAGTGCTCCATTGATTCTCCATCACCCAAAAGTAGACCATCGCTATGATCCTAGTGATCCAAAGTACGATATTCCCCATTCATCAGTCACTGCAGATCGCAAGACTGCTTCATTGGTTCCTCATCTTCCATGTGTGGAACATCACTACAGCCCTAGTGACACAATGTTTAGCAATCTCCATTCACCAGTCAGTACAGAGACTACTCCATTAATTGGTCATCGCTACAATCCAAGTCACACATGGTATAGCGTTTCCCATGAACCATTTACTACAAACACATAGATGACAAACTGATAATTATGTTACGTGTGTATAGAAAATAATTTTTTCTTGTAATCTCGTAGATGCTACGTGTAGTAATAACTTGGAGAGTTAAATTTTTTTGTATTGTGTAGATACTTCTCAGGTTTGATGGTGTGCCCTTCTAGCCTCGTTCCCAGGTCATCACCTTCCGAAAAATTGGGGAGCATGAATGACATCAAATGGACACAGGGTGGGCTTAGGGGGGAGGGTCTACAACCACAAATAACGCACTACATCACCCACTCACTGTGTTCCACTACTGATCAGCACTCCAGACGTTCACATGGTCAAAATTACTCATCTTGACTGATAACAAACCTACTTTCAATATGTGCATACATATTTGAATATCAGCCCCCACCACCCCCTCTCCCACATCCACCTCATGTCCACTCACATGATGAGTGCTCCCAGGCCTTCCCCGTTTTTTTACCACTGTCGGTGTATTAGTGTGAACACAAATGGAACATAAAAACGGGGGAGGCCTGGGACAAGGCTAATAATAGTGCTCTACTTGTAACAGGTTCAATAACATCCTACTGCACCCATGTATCTTTGGTAACAGGGGTGAGATGTATTAGTTATAGCAAAGTGTCAGGGAGTAAAATAACATATAGTACAGCATGATAGCCATTGGATTCATGGTCTAGAAGTGCAAGTCAGAAAGTTTGCTGTGTACAAGTAGCTATAACTGTCGCAAATGTTTTAGTACAGTAGGAAGTCAGGGGTGTTTGGATAACTGAAATGTTCAGCTAAGTACTGTACTGTCTTCTTACCATTGTTGTAATGACTGTCATGTAGCAGATCATCAATAATGTGAGAAGAACAGACAAATAGCTACACATGAATATGTAGTAGAGTAGAGCACTCACTCTGTGCATATTCTTTTTGAAACTCATTCAACTTGAGTTGGCCCAACATTGAGAACACGTAAGAGCAAGTCTATAGTAATTCAGTTTTCACTTGCAGTCCTAAACCCAGACCGATATTTTACAGCCTGGGTATGAGGACAATCCCCAGAGTAACAAAATGCTGAAAATGCACAAAAACAGAACAGCTTCGGTCATTTTCAGGTAGTTGTTGTGTACAAAAATCACAATGCAAATTGATATGCATTGCATTAAAATATGCATTGTGATTAAGCATTGTGATGGTGGTAAGTGTTGTGATACTGTCTGATGGTGGTTGTCCAGTTACCACAGCTCAGTGGCAGAGCAATGGCAACTCAAGCCAGGTGTCCTGGGTTTGATTTCTCCATTAGCTGCCATCCTTGTCACTTTCTTCTATTTGCCTCACAACATCTAACTCTCTTTTAGGCAAGATGTTCTAAGCGGTTTGACTCAATACTTTGATTGACAGACTGAGGAACTGGTAGAGAACCGACTGTGTACAGTAACCTTTCTGACTGATGGACTGACAAACAGGCAGATTATTACAGTAACAAGCACCTGGTCCTTATACATACCTTATTATTGCAAAAAAAAGATGAAACAACTGGTCATGGAGAAAATGAGCAGATCTCCAATACTTAGAGGGCATGAACAATAACCTGCAGTTTGAATGGTATGGTAGCGTGCTAAAACTGTGCCTCATTGATCGCACACACTGCCACATGTAACACACACACACACACACACACACACACACACACACACACACACACACACACACACACACACACACACACACACACACACACACACACACACACACACACACACACACACACACACACACACACACACACACACACACACACACACACACACACACACACACACACACACACAAATGTCCCAGGCATACACACCTCCTCCTCTTCCTCCTCCTTCCTCTCCTTCTTGAGCTGAGACAGAATGTGGGTGTTGATCCTGCGGGAGTCAACTATGTCCTTCATCATAACTTCACAGAAGTGAAGATTGCTCTCCCCAAACCTCAGCTTTAGCAGCTCAAGGTTACGCACCTGGGGGTCAAAGGTCAGTCTTACCAGTGATCACATTGCATTTCCATGCACGAATTCACTTGCAGTCCTGTATCCAGACAGATATTTTATAGTCTGGGTACGGGGACAATCCCCAGAGACTCCTGATAATAAAACAAAATGCACAAAAACAGAACAGCTTCAGTCATTTTGAGGTACACATGCAAACACTATCCATGTGCACACACACACACATCCACACATCCACACACACACACACACAAACACACACGCATGCACGCACACATGCACACACGCACGCATACACGCACACATATGCACATGCAGACAAACAAGATTCCATAAGTTTCCTTGCATGTGCTTTGGAATCACCTGAGTTGCATGTAACTGTATCCAGTATTATCCACACAACAAAATGTCTCATTCCCAGACTATCCTGCAGTATGGGACCGAGGCCACTCCCATGTACATGTATATACCTCTCTTGAGATGTCATAGTTGAGGGACTGCAGGAGTCTGTCTGCCAGCAGGTTGCGATACTCGTTCACAAACATCTCACGACTGCCATAGATGTTCACCAGAAGGCTACCAGGGGGAGGGAGGAGGGGATAACAGACACTCCAATTGCTAAAGGAAATAAGTGGCCCTAGGCTACAAGGTTCTGAGTCGGTCTTGTCAAGAAACAATACGCAGACAATACAAAAAGAAATACTGAAATGAGGCAAAAGGTATTATATAGCAGATGTGTGACAGCCTAGTCTCATAATCCAGACCCACCAACCACAGTGTGGACCAAGTAACATACACTTGAAACGATACTGACAGCAATCTGTACTGGGTCTGGCCTTATGAACACAACACTGTCCAAACCATAGAAAACAGCTGCACACAAGCTACACTTGGGCAAGGGCTACACAACAGTCGGTCAACCTGTAACATACAGCTTGGAGGATATGGCTATTCAGACACTAAACTACTGAGGGCACTCAGCTAGCTTCAGCTCCCACTTGGAAGAGAGGGAGAGCATATGTAGCTCTGCGTACCTGATGATATCTGACGTCTGCCTGCTCTTGGACGTCTTGGCTGGAGGAGTGGGGAAGAAGACAAATTGGCTTGAAACTGCCCTTTCCCTTTGTTCCTACACCCGACTCCCTCCCTCCCACCCTTCTTCCCTCTAACCCTCTCTCTAACCCTTGCACCCTCCCACCCTCCCTTCTACCTGTCCTCCTCCACACTCTCCCTCCCTCTTTCACTTATTCATCCCATCCCCCCCTTCCCTCCCAACCTACCTCCTTCCCTCCCTTGAGTCTCTCCCTACCCTATCTCTGTACCTTCCTTCTCTCTCTTTCTCACTCACTAGGGTCAGCATCCACAGGGTCAGGCTTCCAGCTGTCAAAGTCCTGGTCCTCTCCATCACTCTCCTCACTGAGGTCCACAAGCACTGGCTCACCGCTCACTAGCTCCTGGGTGGGGGCATGGATAGAGAGATGGTACATGTACATGCCCATATTATGCTCCACAAATGTAGATTCATTATGTATAGCTAGTCAAGAGTGCATAAGAACAGGCGGCTAGAGTAAGAGCGTGTAACTACGTGAAATTCGAAACCGAATGGAATTTACCACCATTACTAAAAATAGTAACACGTACTGTGCAGCTGCGCACGTAGATCTATCGACTAAGCAATTGTTGCTAAGCACGTGACCGGGTGTTCTATTTTTAGTACACTTCAATCATTTCAACCGGACTACGAGCTTCTATTGGAGTTACATGCTCTTACTCCAGCCGCCCGTTCTTATGCACTCTTGGCTAGTACATGGATGTGTGTTACATCATTGGTTGCGTCTCACGTGAGGCCCCAATTTGTTGATTTTTAGTTTCTCATCAGGTGCTTCCCCTGCACACAATGCAGGCGGGCGGGTATTACCATTATGTATTTAGCAATAGCCAGCAGATATTTCTCACGACAGAATCGAACAAACATGCCAGGAGGATCAGCGCTCATCATACGCCATTGCAATAGGGTTCTTTTGGCTGCTGTGCAGTAGAAAAACATGTTTGTTAGCGTTATGTTCATCGCTACGCTTATCCGGTTCGTTACTACGTCGTTAGTATATGAAATAATGGTGATAAATTCTATTGCAGAAAATCCATGCGGGTGGCTGATGAGAAACTAATAATCAATAAATTGGGGCCTTACTACAATTAGGATTTGGCCCTTCTGTGGATGATGGCTGATGGTGGAGCAACAAACAGTGCTCCACTGCCAGCCCCTCAACCCCAATGCATAGACCTCATTTTTACTAACAGATAGATCCATAGAAGGGTGTGGTGTGTGAGTGTGTGTGTGTGTGTGTGTGTGCGTGTGCGTGTGCGTGTGCGTGTGCGTGTGCGTGTGCGTGTGCGTGTGCGTGTGCGTGTGCGTGTGTGTGTGTGTGTGTGTGTGTGTGTGTGTACATGTGCGTGGATGGTGGTTGATGATAGACAATGTCTACACAAGTTCAAGGGAGGAGCTGGGGGTCTCAAGGGAGATGGGGAGAAGGGCGAAAATATGGAGGAGAGTGGTGGGTTGTGTGTGTGTGTGCGTGCGTGTGCATGTGCGTGTGCGTGTGCGTGTGTGCGTGTGCGTGTGCGTGTGCGTGTGCGTGTGCGTGTGCGTGTGTGTGTGTGTGTGTGTGTGTGTGTGTGTGTGTGTACATGTGCGTGGATGGTGGTTGATGATGGACAATGTCTACACAAGTTCAACCTGTTGAAACAAGGTATCGGCACCAGCTAGGTGTTGGAGACAGGCCAACAGACTGACAAGCTCACATAACACACTCAAAGGTAACCTACGTACATCAGCCAGTTCATTGCTGCTGTCGTCCGTGAGGCTGGCCACAATGCACCTCACCGTGTCCTCCCGAGTCGTCAGGTATGCCCTCACAGGATCACACACCTGCTCCAGCACCACACCACTGGGGTCTAACAATCGAAGCCCCTGACATACATCACCAGAGAACACAGATTGAAAGAGACATTTTGACTACTATGGTCTTAGCCACATGACCCCACAACCAGGCAAATGGGCTGATGGACGGACAGATGGACAGACAAATGGATGGAGAGACGGATAGACTGATGGATGAATCATGAGCGGTACAGTATGCAATACAAATCTTGTGCATAATTCAAACCATCAAATAACATACCCTCTACAACCATACTACAGGACTGGAATGGCCACTTTTTTGTCCACTACTGAATTGAAGGGAATGTTATAGTTTGTTTGCTTGTTTTTTTTTGTTTTTGTTTTTGTTTGTTGTTTTTTGTTTGTTGGTTGGTTTGTTTGTACACCTTGTATTGGAGGAACAGCAAACACCCCTCACCTTGATGGAAGAGATGTACTGGGTTATGATGTCTGCCGTGTTGGCTCCGGGGTGAAGCAGTCGGCGCTCAAACCTGCCAATGCATACAAAGGTTCCAAAATGAAATTTCCATATAAGGCAAAAATTACAAGCCCTAATTAGACCCTCTCTGCTCCTTGGCTATTAACTTATCAATCATATCTCCCTGTTTGGAAGTCAATTAATACTAGTCCTCATTAACTATGCTGTGGTAACCAGCACACATACACACACACAAAGGACAAAAAGGAGCTCCCTAATGGGATATGCCCCCCCAGACCAATTAAGGCTGGGACCCATGTGCGCTACTTCAGGGAACACTGGGCCTAGTGCTAGACAAACTCCTGGAGCTGGACCAGGCACTCACAGGAGCACTGACTATGCCCCTCCACTGTGGTGTGGGCACCCGAAGTCCCACCTGTACCTCAGTGGAATTAGGCACAGCCAGTGGTCTTGTCCTTCCCCAGCCTAAGCCAGGTGCCCAATTTACTATTTTGCTTGAGCCTAGGTTGGGTACCAAGTGGAGAAGATTTCTCCAGTGGTAACTGGTGGGACTTGAACCTGTGATCTTTCGATTGACAGTCAAGTGCTTTAACCACTTGGGCACACAGTCACACACACACACTAACGTGCTCCTGAGACTGCTGATGAGGCTGTCTCTGCAGTCCACCTTCTCTGTGCACACCCTGAGGTCATGGAGGGCAGGCTCTGAGTCTGGGTACTCTACTAGGATGTCAAACAGTTCGCCTATCCTGTGGAAGATGAGGAGGGAGAGGGTTAGAAGGAAGAAGTGGGGGAGGGAGAAAGGGATGATGAAGGGAGGAAGAGGGACAGAATGATGGGTGGAAGAGGGAGAGTGGAAGGTATGGAAGAGGGAGAGATGAGAGGAGGGGTGGAAGGGAGGAGGAGTGTGAAAGGAGGGTCGGTGAGGGAGAGATGGGAGGAGGGGTGGAAGGGAGGAGGAGTGTGAAAGGAGGGTCGGTGAGGGAGAGATGGGAGGAGGGGTGGAAGGGAGGAGGAGTGTGAAAGGAGGGTCGGTGAGGGAGAGATGGGAGGAGGAGGGGTGGGATAAGGAGAAGCGTGGAAAGGAGTAAGAGATGAGGAAGGAGAGTGAGAAACAAAACGAGGTGTATGTACGTACCTCAGTTCTGCAAATGTCTCATATCCAAAATACTGCACTCGAGGTAGCCACTGCTTCTGTACATCCTCTGAGTCACCTTGACAACACAAGGTTGAAACAGTCACTGTTATACCTTACTAAGGTTGGTGTCTATCCACCTTCAATGCATAGCTACAAAAACATTTTGAAGGGTAAGCAGAAGGAGAAGGGCCAGGGACTTAGTCAGTCTCATGTCTACCTACGTGTGTGCACCTCCCATATTTTCATACAAGGGTGAGGTATGGATATGAGACTAGGGGGTACAGAGTTCAAAGCCATCTGAAAACAATTATATGATCTTGTCTTTAATTTCTTTCTGATTGTAGATTGGGGATCCGCGCCAGATGGCTGAATTCCGTCTGCATTTGCCTACTGTAAATGTTGGGGAGATCTAGTACATGTATAGCTATACTTGCCCAGCATAGAGTGACTCGCATGTCCAATGCTCTTTCAGGGAATTGATGAGTTAGCTAAAACTATGAAGCAATCCTTGAAATCAAACAAAACTATGAACCAGCTACGTAGCAGTCTTCGGTGACCATAGACGCTATGATTACAGCTATGGCTGGGGTCAAGAACTACCAAAAGAAGGTTTCAGTGTCAGTAGTAGAAGACAAAGTTGGTAAGGCTATCATAGGCAATTCTTGTCAAAACTTTATGACTTGCTTCAGGAAGAAGAAAGGTCAAGTACCTATACAGTGTTCAGGAATAACAAATCAAAAGTCAATTGGTAAATTCTGTATTGTCAAAGATCAAGAAGATCTCTTGTCACAGTGAGGGTCAAGCAGCCAAGCATCCGAACTGAAAGTCAAAATTCCACCTCAGCTGCCTACTAGAGTGGCCACTCCTCGTGTCTTGGTCCCAAGGTGCCTACATTCAAGAGAGTACTTTTCACTGCTATCGTACAATATGCGGCAGTGAAGTTGAGGATGAGATCCATTTCATGCTTAGATGCCCAGCATTGGTGAATGCAAGAAGGCCCATACTAGGAGAATGTGTCAAACTCTGTGAGGACTTCCTACTGCGTACAGACATGGAGAAATTCTATTTTCTACTTAATGTTAATCTAGTAGCAAAGACAATATGTTTCAGTTAAGAAGATCATTATTGTAAATGTGTTTTTTAGTGAGTCTTAAGTCGGTGTCGGCTGTTGTACAGTATATGTACGTCTCACTCAAATAAAATAAAATTATTTTATTATTTTATTTTATTATCCTTCAGAGACAAACCTGAGAGAGAATGCATTATAAACTATTGGACAATTTCTAGCATGACAAGCATACCATACACATGCCCCAGCCATCCCATGATGACACCCTCCAGAGAGCTAATGGTTTCTTCTAACATCGGAGAGTCAAACTCTTGGGAGCATCTGCCACCCACATGGGTCTTCACCTGGAAATGGGGTTAGACAGTAAGATGAAGAGGAGGAAGAAGGATGGTAGAGGGTAGGGGGTAAAAGAGGAGGAACAGAGAGTGATGGTGTGTGGAAGGGGGATGAAGAAAGGTAAAGAAAGTGAAGAGAAAGAGAGATGGTGGTAGGGAAGGGTGTGAAGAGAGGAAAGACGTTAGAGGTAGGGGGTGAAGAGGAGAAAGAAGAATGGTGGACAGCAAGGAGTAAACAGGAGGAAGGGAGATGGAAGGGGTGCAAAGTGGAGAGAGGGAGATGGAAAGGGTGCAAAGAGGAGGAAGGGAGATGGAAAGAGGAGAGAGGGAGATGGAGATGGAAGGGGTGCAAAGAGGAGGAAGGGAGATGGAAGGGGTGCAAAGAGGAGGAAGGGAGATGGAAGGGGTGCAAAGAGGAGGAAGAGAGATGGAAGGGGTGCAAAGAGGAGGAAGGGAGATGGAAGGGGTGCAAAGAGGAGGAAGGGAGATGGAAGGGGTGCAAAGAGGAGGAAGGGAGATGGAAGGGGTGCAAAGAGGAGGAAGGGAGATGGAAGGGGTGCAAGGGGAGGAAGGGAGATGGTAGAAGCTAGGAAACCTCATACCTTGCAGTACACGACTTCAGCCACTGCACTGTCAGCAAAGAAGTGCAGCAGCTGTAGTGACCTCAGCTGGACAACCAGCTCAGAGAAATTCTTCCAGATGTCTACTCTTCCTCCTTCTTCTTCACCACTTTGCTCTCCTCCTTCCTCTCCTCCTCCATCTCCCTTTCCTCCTTCTTCCTCTCCTCCATCTCCCTCTCCTCCTTCTCTTTCTCCTCCTCCTCCACCTCCTCTTCCACTTCCACCACCATTTTCTCGTTCCCATTTATCACCATCACTATCTGCATCCATAGAGTCATCTGCAGAGCCTACTAAAGGAAGATTTCATTTCAACATAAGATCGTAGTTCCACAGAACAACAAACTAGCAAATGGAGCAGTACCATACATAACAGTACATAATAACCTTTTCACTCAATGCGTAGCTCTGTGTAGATATGCTTTCGAATTAGTTTATGGGATTACTGGTGACATACACGACACAATGGGATTACTGGTGATATACACATGCACAAACACACACACGCACACACACACATGCACACACGCACGCACGCACACACACACACACACATACACACACACACACACACAACCCACCACTCTCCTCCATATTTTCGCCCTTCTCCCCATCTCCCTTGAGATCCCCAGCTCCTCCCTCCTCCCACACCCTCACAGAGTGAGAGAGCACATCCTCCACCAGGCGGTAGAAGAAGGGAGGGACAGAGATGGAGAGAGAGGTGTGCAACACTCGCAAGAGCGTGTCCATCAGGGAACTGGGGAGGGAGATGATGATAAAATACCAAGAGACTGAAAAACAAATCCAGTTGAAATTCAAACCATGTCTTTCTGGACGCCAGTTTAATATCACATGACTTGTACTAAATAAGGTTCTTTGTTTGTAAAACCATGTTCACCATATTAGTACTGGCAGCTAATTTATCTTCGAAATTGGAGTGCTGAGTACTCAACTGAGCAGTGGGTGTGGTTTAGAATCATGAATCTGCACAGAATGACAGAAATAACACTTTGAAAGGCTTTAAGTGCTAAACCCCAGCAGAAGTGGAAGTATGGGTCCCCACAGTATATCTTATGGTATTGGGTTAATTAAGCATTACAGGGGTGGGTCAAGAAGATTGCCCCAGGAAACACTGCGCATGTAAAGACACATTAGGTAAGCATTGAATTTGAACCCCACCACACGGTGACCACACAGCTCCTCACTGTGCTGGCTGTGTTCCTGGCATGGCGTCCACGAAGGCTGCCGTACAGGAAGTTGCCTCCACACTCTGCTGTAGCTCCCCAACTGCTACCAGAAGACAATTCAGTGTCTCTTCTGGGGACTGTGTTGTGTGTGTGTGTTGTGTGTGTGTGTGTGTGTGTGTGTGTGTGTGTGTGGTTGTGTGTGTGTGTGTGTGTGTGTGTGTATGTGTGTGTGTGTGTGTGTGTGTGTGTGTATGTGTGTGTGTGTGTGTGTGTGTGTGTGTGTGTGTGTGTGTGTGTGTGTGTGTGTGTGTGTGCATGTGTGTGTGTGTGTGTGTGTGAGCATGTGTGTGTGTGGGTACATAGTCTCATTACCGTGTCTACAGATGTTTGTGTATCTTTGCACATCAGTATACTACAGTACATACAGTGCATACAAAAACAACAAATAAATAAACAAGCAAAAAAAACAACAAAAAAAAAACAATCAGACTCACCATGTCTTCAGTGAAGTGGCTCCAGAATTTGGGAACAATTTCTGCCACACACCTCACTCGAAAGTGTTCTGAATGGTAAATTAAATCTTAGATATACATCAGCCATCTAATCTAGCATCACAGTGATGTTAAGGGGAAAGGAGGGGGGGGTTGGGATGTGATATAAAAATTTTCGTCACATTTTCATGCGTCTGTTGTTTTCTGCATATCAATATAAATCCTCCACAAGATAATGTTCAGTAGAGTTGGCGGGTGTAGTTTGGGCAAAATAAAAAATAAAAGGAATCTGGTGCTGAACTGCAGGGCCGTAGGAACAGGTCCGGCAGGTCCGGCAGCCACCAGACCAATATTTGGCCAACCAACCCGCGCAAAAATGCCGTATGAGCTTCAGCGGGTTGTTCAATTCTTGCTCCAAGAGTGCACTAGCAGGGATCTCGGAAGACAGCTGTCATCCAAAAGATTTTTGGTGGGGGCTGGAGGCGAACACGCTTTGTCACCTGCAGAAGGACCCTGTCGAAGCGTAACTGTTTGGGAAAACTACTGTGAATTGCTCACAATAGGTCATGAATACGTGTGCCATTACGGCGGCGAAGACAATAGGTCATGAATACGCGTGCCATTACGGCGGCGAAGACAATAAAGAATGCAGACGTAGTGCCTCATTCTCAAGCATAACTGCTGCTACTGAATTCGGCGACAATGGCTTCAAAAGGGATTTTGAGGGCAGAACAACTTGCTAGGGGTGGGGCAGCAGGTGGGGCGTGCCCCAGAACAGTTACTATGCACGCGCTTCGCACGGCCAGACCATTACAAATTTGCTTCCTACGGGCCTGAACTGTAATGGCAATACTGTACTACCAGCTGGTGCAGAATGGCAAAATAGTCCCCCTGTAATGCTATCCACTTAGCAACAGAACAGTCCCATCCGCTGGTCACTGGCTTAGGGTGTGGTTAGGGTTGGATTAGGGCCACAGGATAGCATACGGATGATAAATGCTCTGTCAGTAACAGCTGCTTGTGTTGCAGCTACACTATGCACAGGTTGTAAGCTAAAAGTTAACTTCAACATAATCATCTGAAAGTTTTGAAATTCACTATAACCAACAGGCTCCCTGGGCAGATCACGGGTGCTCACCATTTAGAATCTCTCTGAGCAGCGGTTCCAACATTGGCTCCCTCCCTAGCCGCCTTATCATCTGCAAACCCATGGAGACGTCCATCGTGCGCGATTCAGAGGATCGAGCCGCGAGGCCGCGAGGAGGAAGCAGTGATGGCTACTTTGATACCACGTGATTGAAAGTGGGCGTAGCTGCTCTGCAGGGAGGAGCTGCGTTCGGAGCTGCTTTGCAAGTTCAATCAATAATTTGAACAGCCTAGATGTTCGAATTTCTTTAAGCATTCTTGAACCAAGTCTACTAAATTTCGCGCATATGCATGCTGCAGCCGGTGATAATCGCAATCAAAAGCAGAAATATTTATATGCAATTGCTGTGCTGTAACTGAAAAGGATTACTACAAGATCATAAAAACACAAATACGCATGGTATCAGAGTCATGCATGCTATTTTATGCATCAAGTTTATTCCTCCTGCCTCAAGTCTCTGTGCATCATCCACGGATGGCTCATCACCTCTTCCACAGAGATCCTCTCAGCAGGGTCATAGGTCAGCAATCGGCGCAACATGTCGACACATTCAAGGCACAGGTGCTCAGGAAGCTGGGGGAGTTGCATTCTCTCTCTCAACAACTGCCTCAGTTGACCTCTGTCTTTGAAGGGTAATTTCCCCACCAGCATTGCGTAGAGAATTACACCCATGCTCCATACGTCTGTCTTCCTTCCGTCGTAATAGGCTCCTCGAAACAACTCAGGGGCACCATAAGCGTAGCTACCAGTGATGGTGTTTAGTCTTTTGTCCATCTGTCGTCTGGCACAGCCAAAGTCAGCAATCTTCAGTCTGAGTTTGCCATCAATTAGCAGATTTTCCAGCTTTAGATCCCTGTGCACGAGGTTCACGCTATGCATCTTGCACACGCCTAGAATCAAGTGTCCAAAAAACTCTCTGGCCTGGTCCTCACTCAGCACACCTTGGTTGTTGATGAAATGTCTGAGGTCTCCGTACTGACAGTGCTCCATGACGAGGAAGATCCGATCTCCACGGATGATGACTTCGTGCAGTCGCACCAGGTGGTCGTGAATCAGGCCCTTCATACCAGCCACTTCCCTAACAATCTGCTCGTCCAGCATCCTATACTCGCCGCTCCGAGGGCTGAAACACTTTATAGCTACGGATTCCCCGTTTCTGAGGTTGTATGAAAGTCTGACTGTTGCGAACTCTCCATCTCCAATGATCGGACCGAGCAAATAGCCAGGGGGGACAAAGAGGTTAAAATCGTGATCGCCCCGGTGGGCGGGGAGGTCTGGAAATCTGAATTGTTGATTTTCTCTATCCATTTGTGGAAAAATATCTCAGAGCTACTTTGACAGAATACAAGACGTTAGTGAAAGCGAGAATGAAGTAAGACATGACTTTGGCGTCTGGGTACGCTATCGAATGTGTACGTGTACGCATTGCGCGTACGTACGGACGCAGCTGCAAAAAAAAAAAAATACTGTCGCCATGATTTCGCCTCGCTGCGAATAGCATGGCGTGGGCTTTACTAGCATGCGTACGTACACTCGTTGCATCATCTCCATTAGTAATGGCTATGGTGTAAACTCCACTCACACCGTCTTCATCTTGAGCATTGACGCTTCGCGCGCTCACCCAAGGAAGTCGGAGGCGAAATCAGACCCATTTTCACGCAAATTACTTCTTTTTTTTTTTCACTGTACAAAATACTACAAATACAGTGATTTGTACTAAAATTTGTTCTCCATTCAAATACTGACAAAGTTTCTAAAGCATAAATTTCTTCTAGCTTGGTGGGTAGACTGGTTTGGGCCTCTCTTGTAGCCACTTAGCAATATTGGGCAGTTGCTCCACACTTTTCTTGAGCTTAGCCAACGTTGGATAGTCATCAAAGGCATTTGGGAAATCTCGCTGTAACACTTCAGTCGAGAGAAGGTACATGGCAAAGTCAGCATATGTGACCTGTGGAAGTAGACAGAAGTCATATTACAGCCTTTAATAATGCTGAGAATGCCTATTGCATAATTATATGAAGTGTTTTTTTCCCCTGCATACACAAATGCATAAAGCATTGCTAAAACATGAGGGTTCACCACATGCAAGTGTTGGTGCACTTGGTACACTGGTCAAATCTGTGGTAGTCATCATGCATAAGTGGCTTACCATATAGCCATGCACTAAGCCCCATTTATACTAGCCGGTTTCAAATCGGTTTACAAACCGGTTTGGCCAAACCACATCATTGTGGTTTACAGAAAGCGTAGCGCATTAGGGGCATTTACACAGCTGGCCTAAACTGATTTGGAACCGGTTTAAAGTGCTAGTGTAAATGGCCATAATTATAGTCATTGTCGACTGAAGTATAAAAAGCAAGGAAAAGTCTGACACATTCTCAAAAGCCTCATGCACAACGCCATGCAAGTTAAACCTTTCAATAGTACTGTCAACTTTCTGCTATACTCTAGACACTTAGTCCAACGGGATCCACGCAATTTAAAAACCCTCGGGCCCTTAGTAGCACCCTCGCTATGCTCGGGTCACTACAGCCCCGGGCCCTTAGGTTTCTAAATCACGTAGATCCCTCGGACTCAGTGTCTAACTATTATATAGAAAACACCATGCACTTTAGCACTTTTCATAACGTATTATATGAGATAGGATACTAACCTTCTTTCCATATACCCAACCCTCTGCAGTGCCATTTTCACTGGCAAATTTCTCCAACTTGGACAGTGCTTTTGGAAGCACTTTTTCCTGGTAATCTTTCTTCAGAGTTTCCTATAGCACCAATAAAACATGGCAATTCTGTGCATGATTCTGTGCATGACAAAGCACATACCAACTGTATGGCAGTGTGGCCTACAAAACAACAAAGTGTAAAATGCTACCCTTGATACCTTTCTAGTCTCGTCTTTCTCATTACGAACTTTGACCCAATCATTAGCAGTATCTAATATAGCTTCCATAATGGCCCAGATCTCTGCATTTTCAATGTCGTTTGAACCAGCAAGTCCTGTGTGTGCGTAAGAATATTTTGAAATGACAGAGTGAGGTCAGGTTCACAGATCACCTGATATGATAATAATGTGGGTGGACAAAGACTAATATTTGGGTAGCCAATGCCAAGCTTTCCTGTACATACTACTTGTAGTGAAGCCACAAGCTATCTAGAAAAACAGTAAATGGAGTATCTGGATACTAATATGCATGCCATTTTGAGCGGCAAGAAAGAGCATTTTCAATGATGGTAAGTACAGAGGTATAGTTTGCAAGCTCACACCATCAATGAGGCATGCATGTAAACTTATTGGGCCATTGAACCTTGTGCATTCTAGGTGGAAATGAGAATCATATCTCGCGCTCGTGCAAAACAAGCTGACTTGAAGGCCCCACTGTACTGTTCACGATTCTTCTTGGCACTCAATTAAGTGAATGGCACATGTAACAGAGATGGCTCGAGCTTGAATGGAAGTAACACACACTGAAAGCCTTGGCTAACAACAAGGTATCTCAGCACAACACACAACCTCCATTTTAGCAGGGAGATAATACTTTGGGAAATACGGAACCAACTTTTAGCATGACAACAATTGACAGGGTCTTACCAAACCTCTCGGCTAGGAAGCGAGCAATTCCACCACTTGAAGACAGCTTCCTGCCATCTACCTCCAGTACTGGAACATAGCCAAAGGGCATTGCTGCATACAGGGTCAGATTGTAAAGAGAACAAAGAGGTGAGCAGATTCTCTGTACGCAAATGCAGTAGATCTAGAAAATTCTCTGTAGTCATACACTGTAGTCATACACTGATTGCTTGTTTAATTATTAATAGCAGTAACTCAGTTGCTGTATTCCGCTTTCCTCGTTACACTGCAGCTGCTTACTTGGTTTTATTTCCGCCACCCACTTCTCGTATGGTATGCGGTAGTCTTCATACTCCACGCCAGCCTGCGCGAAGACGAAACGGATAAGCTCCCCACGACCGGGGAAAGGGAAGTAAAAGAGCTTGTACTTCGACATCTTCCGAGCTCAGGGTAGCTAAACTAGTGCTAACTGCAAGCTGCTGACAAGGATGACGTTAATAATTACCGCTTTAATTTGCCGGGTTCTGCAAGCTAGCTCCGCAGTTACTCATGGGAGTCATGGTCAAATGGTTAGGGCTTAATTATTAGTGTTCAGTTAGGGTTAGGGGAGGGACAGGAAACGATTCATTCCCTTTTCTCCACTTTAAAAAGTGACAAACACCTTTGCTTTGAAACTTGTGTCTTCATTTGTGCTCAGGTCTTGGCATTCTGCAAAACGTTAGCAAATCTGTTTCCTTGTTGTTAGGTGGAGTCAAATTTCATACAACTATGTACTGAGTGTGTATATCCACTTATAGCATGGAATGTTTATTCGGAACACCATAAGTGTAGAAGAGGTTCAACCATATCTTAAATTCCATATTGCCAAGTTGACAAGTCTATGTACAATGTATAATGTGTAACAATGAAGAATAGAACTCCTGTTTTCTTACTAAAAAAAGCAAAGACCAGCAGCTACAGATGGTGTACAAACTTGTAAATATAACACAAAGAGAAGTAACTGTACTGTAGGTAGACTTCTTATTGATTGTGGAATATTCTAGTGAGATCTGGTTTTAGATGGTGAACCTCCACTGGTGGTGGGAGGGTACTGCGTCAGGTCATGGGTGAGTGTTCGACTTACTGTACATTCCCCACCAGCCTGGAAAAATGAAGTGATAAAATGAGTAATTCAATAGCCAACATATCACTGTAATACCATCATACAATGAGTCTCTGTCCAGGCTGATTCAATCTCCAGTTTTGAAAATTGGACAGAACTGGTTAGTCTCAATTCTATCTCCTAATTGTCTACATACAGTAGGCATACTCTAGAAGCAGATCAGAGCCTTCATCTACTGAAAACCTCTACATGTATGTGTTTCATAAAATTGACTTTGTATTATGTAACTACACAAAGTACGTTGGTAATACACTATATATATATATAGATGGTTTCCAAATGTCAATTAAGCGTCGTACTTCCAGAGGGCAAACACACCATCAAGAGGCAGCTATGCAGCGGACCTTTCACCTTGAGAGAAGCAGCTTCTTTTATCTTTCGGTACTAATGGTAAGGACGTGATGTAGCGCTTACTAGCCTGTATTTTGCACACAGCTGCACTAAACACAGACCCCAACTCTTGCCCTCCGGAAGTGAGACCACGCCCCATGAAAACCATCTATACCCATCTAACGAGAAAGAAAAACAAAACCAAGAGCTACAACTCCAGTATCAACAGGAATAGTATCCTTCTACTATCTTAACATAATTTGGGCCATCTAAAATTATGTTATCATAATTCATCAAGTCCTAGCCACAAAATAAGTGTAAAGGATGCTACAGTATTCGGTAAAAGAGAAAGACACAACAAAAACAAAAGCTGCAACCTAATTACATCCAGAGGAAAAGTGCCTTTTTGTCTACCAACTGTTCCAAATTTGTTTGGTCCCCTAAAATTAAGCCAGCAAAATTCATTAAGTCCTAACAATAAAAGATGCTACAAAATTATCTCTGTTGGTTGGTTAATTAAGTTTTGATCAAGCAGCATATTCAGGTAATGAGAAGAATAGGCCACATCTTCACTGTAGCCAGACTAATAAAACAAGCCATACCTTTGCAGCCCCTGAAAATCAGGAAACAGTACACGATAGGATGAAAGGTACAGAGCATCTACGCAAGCTAACTACTGATGAAGTGAACCCTGTACTTTACCTCACAGTAGATACCAATCAGTGCATCAGCATGGCAGTAGAACTCCTCCTTCAGGGAGATCACAATGCACTGAAAGCTCTGGGTCGTCTGCTGAGTGATGTAGTTGGCAACCTACACAAATAAGCACCATGTAAACTAACCTACTCAGATACTTCTGTAGTCCTACTTAGTGCACATATGATCATAGTCTTGTTCCCAGGCTCTCCTAAGTGTCTCTTGGGAACTGGGCTAATATGATCAATTAACCCTACAAAAATGTTATTCAAAGCCACCCACTGCGCAGGAATATATATATACTAGTAAGATGATTTATCATCAAGGGGCAAGCCTGAGCGAGAGCATGCACTGCTGATTTAATGTTTTGTCATGGCACACAAACCATGGATAACAGCAGGATTTGTCACTGTCTGCTGTTCCATGAACATGGTAAGCAAAACTTTGTGCAGCCATTTTCAGCCAGTGTCATTATGCATGGCCCTTACCTGAAGTGAACTCAACTACTGTGCGTGATTTGACGATACTGCCTGTGAGCAGCCTGCCCTTGTCTGTCATGGTCTGCAGTCGTATTCAGTAGATCCATCGGCGTGGAGTTAGATAGTGAGAGATTCGTCACATCAACTTTCATGAGAGAGCTTTAGCACGCCCACGTGTGCAAATTTGAAATGTATGTATCTGTTCGTTCAATTCAAATTTTTGGTATATGGCGACACGCAAACATACACACGCATCTTGCAATGCAGTCCCGCTAGTGTGGGGCTCACTCAGGCTCGCCCCAATTAGAAGTCTACAAATGTACTACACTAGTATGCATTGTTTAACACTGGACGTCACTGCTATAGTGGTGAGCCCATCATCGCTCATTTTATGTGCCATTATGTTGAAATGTGCTATGGTCATGCAGAGCTTGTTGCTAATAATATCTTCACTCATGTTTTTAGTTAGGTAGAATGTCTTGTGAATGGGACCTACGTCAGATGGTAGGATATCTGGTTTATGACACACATGCCCTACATTCTTGAGAGCTACACCATACATAAATGTACTTAGCTATGTGTGATGTTACAGCCATAATCACCATATAGCTATACACTTTGCAGTACCCTGTTGATGTTGGTGTTATCTAGTGCTGCATCAATCTCATCCAGAACAAAGAATGGAGCAGGCTGGTAGCTGCAGGGATCAACAATTCAATGTTAACGTTCAGTGAACTCTGAAACCTGTCCACTCTACTGGTATAACCTGTGAATGGCAAAGAGGAGGGCCAGAGCAGCGACAGTCTTCTCTCCACCAGAGAGGTTATCCATGGGACGGAACCTAGCAACATGAAGAGACAACAGGTACATTAACATAATTAGTGATATTAGTGAACACTCTAGCATGCACACAGCTGTTTAGAGTAGCTTTTCAACACTCCTCTAGAGCTCATGAACCACATCTCAGTGAAAAAGGCAGGCCTAGATGTTATGCAAGGTGGGTAATTTTGCATAACAACTAGGCCTACCTTTTTCCAGGGAGGTGTGGTTCATTGATTGTTCATGTTATGGCATACCTCTTCCCTGGAGCAATGCAGTTGTAGCTGATGCCATCTAGATAAGGTTCCTAGAATGCCAATACAAATGAAATTTCAATATCACACTATGACGAAACTACATTTGGAATATAGCAATATTAACTACCAATCAAGGGATATACAGTGGAACCTCTATAATGCAGGCACCATTGGTGCCATCTAAAGCGTCCTGAGTAAAGAGGTGTCCCTACTTCGGAGGCTTATTCCGGTAGGCGTGGCAATGCGTACTCGTGCCGTTGATTGCTACGAAGGCGCGTTCCAGAGCTCTCCCTTGCTGTATGATGGCAAGAAAGGATAACCAGAGGCTAAAACTATGCGTACCAGTGTTAGTATAATGTCCAGTTGGTGAATCAATCAGCGGTGCCGGACAATCGTGTGCGAGAGGCCTGCCAGCGTCCGCATTATCGAGTGGATTTTGTACAGTCCAGGTACTAGCGGGACCGCAAAATCTGTCCACTTTACGGAATAGCGAGGTGTCCGCATTTCGGAGAGCTGTAAAGTATTACGCGTAATGCAAATTCAATCTGGACCGCAACATTTTGTCGTGTATAATGAGGTGTCCGCTATAGAGAATGTCCGTTAAGGGAGGTTCCACTGTATACTTGGGCAATGGACACAGGGTATCTATGATTGTGTATGTTACTACCTCCGCATTCTCTGGTCCCAGGAAGGACTGAGCACTGGTGTTGTTGGAGAGTTGCTACAAAAAACAAAGATACCATTATAAAATAACACATGCTACCTTCATTAACTATTTTTCCAACTGGTTAAGACACTCATCTCAACCAGATTACCTTGTAGATGTCATCAATCACAGTAGAGACATGCTCAAAGGCATCAGTGAAGCGGTCATATCTGTGAAGGATCCAAATGAAACTCATTTAGGCTAATACCATCATTGACACAGTAGACTTTATTAGGACAGGCCTGGGTGAGTCTCACACTAGTGAATTTTTACTGATATAATGAACAGCACTGAAGTGCAGAACCCTCGGCGCAAGGTAGATGATAAGTGTTTATGCTTATCATAAATTGGTTTAGGTGATTGATGATAGGTTATAGAAGTGGGCATGGTATTTTTAGAATAAGATATGATGTAATTATTAAGTAATGAGGTTTTAATTGTCTCATATGCACAGTTTGCTCAAAGGTTTCAGACTCTCTCATGCTTGCTTTGTGCATTCTATCTCGCTCTTTCCTCTGCACAGTTTGCTCAAAGGTTTCAGACTCTCATGCTTGCTTTGTGCATTCTATCTCGCTCTTTCCTCTGCACAGTTTGCTCAAAGGTTTCAGACTCTCTCATGCTTGCCATGCGCATTCTGTTTTGTCCCTGCCTATACAAAGTTCGCTCACGAGTTTCTGACGCTCTTTCACAGGCCTTGTGCAACTTATCTTTAGCTTTCCTAGCTGATTTCACACTATCTGATTCTACTGATCTCATACGTTTCATAGCTTTCTCTCGCAAATTACACTCTGCTTTTCGTTTGGATCGAAAGACATGATCACAGCATTCACATGTCTTCCGTCTTACAGGTACAGCAGCTTTACACTCCGGGCATACCTTTGTTGGAGGCATACTTACTGCCAATGGCCAATAATCGAACTCGCAAAGAACGTCTCTCCCAAGAACAAAATGGCCACTAGCCACGTGGTCCAGATTCATACGCATGCGCGTTTTCCGCGGAGTAAAAAATGGCCGACTTATCATGTAGCCGTACCAACAGGAAACGCTCTAGCTTTGCAACGAAGCATTTTCAGAGAAAATTGCTTAAAATTTTCGACCTTCATCCGCCGCTGAGAAGGTTAGTATCGTTTGTGGCACGAATAATCTATAAAGTGAGATGTTGAGTAATAGATACACAGACAGACAGACACACAGACCAAGTACTGTAACCCTCGCTGCGCATGCGCGCCGAGGGTTAATTATGTATATCTATAAATCACTTAAATGCTACAGTACATGCAAGTGTCGTAGGCCAGTAGGTGAGTCTGGGAACAAAGTGTCGTAGGCCAGTAGGTGAGTCTGGGAACAAAGTGTCGTAGGCCAGTAGGTGAGTCTGGGAACAAAGTCAGTAGTCTTCTAAGACAGTGTATGTACTTACATGTAGTTGTTTCCAAAGATGTGAATGTGTCACGGGTAGCTAAATCTACATGCATACACTCCTGGCAAACACAAGGAAGTAGTGTACACACATACCTCTGCTTCTTGACCATCTCAAACTCAGCTTTTGTCTTTTTGGCCAGCAGTCGGGTTTGCTCGAATGCTTCAGCCGTCTCCTGCAGGCGGACCTCAACACCCTCCAGCCTGCACACATGCATCAGAAATATCACAACAGAATTGATCAACAGCAAATACTCTCAGGCATTGTATCGCAGGCAACAGAAGACTGGGCTGGAGGAATGGGACTTAATATAGCCCAGTCAGAGCTGCAGCTGATTCAAAACCAATTTCATTTCCTGTGTGTAGCTCACATGCACACTCACTTTTCCAGTGCCTTCATGTTGGGAGCGTTGATCCTCTGGAGCGTGGACTGGAGCCGGGTAACCTGGGCATTCAGGTCCTGAGCCATCTTCTTAACATCTGAAGCATCCTCGACCTGAACAGCATGTGACACCAACCATCAACAATGATACTATTAGATTCAGTCACCCTGATGATGAATCTCACAAACATTGCACATATACTAAGTATCCAGAAACAGTAATTTGAAAACCCACTACACTGAAGGTGATGAAGGCATCACAAAGCTACTCACTTATGACTAGTATGTCCCACATGATATACTCCCATGTACCTTCATACAAGTACCTTTTCACCACCTACCCACAACAAATCCTGGCCCACTTCTCTGCAAGCTGAGAGCACATATCTTCCCAGGGGTTCCTTGATCACCTATATATGTACTCACCCGGACTACTAACAAACCTCTTTCAGCTCCTCATCCAGCTGTGAGTAGTTTATCACAATATGTGATTCCTTCTCGTAGACCACGCGTGCTCCCTGGCTGGTCATGCTGTCAACATCCATCATGGCCATGGTAGAACTGGTGCCATCAGACTGTGTGTGAGTACTACTAGCCTGCACAGAAGGAGACAAAATAACACTAAGGGATATGTAGCCATGTTACAAGTTGAGTATGGTCGGTGATGATAAAGATAAAATGCTAACTGCAGAGTTGAGCAGACACTGTAGAGAGATCCCAGGAAATAGTTAGTAAGAGGCTGTCTCTCTGAACATGTTGGGAACAAAGGGTGTTCAGACGACTGAACTGGCTTATCAAATGCAAAGCATACTGTTAGTGTGTAGCAAAAATCTATAAATGTCATTTTGAAGATTTTGCTAAGTGGCTTTCTATCGTGCATAGGTAAGTACTAACACAAGATGCTATGCATAGAAATTAACTGCTACATTTCTTTAGGACTTAAGCCATACTGTATTAACACACACCTCTTCATCTCCAATGTCCTCCATTCTCCCCCGCTTCATGGGCAGTTTGATATCTTCCATCTGAAGAGAGACAACGAATGAAGCTGCAACATATGTAACAGCTGGTATACATTCACACGCATTATCCCACCTTGCAGGCTTTGAGGAGGCTGTGTCGGTCAGCTCTCTTCTGATCAAGCTCAGTTTCCTGAGAGAGAGGAGAGCCATGGGAGATGGCAAGTTGTCCAGTTAAGCATTGAAAGCAAGCAAGCAACATCCCTCTCTCACACTCTCAGGCAAGCTAAGAATTCTTCTCTCTCTCTCTCTCTCTGACTCACAAGTGTGTTGATTTTCTTCTGCAGTGCAGTGACCTCCTTGTTGTGTGAGCCCAGCATCTTCTTCACTTCACGCATCTCCACATCCTGAGAATCGTCATACAATCATGAGGTCATGTACCATGAATAAGGACACCTTGTTAATGAGATTTGACCATAGCCAACACATTAATATGGTCCTAAAATGTACAATGCTCTTATTCAATGCACTAAAATTTCAACACTGATGATCCACTTGTGCTACTATACTAGGTTGAAGCATGTCCACAAAAAATGTAAAACCTCCATGTCACTGTACATTTCTTGTCTAATCACATCATAAACTATCCATGTCCCTGACCAATCATAACCTTATGAACCATCAACATGCATGAACCATCAACATGCATGAACCACGTAAACCACACCTGTTCATCAAAGTCCTTCTTGAATTCCTGTCGCTTTTCCCTCAGTGTTTCAATGGCTGCCTCTATGGCATCAATCTCCTACCAGTGTACATAATTGTAACTTTCACACATCAATAATAACCACATCTGGTTTAGAGTGAAGGTCCACCAATATAATGAAGGTAACACACTGGTAAGTAGTCAAGCAGGGATTTATGGTCAGCAGGGATTTATGGTCAGCAAACACCTGAGGCACAGTCTGAAGACAAGGTCTCCTCCAAATGATGTGCAGTTTTTGTCCGATTATTCTGTTATCATTTACATCATATGGGTATCAAATCAGGAGGTGATTCCAATAATGCTCATACCAGTACGAAACAGATTTCAACTGGTACATACATGCATGAACAACCAGTGAACCACTTCTCCTTGTTAAGAAACAGGCCCTATATGGTTTATCTGTAGAGCTAGTGCACAGGACACATTTTAATTCAACCAATACCAGGGTGAGGAACACATGCAACAAAAAGCAACACACATTTCGCTGCTAGGCTTCAGATAGCCTTTCACTAGAAAGGCTATTTAGAATATTTCACAATGAATACACCAGCTGCAAGCAAACAAACTACTTGCAGAAGGCAATTCAATACTTATGCTAGACATCACCCAACATAACTAGCTGCTAGTCAGCTATCTGTCCCTCACCCGTAGTTTGTCCTGCTCATCTTTCTGCAGTGCGGCAATGGAGCTCTCATCCACCGCCATTGAGGAAGACAGCTTGTGCACATTTGCTGAGGCAGATGCACGAATACGTTTTTATAAGTATGTGCTTTCGCACATAAAATCACATTTTTGGCTTGTGATGACAATAACATATGGAAGAGTATTCTTCCACTTCCGTCAATGTAAGGTGGAGAATAAAAAGTGTACACCTAACAAGGTACATTTTAATCACTCTAACAGTGCTTCTATGTACTCCAAAAACCAAGGAAAACTACTCAATGACATGACATGACACAGTGATTCATGGCTACACGTACCCATAGTGTCCCTCTGTCTCTCATAGGCAAGTTGGTTCTGGAGACGAGATTCCTGGTTGGCAAACTCCAGCCTCCGCTGGGCACGCTCCTGCTGGCCCTTTAGCTGCTTCTCCTCATATTGCCTGGGAGGGGTGAAGGAGAGTATAGGGGTGAGAGAGAAAGAGTGGGAGGGAGGAGGAGTGGATGGGAAGGGGGAGAGTGAAGAGGAGGGAGATCGGAAGACAAGAGAAGGGTATGGGGGGCGGGAAGTGAGAGAGAAGAGGGAGAGGAAGGAATGAACAAGGCCAATGATGCACAAGCTGTGGGTGACCCTCACTGACCTGATGCTGGTAACTCCAATGCTCCTACAGAAATCACTGAAGACCTGTCAAGACAGATAGTGTAGAAGTACAATCAAAAGGAAAATCTTGACTATAAACTAGGCCACCTAGAAAGAACCAACACGCATCCACAAGAGAGGTCATTTAATGATACCTAATACTTGACAAACATTGAAAAGAGTAACTCTAGAAAGGTTATAGGTGACATTCAGAAGAGAGTGGACTATTTCTCAAGGTCTCAATGTCCATACCTCATCTTCCACTTTGTTGATCTTGGATTGTATCTTGGCCATGTCAGCGCTTCGAGCATCGATGGAGGCCTGAATATTCAGCATGCGAGGCTGCCAAGGTTTGAAGTAAGAGCAGTCACAACTAGCCATACATACAATGTGTTTTCATGTGTGTACCTCAATTTCCAGTAGTTCTCTCTCAATTAGCTCAGATTCTCTGCTGTTTTCAGCAAGACTCTGCTCCATCTGAATGGAGGGGGATAGTAAAGGGGGAGGGAAGGAGGGGAAGATAGAGTTGGTATTAGTATAGATATCATCTCAATAATCTTCCCATGATCATACATATTGCCGCACACATTCCTCTCCACACAAACAGACACAGACACACACACACACACACACACACACACACACACCGTAGCTTCTCTGTCTCTCTTGGAATACTTCAGCCGTGTGTCTAGCCCACTGATCTGGGACTGCAAGTTCTGCAGCTCTGGCTCTTTCCGCTTCACTTGAGAGACCTCCTTCAGCTCATCCAGGTAGCGAGTACGCTGACGCTTCAGACCCTCCACTTGCTATAGTGGGTACCAACAGATAATCTAGTGGACTAGGACTGGTTGAGCTATGTCTACACATGTAGATCTATGCTAGATTGACTCTAAACACATTAACTTAATCCTAATCCTTGAAGGCAGACATATATACAGGTACATGCACATCCATACATGCAGGCTAGTATTAAGTTATTCTCTGAGATCAATAGCTTTAACGTCCTCTCCAAAAGATTGGAAGGTGAGGTAGGGCTGGGAGAGAAAGAAATCTCTGCTTCAAGTGCAACAGAAAGCAGTAGATCCACAGTCCAACACTTTACTAGGCCACCAACAAGTGAAGTTTCAGATAGTTATCTCCGCCTAGTAGAATTGCGCTGAACAACAGTTTCAGCATACAGATACATGGACAAGGATCCAAGCACTTGTTTCACAAATGTCTTTGACCCTGGGTTTGTTGGTATCAGGTGACCATGTAGGCTAATAAAGCAACAAGTAAGTAATCAGGAGCCAACCTTCTCGTCCCAGCGCTTTGCCTTGGCCTTGATGTCAGTGGTGCCTCCTGAGATTACCCCGGACTTCTGGAACAGAGTCCCATCAAGAGCTACTGCCTGTGTGCGTGCGTGCGTGTGTGTGTGTGTGTGTGTGCATGTGTGTGTATGTGCATGTGTGACTCACTGGTGTATAACTACTGAAAGTCAATCCCTCAACAGTACCAATGTTGCTACTTATCTTTTAAGATGAAACCATATGCAACAAGACTTTAAAAAAATGTAGAAAGATGTAGGGATGGCATGCCAAAAAGTATGCAAACAAGGTAGGGATAATGCATGAAAGCAAAGGTCAACATATTGGCAAAGCCCCATCCCTACATCTTTTTCATACTACACGCAGTTAGACAGTGCATGGGGGTCTTCCTCATTCTCAGGCCACTTCCTCCTTCCACATGGCCTGGAAACGAGGCTAGTATGACCCCCTTGGTAGCATTATGTTATACGGAACCTCTTCAACAACTTAAGCAGTGAGTTAGAGTAGACTGCAGACTTATGATAGTGTCGATCATTACAGTACATGGCATGGTTTTAGCCTTGTCCCCAGGCCACCTTCCTTCTCCCACATGTCAGCTCAGGAATATGATCTAGCAGCATTGCATCAGCTGTAGTGTGAAAAAGATGTAGGGATGGGGCTTTGCCAATATGTTGACCTTTGCTTTCATGCATTATCCCTACCTTGTTTGCATACTTTTTGGCATGCCATCCCTACATCTTTTTACACTTTTAATGTTTTTTAAGTCTTGTTTCTGTACTTTTTTGCTCAGTTACAGTTAGACCTATAACCCTAAGAAGAATATTTCAAGTGTAACCACAACACCAGAACTTGAAATGGCGTTGACAGTAATAGTAGTAGTTCCAGGCATGTAATAATAATGTGTAATATAGCCAGCTAGAACCTGATGAAGGGCCAACCGCTCTCCCTACCAAACTTTGTGAAACCAATTTCATGATTCAGTTGTCAATCACATGACGACTGACCAGCTGCAGCACAGACTGACCATCCTAGCTTTACAGTTCACTAAAGCTGTGAGTAGGCTACTTTTAGTGTAACTACAAGTAGGCAGCTGAATGCAGCGCCTTACCTACGTGGTGTTCATAAGCCTTGCCCAATGCCACGGGGGGAAAAGACCGTGCCAGCCATGCGTACTTCCCGCTGGCGATTTCGATTTCGCTTGTGTACTAGTCTCGCTCCCAGACCAACGACCGTGGTTTTTGGTCTGGGAACGAGACTTCGTGTGCGCATGCGTACAAAATTAGAAAATGGCGTCCTGAGCAACGGACAGCAGCCTCAGAGTGTTGTGAATGGCTTTTGTTGACCAGGGTGAATTTGAAGCTATGAAGACGCTGAGTGGTCGTAGAGCTCCGCGCTGTGATAAGCATCAGTTTCGTACTAAAATGACGGTGAGCACTTAAAGCGTTTGCGAGATATCGTTGTTGAACACAGTGGTCTTAACAAGAAAGAAAGAATAAGAAAAATGGCACTTTCGCTACCGCACACTTTTGCGTTTAGCTGTCTTCCACGTGGCTTTTGGCCACTTATATGAGTCTTGCTGATCACAAAAGCACTCAAAGAGGAAGCCTGGGCGCTTAAATAAGCTTTTAGCGTGTTTGTGGTGAAGTTATACGGTTTTTGCTTAAGTATTGCATATATTGCGTGTCGGCGCCATCCCTACATAGAGAGTCTACCGACTCTCTGATATGTATGGTGAACAGTACTGAGATCCACAACAGTAGCTTGTTTAGTGTGAGTAGCACAAGAACTGATTCACAACCAACAGTCTCAACAGGCCCCCTGAAGCTCCGTAGTAAACCTACCTACACCTCTCCTTGATGCTGTGAGCTCACAGACTGTGTGTACTACTGTGAATACACTGCTGAAAATGTTCTTTTTCAAGAACTATCACATGACACATTGCATACAGCCTCCATGTTGTATGTACTTGAGCCTCTCTTTGCTACCTTTTTCCTCTCTGCTCCGCCGAAGGCCACCTTCCTCGCCTCCTCCATCGTGTCACACACAACAGCATTTCCACAAGCAAACTGCAGGGCACGCTGTGTGGTGTGTGTATGCATGTAAGTACACAAAATGTGTAAATGTGTGTGTATACACAACCTACATAGCCTCAGTCCCAAGGGTTTCGGCTAGGAACCTAAGAGTACGTAAGTGCTACAGTTTACCTCAGCTAAAATATGTAGCTTTCAAGTAACACAGCTAACAGGCCTAGACAACAGCTTACAGTTAAACTCTTCCATCATAAGATGCCAACATAGAGGGACTTTTAAGACTTGCTGTTGTTTGTTCTTTTTTCATTACTTTCCTATGCAGGCTTGTTGATAATGTACAACGCTTTCACACTATTTCTGCTACTCTCCTTTAACCGTACAAATCTACTTTGCACTATTATAATTATAACAGATTCTGTGAAGGAAGCGTCAGGTGAGATTCAGACCTGATCCACAGGCACTTTGTTTGTTTCCACAACCCACAGCATTTTCAGAAAACTCCCCGGAAATACATACTTTCTAAAAACACAAACATGAAAGTGAATTTTGCTAAAAAGATACACATGAGCATTTGCAATTTGTAAGTTGAGCAAACACCAAGCCACGAATGGGGAATCCATGGCCGATGCAATATAAGGGTAGGGTCTACTCAGTAGTATCCATATTTCTGAGTAGAATGTCTACCAACTAGCTATTTGCAAGTGTGCATGGTCAGGTAGTCAAAAGTATAGAATCATGAGAGCAATTTCTTCTTTCTTGCTCGTCCTTCTGTTGAGTTTCACAGAGCAGACTACTGCCCACCGAGATGTCTGCCCGCTATGGTTCGTATCTGACAACAGATCCAACACTGGATGCTCTTGCCATGGCTCTTACTCAGATGTCAAGTTTTCACACTCAGGCTTTTGTAAGACCTACAACAATACAACTGGAACTACTGAATATGGACCTTGTCCATACATCGCACGCTACAACATTCTTTATAGTAGCTCCCATTCCTATATTCCGTTGCCAAGTAATTTGTCTTTGCTTAATGAGTTCATGTGCGGACCACTAAATCGAGAAGGCACACTGTGTGAGAAGTGTAAAGATGGCTATGGCATTGCACTATATTCATACACTCTGGAATGCAGCAAGTGCTGGGGACATGGTTATGGTTTGCTCTTGTACTTTTTCCTGGAACTTTTCCCAATAACTGTGATGTATTTTCTGGTAGTGATCTTCCACATAAGAGCCACCTCCTCTCCACTGAGTGCTCTTGTGTTCATGAGTCAGATTATAGTCTACACAATATGACTGAATGTACCCTTGCACATGTACATTGAGAATAAAGTAACAGGATTTTCATATGTTGCACTGCAAGTGCTACTAGTGCTGTGTGGCGTATGGAGCTTAGACTTTTTCCGTTCTGTTATTCCACCATTTTGTGTAAGCAGCAACATCAAGAATGTTCATGCACTTGCACTTGAGTATCTAGCAGCATTTCATCCCATCTTTCTCATTATTATCACCTATGTGTGTATAAAACTCCATGACAACAACTTCAAACCAGTTGTTTGGCTATGGAAGCCATTTCACAGACATTTTGTTCACCTTAGGAGATGGGACTCCAAAGCATCAATAATCAATGCGTTCACAACATTTCTACTTCTCTCTTTTTCAAAGACTTTATTTGTATCATTTACATTATTGTACATTATCAACATTCACTATAGTTCTCATGAAGAGAAAAGGTGTGTTATGTACATGTATTATGACCCAACAGTGGAATGCCATGCACTGAAATATCTCATAGTTGCAGTTATAGCTGGTTGTGTGTTGCTAATATTTACCATTTTCCCGATTATTATTCTCATTCTTTATCCTACAAGACTGTTTAGAAAGTGTGTTTCATGTCGTGGATTTCGGAGGTGGCATGCTCTGCACATGTTTATGGAATCATTTCAGGGACAGTACAAGGATGGAACCAATGGTACTCGTGACTTCAGGACGGTTTCTGCATTGTTCCTCATCCTTGGAATATCAACTTTGGCCTCATTTTCAAATCATCATTTTTCATTCGGGATTTCAGGACTACAATGTGTGTTATTCATATTGGTTTTATGTTTCTATGCTGTTGCAAGGCCATACAAACTCATCTTTAGTAATAATGTTGATATTTTAATTCTAGCTTTGCTGGAGATATTTTTATTCACAATACATAGCGAAACATACCACCCTGGATCAAAATTTGCATACTATGCTCTACCAGCAACAACACTGCTGCTAGGTGTTCCACACATTGTACTGATATCCTACATCTGCCATAAATTGGCAATGAAGGCAGGCATTACTCAACATCTAAAACGGAAATACAAAAGATGTGTGATGGCTGCCAACTGCACAAGTGGAGCTGAAACAAATGTGGAGGCTGAGTCCGATTCTGGCTCCCTGCCAGACCGGCTGATGAATCCAGGAAGTTATGAACCAGTGCTACTCACCACAGAAGAACACACATCCTCAGAAAATAGCAAGCCAGTTACTGAAGATCCAACAAGGCTAACTCCTGTGTACACTTATGGATCCATTAACTAGTACTGTATTCGCAGTGTTTAACAGAAAAATAGTTCTTGTACTGTTCGAAAACACGATAGTTTACATTACCAAGAATGTATAAACATTTTTGTATGTCATCAGGCTGAACTATTTTTATTTTGACTCAAGTGAATGTTTGCAATAAGTATTTTCTGCTGCCAAAATGACATTGGGAAATTACAGCTAATGTTGCCTAGGCCCCGAGGGTACTGTTAAGTCATGTTACTAATTCTGTGAGTACTTTAAGAGTTAACGTTAAGGTTACGGGTACATGTTCATGAATAAAATTATACAGCGGTTTTAGTGATCTTTGCAACACGGGTCAAAAAGTGTAAAGCGGAAAGCAGAAAGCGGAAATTAAAATTCATGCTTTTTTGCTTTCTTGTGGTCAGACTACCACGCTTTCTTGAAGCCATTGTGCTGTTTATACAATCATGCAAATTGCCCACAAATTGTTTCCACCTTAGGAGCGCGTTGCAAAGATCACTAAAACCATCTTGCCTGTATAACATTTCCTACAAAAAAGCTACCAGATTTTCACAACAACCAGTCGCTACAGGGGGCATTCGGCTATAGTTCAGCATAACACTAACTTCACTACAGTACACAATCGAGTGACAGTAGGCAGCTGCTTGGTGGAGTATGAGTACAAACTGCTACATCAGTTCGCTAGCGTTGCTGCACACAGAATGCCATATACCAGCATTGTATGACATCACTGCAGGGCCACACGAAGAGTTTTTTAATTTCCCAGTAGCCTTTTAGCCACTGCTGCTCTGTTCTATTCCGAGGTATGAGCAAAAACGCTTCGTGTGGCCCTGCAGTGAGTTGCTCTGGCTCTGTTTAAGCCATAACTAGCACTTAGTTCCTCCTACCGTCGTAGTAAACTGACAAAGAAGTTTGTACTCAAACTCCACCAAGCAGCCGCCTACTGTCACTCAACTGTGTACTGTAGCAAAGTTAGTGTTATGCCGAAATACAGCCGAATGCCCCCTGTAGCAACTGGTTGTTGTAACAATCCGGTAGCTTTTTTATTGGAAATGTTATACGGGCAAGTTTGTGACATACTAATCATCAAGTGTGTTTGAAGGAACAATTAAGAGTTCTTGACCTGGACATTAAGGTTACGGGTACATGGTCATGAATAAAAATTTATAGACACCATGAGGGAGATGTGGTTCGTTGACTGTTCATGAAGATTATTCTTCTAGGCTTGAGCAGTAGCAAATATGTACTCAGACTGAATGTCAATTGCTTCCTCTGGCCTTCACATAAGATTACCATTTATATGCACCTTAAAGACTACATATGTAGGACTATACAGTATCTTTAGCCTTGTTCCCAGAAGCCTGGGTACGAGGCTAACAGTATCTTGTACCTTGACATTAGGTGGGTCATAGCGAATGACATCAATCACCAGCTTGGTACTACCACCAAGTTCCCTGTGGAAACAGTCATAAGTGATGCTCAATTAACACTGGTATGCAGGGCAATGCTTTTGCATTCCATTGGTGACACCATTCCTCCACCCTCCCCAGTCTGTCCCCTCCCCAGTCTGTCACCTCCCCAGTCTGTTCCCTCCCCAGTCTGTCACCTCCCCAGTCTGTCCCCTCCCCGGTCTGTTCCCTCCCCAGTCTGTCCCCTCCCCAGTCTGTCACCTCTCCAGTCAGTCTGTCCCCTCCCCAGTCTGTCCCCTTCCCAGTTTGTCCCCTCCCCAGTCTGTCCCCTCTCCAGTCTGTCCCCTCCCCAGTCTGTCACCTCCCCAGTCTGACCCCTCCCCAGTCTGTCCCCTCCCCAGTCTGTTCCCTCCCCAGTCTGTCCCCTCCCCAGTCTGTTCCCTCCCCAGTCTGTCACCTCCCCAGTCAGTCTGTCCCCTCCCCGGTCTGTCCCCTCCCCAGTCTGTCCCCTCCTCAGTCAGTCTGACCCCTCCCCAGGCTGTTCCCTCCCCAGTCTGTTCCCTCCCCAGTCTGTCCCCTCCCCGGTCTGTCCCCTCCCCAGTCTGTCCCCTCCCCAGTCTGTCCCCTCCCCAGTCTGTCCCCTCCCCAGTCTGTTCCCTCCCCAGTCTGTCACCTCCCCAGTCAGTCTGTTCCCTCCCCAGTCTGTTCCCTCCCCAGTCTGTCCCCTCCCCGGTCTGTCCCCTCCCCAGTCTGTCCCCTCCCCAGTCTGTCCCCTCCCCAGTCTGTCCCCTCCCCAGTCTGTTCCCTCCCCAGTCTGTCACCTCCCCAGTCAGTCTGTCCCCTCCCCGGTCTGTCCCCTCCCCAGTCTGTCCCCTCCCCAGTCTGTCCCCTCCCCGGTCTGTCCCCTCCCTATCCCTACTTGTTCCTAAGGGCCTCATTGCACTAGTATGCAAACAAAATATTTTTTGCACAAGGCCATTCCTAACACCATCCCTCTTCTCCTCCCTTCTCCCCACCTGAGAGCTTCATTGATGGGTTTGACCTCAATGGTGTCCAGGGGAATGAAGGTGCAGGGATCAGCATGCTATCAGATGGGGGAAAATTGTACTGTCAGGCTACTGTAACATGTACACACACACTAAACTCTATTATAACTGTATCACATAGATGATTATGAAGCTTATCTGAACATGTTAGGATTTCACAAACTCAATAAACTCAATATTTAACACACAGCTAGTCTTATTCCCAGATCCTCAGTACAGTATTGGGGGGTCTGGCAACTTAGACTAATACAAAGCAAGATATTAACATGAAATATGGGGGAGTTCTGGTAAGTGAAAAGTGACCTCCTATAGTACATGTAATGACAGCATACAGTAGACCCAAAGATACTTAAATTTGGCGGATCACCCAAGAAGAATGCAAAATTAAACTGGGCATTTTTGGTTTGCCTGCAAAACGATGTTCCACTCACCTAACTACCATATGAGCCAACTCTACATCATTATGCTAACAAATTTGGAATCAACAGCCATGTACGAGGACACCACGTCTCCAAAACATTTTTCTCACTGATTCTTGGGAAAGAACTATTGTGTAAATGAGTGGCAATTTGATTTGTCTGTATGCTGTAGCAGAGAAAGACACTGCACAATCGTCAGACACATTTCAAGGCAGACTTCTATATACTTAGCTAAATTATTCTGATGCATCTTCATTAGCCTTATTCTCAGGCCATGTGGGGACAAAGCTACATCTTCATTCGTTCTCTTGACTCCTGACAGTGAAAGGACTTTAAAATGCCATGCTGACCTGAAATAGCAAAAATATGTCAGCAGGCTTACAAAACTCCACCTACAATATAGGTGTCACATAGTTGGAGCAATTTAGTTAGAACTCACCAAACTGGCAATTTTGAACTCTCCACGAATATTTCTGCTTACATGTAGTAACCCAACCTTAGCACAACACACACACACACACACACACACACACACACACACACCTGTTCCTTGATGTACTGGATGCAGTCCTTGCCAGTTTTTTCCTGGTCCACCACAATGGCATCCATGTTGCGACCTAGCACCTTTGTGATTGCCACAGTGTACCTGAGGGGAGGACAAAGACGAGAGAAGGAATGAGAGAAGGAATGAGAGAAAGGGAGGTAAAGAAGTATATGGGACAACTTGGTCGTGAGAATGTGCAAACACAGAAAGAGTTGACAATGCACATGAATCACCTACCGTCGGTGGACTGGTTCACACAGGTCAATCAGACGGCCATACTAAATGTAAGAGGACAAATGAAACCAATCATACACCTACATTTGGGTCCATACAGCAGATGAGGAAAGTCAGTCACAGGCTTGAGTCTACTATTCTACACCACACTGACACGAGCTATACACAACCTCATTCCCAGGCACTTTCCATTTTTTCCAAGCACCTGGGAACAAGGCTAGCTATACACATTGCAAAATTTTAGTAGAATTACAGATTCTACTAAAATGTGCCATGCATACCACTCCAGGGTAGAGCCGCTTAAGGTTTTCTAGGATCTCAGCCTTCTTCTGTGCACGAGAGCTTTCCTGTGTGTCCACCTGGGGTCGATCCAGAAACCAGAATACTTCAATACTACAACAAGTGTACATACATACATATGCACATCGTTTGTAACCTTACCCTGGCATCCCTAAGTTTTTCCTGGACAGTTTCCAAAGCATCATTCAGTTCACGATAGCGGAGGTTGGCTTGACTAGGAAGGAGGAGAACAACAAGTACAACTTCTGGCACAATTTACTGAAGTATAGTGGGACAATCCCTCTGATTACAGTGAATAGGTAATAGGAAGTAGGTTAGATGAAACTCGATGAATTCCCACACAACTTGAAGCTCCCCCACACACACACCTCAAGTGCACCCATCGGCTATAGCACACACTAGCACTAAACCCAGGTAGGTCAGAGGGTCTGGGAACGAGGCTGACACAAGTATTAGCTCACTTGACTTCATCTGAGAGTTTCTCATGTTCCCGGCGCAGTTTGTTCACTGCCTGTGTGTTGGTACTGATGTACCCCTCCAGCTTCTCAACACGCTGTTCATGCTGAGACCTAAGTAGCAGAGAAGAAAGCAAAGAGGTTGAAATGAGAGGAGGAGGGGAGGAGGGGAGGAGGGGAGGAGGGGAGGAGGGGAGGAGGGGAGGAGGGGAGGAGGGGAGGAGGGGAGGAGGGAAGGAGGGGAGGAGGGGAGGAGGGGAGGAGGGGAGGAGGGGAGGAGGGGGGGGGAGGGGGGAGGGATAATGAAGAGAAAGCTCAATACACAGTTTGTTCTTTATCTGGAGTGGGAACAAACTAAAGCAGTCTTAATGGTTGTAGTACTGTTGTTTTAGTATAGGGTTTGTACTTTTAGTTATATGTAGTACTAGTTTAGTTATAGTTTCCCATTTTGCAATTCTAAAATAGTTAGTTATAATTTCCCAATTTTGCAATTCTAAAATAGTTAGTTAACTAAAACTCCAAAACCCATTACTAAAAGGTATTCAGTTACAGTTATCAAGATTGTTTTCTGTTTTAGTTTAGTCATTGTTTCTTCCTGGATGTTTTAGTTTAGTTTATTTATAGTAACTTGCAGAGCCTGAGATTGCCTAGTGAGTTGCACACTGGTAGTCTCCATCACACATCAAGCCGAGGTTCTATTACAAATCATAGCTCAAAGCATTGATATTTAGTCCTACCTCTGTTCCCTGAGCTGCTGCTCTCTGTTGGTGAGCTCCTGTTTCTTCATCCTGGCCTGTCCCAGTGCATCCTCATCAGTACGTTGTTCATGCTTCACCTGGAGAAGAATGGAAGGCAGGCCGAGAGGAGAATGGTAGGGAGAAGAAAGAGAGGGGAGGAAGTATTTATAGCCACAGTCTGAGGCCTGTTTGTCTGAAATGGGAAAGTCTGATATCAACAAGTGGTGCCACATGGGTGTGAGGAAGACACGAGTGGGACTTGAGTAGCACTGTCAAGTACAAAGTTGTTGTGGATCAAACATTTAGAGCCTCAATACTACATTAGCTCACCCTCTCCAGCTGTTGGGTTAGAGCAGCTGACTTCTTCCCAGCTTTGGCCTTCAGCTTGTTGTACTCTGCCATCTGTAAGTTGATACAGGGCAATCAATATACACAGAAACACGCAAGACCATCAGGACAAGGGCTTAGTAACACTACAAAGTGAACACAAACATCAACCACTATCGTGCACTACACTGGCCAGTAGCTCTGCAGCCTTTGGAATGAAATGCTGGCTTCACTACTGGGACTACTTCAACATGCAGTGATACCTTCACACTAATGAAAAGACAGCTGCACAAAGATACCCCATAACTTTGAGTAGTCAACTACGTACGTGGACAAAGCTAGCCACCTGACAGCTTTCTTTTGTATCTCGTCACCCCAGTGAAGCTGATAACCTTTGGTATTGGCCAAACATGTCTTGTGCAGTAGATGACCCTGTATGCCACAGCCCTTTAATTAACTAAAAGATGCAGTTTACATTGTTAGTATGTCTATTGTCTGCATTTGCTTTGTGGCTTGGTTATAGTAAAACACACATGGGTGTAGGATGGTGTGATATACACCCCTCTGCCCCACCCACCTGAGAGTCCATCAGTTGGAGGTCCACTCCCTGGCTCTCCTCTGCCGCCTCCTCCTCAAATTGAGCCGCACGGCGACACACCTCCTCCAGCTCCACCTCCAGAGCATCAATCTGTGCACACGTGAAATAGATATACATCCAATGTTGCAAGTGTACATGAATTGCTTCGGGGTGACCACGTGTACAATGTATGTAACAGTTCCTCTTACCCCTCCTTCATATGCAGTAATGCATGGCCAATACTCCTAATCTGTGAGTACAATTACTATAAAGCTTGATCTACTGGGGTATTGGTAATTCAGTTATTGGAACAGCTGCATAAACCTGTCCGACTAAGTTGAGCAGTAATTTCCTCTGACCAAAGCACATCACACACATACATCAAGAGCCAGGGTACAAATATATCAGCACACTGACCTCTTCTTGGTGCTTGTCATGGAGTTCCACAGCTTTCTTGTGGGCTTTCCTGAAGGTGGAGTCACAAGTGCCAGTATGAGAAATGATGTTCGTAAAATGTCACATGTCTGCACTATATGGTGATGTACCCCAGTACATGCCTGCACCCTGTACTATACAATAATGTCCTCCCTGTACTATACAATAATGTCCCCCTGTACTGTACAATAATGTCCTCCCTGTACTGTACAATAATGTCCTCCCTGTACTGTACAATAATGTCCTCCCTGTACTGTACAATAATGTCATCCCTGTACTGTACAATAATGCCCTCCCTGTACTGTACAATAATGTCCTCTCAGTACTGTACAATAATGTCCTCTCAGTACTGTACAATAATGTCCTCTCAGTACTGTACAATAATGTCCTCCCTGTACTGTACAATAATGTCCTCCCTGTACCATACAATAATGTCCTCCCTGTACGGTACAATAATGTCCTCCCTGTACTGTACAATAATGTCCTCCCTGTACTGTACAATAATGTCCTCCCTGTACTGTACAATAATGTCCTCCCTGTACTGTACAATAATGTCCTCCCTGTACTGTACAATAATGTCCTCCCTGTACCATACAATAATGTCCTCCATGTACTAACTATACAATAATGTCCTCCCTGTACTGTACAATAATGTCCTCCATGTACTGTACAATAATGTCCTCCCTGTATTGTACAATAATGTCCTCCATGTACTATACAATAATGTCCTCCATGTACTGTACAATAATGTCCTCCCTGTACCATACAATAATGTCCTCCATGTACTAGCTATACAATAATGTCCTCCCTGTACTGTACAATAATGTCCTCCCTGTACTGTACAATAATGTCCTCCCTGTACTGTACAATAATGTCCTCCATGTACTATACAATAATGTCCTCCCTGTACTGTACAATAATGTCCTCCTTGTACTGTACAATAATGTCCTCCCTGTACTGTACAATAATGTCATCCCTGTACTGTACAATGATGTCATCCCTGTACTGTACAATGATGTCCTATCTGTACTGTACATCCCTGTACTGTACAATGATATTCCTACACTATACAATGTTATTGGCACTGCTGGCAGGAATGGAAGAAATTCCTGAAGACATGGTGCAAGAGAGTAGGCCACCAGTGGGGTTATTAGTATACAGAACAACTTGTGTCTAACCATAAGTACCAATGACATGACCCTGGTATTTCAAACAATGCCATGAATGTTGACAATGCCTAAAACATGCAACAAAGTTGATTGTAATGACTACATTAGATACGAAAGGGAGTTTATATCTGTGCTGCAGCAACAATTAATATAATTATTTGGCGAGTGGTAGTCACCACACTCACACTCAGATCTACACAGAGGATGCATCCAGTACTGATCCTAGCTTCTATTCCCTTGCTCATAAGGACTGCAGCATTAGCACAATGTCAGGGAGGAAGGGAAGGTAAGTTGAATCAGAATTCGGATTCAGACATACCTGCAAGGAAACAGTCAGTAGACTTGTTATGTTGCAGCAGTTGTGAAGAGTAACAAGGTGGTTCACTCTAGCTGATTAGAATTTTCACCATTTGAGACAGACTGGCGGCTGAATTGTCCCTGATGAAACTTTCCAACAGTTTACATACACAAGTATGGACTAGTAAAGTGGTGAAAGCCTTAACTATTTTGGAATCATGGGAGGGCTGCATTCATCTTCCACTAGTATAGCCAAAGAACGACC